>CM029477.1:22570489-23775366 GCA_017140325.1 Eucalyptus leucophloia subsp. euroa
GACTTGTTATTTATTTTTAAAAAGTTTGTTTCATGAAAATCAATTGATTCCGTATTGATAATTTGGATTGGGGAGTTAGGGTTTCAAAATCCCTCCCCCACACTATGAGATGCCATTGGTGTTGATTCTTTGAAGATGACGATGATTCCTTGAGTACCTTTTGGGGGTTAGGAATTGGGTTGTTGAAGGTGAGAATGAGTTAGCTTCCGCTCAAATCAAATCAAAGAATTACACAATGGACTTGGCATTGAAGTGTGTTCAGAGAGAGATTTTGGTTCGACGACTAATTGAAGAATTCGACCATTCATTCAGGTCATAATTCATGGAGTTCGAAGAAATCTATTGATTGACCATTCACGGCATCGTTCTTGGAGAGAAGACACTCCCGTCACCATGCACATCAGCACGGCGACTGCCATGCGAGCTGACACGTGGACAACCTGCGATTGGAATTGGATAGAATCGCGAAGGATGTTACTTTGGTCAAGAGTGCCGGATTGTACTCTGATTTGGTAAATTTGAAATCTTTGTCAATTATATTCAGAATAACTTATGGTATCCAAATTAAATAAAATTAATTTACAAAAAAAAATTCCAAAACTATGCCTATCAATACTCGAAGGCTCTAAAAATATTTTTATGCTACTAAAAATCTTAAATCTACCCATTGTGATACAAATACCCCAAATAATTTTTCATTATAAAAGAACTTCAAACTTATGTTAGTATGATAAATATATCATAGATGAACTGAAATAGATGATATATACTTTGAGTTTTTTCATGATACCAAAATATTAAGGACATATATATATATCATAATAGGCAAGTTTAGAAGTTTTGATAGGACAAAAAAAGGTTTAGGGTATTTGTGTTATAGTGAATATAATTTGAAATTTTTTGTGGCGTTTTTCTTTTTCTGTTTTTATAAGAGCTGAAGTTCTTGTTTCTCTTTGGCTGTTTTGGAAGTTATTAGTCTTGCCTAGCTCATCTCTCTAGCGTCGTAGTACAGAAGGACATCCAAAAGAAAAAAGTAGGGCCGACAGACTTAATTTGGAGTAGACCCGTATCAAAAGTAGGTTGGTCGGATGGAAAATGGTCCGACATAAAATAACCTATTTAATTCCTTTGACTTATTTCTATACAATATAAATCTAGTAGTCTATCTCCAACCCATTATACTCAACTAATATAAAACACATATTACTAAAGCACTTCTATATTTAAATCAATTTAGAAATAACTCATGCTCAAACTAAGATAAGAGCATGAAAAGGAAGGCTAAAACAGTCATAAAAGTAAATTGAATCCAAAAAAGTTGTACATCCATTAAATACTCATATTATTTTGTATTTTGCAATCCTAAAATTAATTTATGATCCATTTACTAAAAATAATAAATCCATACAACAACTCAACCCATTAAATATGAGTTAAGAAATGAATTTACTATTCATTTTGACATGTCTAGTTAAGATATCAAGAATGGACTCTTAAGAGGAAAAGATGGAGATCACCCCTCTTCATTCACTATCGGGCGATCGAGAAGACAGAAGATTCAGGTTCGTTCCCACCGCTGCCACAAAGCGAGATACTGATCGTCTTCTCCGCAGACCGCTTGCAAAACAGCGTGTTTCTGAGTAAGTACAGCCATATTGATAGAGAGACCTCTTTGGACTCTTTTTTTTATTACATTTGGTCATTCGTGCATTTCGATCAGATGGATAAAATGAAGCACGAGGACCCTCTGAATTTCCATCTTAGATTCATTCCTCTGAATTTCCATCTTAGATTCATTCTCTCCAAGTAAATGACCCATAGGTCATCAACTAAAGGAGCAAATAATAAGTCACATCCTCCGTTTAACCTGATCTTACAAGTACCTGCGCGCACTTCAAACCTTGTGGAACTTGTACTTCTGTCCTAGGTTAAATCTTTCAATGCTTTGATCAAACCCATTGAGCACCAGGTTCCGCACAGCCTCGACTCCCTGCTCGAGCGCTATGTCAATCTGTGCAGGTAACCGATAACAGTCACAAACCTGCCAGCACTTCCAAGCATCGATTTGCCCAACCTCAACTCAGGAATAAAAGCTCTCCTACCCAAGGAGACTGGATGTCAGTAACAAGTTGCGTACCTGTTGTCGCTCGAGGGAACTGAATTTCTGCAAAAGGAAAGCTTTCACGTCCATGGTGCCAGGTGGATTTCCGATGCCTGCAAACACCCAACATAAAATGGCACTGCATGACAAACAAAATCAGACCGAAGAAAGGAGCTGTGGAACGGATCTAAACTGTGCACCGAACCAACCTATGCACAACCTAGGAAATTCGCGGGCCATCCAAATGGGCCATCACACTTTTTACTCTGCAAGGTGAGAGAAACACAATAAGTTGTGCCGCTTGACAGAATACTCTGAAAATGCGAGCTGGGGAATATCAAGACATGAAGAGAATTTTGAATATCAGGGTATGCAGACTGAATACCGTTATGGTAGCCATGCCCTGCTTTTGGTTGTAGCCTTAAAACACCATTTGGCAAGCTCATCTCATCGTATACCTACATGAGAAAACATGGAAAATCTTGTAGAATTTAGATGCAACTTACTTCTCCCAGACCTGCATTCTTGTAGGCATTATACATGCACATACCAATAAGATATGACGCAGGGGAACTTGATAATATGCCGCCAGAGCCCCAACCTTCCGGATTAACAATGATGAAAGAGAAAAGAGTTAGAATTAGAAATAGTCAGCATGTATCTAGAAAAATGGTAGCAAACATCAATCACCACGAGGAAGAGTACACAATCAAAAGTGACTTAAACTGGCGGAAAAAACCAAGTGGAAGAAATCAAATGCCAACCACCAGCCCCCCCCTCTTTCTGGTCCCTTCCAAAAGACAATACCGGAAAAAAGTGAAAGATAATAAAAAGGGGAGAATCGAAATACAAGTAATTACTAACAATCATTCATGGAGTTGGAACAACTTTGTTAATTGACGCACCAGTAAGGATCTGCCTAAACAGTCAAACACTCGCGTACTCTTTTTGGAGCTTAATCTATGTCATTTTTATCTAGAATGGTTCAATGATATCGAGCCACAAGCTCTCGAATTATAGGCAACAGAGCATCCCAAGGCCATTTAGCATAACCAGGACAACTTTCGGGCTAAAAAGGTGATGGCTGAGGACTTTGCAGTCTATTGGGGTGACTGGTGAGTCCGCAGTCTTCTGCATTCAGGGGTCTCATGTTTCAACAAGTGCATTGAGAATGAGACAGTGGATGATCTGCAATCTCCAAGTCCTCCTTAAAGTGGTAAAAAGATTTTAAACTATTAATAAGTAGAAATCTACTATTAAACACTCAGTACTCCTCCTGGGCTTTTTACATGATTTTGAGCTTAAGATGTCAGATAGAGGTAAATGGGTAGAGAAATTTCCATAAACAAAAACCCCTCAATCCGTAGTACTTTTTCACACTCCCAACAAATTGCACTACTAGTTTGCCTCATTCACTCAAAGAAACAAAAACCAGTGCTTGTAGGAGACACTGCCAAACCAACCACATCCCATTCACACAAACTTCAAATTCCCAGGCTCTTAACAGGCATTTCTATCTGAACAAAAAGAAGTGACATTTCTCTGTTAAAAATTCTTCAATACCATGAGGTGCACCAACCTCAAAACAAGTTTTAGAAACTAGAACCAGATGTAAATATTAGTTACAGCATAAGGACATCTTTTCCTTAACCTTGAAATTAGTATCTAACTTTACGCAGATAAGCAGTAACAGTTAATACATCTCTGAGTGATTTTTTATGACCTAACTGTAAGTATCAAAGGAATAAATCTCAGTAAGATAAAAAATGAAAAAAAGTCAGACAAAAGATGATTTATATAAACGAAGTTCCGTCAAGTATCATTCAAGCAATGAGCAATCTCATAACTTAATATTTTTGACTCATCATCCTCCAATTATATGAAAAGAAAACTTCAGCAGCCTTTTGATTAAAATTCAACCAGTCTCACATGGAGATAATGACTCTTCTCTATTAAAACGTTGGCTTCTTCATTCAAATGTTCATAAAAATGATTACATCTCGATGCAACAGAGCAGCCACTTCAGTGATTGAAAGAACGGAATGGAACAACTTACTGATTCTCCACAGAAGTTCATGTAAGTCTGAGGCTTCGCTAACAGAATTGGTACCTCTCCAGTGGAACCTGCATTTATCACGCAAGAAGATCCACTATCACTGGACAGAGACTGAAATGAGCCCTACTTTCATTTCCAATAATGAAAAAAGAAGCAAGGAAAAAACAGTGTTATCGCAGTCGAAGAGTACCTATGCCAATCAAACATTTTGACTGGATAATGTTCATTATGATGCCCTCTTCTTGAGATATTCGATCGATCATTTCAAAACCAACCTAAGCGAGAACCTTCCATGTAAATAACCGAATAGAATGGATATAATGACATTGAAACTTGAGGAAAATTCCAATGTCAACTCGTACATTGTGCCTAGTACCAGAGTACTTATTTCCAGGATTTCCCAAACCAGCTATGAGCCAAGGCGTATACTCAACTTTCAACCCGTTGATGTTATCCGGCGGCGATGAAGCAGACGTGCAAGCCCTAATCGAAACAAAACGTTTCCTCTGGAAGCGATGAGAGTGAGGCTCATTTCGAAAGGAAATGCTCGTACTGGAGGAAGACAATGCACACACCATCGACCTATACTCAGAGAACAGCACGCGATTACTTGGTTAAGCTCATGTGGTCCTGAAAAACAAATAAAAAATTCTCAGCCGCCCAAAATTCAGAACTTTCTTGCCCCCCAGAGCTCAGCCATCATTCCCCAATACGATTAATCAAGAACACGAGAACATTTTACGACTAATCCCACAATTCTCATCGACCCAAAAACCATCTCCCTGAGAGAGCTGAAACCCAAAAATAACTAGCTGAGCAAGACTTCGGTCTTGCATTCCGAAAAGGGTACTTCTCACAAAATCTTCGGCTTTTGATAAATAGTTCGAAGGTAAATGAGAACCCTCCCTTGTTTTCACAGACTGGGGCACCTTTCCTGTCCTGTTCGAGTCGAAATTTGCATTCCAAGGCACGGAGGCCATTGAAGGAACGCAGAGAGACGTGCTTAGAAGAGAAGACTGCAAACCCAAAGGGGCAATAACAGACCTTTTCACTGAAAGCGGAGGAGAGACTCGACAACGCACGGGCGAGCCGATGACAACGGTTTGAGGATTGGAGGCGTCGGAAGCCTTTTCTTGAGCAGTTTCGTTGCGCTGCTACGGCCAAGGGAGTGAGATTTATCATCGAGACATCCTTTTCTTTTTCACATCATGCAGGGATATAATATATAAAAATGAATTGGTTTTTTTTTTTCGGTAAAATTTTTTGGTAATTTACTTGGACAAAATAAACACAATTCGGTGATATATAAATATATATGCATTAAGAATTCCATATAGACATAAAAACTCATGGTTCAATATATGTAAATGTTATATTATTGGACAGTCGGAATATATGATTTTTATTTTATTTTATTTAGAGGACATTTGATATCTTGTAATTAAAAAGAATTATATTTGACAACAACAAGATGAGTTTTTATTTTTTTGTCATAACAGAAATCCGTTTACTGTTTAGATATTTATTTTTGTAATCTAAGATTCAAAATATGTTTCAAATAACATAGTTTAAATTTTTATATTTAATATATTATCAATTGATTGGAATCCAATATAAAAGCACAAAAATATCAAAAAAAAATCTTAAATCTATGGTATTAGTATCAATTTGGTTAAACTTTTCAATTAAGCTAATTTAATTTTAAACCTTTTTATATCAATGCCAATTTAATCAATTTGGTCAAATTTGGCCGGCATTGATGTGGACACCGTTCAGAAACGCTAACATGGCAATTTTTTAAGTATTTTTTTATTTTTTTCAAATTTTTTAATTAATTTTTTAATTTTATTTTTCCTCTTCTTCCTTGTTGGCCTTCTTCTTATAAATGGTAAATGCTGCGTTGGTAACATTTCTATTTAAAAATTATTCTAAGGAACAAATTAGAAAAAGTGTTTACGTTCTAGGGAACAATTTTTGAACAAAAAAATAAGTTTGGTAAACTTGTTCCGGGAATAAAAAATGAATAAAACACGTTTGGTAAATTTGTGTTCTTTTTTTGTTTCTTTTAATTTTTTAATAATTTTCTTTTATTTTTCTTTTTTCTTTTTTTCTTCTTTTGGCTAGTCGCCGCATAGGCCTCGCTTCGCCGATTGGCCGACGAGGGCCGGCGGCCTCGCCTAGCCACATGAGGCTCACCCCCCCACGAGGCCGAGCCTTGCCTTGGTTGGGTGAGCTCGGGCTCGCCCGGATTAACGAGCCCAGGCTCGCCCGGCCTTGCCCCACGCCGGTGACACTCCGGCGAGGTCGCCGGCCATGGCCGAGGTCGGTGACCGGCTAAAGAAAAAAGAAAAAGAAAAGAAGAAAAAAGAGAGAAGAAAAATAGAGGAGAGAGAAAATTTGTTCTTAAATTGTTTCGTAAAACAAGAAACACGTTTTTTCTTGTTTTTTATTTATTCCAAATGCGTTACGAAAATAAAAAAAATAGATTTGGAATAAAAATGCAAATAAACGTATTTACGTTATTTTTTTGTTCCTTGGAACAAAAAAATAGAAATTTTGTTTATAAACGAAATAAAGAACGTTAACAAATAGGGCCTAAGCCTCCCGGCAATGGTTGTGGCCTCACTTGCTGCCGACGACGAGCATTTCGTTGCCCTTGCTCGGCCTTGCCTAGGGTTGCAAGTCTGGCGAGCCTCACCCAGATCTAGGGGAGGCTGCCTTCACAAGTGACAAGGCCATGGCAAGGGTGGCCTCGATCGTGGCCCTCGGCGGGGCTAGACGAGGGCTTCATGGAAACGCCGAAGGCTCACCAATCACTGCATGAGAAGAAAGCCAAGAGGAAGAAGAGGAAAAAAGGAAAATGAAAAGGAAAAATAATAAAAAAAATAAAAAATAAAAAATAAAAGTATATTTAAAAATTAGCATGTCATCGTTCACCAATCGGTTGGCCTCTATGTTAGTACAGGTCGATCAAATTTAGTTGGATGAACTAAATTGATACTAATGTGAAAATATTTAGGGTTAAATTGATCAAATTAAAATGTTTAAGACTGAATTGGTAGTAATATCATAGGTATCAATTTGAACGATTTCCATTGAATATGTGAGCAGCAATACATTGAAATTATTTTGTTAATTTTCACTGAAAAATTGTTGTTGTTGTCTAGGTTCTGTAATTATTGAGAATGTTAAAATCAATGGAAAGAAAAACTACTTGTTGGCAGGTGGTAATTTCGATACTAAATCATCCTTAACCATCTCGAGATCATTCATGGTCATCTCAAGTCCCTTCGGACGGTCCACTTTCTCAAAATCCTTAAAGACATAATTACAACCCTATGGATAATTGCCACAATTGGCAATCAATCTTCGCAAGGAATTTGATGCCTGCACTAGCAATGCCAACAAGAGTCGAGTATCTCCGGATAGTCCAAATGGTCCTGGCCTAGAAAAACTAGAGCTTTCTTTACAGCTAATGCGGATGAGACGTGCCGAATACTCCGATGAAACCAGTTCATCTGATGAGGGACGTAGGCTCTCATCTTTATGCATCTTTAAGAAAGCTTGTCGGTCATATTATGATCCTATTGTAAAATAAGATGTTTGAAAAGGCCTCTTGCATGATGCATTTGAAAGCATCTTTCGTGGTCCTGTCTACAGGTTGTATTATCGTGTCCTAGAATCGCATCTTGACCACTAAAATCGATTTATGCAACAACTTAATTGATTAAATTCATCTATCACAAACTAACTATACTTAAAGAAAAAAAGAATATTAATAGTTTAAGCTAAGAAACGACTAAACACGCTCGGTTGTTTGGTGAGTTTAATCGTATTTTCACATGGACCATTATTTCCCTAACTTTTCTTCAATATTGCCAAACTGGACAAGCTACCACCTTCTCCTAACGCCTTTTTATTCATAAATTAATGCTGGTTTTATGATAATTTAACTTGTGCCTAATATATTGAGTATGATTGATTTATTATGAAGCAATTTACTTATTATTTTGATTTCGAATTTTTCAAATAAAAAACCAGGCGCCTTTCATTTTACTAATTAAGTTTACGTTAATGAAACAGTAAAATTCTATGTTAATTTTGATATTATGTGCATCCTTTGCTAAAAGCTGATTGTAACTTTATTTATTAGTCATGTTGGATATCCAGCAACGAAAGTAAATTCAGACTTTCAATACTGATTGAACAGAAAATTATAATAAATTATTATTCATAAAAATTATATTATAACTACACAAAAAATTGAGCAACAAAATAGCATCGGCAAATGAAAGAGGAAAACAGAATTTCCGTGCCTTCTTCCATTTCATCCATCTTCCTCTGAGAATACGAGTCACAGTACAAGTCAAATCTTAGTCAGAAAAGACATTAGCAAACGTAGAACGATCACAAAATGCAAGGCCCGCAATGTACAGTCTCTAAATAGCAATCCTTTTCAAGTCCCAGATAGGAGAATTGCTCGAGAAATACTCGGACTAAACTTTCTCTCGCACTTTGCGCATACAAGTATTTGGATACTCGCGAGAGAGATCTCATGGCAGTAAGTTGGTGAAACCGATGTCCTCATGTCACGTAAAGAAGGGAGACTTGACAAATTTTTGAGTGGCCTTGGACTCGATCATCCATGTGACTGACTTTAATGCTTTGGCAGATGCTCGCTTCAATCTGCATTCTGCCAGAAGAAACAACTCTACATGTTGGATTTCCTTTCCCATCTCTCCTTCACGTCAAGCCTATCAAGAGCAGAAAAGCAAAGATCAACTCTTGTGAACAAAGAACACCTCAATAACATGGGTATTCGGCCAACATGGTAAATGTACATTTACTATATAGATCACACTACAGAGGCAAGATCAATGAAAATATTAAGGCCATGGATTCGTGACGGGCATGTGTTTTAAGATGACTCATTAACAGAAAACTTGAACAGAGAAGCCACGAGTAATGTTGAGATACTTGCAAGTACTCCCTCCCCAAGAGTGGTAATTTCATTTTTCAAATCAGATGAGCATAGCCAACTGTTCTTCTGGTCAACAAAAATAACTCGAATTCCTGAATTTTACTATTGAAGCAGCACTAATTCAGCAGATAATATGGAAGAAAGTGAGTGGTACCCCCAATGTAACTTCTGGCGTTTCGTCGATGTAATCTGCTGTTGCATATCCTGCTGCTCTACTGAGGAATTTTCTTTGCTATTGAGGCTAGAGTTGGACAAACTGGAATCTTCAACTGATGTATCTTTGTCAATCCTATTTTTGCTATGTGGCCTTTTTATGAATTTCCCAGTCTCATCTGCAACACCAAAAATGTCAGGTGAATAATAAGCTCTGAATTATGAAATAAAGTCACCAAAGCCGCAAAGGAGACCTTTCCATCTCTTTTGCTCTGACTTTTTCTTTATTTGCATGCGCTTCTTATGCAGCTCCTGCCAGTTGAAAAGAGAACGTCAAAAGGTGTCTTTTCTTTGGCAAAAATAGCACATAAGGTAATTGGTGAATTTATGAAGGGAATACTAGGGAAGAATCATCTAGTATTTAGTTTAGCAAGAGAAAGAGAGAAGAAAAAAGTTACAAAGCTACGTTATTGGACTCGGACATGGGTTTGGTGGCAGAGAATGCATATGTCACATTGGTTTTGAGTTATCTACATATCTAAATGTAGGACAATTAGATTCAGATGAGAAAACACAAATGGTAGGCTCGAACAATGGGACATAAAAATAATGTCATAACTACGCAGTATCCTTGGTAGCTTTTGCTATTAGCTTTATCTTTCAGGTTAAGCTTCATATGTCTAATAGACTTTATTACAACCAAATTCCCACACAAAGAAAGTGACATATAAATAAAGATCCAGTCAAATGCCATCAATTGAATACATGGAAATTCTACTGACATGATTGGGGCTACGTTGTAATAACTGGCATCAGAACATTGAGCCTCCTAGCATGGAGGGACGCACAGAGCACCCCATTTGATAAAGCAATGGGAATTAGAGCCTTGAGCCCATGGCCTCTCATGTAGCCCATGTGAACTGTTGAGAAGTAAAGGAAACAGACACAGCCCGTAGTAGGTATAAACATCTTAGTTCAGATGTGAGGAGAGAGCTAAACCAATGAATAGCTGAAAACTCAACCCCAAAAGTCGTCCCTTATTACTTATTTGGGGAGTTTTGATAAGTACTAAGTTGTTACAAATTTCTTCGAACGAACAGCATTAAGCAGAAAATGGACCCATGTAATATCTTTAGAAATTGACATTGGCGGTGTGCACGTGACCTCTATAGAAGAGTCAGACTAACAAAGTTACAGAGGAAGGAGATATAAATAATAAATAGACACCAGAAGATTTCTTAAGCTCCTGATGATCTCCTATAAATGAGAGACTTGTTTTATTGACATAGCTGGACCTTCATCACAGTTATTAGTCATTTCGCAGTCCTCTCTAATAAGTTAATGCTGAGGCAATGACATCAAATATCAGAAAGTCCATTTGTCAGCCATTTAACGTCAACATAGAACCCAGAGGTAGAGTGATTTCAGGGTGCTTAACAAAGCCAGATCAATCAGAGGATAATACAAACTACTATGCCAACGAAAGAGAGGCCAATGGTATCTTAAGAACTAATGCTTAAATGAAGTAAGTCAGAAGAGCCCAGCCACAAATATGCCATCATCACTTTCTTGTCACTGAAGGAGAAAACCTTACAAATATTACTGCGTGATTAACTGATCACCGTGACAGAAAGGAACCCATCTCCTAAAGTTGTCTTTCCTGATCTTTGTCCGATCTAGTAATTTCAGAGCCACTAGTAGACGTAGTCTAATGGCCAACAAGGTTTGCAGCCTCTTTTCCCAGTTAGCAACTCAAAAAAAAAAAAAAAACCATTCTCGACTCATTCATTATACAGATTTTTCCATCTCATTCATTGAAATCAGTGAGCAGTTAATGGCAAACAAAAACACATGATCAGGTCGCAGTGCTGTTGGGCTTTCTGCCAGCATCCAACGGATATCCACACGAGTTGAGTAAGACATGTTGGAACAATCACCTTGTTATGCAACGGTTTGTCCTAAAATACTGTAATGTAAAGAAACAATCTCGCGGCGGACATCACACAAATTCCTCAGCAAGAAACTGGCTCGTGAATGGAGACCATCAAACATCAGCCCTTGGCCACACTTACTACCCTTTGTCCGAAAGAGAGAACCCATTAATAAACAGGCTCGCAATGCATGCCAAGCAGGCACATTCATTAAGATACACGTCCAAGGATTAGACAGCAAGAGTCTGAAATTGAAGTAACGTAATTCACACGTCTTTCAGCTCAAGTTACGAACTTCCTCCCGCCAAAGCATAGATAATGATGCGAAACAGACATCCCAGTTCACAAGCCTGAGGCGCGAAAACCCGACTGATCAAGAACGACGACATGAACGGGGATCAAGCAATCCATACCCCCCCAAAAATATACGGACTTCCTTCCAGAATCGAGAAAAAGGGATGATGGGCATACTTGGAATTTCGAGAGCTGGTCCTTGGTGACCCCGGGGGACTTGAAATTGGGTTGCAGAGAGGGGGCTGAAGCTATCGCCGCTTCTCTTCGCACGTCTTCTTCCTCCATATCTCTCTCTCTCTCTCTCTGCGCCAAAGGATGCTTACAGAGAAGTTCGGCGATGCCCCCCCGGAAACGCTGAAAGCCTCACGCCAGCGGGCACTTTCCGGCCCACGTTTGGATTGGGCTTGGGCCTTGAGCAGTGTTCAGTTAAGCTTGGCTGGTGGGCCTCATATAGTCCAGTTCTCCTTACTCCAGAAACAAGTGGTGGGCATTCCATTCAAACCCATTAGTTCATTAGAAAAAAATTTACTTACTCTCTACAGATGTGTAATTTTGTACCTAAGTAAGTCATTAAATTATTTCGTTTGAGACCTCGTGTGGGTCTCAACATCCCCTAGACAATAAAGACTTAAGGAGTATGAAGATAAAGACATAGTGAGGACCTCGGAGGCTTTTGACTGGGAAGGCAAATTCCGCGTCACTTCTTCAGAAGTGGCTACCTCCGGATATGATTGGTATAATAGCTTCCCGCACCTAAGGCGAGAAAGTAGAATTCAAAAGAGTTCCCACTAGGTTGGCATGTGCTTCGCATGTGCCTTGTAATTGATAGCCAACTTAGTGCCCCTGGTTTACAAGACATGTGCTTCACACATCTTGAGTTATGGGATTGTGTTAGGGTGCATGACAAAACTAAATTTACATTCCAAAACAATTTTTCTATTCCGACTTTTTAGGAATAGAAATCCGTTTGATAAACCTATTCCGTTTTTCTATTTCTGAAATAAATTTATGTTCCAGAAATAGATTTGGAACAGAAATCAAAAGTAAAAATTTTCTACTTCTTTATTTCTAGAACAGAAATCAGAAATAATTTCTCCATGAAATTTTCTACTGAGATGAATATGCTTAGAAAAAGTATTGTCAATAAGATGGCAATGGATCATAATATGCCGGAGATTCCTTGAAATCGTGTTTTCAACTTTTGTAATATATTTCTATTATTTTGTATTTGGGGATTTTCAATCTTTGCTTTTGTAATGCGATACTGTATTTGATGATTCATTTCTCAATTCTTGTAATGTGATGTTCTACTTGAGGATTTCTCTTATTTGTAATGGTCCTTTATGACAAGCTCTATTACACTTTGTAAAATTTGCCGCAAATTGCCCAATACATTTTTTTGTGTTTCTTTCTAAAACGATTGCTCGGTATCGTAAATCATGGCGGTGATCAACGTGACACACTAGCATGAAGGGGATTAGAATATAGTTGCCCACCTTCATTCTACTAGAGTTTTGGGGAACCTTCTATTATGCTCAAAAGTAATGCATATTGATCTCTTTTTTTCTATTATATGAGACTATTGATAAGTATATTGTTTGACCGTAATTGTCTATCTAGGTGAGCGCTAAAGAATTTTGTGTGAAAATTTAGAAAATTTGATATAACAACTCTTACTTTATATTTTTTTTTCAAAAAAGGGAGACTTTACTAAAAAAAAAAAAAAAAACTCTTACTTTGTATTTGGGTCAATAGGTTCATAGGCATATGAAATTTATAATAATTGACATCTCATTTGCTCCAAAAAAGAAAATTTTATTTTAAGAAATAGAAATTTTATACTATTATCAAACGAATTTCTATTTCTGAAACAGAAATTTTGTATCGTTATCAAACAAACTTTTTTGCTCAGAAACTCATCCAAAAATAGAAATAGAAAAATCTATTTCTGTTCCAGAAACTATTTTTGAAACAAAATGGTTGTCATGCGTGCCCTTAGTGACTTTCTTCATGGTAGAACAATAAAAATCTAAAGTTCGAATCCTTTCCCTTTTGTTTTTTCTTTTAAATCTTGTTCACTCATATTGGAAGGAACAAAAGTAATAAGTCCGACATTGAGTTCTTAACTAAATTCATGTTTTATTGCATTTTTTATACCTTTTTCAAGGAATAACTTAAATTATTCTCTTTGATAAGAATTCAATTCAACATAAAAGTAGCAATTCATGGATCGTAATTGCATACAAAATACATATTGTTATATATGAATATGTATTTAATTGAAGTAGAAAGGTAATTTGATTGATCAACTTTAATATAGTGTGTTTTATCCACACCCAAAGAAAGGGTATGGTAATAGCCCCCTCGGGGTTCAATACTCCTCCCCCCCCCCTCCCAAAAAAAAAAAATAAAAGGTTTGAGTTTTGAAAGTAATTTAAACGTATGGTAATTGAAAAGAAGGTCGGTGGCTAATTGGGAGAATTAATTTGCTTGCTGTGACAATTGATGGCAAAAAAGATCCATCGGTTATAAAATTAGAACAAGGAGATGGAGACTATAAATGGTGAAGTACCCCCAAGAATTACTATGTACTCTCCCATTTACATGATGTCATCTTACAGATTAATCATAAACTAGTATCAACAACAGCGATTAAAAATAGTATAAATAATTCTTGAATATTCATTCAATTTGTAATAAGGATGTCCTTCGTGAACTTTCATCCAATGATTCTTGAATTATTGATAAAAATTGAATGTTATCTTTAGATTATATCAAAATATTTAAAAATTCAAAGACTATATTAAATATTATGTTAAAGTTTAAAAATCAGTCACGTCATTTTCCCCTAATCGAGATCATGTGATCGAGAAAGTTGGGGTTGGAATCCATCTCCACCCTCGCGGAGATCATGTGAGTGACAGATCCCGGAACTTCCGGAACGTACTCCTGTCGTGTTGCGTCCGGGATCAGAAATTTCCAATCAATTCAACTAAACCCTGTGAACGTGAGTCCAAAATTGCAGAACCAGGTTATCCCATTCTTCAATGTTTCGCCACCTGACCCGAGTATAAGGTTTTATGATCCAGAAACAAAACCGGGTTGCAAGTCCCTTGAACTCTGTTGGCTATGCCCCCACCACGTGTCAGGCCAGCATTCATCACGAATTCGAATCACATCGGGAGCGAATCTCTTTAGTTTGTGCCCTTTAATTCTATGGGCATGTTCATGGAATTGCTGGGGATGGCCTTGCCGAGTTGGGATAAATTAGTGTATCAAAACAGTGTCAGGCACTTATAATGTAAAACCGAGCGCTCCTTAACAAATAACAAGTACGAGAATCTTATGCGGACGCTTAAGGTGCCACGCCAGCCTTATCTCTTCGTCCTTTTCAGTCGCGAATAAAAGTCTATGGGCCTTGTGATGGAATCACTTCTGAGTTCACGTGCCAAACTTCATTTTACATGCTAGAAGCTGCTGTCATTGAGTTGGGCGATGTTTGGATACTGTGGGCTAGAAAGCAAAATGCCAACAATCGGTCAAACGTCAACAGATCTCGATGCCATAAGATGAAGTTGGCCATTAAAAATTAGCATGGACAAACCTATCTTAAGTAGATCAATCTCGGGCCCATGAAACTATGGCATGCCTCAATAACGCGAGTCTATGTTGTGGTGAATGGTCCAAACATGGTTATACTTTTTATTTGGAGATTAGTGCATTGAAAAATAAATATTATGAAAGTGCGATTGAATTTATATACTTTAAAAAGATACAATTAAATTTTAAAACTTATTAAATTGATGCTATCAAATCTTTTCGTTAACTTTATTTAATTAGGCTTATTTTTATAATTCTTACTAAAATATGAAATATAAGACTATAAAGCAACATTGTTTTTGGTCTAAATCTTTTTCCTTTTACCGAAAATCTCCATTAAATTAGGTTAAAAAATAAAAAGAATACAAAAAAGAAAGGAAAAAAAAAAGGGTAGGCCCGACCCCTCCGCCCTATCATCATCGGAAGGGCCACTAGGGCGTGCAAGGCCTTGCAACCACTACCGTCCCTTTTTGGCAATGGTGGGGCACTCCCACCACCCTTGGCGCGTTTTTGCGGTCCATTTTTTTTTATAGAGAAAGTTAGCCCTTTTTATTTTTATTTTTTTAATTTAATTAACATAAGAATTTGGTTGAAAAATTAGGATTTGGATCAAAACAATATCGTTTAATGTTTTAGTAAGATCAAGCACACATAAGAGGGAAAATAATTAAAAAAATTCATATAGAAGGGAGAAAATAATAAAAAAAATGACATTAATATTTGACAAATTTTAAAACTTTTTGTACACTTATCTTCTTTTATTTACTCTCAAGTATTGCCGTACTAACAGGAAGACTCGTGCTTTGCGTGGAAATATTTTAAATATACAATATAAAGTTTGAAAATGATGGTTCTCAATTTGTAATACCATATTAAAATCACATTGATTTGCTCCCTTAAGAGCTAGAGAGAAAAATGTTAAGGGTATCACGCAAGAATCTTTTAAGTAGAAGGTGTACTCTTTTTTTAATCATTTCAATGTTTGAATCCTATCCGTGCACTCAAATATAACGTCTCTTTCTTCCGGTTGAAATATCCACTCCAAATATCACTTACGGGGCACGTCATCAAAGTTAAGTCACGTATGACCAAAAAAATTAAAAAAAAAAGAAGTTAAGTCATTGGAGATACAGTTGATTTTACTTTGGGTTACTAATGCAAATTGCTTGAAAAGTATAATTTTATTCCCCATGGTAATTTTTATTCCATCGAACATAGTTTCATTTTATTTCTAAGGACGTTATCTATTGACATCTATATGGTTATCGTTTCAATCTTTTTTTTTTTTTAATTTTATTTGGTAAATCTCAAATAGTAATTTCAAACTATAACGGCTAACGACATAGGTGCAATTTCTTCTATTTGGATCTTGTTTTGCTTTTAGAATATTGATTTGTTACAAACGATTCTACCTGAAAATACGCATGAAATTATGCGAAAATTTGTTTGTGTATTTTCGATTTAGTTTCTATTTCTGTATTTGATTGGTTTAGGCTGATTCTTTTTTTCCTTTTAGCTTTCTTTAGTTGCAAATATTCTTCAAAATTATGTGTCCTCTTTCGTCTTCTCTTCATGTTGCCACAATGCCAATCTGTCATTTTGAAAATTACTTTTGTCAATTCCCATTTCTCTAGTTAGATATGTACATTCAAATTTACCAAATTTAATTGATATGCATGTTAGCAATTCATATTTGAATTATGCTAGTGGTTAAAAAAAATTACCAAGATTATCCACCTATAAATATAAACAGATTGGAAGTTAACAATGAGCTTGTTATAACTATAGCAGTGAAAAAGTGTATTGTAGTTATTATAAGACAGTTGACAATCTCCTCATTGTTGCGGTACCCTCCCGACACAGCAGTTTACAATAGTTTTTAGGAGATAACCTCACCCAACTATAAGATATCGTACTCTAAAATATTTAATATCAAACATACACGTTTTCAGCACTTCACAATACAACTACAACAAAGCTGCATCCATACTTGATAATTAGTCTAGTTGATAGGTAACCTACCTGCTTTCATATCCTTTTAGCAGTCACGGGTATCAATATTTACCACTATGATTTATATGTAGGTTATGAACCTAATGATACATATTTGAATACACCAATGTCTAATTGATTATAACTTGCCAACCATTGCTTGTAAAATTACCACTGTGTTGGCAAATTACTAATATGTGATGTCACAACATATTATGCAGAACTATAAAATATATATTGATTTTTACCATTGCTTCAAGCAACGACACATTTCCTATTTCCCTTTGTCGATCACCAGGGTCTTGGATGGCCAATGAGAATTGAATCGCAACGTTAGTAATTTATTACTAGAATTGGCTAGAAGGACTATATCGATAAATTGACAAAGATTTAAAATTAAATTAATCAAATTAAAACTTTTAGAATTCAATTAACTGCCTTACAATAGGTTTAGAACTTTTCTAGATAATTTTCTTAAAGCGTAGTAATTTCACAGAAAATCAATGATTTAGAAAAAATATATATATTTTAAAATGATATCTTATATCGATTATAAAAATAAATGAATAAAAATATTTTTATTATCAATATTTACCGACTAGTAGTTGAATGGTAGATACTAGTGTAGAGTTGGCAAATCACCACATTTACTTATAAGCCCTAATAAATACTCATACTCATCCCAATAATTTTATTTTATTTTTTTGTTTGTCCTACTATTGCTCTTAGGCTTTTGTTTGCCACTTTGCAAAGTTTGGGAGTCAAACCTCACATCTAAAACTAAACTCCCTGCCCCAACTTCATGAGAAGGTGCAAAATCAAACTCTTACCTCCCTTTTCCCATGTGAGAAATGTGGCTACTAGGGCAATCCCTAGTAATTTACACAATAGTTCACATTGGTAACTTTTTTCAAAGATATAATAATGACATGACATTAACAAAAGCGCTGAACTTTAATAGTCCCCGATAAAATTGAAATATTAGTTTGGGAAATAATTGTGAAGTAGGCATATTAGCTTCTCTTCGCAAGGGGATCAAAATGGCTCTCCTTGCTTGCAGAGCGTCATACTGAAAAAGTGTGAGTAAGTCAGCAACATATTCATCAACCATTTGATTTGTAGATTCAATGTAAGTTGGTACTCTAATATCCTAACATAGTATGGGTTGAATAGTTTATGGATTACCTAATATTTGTTCACACATTTTGTTGTTGGTTTTTTTTTTTTTTTTTTTTTTATGACCTGAACCCGCACACCGTACCAACACTTTGACAACCTCGGTAGGCCGGGGTAATAGGGGGTAAACCCTGGGGTCCCACGGGAGGACCCACCACCCCCGTGGAACGGGTAAGACGCCAAGCGTCTCCACAGAGAGTCGAACCCTCTCCCTCCTAGAAGGGGTTAGTAGGTCCCCCCACGGTGGGGAAGACTTAACCAGCGGAGCTACCGCGGCTGGTGGTCATTTTGTTGGTTTACAAACAAACAAAATGTGCTTTTCTTTGTCCCATATAGGAAAGTTGGGAGGAAATGAGCCACTTTATGAGTCTGAGCTTCTTCTAGTTTGTTCAAAAGAAAAAAAAATGGATTGTGGGTTGGACCTTACAATATTTCACTTTGTGTGCCCGCAGTCTAATTAGCACTAACTCTTATTTTTATTTTTATTTTTATTTCATGCAGTTATCTTGTTAACCTTTATTAGTCGAAATGTCATATTTGTTCATTTAGTATTTTTAGAAATTATGAAATTCGGGATTTTAATTATTAAAAAATTAATTAATTATATTTTATTCCAAAATTTATATCTCTTTTTAAAATAGCTTTTGAAAATACACTTGTTCACATTGCAAATTTCCTAAAGGGATTCTTTGTTCATTTTGTAACTTTTCCCTAAGGAATGTCTTTGTTCACTTTGCAACCTGTCCCAAAAGGTTGCCTTTGTTCATTAATACCAATAAATACGTTAGTTTGGAATGAATGTGAATTAAGTATTTTCAAGTCTTTTTTTTTTTTAAACAACAACCATTATTTCAATTGTTTCCTAAAGACCCCCTAGAGAAATATTAGAATTGTTATATAATATTTTTAGTTGAGACTTTGTTGTCATGGAGGAAATTTACCTTTGACCATTAACAACTTTGTAGGGTAAATAATTTCTTAAAGGAAGTGATATCACGTCTCAAAGTTTAATTTTGTTTTATCCAATTCGAAGCAATATCTTCCAACAGATCTAACACAAAAATATCACTGGTTGGATTTACAATTGCAAGATAATCAACTCTTGATTTTGTTAGTCTAACACTTTAATTTTGACAAGTAAATTCCAACAACTAGGGGAAAGATTTAAATCGTCATGTTATAATTGTTTCACTTCATACTAAGGTTTAATTTGAATAACATACATCAAATTGTGCGATATTCTAGAAAAACACGATATGTTGATCAAATGATCAAATGGGTCACACAACATGACATGTTTAAGATGTAATTTTTTTATACAAATGCATAAAAACCCACGAATGACGAATCAACATCTTTTCATCCAATGTATCTAGACGTATATTAACATTTTTTAACATATCTAAGTGTAAGGGGTCATGTGACATGAATAAATTGGTATATCGTGGAAGCTTACTATAAACAAATTTAAAGAATGAATTCTTGAACGGAATATCAACACGTCATCAACAGTTCATGTCACCAAGGGAATAAACTCAATTTAAAAATATTTATTCCCTAGTGGAGTTTGATTGGGTGCATATGTTCTAGACTGGAATTGAAACCTACCCAATTAGAGTTGATTCTCAATTTTTGGATCTGAGAATCAATCTCGTTGGCCAAGGAATCGGTTTGGAACCAAAGTGGCCCAAGAAGGGGCATTTTTCTTTCTTTCCTTTGGTGTCTTTTTTGTTTAAATATGATATATATATATATATTGCTTCATAAATATGTCCAACATGTTCAATTTCAAAGAAGATTTTCTATTATAAAGAAAAAAAGTTAAAGAACTTAATTAGTGGTAGGGATTAACAGGTTCAAAATCAATTCAGTTTCAAGTTCAACATTGTTATTTATGGGTTCTCGGATAACCTAAACTAGGAAAGACTGATTTCCAATTTTTGGAACCGGGCTCGGTTTTTGGGTATCGAAAACTAGATCCGTCTTCTTGAATCAGTCGAGGAAGGCCAATTTGGACCAATTATGAGTAGAATGGGTCTGATTGCTTGTCACTTTTTAGAAAAAAATTTCAAATATGAGTATAAAGTGGACATTATTTCAAATAATAGCTAAAATGGCCTTATTTTCATAAATAAAAGTCTGAAGTAACATTGTTTTCAATAAGAGCTTAAAGTAGTTATGTCAATTTAAAAGAAAGGCTTGACTTCACCAGCTGTTCAAAGGCATTTTCATCTTTTGCTTTTTTGTCTTTCCTCTTTTCTTTATTTTTCCCTTTATATTTTTTCTTTTCTATTTCAAAAAAAAAGGGACTAAATATATATATATATATATATATATATATATATATATATACACACACACATATTTATATATTGTTGCGACGTGTTGTTTATTAAATGTATATTTTTTTATATACATAATAAATTATCATTTTTATGATTATTTTAATCAAATTAATTTGATTCGAATTCATAAACAAATAAATAAGAGTGTAGAATGAATATACATTAGAAACATTAATCCAACATTTGTTAATATTATTCATCATTTTAATTTGACAAATTCAACTCCACTTCAATAATCCATAAAATTTGGAGGAAAAAAATAAGCAATCTACATTATGGATTCACGTGTTAAAGCGTATTGGAAGAGAAGATGAAAAAAATAAACTTAAGGGTGAATTGTATATCATGGGAAGTGAGAGTCGGAAGAGAAAAACAAGTTAGGTATTTTTCTTTTCTTATTTTTTTTATTTTCTTACATATTTACATTTTGACTCTTTATTTATTGAAATTTTTTTAAAATTTGACCCCGTACATGTCGAATTCCAAACTCCTATGTCGAAATTCCCAACTCGTGTGTCGGAGAGTGTCGAGAAAGTTAATTAGGTATCATATTTTTTTTTTTTGCGTAGAGTGTCCAACGATACAAAGACTTTCGAAAGGTGTTAGATAGCGACTCTCATCGACCATAGGTGAGGGCCTGTTGGCTTGCTAGAATAAGGAGAGTCACAATCCTCTCCTAAATTTGTGCAAGGTTCGATAATCACTGGCTATTGCCGTTGCCCCACTAGCGATGGGCCAATGGCCTAAGGTGGAAGGGCTATTTGTTTGTTATTTTTATGATTTTTTAAAAAGTTTTATCCTTTTTTTCTTTTCTGAGTTTGTCCTTTTATGAAAAGGAAAAAAACTGAAAAAGGATAAAAAGAAAGAAAAGAAAGGATAAAACTTAAAAAAAAAAAACTCACAAAGTCATATGCTTTATTTTTTAGATTGACATGACCATCTGATGTAATTATTTAAAATAAAATTCACTTTAAACCCTATTTAAAAATATAAAAGCACTTCAACACTCTTATTTAAAATAAGATTTACTCTGTCCTTTCGGATCTTTATTCCAATTTTTTCCCCACTTTTTAATGAGCCAGGCAAAATGATCCGCGCTGGCTCCGACCGCGCTGGCTCCGTAGAGTGCACGCACTCGGGGAAGAGATCTTTGGAAGCGGGGTGGGCCCACTCCCATTTGTCAACTTCCGCCCAAAGTCCGACGTGGAAATATTCCTCTCTGTCCCTCCCTCTCTGTCGGTCTCTCCGTCTCATCATCTTCCTCGTCACTCGTCATCGCTTTCTCCATCAAATCAACGTCCCTCCCTCGTCCGCCACCAGTCAAGGCTCCGCTGCGCCGCCCCCCCCACTCCCTCGCTCACTGTGATCCGAGACCAGCGCCGGCTGCTCCCACCCAATCCCGCTCCCGGGCTCGAAATCTCCGGCGGCGTCGCCGGCCCACCGACCGACCGAGCTCGCCGGAGCGATGGACGCCGGCTACCTGGGCCTGTTCGTGGAGGAGACCTCCCTGTACAACCGCATTGTCCTGGGCAGCCTCCTGCCGGCCTCGGCCTGGGAGCCGATGCCCCGGTTGCTCCAGACCTGGCTCCGCAACTACATCGGCGGAACCCTAATTTACTTCCTCTCCGGCTTCCTGTGGTGCTTCTACATTTATTACCTCAAGCGCAATGTTTACGTCCCGAAGGGTAGGTTCCTCTTTTTCTCTGGGTTTTTCCTCTTTTTCATTTTGGGTTTCTCTATTAAATTCTTCTTTTTTATTTTCTTTTTCTTGATTCTTCTCATGGCATGATGGGTTTCTGTTATTTCAACTTTCGGTAATCCTCGACACGGACAAAGTGGGTAACTTGATGTTCTGCGATCGATGGAATGTAATTTGCTACAGAGATGTCGTGCTGATGTGTTATTTGCGCGTGTGTGAATCGACGCACTGTCACTCGGACGTTCTTTTGTTGGTTTTACTTCTATTGGCTGATTCCTGGGAATACTGTTCCCTTTTGTCTCTTTTGGAATTGATCTAGATTAGTTTCCTCAATGATTTCATCTGTTCCTGTTAAAATGGTTGATGCAGAATATCTTAGAATTTCAGGTGCTGTAAGTGCTGTTGATAGTCGCTTTATGCTTTCTAGAAGATTTGATCTTACATTTACTTCCATGACCTTGAAGGGTTTTCTTCTTTACCTAGATATTTAAATGGCCGGACCATTATTTAACAGATTCTGTGCCTTGATGCATTTCTTCGAAATATTTGGTTTAGTTCTTAGATGTAGTGCTGTCCATTCTTCCTTCCTTCACGATCTGTGAGATGTGTCCTGCAGATATTTCATATTCTTTTTCTTTTTGGAATTTCCTGGTATCTTGCTATAAATCATCCAAGTAACTTCTAGGTCATCTACTTCATCCATTCAAATGGGAAGTGCTGCTAATTCAGCAAGTATCAGTATTCACTATTAATAATTTCGTGCCCTCTGGATCTTGACATTATACCATTCTTGGGCTCAGCTTAACCGGGTGGCATTTAACAGGCTATGATTGAGCTTATTAATGCATGCTTTTATTCATCGAGAAGACACTTTGAAATGTTTCATGCTTTAAAAGTCATGATAATGTTCAGCTGATCATCAAACGAATCTGCTAGTTGGATCCCTGTCAACTATCTTTTGTCAAACAAATGGCAGTCATCAACATTCTTTGTAGAGCTTAAACTACTATATGACTGCTTCTTTGCTGGTGGTATTTTTACCAGAGAGAATTTTATGCATTATTTTCAGCATGAGATTATGGTGTATGCACTTTTAGTTGGGCTAGCCTACAGTATTTTTGTCTATGTAAACTCAGTAATGAAATCTAGGTGCTAGACTCTTTTGTGATTTATCTTGGATCTGGCAAATTCTATTGCTGCAGATGAGATTCCTACGAGGAAGGCAATGTTGCTGCAAATATATGTTGCAATGAAGGCAATGCCATGGTACTGTGCTCTTCCAACACTTTCCGAATACATGGTTGAAAATGGATGGACGAAATGCTTTTCAAGAATAAGCGATGTTGGTTGGCTTGCTTACCTAGTGTACTTGTCAATATATCTTGTACTGGTGGAGTTTGGGATATATTGGATGCACAGAGAGCTGCATGACATTAAACCTCTTTACAAGCATCTTCATGCAACGCATCACATCTACAATAAGCAGAACACACTTTCTCCTTTTGCCGGTGAGTTCTCAGTCTGCTAAGTGCAGTAACATGCCCTTTTTTTGGCTGACTTTATTTTTGTTCAATGAGCAGAATTAAGCAAATGACTGTACAATTGCTTACTTTTACTTCGGAAAGTCCAAATCCAAGATTTTCAATTGTATTCTGCTGCTGCTTAATTTGAGTGTCACACCTGGCTACTGCATGATCTAACAGTATATGGTTTTGTACTTGTGCTCTGTTAATTTGTACTGATTGATGCATTCTGAAAACTTAGTGTACAGTGTCCTTGGATCTTTAGATACTACAATGTAACCGAACCTATAAAAAAAGTTTTATTAGTTATGAGTAGAGAAATGTTTAGAACATGTTATGGAAGATCATTTTTTCTTTTGTGGGCATTTCATATTATATATCTTAATCACTCCTCTTTTGTCAAACACATAGCCCCTTGTTGCTGCTCTTATGTAATTGAAGTATTTTCTAGATAAATGTTGCTAAGTACTTCTCCTTACATAGATTTTGATATCAAAGGACAAGTTGCAGACTTTTCTCGCCAATGCAAAATACTTTGAAAGCAGGATAGGGTGATAAGTTCATCAAATGTATATCATCACCCTCCATTTTGCAATGACATCACAAGACAAAAGTACTGCTTTGAGCTCATAGGACCTACATTCTCTTTAGAGAGAGTGGGTCAAGTAACTTGCGATGACTCAAGTTTAGGTGTAGTTTTCTGGTTTTATTTTGGCTTGACGTTTGCATCAGCTATGGCCTGCATATGTTTCAAAGCTGCATCTTTTAAAATTGTCATATCTTTGACTTCATCAAAAACTAATAAAGTTGGACTATATGTTTTCACTATTCAGAATGGCAATTCTAATAGTTTTCACTTTTATGTTTACTCAAAAGAAAACCAGCCACAAGCTGCTGGCCCTGGTGTTTCATCAACTTCTATGTCTTCAGAAGTTGGTTTTTGATGCTGTAAATAAGTTAGATCCCAATTAGATGGCAGAAACAGAAGTTGGGCCATAAACCTCCTATCTAGGCAAACTGTAGTTTGCTGAAAAAAGTTGGATGACATTTTAGGAGCTACCCATGATGTAAGAATTATAGTGAATCTCATGTAAATCTAGATGCATAGAAAAATCACTCATATGTAGGAGGGAAATATAGGTTTGCGTTGACACAATCTCTGAGCCACCTTGCCCTGGTAAGATGTGTAGCACACTTGTTAGGTGAGTACTTTGTGCAGTAATGTCTGAGAGGTTAAAAATTACTTTGGAGGCGCTAGCATGTCGAAGCACTGTATATTGGTCATCTTTGTGATTTTTCAATTTGGAGTGCTAAATATCCAAGGAATGAGTCTCCTGGGGCTTTTTGTACCCAAGATGTGGTTTTCTTTGGAAAGAAATCCTCAATACACTCATTCGATTACTCTTCCCAGTGTAATTCCTACTTAAAATCCATATTTCTCAAGAATATCAGGTTAGGCATCTGTAGATTATGGACATGATTTTGGCGATCTGAAAAATGGTTGCTCTGATGGGTTGTTCATCAGAGCCGTTTCGTGTTATCTTTCCCCAAATTCTTTACCCATCCATTAACGTTAATTATATGTGTTACTAGGTTACTTTTAGTGTTCACCTAGTCTTCCCATTTCTTTGTGCACTGCTTTTTTCTTGTTCGTTGTCTCACCTTGAATGACGCTCATGCTATGTTTTTCTCCAAGCCCTCACCTTGCCAGTAATACAAGTGCTCTCCTTTTTGTCTCTTTTGTTTGTGTTTTCATGTATGCATAAAGTGCAAGACTAATTGTAAGTTGTTTCTTCATTTTAGGCTTGGCGTTTCATCCTCTAGACGGGATACTGCAGGCGGTGCCACATGTTATGGCACTATTCCTTGTGCCAACCCATTTTACAACGCACATTGCTCTCCTTTTTCTCGAGGCCATATGGACAGCAAATATCCATGACTGCATCCATGGTAAGCTTTGGCCTGTGATGGGCGCTGGTTATCACACCATCCACCATACCACCTATCGCCACAATTATGGTCACTACACCATCTGGATGGACTGGATGTTTGGAACACTCCGAGACCCCATAGATGATGGATCCAAGAAGGAGATGTGATTTATGAGGGGTTTTGTGCCAATTGTTGTCCAAATTCTTATTTGACTTGGGTACTTGAATTTTTATTTGCATTGCTTCTTAATCGTAGTACTTGCTTGTAAATGTTGGTCCCTATTGAGATTGTTCAGCATCCTGGACTAGCAAAGACTTCTAAAGTAGAAGAGGAGATTTATACTACAAATTATCTGGCTCTCAATAGCCATCAATGTGTTGTAGACTCGATGTCCATCGTCAACGCAAATAACAGAATGTAGAGAAAGTAGATCCTGAGTGGCTTAAGCTCTAGCGAGCAATACTGGCTTGCCTGTATGTTCAGATACTTTGGCTTCTCTGTCTCGGAAGGGGCCTGAAACTCGTCTCAAGTATTTAATGGTCGAATTTATATATGATGGGGATGAATCAATAAAGCGAAGCTTCTTATGATAAAGTGGGGTTGGTTCGTTGTTTTGGTTCGGAAGCAATGCTTCTCCGAGAATGTATGCAGTGTAAATGGGACTATACTTAAGCTGTCAAAATCTCTCTAAAATGAATTCACAAAGAGAGCGCAGACTGAAGCTGCAGATGCAGCCTTATGTGGTATTATGGAATTGCAGTCTTCTTTATGCACCAGCACATGAATCAAAAGTGGCAATCTTTTACATTCAAGTGTTCTGGATCTGCCAAATCATTGAAACAGAAGTTTTGGACAGTGGTTAGGTTATCTGCAATCGACTCCCTTCCTAGTCTTGTGAAGAATGTGAAAGACGCTTTGTGCTGTCTTGTGATGAATGAAGAGTAGTAGTAGATGTTGCAGGATTGATGTGCGACGAAGGAGGAGAAGATGGAAATGGTTTCGGTGGTACTTGGAGAACTTCATGCCTTCTCTCCAGCATATCGACCACCCTATCCATCGAAGGCCGGTTCCCCGGATATGTCTGGATACACCACAGGCCCACCTGAATCATCTTTTGCGCTACTTCTTTTCCTGTTTCATTCATATTCCATTGCAGTTTCAGATCCTCCTCCAGCATCATTCGGCTGTGAACCCAGTGCGGAAAATAAACTTCGCTGCTGTTTGTAAGTCCAGCCTCAGTGTTTCTTCTTCCACCCACCATCTCTAGGATCATCATCCCAAAGCTATAGACATCGGACTTGTCTGAAACTACTCCGAAATTTCTTGAGAAGACTTCCGGGGCAATGTACCCCACGGTTCCTCGGGCGCCCATCATAGACATGGTGCTCTCTTTCCTGTTGCTCAGCTTTGAAAGACCGAAATCAGATATCTTGGGGGAGTGATCTTCGTCAAGAAGGATGTTTTGCGGCTTGATGTCAAGATGGAGTATTCTCGAGTTGCATCCTCTGTGCAGGTACTCCAGCCCATGGGCGACACCAATCGCAATTTGGTAAATTTTCTCCCATCCCAGTTGATCAACATTCGTTGCCTGATCCTGTGCGAATATATACTTCTCCAATGATCCATTGGGCATGAACTCGTAAACAAGAGCCCGTTTCGACCCCTCAGAACAGAACCCGAGTAGAGTGACGATGTTGACGTGCGAAGTTCTGCTGATGCTGGCGACTTCATTGAGAAATTCTTTCCCGTCGCCTTTGGACTCGGACAATATCTTCACCGCCACTAGCGAGCCATCGGGCAGTTTCCCTTTGTAGACGCTGCCATAGCCTCCCTGGCCTAGCTTATCTCTGAGGGAGTTGGTCATTTTCTTGACATCTTTGTAACTGTACTGTTTCGGGGCGAAGCCTCCGCATTTCTCTAGGAACGCCTCCACCCCGTAGGTGCCTGATGATTTCTTCTTCCAGAAGAAGATCACATTCTTCGACATCGGTTTTTTCATCAAGTAATGGATGAGGAATATCGTCCCGACTATACTTCCGAGTCCAAGCATTATCGCACCTTAAAATGCAGAATCCGTAAGTTCGGGAGTCCAAAAGTAGAAAAGATTTCGTGGATCAGGTGAAAAAGTATATCAGAAAGCCATCGACAGATCAGATCAATTTACCTATGAGAACTCCAGCTTCCATGCTCACCTTGGATCCTGAAACATAAAAAATTGCGGGACGTCGTCATTTCGCATCCCAGAAAAAACCATGTCCGAACTGGGCATTGATGCAGACGAGGAGTTATGTGGTAAAGTAACTGTAGCTATTACCTGATTTGGAGAGACATCTCATTAGATCAGGCCGATTGGGACAGAAGCAGATGGGCTGGAAAAAGCTCGTGTTGTATCCACATCGTCCGCCGGAGCTCTGGCATTCCGTGCACGCCGTGTGATCCACGACCCACTGGACCTCGAATCCTTCTCTGATCACTTCGCCAAGTGAGGATGTCTTATTCTCCATCAGGATCTCTGATGCTGTCGGAAGAACCGGAACGGTCACACTGGCATGGCAAGAACCGAATTCTCCGCCACTTGGAACCGAACCGATCGTGTAATAGTTGCTCTCGTTGTATGCATCGTTTCCATGACAACTGAATTTGCCGGAGGCAACGGACGTGTTCACGGACGAGCAGTTGTAGAACAGCGTGAGGTTACCGAAGTCGCTAGTAGGCTTGAAGAGGTAGTTCATGGTGGCGTTGACGATCCTCGAGGGGCATATACTATCGTAAAAGTCCGATCTCGAGAGCCTCAGGATGTGGTTGTTGGGGTTGATCTCGAGGACCCGGTACTTCTGCGACGCGATTTCCATGGTTGCGACCCCATCCTCGCAGAGGAGCTTGAATTCCGGCAGGCCACAGTAGAAGGGCTGTGGACTTCCCCAGAAAGGAAAGCTCGCGTTCCGGATGTTCCCGCAGCTGAACTGGCGCCCGCAGTCGACGTACCGCTCATCGACAGCAGCCGAGAATGTGGGAAATGTCAAGAGGAAGGCGCCGGCGGCGAGAAGATGGGGAACGGAAGGGCGAAGCATTTGCTAAATCTGTCAGGCAACTCCAACGGGGGAGTGGGAGGATTCGGCTTTTGAGAGAGAAGATTTTGTGGCTAACTTGGGAAAAATGTATCTTCTTGCTGAGCGTTTTCTTTAGGTAACTTGGGTTGATTTGAGTCGATTCTTCGAATCATTTATGTCAAGGAAGTGGCCCGCCTTCTCTTGCCGTGGAGGTGGAGCCGTGGTCTGTTGTCATATCAACAGTCACGATCAAAACTGAGGCCAAACCCAGCAGAAGTTGCCAAGCTGGACTGGTCAAAGAACGCTTATGGTGCAGCTCGATGCTGCGCTCAGATCATTTTTGTCTAACTTTGATCAAAGGGAGTCAAATCTGTTTGGTTGACTCTCTTAATCCAACAACGGCACACTTCAAAAGGATAGGGACTAGTGTCAATTCCTCCTTTTCGACGGCGCAGCTAAGGGCGCGTATGATAAAATTTCCGTTTCTCGATTTCTCTGTTAACGATTTGAAACAAACCGTTTGGTAACGCATTTGATTTCTATTTCTAAAATAGATTTTTATTTTAGAAATAGAGAAATTAAAAATCGTAAATTTTCTAAATTTTAACTTCTTTAAAATAAATCATAAACCGAAATCAAACCATATAAAAGAACCTTACGCTTTCTTGCCAACTTAATTCACTCATAACCGCAATTTCACAAATTATTGCTAATTTTCTTTTTCTTATTTTGCTCATGTTTTTTTCTTCTTTTTTTTCAATTTTTTTGATGACTTTTGCTTTAAGATGAAAGGCAATCGAATGGGTCCCCAATTTTCAAAAACGACCAAAGTTCGTAAATGCTTACTTAAAAACAATGTGGCTCTTTCCTCCTAGAAAAGGCACGCTCATGGCCAATTGAAGAAAATGTTATTACGTAATAGATGAATAAAAAATGTGCCTAGAAATTTAACCTTATTTTTTTACGGATTCAAAATTCTTGCGAAATCAAAATAATTAGATTGTTACACAATCTTGAATTTTAATTTGAAGGCAAGAGATTCAAGAGAATCTCTCTCTTTGCTATGCAAGGGCCATTAAAGGTTCATTGAGCAACAATAAAAAAAATTAGAGATAAGCAATTAAACTGATTCAATTCGAGAATCAAAATAAACCGACCTTCCCCTGATTGGTTCCTAACCATAAACGTTACTTTAAGGTAGAATTCTTATATATTCCTTTACACCATTAATTTTATTTTGTTGATAATCTTGTATAATACTAGTTTTTGATAAAATGACAAGGCTGTATAGGCGCTATTGATAGCATCCATATTCATGCTTCCGCAGTACTTGTTTGAACCTACGCAGGATGAGCTTGCAAATGATACATTGACCGAGAAGGAAAACCAAATAAATACGCTTAGGAAAATAATTGTTATTAAAATGGTAAGGGATAATAATATGTCGGAAATTCCATGAAATTGTATTTTCAACTTTTGTAATGTATTAGTATTATTTCGACATTATTTTGTATTTGAGGATTTCCTATATTGTTATCTAATCAATTTATATTCCTAGAAATAGAAATTTTGTTCTGTTATCAAATGATTTCTGTTTCAAAGATAAAAATTTTGAGTCATTATCAAACAAGTTTCTTTGCTCAGAAACTTGTCCAAGGAATAGAAATTCAGAAATTGATTTTTGATTAGAAATCAATTTCTGTTTCAGAAATTTTGTCATGCGCAGCCTAATATGGTCGGATGTAGTGACCCTCTCGTTTCGTGCGCATGGTACAGTCATCCGGGCATATAGGTCCGCGCTCATGGAGGTGGCATCTGGAGATTACACGGGTGCGACTCTTGAGCATACTTTTAAATGATAGGACAGAGTATGTCAAGGGAGACTCCTCGACCGTTCTTGTGGTGGGGGAAGAAGAACCAATCACGTCTTCGATGTTTTCTGAGTAGACCCCCATCGCGAATTTTGTTACTTGTAAAAACCGTGTTAAGTTTAGGTCTCGCTCGTCCAGAAAGCCCGACTTGTTTTGAAGCGTCTTGACTCGTTCAAACTTGGTGTGCCCTTGAATCAATCGGATTTGTTGGGCGCTGGACTTTCTTCTTGGGGACAAGTGACGAAGGTCAACACCGAAGGTGGATATACACCCTTGGAAGTTGGAACCGCGCAAAAAGAAAATTTATTCTACTGATATTAGAAGAGTCTACAAGATTTTGACGCGTGGGAGAATATCCATCGTCCAAACTTCACCGACTAAAAAGATGGGGACAACTAATATGGCCGCCGGCAGCTCTGATGTTCTTCAGCAAAAGATACGTATAGGGACATTTTCTTCGAGCAGCACACGATTGCTTGTGCAAAGAGAAGTTGACGCACAAAATTGTGGCGCTTTCTTAATGAAAACGTAAGTGTTTCGAGCGGTGACAAAATTCAATGTGAATTTAGGTGTAATTTAGATATAAGAAATACTCAAACATATGAATGATTATAACTTTGATTATAGTCTATTATTAACTGTCAGTTTTTTAAGTGATATAAGTAATGACACTCGGATTGAATCACGTAATTCTCTAATTTCTCTATTATTCCTTATTTATATTGCCAGTGTTGATTTGAATTGCAAGATCCTATTGACGTCTTCATGACTCTAGAAACTCAAAGGTTTGAAGTTAGACCAAAGGTACTCTGGCTCGGAAGCAATCCGCACTAGAGGAGAAAATATTCAGTGGTTCGTGCGCGCCACGTCATCTGCTGACGTGGCGCGCACATACCACTCAGCTTTCGACACCTGTCCTGGGGGACCCGCAGGAAAATGAAAAGACTTTCTCCACTCGGCTCGGCTCGGCTCGGTGTGGGACCCACAATCTGGTCAGACTGAGGAGAAAATCAGGCGCCATTTTAAAAAATTTCGGACCGAGCGAGGGTTTCTTCTTCTTCTTCTCTTTCTTCGCGCCTCTCACTCTACCCTCCTTCTCTCTCTCCGACGAACAGGACGCGACTCCCAGTCTCTCTGTGCCCTCCTTTCCGACCGGCGAACCACGGCCAGCAACCGACGAACCACCGCACCGGACCGGCGAGAGGACCGCGACCCCTCTCTCTCTCTCTCTGCATTCCCTCTTTCCGACCGACGAACCACGGCACGGACGAGAAGACCGCGAGCAATCGACGAACCGCGGACCTTCGCTTCCCCGGCCCCTCGCCGCCGGCTTCTCCCCGCCTCCTTCAAGATGCGGCAGCGCGGCCTCAGGTGCTCCGCTAGCTGGCTGATTTCCTCGGTTTCCATGGTGCATGTTCGGGATTCTCTTTTTTTTTTCTTTTTGTTTCGTGTGTGGATGACTACTAGTTCTAGGAGCAGGAGGCCGCAGGTCAAGAAGGCTTCGCCGGATAGGCCGCCGTCGATTGTGGTTAATGGAGAGGGCGAAGAGGACGCTCCTTTGGCGGAGAGCGTGCGTAGCGCTGATTGGGAAATTGTGGCTGATGATTCTGAGGACGATGATTCCGATGGAGTCGTGATTGATGTGGAGAACCAGAATGCTGATAGAACAGAAGCTTCCGACAGTACGGCGATGGAGACAAATTTGGTATTTTTCTTGTAGCATTTCTAGTGCTTTCTTGGGAAATTTCTTTTTTTTAATCTGTCTGGATACGCGTATGCAATGTGTACATTGGTTCTAGTTCATGAATATCTCGCAAATTAAGAATTTGAGAGCATGTTTCCTTCGGGGGAGCTGCAATTGTTTTACAGGTTCAAGCACAGTGACACTATTGATGGTTGATGTTGCAGTGCCGCCATCCTATATACGGGCTTTACTTTTTGCACTATAGCATCAATGTGGTTGAATTGCAATACATCTACATTGCTCAATTATTAGGTTGTTCTTTCCTTAAAATTAAGGGCTTAGTTCACTTGCCCTTCCTTTTTTGTTCTGTTAAAAACTAGAGAGCGAAGGCTCCATTTGCCTCTGTAATTTATTTTCCCGTCTGTTTTACCTATAGGAAATATGCTCTCATTCCTAGTCTTTTGAATATCTGTACATGTTCTTATATGGTGTGAATTGTTACTTCTATAGTAGGCCATCAATAGTTCTTTAAAGATATATTATTAATTCCTTCAATTTTTGTGGCTTCAGGCACCATGTTTCGTCGATGGAGTAACTCTGACCACAGTGAGGAAGATGACTCGCTGCAGTTTGAATCTAAGGTAATTAAGATTTCAAAATTGCAGCGCTTGTAAGGACTGGACATTTCGCAGAGTGTATCTCCTTGATCGATTGCTCATATTTATCTGATTTCCATGGCTGACCATGTGGTTGACCTGAGTCAGTAGTTTTTCTGGCCATGAGAAACCATGAAGTGGCCCTTTTTGCAGATAATACTTTACCGTCAATACACCCCCTTATCTGTACCCCTTTTTGCAGATCATGGGCATCGGAGGCAAAGTCGGCAGGAATTACAGCAGGAGTGATTCGACTTCGTCGACTTTCATCGGGACACTTCATCCCGGAACGCCTGGTCCTCGAGGCCAGTACATGGTTCCAAGCAGTTACAGTTTCCCAGGTCGATGAGTACTCCCTCAAGGAAGATTGAAGGGAGTTCGGCCATGTCTGGCGGTTCCAGAAGCAGTGGTTTCCCAAAGTCCAGGACTATGGTGGGCCCTGATGCTCATTCAGGATCTTCAGTTCTCATCTGCCACAAGTGCGGGGAGCAATTCAAGAAGTTGGATGCTGTTGAAGCTCATCATCTCTCCAAACATGCTGATAAAATAACATCTTACCTTGAACCACATGATCATATCTGTTTCTGCATTGCCTTAGCAGTTTCTCATTCTCTGGTCTAGATAAATATAAAATTGTTTGTTTAATTTTGGAGTAGCCTGAACGAACTGGGGATTGAACTTCTGGTTTTTAGCTTATCTGAGGATGGAAATTCTTAGACTGAACTGTCAATTTGATTAATGTCATTGCAACTTTTTCTTTTTCCAGTAACTGAACTAAGTGATGGAGATTCATCCAAAAGGATAGTGGAAATAATCTGCCAAACGAGCTGGTTGAAGTCTGAGCACAGCAGTTGTGAACAGATTGAGAGGGTCTTGAAAGTCCACAACATGCAAAGGACCCTCGCCCGGTTCAAAGAATATCGAGAGGTGGTCAAGATCAGAGCCAGCAAGTTATCCAAGAAGCACCCCTGCTGTTTGGCTGATGGGAACGAGCTCCTAAGATTCTATGGCACGGCCGTGGCTTGCTCGCTTGGTGCCAATTCTCTTGTGCCAAGTGTCAAACAACTGTGTTGATATGAATTTAATATTCTATCAAACACTCTTGAGGCAGTCATTAGTTGGTCCAATTCCTGGTAGAGATACATTAGCAGACACTACTTTTTTGGTGCACCACCAAGAGGCCATATTCAACTTATCTCGTAGTCCAGTGGCCAGCAAAGAATAGAACAACATAGATTAGTCCCATTTTAAAGTTTGCCTGCTCTCTCATGCCATGCCCGTCTCTTTTTGCATTGCTCTTGGCTCTTGTTTCATCTTTGGCTTGGTACATCATTTATCTGTGCATGAGATGCTGTTACAGTTGTAGAAATGCTTTAAATCCATCATTTTGAAGGCTAATATCCCGAGACTCCTTATTCTCTCACTTCGTTGTGCTGTTAATATGAGAGGATGTATTTCCTCCTCTTTTTAAATCCAAGTTACGAGAATTCTCCTGATCCAAGACTGACACTTCACATTTTTTGGCGCAGGTTGTGAAGTACTTCTTGGATGCTAAGACTTTTCAAAAGGTTAAGTTTGTGTACCTGAAGAACAATGACAGTGTCGAGCTCATGAGATCATTCTTTGATGAGGAGAACCTTCCTACTGAGTTCGGAGGAAGAGCGAAACTGAAGTACGACCATGAAGAATTCTCTAGGCTAATGGGTTTGAGTTTTTGGCTTTAGCTTTGACTTTAAAGAAATGAAGTTGGTAGAAGACATAACTTCTAACTTGAAAGTGACTGGCTCATTTTGAGAATTTAATAGTACTGAACGCTGAACCTTAAATCATAGATGTTTGGATTCTTGGATAATTTTACTTCTAAAATGAAGCATATAATAACTTTGAGTGACCAAAAGCCATAACACCTGATGTGCAGTCCCTATCACCCCCCCCCCTCAGTGCAAAAAACAAAAACGAAAAAAAAAAAAAAAAAAAAAAAACACACAAAAAAGAAGAAGAAGTTAGAACATAAGAACTATCGGTAGTTTTCCGTAGCTGTCTGAGTGGCTTCTCTACTGACACTGATCAAAGGATGGTTCTTGCCTTTTGTAGTCCTGTGTCAGCGGAAATAACTTTTTTCTTTTCCAGGTGAAGAACAACCCTGCTGCATTGCTTGCTTTATGTTGGTATTGGGCTTCTGATGGTGTAGGATCTAAGGTGTTATATTTGAATGAGAGTGTCTTCTGAATTGTTGTTTTTTTCCCTTTCAGTTTGCGGTCATTGACAATTGTTTCACTATTTAAATTGCTGCTGTCAGGACATGGTAATTCTTCCTTACAAAGACGGCCTTCTGTTATTCAGTTGGTATCTGCAACAATTTCATTTGGATGGCAATCGGGTATGTGTTTAATTTTTTGGTGAAAATAAGGAGTTCCATCTCCATCTCTAGTTTCCAAAATGTTAAATCTCAAATTGTTCATTTCACAGGTCAATCAAGGGCTTACTGTTTATGGGAATAAAGGAAGCCCAGATCAGCATGCGTAAGTTATTTTTTGATAAAGTAATGCCACTATTACTTTTACGTGCTGGTGACGTGATTATTCCTGATGCATGTTATTGTCTAATTTCCATATAGCTACAAACAACAGCTGAGAGAGGGTGTGCACAACTTCTCCGTAACATTCATTGAAGTGCTTTGTGAGAGACCACCTGGTCATGATTGGGAGCTTGAACCCAGTGTTACCTGTGGTGACTATCTGTTTGGAATGCTTCAAGTTAGTTTACAATAAGAGCTACTAATATTTACCTTTAAGAAGATTCTAGCAATAGTCGAAGTTCTTATGTCTATTGTTTCTGAAGTTTAAGATCTCACACTTCTCTTGGAAAGGAGACATGAGTTCAGTGGATGATTTACTTATAGTCACTCGGTTGTTTTCTGCAATTGATCCCTTTTAGATATGGTGAACTTCTGTAGGGAACGGGCTATGCTCTATATGCCAATGATCGTGAGTCTATAACAGTCACTGTTGAAGAAGTGATCCCTAGATCAGTGGGGGCTCTTATAGCATTGTATGAGCGAGCAGTTGAGATATACGCCTCATTAGTTAATGTTCATGCCTATCATCAACCTGGTAAATAGTTTACCTTATAATTCTTATTTAAATTAGATGATTGCTATATGTTTTGGGCTTGTTGCTGTTGAGAATATGTGTGGCCTCTCTGAGTCAAGAAATCAAATCAATTCATTCAACTGGCTGTCTTTTTTCTTGGCCCCCGATGTGCGACTGAAATTCTTAGGTGTCGAAGCTGGGAAAAGGGCAGCAGCAGAAGTATTTGCTCGTCAAAAACGGGTTCTGGCTGTACTCAATGAGGCCAGGTATCTTACTAGAACAAGCTTGTCTAAGATGGAAACTATCAGCTCTTAAGGAATGGGGAACACTTAAAGGAACTGTTGAGTGGGGTGGTAGAAACATGGATAAGAAGAAAAGCAAGCTTGTAGGCATTGCAGATGATGGACAGAAAGAGATCCGCATTGAAAGGACAGATGAATTTGGCCAAATAGTAAGTTTTCAACGGAAAAAAGATATTAATCATAAAGCCTTGTAATACTAAATTGTCCATTATAATTTCTTTTGCGTCTGACAAAGAAACGCCAATTCATTACTTTGATGTTTTTATGCTAATCTTCTTGTTTTGAATGTTTTGCAACAGTTAACCCCAAAGGAAGCTTTCCGATTGCTTTCCCGTAAATTTCATGGAAAAGGGCCTGGCAAAACAAAGCAAGAGAAGCGCATGAAGCAATACCAGGAAGAATTGAAGTTGAAGCAGATGAAGAATTCAGACACGCCTTCTTTGTCTGCAGAGAGGATGAGGGAAGCTCAAGCCTTTCTTTTTCTTTTTCTTTTTTTCTTTTTTTCCCTGATAGTAAGCCATGCTTACAAAGTTCTGGATGCATATTAGTATGTTAACTTCCTATGCAATAAACTTCCTCCCAGTTCTTTACATGTGTCCACTTTCGATAGGATTTGGAAGAAGATTTGGCAGCAGAACATGATCATCTATCAACTGGAGTCCAAGATAAGGGAATTACGGCAAGTCATCAAAAGTTTAATCATGCAGTACACGCAATTGATTCTCTGTAGTCAACATGATTCCAAGAATCTGGACATTTGTTGTTCTGTATAGCACGCTGTGGAAGAGAAAGATGAGTTTTTAACACCGGCAAATGAGAAAGAGTCAATTGTATCATCTGAACCTATTGTTGATGCTGAAAGCAAGGTGGCTAATGGTTATATAGAGGCAGAAGTACTTTTTCTCAACTCTTTTGATTTTATTGCTTTAATGTGACTGCAAACCCGACATGTATTCAGGCACTTCACTTTATCACCGTATTCGTCACTCCCATCACAGCAGTCTGAGTATCATGGAGCAGGCAAAGAACATATTTTAGGAGGAAACATTAAGGAGGCAGAAAAAGAATGATCACCTGCTAGTTAACCTTTGTCCAGCGGATGCTAAAATCAGTATTACAAGAACCAGAAGATCTAGTAATTCCGTCAACCTATTGAGGTCAGATGATGTCAGCATATAAATCTTTTATAGGACCTTAGCATTTAATTTTGAGTACGGGAGCACGTATGGATTTATTTCCGAAAGCTTTAAAGAAAAAAAGAAAAAGAGTTGTCCAAGTTTATTTTAAAAAGGGTTGTTGGGCAAGAAATAGAGGAAAAAATGATATGTCGGGTTTGAACACCAAATTTTATATGCTCATTAACACAATGAGGTATCAATGCAAAGTGTTTGGATGCTAAGTTTATTTTAAACTAGGTGCGTGTAAAAAAAATTTTTTTTTTTTTAGATGTTCAATAACACAATGAAGTTTTAAATTAGTGCGTGCAAATTTTATATGCTTAAAGTTCCATAAAGTGATCACTGGAGTCATGAAAATTCGTTATTTAGATTGGGTACAAACTGGAATGCTTCAATCCACATTCTCCTCGTAAATCTTTTGACTAGAAAAAGAGGAGATTTTAAGAATCAGGATCGGCACCGATACTCATTAGTCGCCCCTTTCGCTTCACGCATTGGCATCACCTCTAGCAAAGCATTGTGCAATCTCTCCTTAAGCCACACTGTCCTCCATACTCCTTGATGATGATGAGTGTAAAGCTAATGAGGCGGGAAAGTTAAACGTCTCATGATGAGTGTAAAGCTAATTAGGCAGGAAAGTTAAACGTCTCATTTGATCAAGTGTTCACTTGAAAAGAAAAGTGCGTTATATTTCAATTCGCTAGTGAAAGGGTAAACGGAAAAGAGCGAAGTAACAAATTGCTTTTGAGAAAAGAGACCATGGCGTCAAGAATCAATAGATTAACATCAATCGCATTGACAAAATTTTGTGGAGAAGCTGATACATGCATCCCCATGAAATGTCAACAAGCATTAAAACTCATGCCAACAACTTGGCGAGTTCATCAACCCTCAAGCTTCTTAGTGGTGACACTGATACATACAAGTGGTGTTCATCCAACTCTTTTTTCCTTTGAATTTTTGTATCTCTCTACTTGTTTCCTCTCTCCGTAAGTGTAGAAGAAGGTTCGACTTCGGCATCTACATTTCCATCTTCCTTCACAATCTTCTTGGACACAGCTCTCCTAGGTCGGTGCCTGAAAATGGGGCCAGGTGGAGCAGTCTTTGCAAAAGCAACCGCCCTTTGGTAAGCAATGTCAACATCCAATGAATTACTAATCAAGATAAGTGCACTGCCGTTCTCGACAGCCTGCCTTAACATCGTGCAGTTCTCTGTTTCCACCATGGTCTCGGATTCTTCCGCAACCACATCATGCATAGCAGCAGCTGCATTGATGCTCTTTGCATCTTCTGATTCTTCTGCTTCACTGCTTTTGCCGCCTACAGTGATTTTATTTCCATCAACCTCCTCCAAAATTGAATCTGCATCAGTAACTCCATATACCTCGTTTTCTTGAACAGAAGGAGGACTGGTTTTGCCAGGAACTTCCTGTTTTTCATCCTGTTCTGAGATTACTGGAAGAGGAGATCCTTCACATGCACGATCAACACTAGATGGATAATCCTTGTAATAAACTTCGGGAGTTGGAAAGGAAGACTTCCACTCTCTTCCTCTCCACATAAGTATGTGCTCATCTTCAAATGAGATTAACACACATGGGACTAGGTCCTGGAAATGAGGAACAATGAACAACACATCTTAACCATCAATAAGGAAATCCTCGTCTCACCCCTACAAGACACACCCACCTTGCATTTCAATTTTCTTCTTACATGTGATTAGAAAGACTCCTCTCAGGTCAAAAATGTTTCACAACATCCAAGAAATCTGCTTCCGACCACAAGCAGGGGTGCCTGGACAATCTGCGAGGATGATGGAATTAGAAGAAAAATAAAGAAGCTAACTCATTTGCAAACATCAATGATCACTGTAGCAAAGGCACGACTAAACCAAATACCCGTGTGAAAGCAACATATTGCCCGACTCTTGATCGATGATGCAGGAACTAGTGACTTAATGTTCCATAGCATAATGAACCTAAGTGAAGATGAGTGCATATGATATGTTGCTTGCCTAATCAAGCAAGGAAGCTATGTAAGTAAGTGAAGACGAGTGCATATAATATGTTGCTTGCCTAATCAAGCAAGGAAGCTATGTACATGCCAAGACGAAGATTCCATCAGAACCTCAGTGATGAACTGACCAACTATATTCTACAGCCAAAAAGATAAAAAAAGGTGACCAAATATGTTTTGAGACATATTTCTGATTCAATAATATGCTCAACTTCTTCTGAGCTAGTCTTCCTCGGACAATTTGCAAAGAGGGGAAGGTATAACTAGCAGTAAAAATTACCAATTTTTTTTCATGAATGAGCTTCTTAATTCCTTCAAGTGTCCTCCACACCACTGTCATAAACTTTAAGATATGCCTCCTCTCCTTTATCCTGATTTGGAATTATAGAAAAGGTATCAATCATACGAAGGTTATGCTAGAAATTACCAAGGATTGCTGCGACGGAAAGATCTTGCATACTTCCACCAAATGTCATCCAGATAGAAGTAAAGCCAAACAACTGAACCATGCATTAGGACATCACCTTTAGAGAGTATTGCTACCAAAGAAAAGAAAACTGAATCTAAGTTCAGATAGCAACATTCTACAAGTTAATACAAAAGTAAGCCTTTTAAGGTTAATTGCCTCGAGATACATGCTGATTCTACACGTAGAGGAGCAAATGTACTCCAAAGGATGAGAGACAGATACCTCAGATGTGTCATCTATTGTCGCTCCAGCATTAAATGATCTAGAAAGTTTTTCTTCATCAATTTGGTTGTTTACTCTCATATCTTCCTGTGAAGGAGGAAGAGAATGCATTACTGAAATAAATGCTAGTTTTTTGTCTCATCAAATTTCTAAAAGGCAAGAGCTTGTACAAGTTCGTAATTTAGTAGCTCAATCCGCTCCTGCAAGTCTGAAATATGATGCTTAAGTGCCTGCAGTAAAAGAAAATTTAATAACATAGAATAGGATAAGCATTGTGACAAGCTTAAGGATAAGGGATTAAGAATAGTTTTTCAATCAGTTTCACCTCACGTCTCTGAAGTTCAATAGAGCGAGCCAATGCCTGCCTTCTAGTCAGCAAATTTCTGGGTCTCACTGCATGAGGCCTTTGATAATTCTTCCCACGATAAACAATGATAGCATAGCTTTTCATAGTCTTATCTAAGGATACAAGCACTCCACCACTTTCAGCCTCTAAAGAAACTACAAGGTGCTTCACTTGTGCAAAACTTTTTCCCTCACTATTAGTTTCACCAACTCGCGATACTTCCAATGCAAGTGCATGTTCTCTACAGTACCATCAAAAATGCCACGCCTTCCTGGATTAAACCAAACAGAAGATGAAAAGCTAGTCATGAAAGCTGACTTTTTTACATTGTTCAATCAAGAGGCAAACCAGCTATTCTTACTGATAAGCAGGAAGGGCTTCATACTCAGACCAATCTTACGTAGTAAAGATCTCTCCTCATCACTTATGGTTTCCAGATCAACTGGAAGGTCTGCTGGTCTAAGATTCTCCTGCACTTTTGCTAGAGCTTTCTCAGCCCTTTTGACCTTCCCTTTAGCCTGGAAAGAAGAGGAAAAAATAAATGGAAAATGTGATAAATAATTAAGGAAATGGAGCAGAATTTTATAGCATAAGTTTGTTCAATCTCGTAACTTACAAGAGCAAGTTTCTTCTCAAGATATTTCAAGAGTGCAGCGTGCTTATTGAGTGATTCATCTCAACGCATATGCTCAACATCTTTGCTACTTATTTCATTCCCCCACCGAGAGGTGGCAGCCAGAGTTTCAGTAAGAGTGCCAGCAACAAGTGGGCTTTTAGAAGCTTTTAATTTTGATTCAATTGCAGCTGAGGCCCTCTGATGTGCTTGGTCTTCCTCATTTACCTGCACATCTTTTAGTTTTTCTCTCTCTTTCAGTGCTTCTACCACCACAGGAGGCAAGAAGTCATTGCCCCTGTAAAACACAATATAATCTTTGTTCCTAGAAAGTAGTGTTCCCCCAGTTAAATTCTGCATTCAAAATGACACAAATCAATAACAAGAGCACCAAATTTTCCTTACCTAAAGAAAAAGGACGAATATGCAACACTAAACAGAAGTTGATATTATCATAATGCCAGAACATTAAGATTGGAACAAAATGCTCGGAGAGATAAGAACTTGCATAACCAATCCTTCACAACACTACACAAGTATGTCCCAGAATGGTGACACACTAACCTTGGCTGAGTTTTACCATTATGATAACAATTATAAATTCCATGGTCAGAGATGAAATAGAAAATTCAGCATTGTACTGTGGGCTTGAAGGATAATGATTTAGTCAAACTACCACTCTATGGCAAATAGTAGGTAATTCTTTCTGTCAGGCAAATCAAATAAAGTACAGACTCTGAAAGGTTCTGTGCTCGATGAAAGCAACAGAACACCCATTTTCAACAATAATTAGCTCATACATATATGCTAAAAAGTCAACATATGTAGATTGTCCAACCTTCAGTTCCTCAGCCATTCTATCATTGCAAGTATTTAGCACGCCGCGTTTAATTGCTATTTTTGCAATAGCACTGCTCTCCCACAACTTTACCATGGCCTCAGCAAGACCTTGCAGCTTTCTGTTTCTTCCTACAAAAAAAGTAGGATTAGTTTAGAACAATTTTGAGACATAGTATAATCAAACCAGTTTGTCAGCCATTAACCAGCAATGGCAGAAAAGCACAAACTTTATTGCCATTGATGCACACATACCCAGGGCAAAATGTGAAGGCATCGTTCTTGCAAGTCTACGAAACCTGGTCATCTCTTTGTTTCTCAGACAATGTCTAACCCATAAGGAAGAAGCTTAACTGGAGGTTTATATCCAGGAACCTCTGAAGGGAGCAAGTCAGCATCAACTGAAACTGGCTCACAGCCTGACCAATCCTTGAACCGTGGACCCAACTCATCTAATAAACTGTTAGGATCATTCATATCCATGCGTTTTTCCTTAGACAGATCCTTCAAATATTCTGCAGAACCACATAAAATCTGGCCTCCTTTGCTATGAAAAACATTGCTGGCTGTGTCCTCATTTTTCAGAGAATTCACACTGGTCTGTATTTTTTCGTTGTATGATTGGACACAAGAAAGCGTATACGCCATCCCTCGGTACAACACCACTGAACTTCCAGATCTCCATATAACAAAGCCTCCAGTCCTACTCTGACAAGGCAAGTGTATTAGAGGCTTGTTATCTCAGTGCATCAATGATTCATGATTAAAATAAAGACTCTCAAGTCTCCAACGCCAACCGAGATTTATTCAAGTGATTACATCTTTGAAGTCATGATTTTATATCCATTCCAGATGTCAAATACAGCACTTAAATGCACGCAAGCAATCAGCAAACTCATGAAAGTTCCAGGTTTATCAAGATTCAACCTTCATTTACTTACTTATCCATAAGCAAAGAAGAGACCAGCACTAACCTCCAAAGTTTCATGGGTTCTTTTCATGTTAAGTGACTGGGGACCTTCAAATTTCAACTTCACCACTTCATCCTCTCTCCACTTCTCATGTATAGAATCCACCAAAGCCTGGGTAATCCCTGCATCCCCAACTTCCATCCTCTCCACCATCCTGAGAGCAATTTTCCTAAGCCTCCTGAGCTCATGTTGCGGAATTACTCTCTCCGCCAAGTCCACATGCTTCCTCGACTTGGAAACAGCTGCAGAAACCGCTTCCATAAGGAAGCCGGAGCTTGAACCCAAATGGGAGAGAGGACAGAAGAGCCAGACCACTGCCCCCGGAATGCTGGAGATAGAGAACTCCGCAACGCTCCATGGCTACAAGCCTACAATGCTTGGAAAAATCGCTGCGGTCCGTAATTTCTCGCGCAGATGGCACGCGAAAGAAGAGATATAAAGTGAGACTGCCCGTGAATTTTCTGAATCACCGACGGATGCTGCAATCCATCGGCCATGTTTGCAACAGAGGATGGGGACATGCAATTGGAGCTCCTGAGTATGCAATATTCAAACAGGACCACAAAACAAGCAGAACATCTTGCGATTGATCAAGGCAAGAAGCTCCTTCAGTGCACAGAAGCATTCCCATCATCCATTACTTTTGCGTTCTCATGTTGATCATGGCGTATGTTCATCTAACTGTCATAGGTAGGGAAACATACAGGAGAACATCACGGCGAACATGAGTAACCACAGATATACGGCTTTAGCATGAAGATCTTAGAGTCTGAGATAATTGGAACGAGCATATCATCTTGAAGATCCTAGAGTCTGGAGGGCGTCCACGCTGCTCTGCAGGTGGTTGCAGAAATGGGATACCCAAATCTCGGCCGCCCAAGCAGATTAATGCGCGAAGGAAAGCGGCGCCGGAGCAGAGATGGAGCGAGCAACGGAGCAAAGAGCGAGCGCCGAAACAGAGACGGAGGAAGCGACAGGACCAGCGAGCGCCGAAGCAGAGACGGAGGAAGCGACAGGACCAGCGAGCGAGCGAGCGCCGGGCGATGGCGGGGAACGGCGGCTTGACAAACGCAATGCACGGAGTCGAAGCTGATGACGAGTTCGTCAGAGGGACGCAATCGGACGGAGGTCCAGAAGTTGCCGAGAGACCAACGCGAGCACAAAACTTGTGCTCGATCTCCGCGTTGGAAACGATCGGAGTGGAGGGGTTGGGACCAGCTGCGACTGGCGGCGCTCTTGGACAAGGCGACGTGCCAGAGGCAGATGGCGGCGAGGCTTGGGGGAGCCGGAGCCGGAGCCGGAGACGGAGGCGGAAGTGGAAGGGGTGGGATGCGCGGAGAAGAAACAGAGGAGGTGTCGATTGTTATCTGTTTGCGAGGGGAGAGGAGAGAGAGAGAGCGAGAAAAAACCCAGCAAATTCAAGTGAGGAGAGATTATTTGAGCGGGAGTGTTACGCATTTATTGACCCACTGAGCTGTCTGTCCTTTCTTCTGCCAGCGAGCCGAGCCAAGCCAGCCGAGAGAACCAGCCTCTCCATTTTCCGGCGGGTCCCCCACAGGACGCGTGTCGATATCTGGGTGGTACGCGCGCGCCACGTCAGCAGATGACGTGGAGCTCACGAACCACTGAATATTTTCTCGCACTAGAGTATCTTCCAAGGACAAGGAATTAGCTGTTTCGAGGACCCCCCCCCCAAAAAAAAAAAAAAAAAAAAAATTCTTGAGGGACTGACTGGTTCGAATGGAAGAAAGTTTCGTCCTTCCGACAGAAACCGACAGAAATTGGTGCACCCTGACCCAACCCCACCTGCCCCTTTCAGCTAGAAAGACCAATGTTGCGAACGCAAATCGCAACGAGGACAAAATGCTAAGAACCGAAAGAGTGAATCTACCAAATTCCAAAACTAGAAAGGTTTCTTTCCCATATTTAACAGACAGCTTGTTCAAGCATGGAACGTATTGAGACATTCTCAGACAGCATCTTCCTCTGCTTTCTATCCTTTTCTTTCATCTTGTTTAAAAAAATACTTAAAATGAAACGATTAATGCAAATAATGCTAATAAATGCATATTTAAACTAGTAAGAGAAACCAAACATCCCTAAATTCAGGCCAAGCCATATTGGGTAAAATTGATACAAAGCCTCGTCCTGACGATCCCGTGTGTGGATGCACGAATATGTGATGCACCTTCCTTGGATTTGCTTATCTTTGTGATAAAAAATATCTCTAAGGAGAGCCTCGACTCCCAATTCCCTATACAACTTTTGTTTTTTCAACTTTGTTGTGATTCTCAATATATAAATACGCCCTAATCTAAAGTGAATACAGCTAAAAAAATCCGAAACTAAAAGAGTAAATAGTCAACATTGCCTCCTAATTTTGTCCCAGGGCAGGACCCTTGAAACGACAATATGCATGAAAAACTATTTTGAGTGCATGAACCCGAGCTAAAGGCGAAATGAAAATTGTAACGCCACATGTAAATGCTGATCCTACATAGCTTGTGACACCACCGGACACATGAATAATCCAAGTACACCAAATCAGATGATGAGCCAGCACATGGACACATGCTTACCTAAGTTCTTCAATCTTGGATTTGAACTGGTTAGCATGCTCTGATCAGCAATTTCATAATCTAAAGTGGAACTAGCACAAAATTTATCCAAGACCAAATTGACCAGCAATTCTCTCCTGATTGTAAACCTCCAACAAGTAAATCTCAATATCAACTCCACTCAATTAAAGGATCTAAAATAATGACCTAAAGAATCTCTAAATGCAAAAATGCACATGTGATGTGCTAAATGAAAGATAGTATTTACTTTTTTCCTTCTCTTTTTCTTGCTGGGATTAAATTTCAAACCATCTAACCAAAATTTTGAAACTTCTAGTAAATGCCCTAGTGATGCAAAATGCAAGAATCCAACACGTAATGAATAAAATACTTTTTAAAGGAAAATAAGTTCCATTTTTTTTTTTTTGAAAAAAATACGGAAATGACCTCCAGGCAGATATTCAGGTGTGAACACAGTTGTACTTCAGATAAATCCTCCCTGTATTTTCTAAAAGGAGAGAGCATCTTACGTATCTAATGAGAAATGGTTGGACAAGCTGATTAACCTGGAAACTATTCAAAATCCAAGCACAAGTGGAGGATGCAAAATCATTTTATTGGAAAGAGATTGCTCCATCACCCATATAACAGAAGCACAAAATACACTACCCTCATCAAGATATTGCCAATGGTCAAGTATGTGTTTCCTTCCATTCTGACCCAAAAAGTGCAGTAAAACATGGTGGGATCTCTAAGGACAGGCATTGCTTCAAAAGTAGATAAAGAGAGACTTACCTCCCGAAGTAGTTGCTCTGCACAAAATCAGCACGAACTGATAAGATTCTGAGACAGGAGTGCATTTGAACAAACAAGAACAAAGATGGGCGAGTGTATATAGAAGAAGATGATCTGTCTAATTATGAAATCATTCCCTTTGAGTTTCAACTATGCACTACCTCCAAAGGAGTACAATGGATTTATTATGTTCAATTGAACTTCTACATTGCACACATACAGATTACATCTTAGCTCAAATCACACTTCAGTGTTTTGTTTCCATCTACATTGATACATTGTTACAGAGCAAATAAAGAATATATACCTTCTTGGGTGAGTAAATACGAAAACCAAAAACCTGTTCTGGTGTGAGTTAAATGGCCAGCTGTATTTTCACCAAATTAAGCCCCTTTTCCTCCTAAACCATTCAAGACGATCAGTGCTCATGCGAGATTGTTCAGGCTTTACTGACTTCTTAGACTTCTCCAGCCGACTATCTAAGCTGTTCCTGGAAACTTCAGGAAGATCTGGAGCCAACTCAAAAGTATCTGAAGCTCCAGTATCTGGTGGTTTCTTTTCGGCTTCAGAGTCTCCATTGTTCTCCCTTGTATTGTTTGTTGTGACTTTTGCTTTGTTCAAGCTCTGTACAAACTTTCTTAGATGCTTAATGTATTCTGTGAAAAGCTCGAGATTGCAATGTCCGCCCCCACTTATCCACAGTGGTTCATACTTAGTCTTGCAAAGCTCCGATAGCTGTCTCCCGTGTGAACAGTCAACTACTTCATCTGCAGTTCCCTGAATAAGGAGAAGAAGGAGAAAGAGATCATCAGAAAATCACTCTTCAAAAGTAGCCTCCAATCATTGCGAAGTTGTGGCTTGAAACACCACCACCACCATAGCTAAAGAGATGCACAAGAAAAACCAGAAAGAGTGAAATAACAACCCAGAACATCTCACATATAACTGGCCCAAGAATAATCATCCCAAGAGGCAAAATTTCCATCTTTTCATGCAAAAGTATGAACTAGTTCCAAAGAAAGTACACTGAAGAGTTCCTCCAACCAGTTCGTAGGTTGAATTATTGCAATGCTTGTCAGGGGATGGACAGAAACTATCAGCGTTAAGTCATTACTTCTAATTGTTTCTCCCAAATCTCAAGCATATTTTGTTGATTCTTTTCCTCTGGAATTTAGTTTGCTTAACAATCTTTTCTGAATTGAGAAAAACAGAGAATTAAACTACAGATCATCACAGGGACAGCCTGGAGTTTTAGCCAGTGAGATCAACAATATAAGAGCAAATTACCTCGTCATAATTTGTTTGCAATCATCTTAAATGATGTCATAACAATTAGATTTAACTTTAATGACAAGTAATATATCATCAGCCAAATACGAAGTTTCATGTCATTGTAGAAGGAGATTCTCTTTGATAAGTTCTCATTACATCAAAGCACTTTAAAATCACTTGCTGGTGCTAGCATTTTCATAGGAATTACCGGTTGAGAATTAAAAGAAAGTACTGTTTTCCCAAATTAGAACCAGAACATTACTTGGTGGTCCTTTTAAATTCCCTTTTAATTCATTTGTTATTAAGTAGAGGTGGCAACTTCTGAAACAACATGAGAACATATCAAACATGACATATATTACTAGAGAGAAATCCAAAGTCGACACAACTTAACTCCACATTGATACATTCACATGTTTTAATCCATTTTTAACGAAAAGCACATTGTAGACAAATTGAGACATTTACGTAATAACATGAAATGACACAAATAGCTGACACATATATGACACAAAAACACGAATTGCCAACCCCATTTTAAGCTTGGAAGAAATACTATGGCGCGTAGCATTTTTTTTATTTTGTTTCCAATTGATCAATTTCAAGTCCGTGTCTCAGTATCATGTTCCTATCATCATTACCACACTATTACCATGTGAATACAATATATATCTTTTGACATTTATGATCGCGTAGTTAGCAGTTGAAATTGTTAAAATGGATACATGATACAGGGATAGAGGATCTTTAACCAATTTCAAGTGCTCACACTTGTTTAAAATGTGATCTTTGGACATATTCTCTATTGGAATTTGGGCTCTGTCACTAAATGGCCAAATTTCAGGTGTCTAAAATTGTGGGGTCATAACTTCTAAAAAGTAATGTCGAACAAATATTTAGGTATCCATCCCTGGATCATTATCTAGTTAGTGTAATCTCTTGCTCATAAGAAAAAAAGGTTATGGCCCCAAAAAAAAAAAAGAAAAATAGTTGGTTTTGTACTATAATTTGGATATTGAATTGTTCATATGTTCACAGAGAGAGAGAGAGAGAGACAGAGACAGAGACAGAGACAGAGACAGAGAGGTGACAACAAGATTACAGTATTTAAAGGGAAGTTGACTTACATGAATTACAAAAACCGGACAATTCACCAGTCCTATTTTGTCAAGATTCTGTGGAAAACAAAGTTCAGTAACCTGTATCGGGGAAGAAAAGCGAATTGAAAACTATCAGTATAGAAACATTACCTTGTAGATATCAAACCAGTACGTCCTCTTGACCGGGTACAATACTCTGAGTCCTGAAAGAATAGGACTATGTAATACAACACCCTCAAATTTGGAACACGTGATGCGAGGTCGACAGTAGGTCCACTGCCAACTGACTGGCCATATAATATTAACTTTTCATCTTGAACTCCATACTGTTCCTTAAGGCACTTATATGCCGCATCGATGTCGGCATATGTGTTATATTCAGTTGGCTGACGAGGAAAAACACAAAGAATTGGACTCTCATTATTTTGTGGCCTGATAGCTATTTATGTAAATCATAGAACAGAGTTAATTATATTTGAAGAATATTATCTGGTTGTTCTAATAGCACGTTTACCCTCTGCAGAGATATTGTATTTCGCAAATCAAGTGATCAAAAGAAGCACATTACAAAAATCAGAGTAGAATGGGCTCAAAATTTTTTGTCAGTAAGCTCTGAATGTTATTCTCAATGAAGGATGCACTCAAGAGTAAAAGAAAATGTACATGCAAATTATACTCATGAGGCAGTAAAAGTCAAAGTGATTATGAGATTTATAAGTATATTCTACAATTTTGGACCCAGATATTCCTAGGTCTATCTCGTTCATTCTCCCAACCTTACATAGTTGCTGTTCTTCTTGTCAGAAGAAACTGTTGCTCTCTAATTCTTTGAATGGGTCTCATTTTGCAGCCATGCCGGTGGGGTCATTTTTGGTTGGGGGGAAGAAGAGGTTCAAACAAGATAATAATTAGAATCGGAGATCAGGAAATATAGAAGAGTGCACTCTTTCATATCTTGAAACCATTTTGAAAAAGGATTGGAAAGTTGATGGAGCATCTCCTCTTATAGTATAAGCTAGATGGTTGAAGTAGATAAGTGCATGTGGTCCCATGTACTCCCATGTGCGACAACAGAATTTCACCAAAACTTAAAGAAAAACTCTATAGGACTGTAATAAGATCAGTGACACATTGATGTTATGGAATATTGGATGGTCAAACACCAAGACAAGCACAAATGAGCATTAGAGAGGACAATGCATCTTTGGATGTGTTGGCACCTGACAAGAGATGAAAATAGCAATGAATTTATTTGGGGGAAGTGGGGTATGGCCAAGAACACTAAGGTTTATCAAAATGAAAATTGGACATTACAAGTTAAAAGAATTGCGGATAGACCCAGAACAAAGTTTGAAGGAGATAACAAGGAAAGACATGAAGCTTTTCATTGTTATACTAGAAACAATTCAGAATCAAGTGCACTGATGAAAATTAATATACTCGATCCTACCAAATGAAATAACATTTACTTCGTCATTATTTCAGTTTTAGGATTTGGGTTTTTTTTTTTTTTTTTGGGGGGGGGGGGTGTTGAGTGTTGAGTTTCGCTGAGGGTGTCAGACATAATGTGAATTGCTACAAAACAACTGCAGATTCATTATGCACTAGATGAAAATTGTTTTATAGCACAATATTCCCATCTTGTGCCATCAATAAATGCCAAGTCAGCTAAAGTCATCAATACAATATGGATGTTTAGCTGCTAAATCTTTCCACAGATCTTTCATCACATAGCAACTGGACTCTGTATTTATCTTGTAATATTTGGATATCTGTCGCAATGGTAATGCTAAATATATTACAAGCGTTTGTGTTTGACAGCATGTTTGTTACTTCTGAGGAACATGGTGATGCTATGGCAGTTACTATGAAAAATGGAGCTCGCCAGATGACTTTGAATACAGAGTATATATTCAGAATTACGACTGCGCTTAATGTTAAACAAGTCATGCAGGAAGCTCAATCATAAGTTTCTTGAATAAATAGAAATTGTAGAATTACTAAAATGAGAGACAAAATACTCTTCTGTAATTACTAAAAGCCATAAAGGGACCGTCCACCAACCTTTCCAGTAGATTGCCCATAACCAGAATAATCATACCTGAAACATACAACAGAGGAACAGTGAGCAAGCCTTTACATCAATCATTGGCTGATCACAGTGGATAATACATCAAGAGCAAAGACCAGCGCATAAACTAAGAAGTTTTTAATTTTTCCCGTGGTCTCACAAATTAAGGAAGAGATACTATCCTTACTGAGTATGGTCTTAACAGAGAGAGTAGATCATTCACATGGGGCAGGCAGGAGAGATTCAGCATCCTCCAATTCATCCAGCCCACCATCAATAACATTCTCCACAGTAATACACAAACCAAAATTGGTTATCTTGTGTCTCAGGGAAAAGAAAATGCAAAGAGCCTCTCCTTACAGAAACTTACTGGAGCACTAGTTCAAGAAGCTAACAGTTACACCTACAAATGACCCCAAAAAGGAAGTTTGCCATTGGTTTTTCTTCAAACTCAGAAGCAACAGATTCAGCCACCAAGAAAACGAAAATCGGGAGTCTTGATCTTTCTATTTCCATCCAGATTCAAAAAGAGTTCAAAAAACAAACAAGGTCACTTGAAAAGGCCATGAAATTCACTTGATCAGTCGGAAAAATAGCAGATTCTTACAACAAAAAGTGACAACCACATAGCTCCTTTTATGAGCAAGCATCAAACTAAGCAAAGATCACCGAGCTCCAATTCTCCAAATTCTCTACGGAGAACTGAATCCCATCCAATTCGAACTCACCCCATGATATTGACCCTCAAGCGCTTGCTCAATTCGACGAAAAGCTCCATCATTTGCCCCAAATCCGCGGCATTCCCATGGGAGTACAGCATGGTGGCGGACGCCTTGGGGTGAGCCACGTGCACGGCCACGATCTCGTTCCCCCGCCGCGTCCTCAGCTTCATCACGTCGATGGGGGCGGCGGCGTCACCGTCGGCACACTCCGGTATCCGCAGCCTCCGCCGCTGCTCGCCCTTGGCCCCGCCCCCGCCGCCGCCGCCGCCGCCGCCGCCGTCGTCCTCCTCGACGACGGTGTAAGACGGCGGCTGCGGCGGGAAGAAGGCGAACTTCGCTGCAATGGACGACGTGACCCCGCCCATCTCCTTCTCATCAGAGAAGGCAACCGATTCATGCAACCCCGGGGAGACGCTGTTCAGCAGATCCCGAGAGGAGAATCTCTCGAGCTCCGGAAGGGAGCGCCCGCCGTCCTCGGAGCGGATGAGGATTTCGCTACGGATGAAGAGGGGCGAGCGGCGGCGCGTGAGGACGACGTCGGCGGCGCGTCGGGTGGAGTCTGTGAGGCGGCGGGTCGGATCACGGGCGGGAATTTTCCGGCTATAATTCCTGTTTTCCGGGAAGGGCGGGTCGAGAAGAGGGGCGGCGCGTGAGGTCACTACGGCGGACGGAGGAGGCGTGGAGATTTTATCGAACGTTAGAGAGAGAGAGAGAGAGAGAGAGACAGAGAGAGAGAGAGAGGAGCGTTGGGATGGTCGCCTGACGGCGAATTTCAGGTTCTAGTATATTCCAGTTTAACTGGTGCCAAAAACATAAAAAAGAAAAAGAAAAAGACTAGGCATATTGATGATGGGGATGCAGGGAGATCAAATGGAAGAAATTTAATATTTATTTGAAAATAATCGCATATAAAATTAACGAAAAATATTTATATTATCCGCGGAAATGTTTAGATATCGAATGTTATCAATACTAAAAATATTTTTCATCAACTAATTATTTCAAGCAATTTGAAATAAGAATAATCAATGTTTGGGTAATCCGATTTCCATTCGTAAAAAAGTATTTCACTTCGGCATAAGTTATGATCAAACAGAGCGATGAGATGCGAAAACAAAATATGATATATGCCAAGATGGCTGCGGAGCAAGAAGACTGAATTGAAGAAGAGCAAAGACAATGAAGAGCATTCATGCATGTGTGAGAGATGGAGAGAGTCAGATAAATTAGGTTTAGATTTTATTTTTAGCATTTTACATATTTGTAAAAATAAATTTAAAAAATCTATCAAATTTGAGTGATTTGAGTGGGTAGTTTCATCCTTAAAATCAAGAATCGGATTTTAATTAACTGGTTCCATATGAAAATTGGATTGGCGATTTCAAGAACTATCTATAATTGTCTAATTTGGATTTTTCTTTTTGTTCATCCCTAATAGGATTTTTTTTTTTTAAAAATATTTTTTAAATTATTTATTTTTTACAAAATAAATCGAAAGGGTTTCGCATGCGAAGAAAATATGCAAAGAACTTTCACGAGAAGGTGTTTTATTTTACTTTTCGTAAATTAAATTAAATACATCTCACACTCACGGTAGATTTGCTTTCAATCGCCATGGATTTGACATTTTATTCATCTAGCAATTGATGCCTTTCGTCCGCAGTCTAGTCTAGCAATTCCCGATGAATTCTGACTGCACCCACCAGACTTGACATCACATTGGTATCGTTTATCCTCCTCATCACCACTTTTGTCGGAAAACCAGTCAAATCCCATCAATGTGCATTAGCTGAAAAGGATGACACATTTTCAATGAATTGGGTACGTTAAGGATGAGCATTGGTCCAACATTAACGATTAGGACCTTGGACCAGTCTAATTCAGCCGATCTTGATCTAATTCACAAGAGGATTAGGTCTATCCCTAATTCTCGAGTCGCTAGAACTTTCACTATATGAGTTGGTTCTTGATGTCGAGACTTAGGATTAGTCTAATTTAGATCAACATTGTAGATATATTTTCCAAATCCTAGTATATAACTTAAAGTGTCTAGTGATTCCTGCTTTTTCATCATATTTGTAAGCCTGTCCAACCGGAATCAACTTTGTGTACATATATATGTATAATTCATGGTCTACATTACATATTTTTTTTATTTCACATGTCCATTTTCAATTTATTGTTACTTTTGGCAAGTGGAAATTGTTGTCGTTGCCTTATGTTATATTTCTATATGATTTGTACTGATATTTATAGTTTAGTTACTCAATATTGTGTTGTCGCTGAATATGTAGTTTTAAAGAGCACGTTTGTCCTTTTAAATAATACAAAAAAAAAAAAAAGAATATGTTGGTTCGGGGTTAATCTTAAAATTGGATTGGATTGGTAGGGTCAATCCAATCTCAATACCTATCTCAACAAGGTTAATTTTCGGTCTCAAAAATTGGAGACAGAAACTGTGGGTTGATTCATGAGTCATGTGAGCAATTAGGAGAATTATGTTCCAAATCGATCTTGGCGTCTGCAAGCCAATTGGAAAGAAAGAGAAACAGAGAGAGAGAGAGCACTTTGCCCGCCCGTGATGTCCCCCGCCACCGAGCGCCCGGTCTTCGATAACGGAGACCCGTCGTTCCTTGGGAAAACGAAGGATAAAAAGAGACGTGACTGTCAACAAGTGCTTTTTGGTAGTTAAACGTCCGCTTTATATAAAGAAGAGCAAGGACCGTGGACGATGAAAAAGATGCGTAAATTATCCACTTTCTCTTGTCTCAATATGAAAGCGTCGCGAACTTTGGAAAAAGAGAAGGCTTCCACGGAAAGATTGGACTTCGGGGGTCAAATTGGTCTTGTTTCTATAATTTCGGGTTCGAATTTTTTAAAAGATAATAGTGATTGTGCGAGCGCACGCGCGATAATGCTTGAGCTAAGGAACGAATTGAAAAGATAATAGTGCTTGCGTGAGGACGAGAGTGAGCGAATTTGCTGAGATTGCACGCACGAGGACGCTCGAGGAATGAGAACTTGGATCGAAGGGAAGTGAGATGGTTAAGTGAAATAAAAGTCTAGTTCCACAATCCTGGGTTGAATCCTTTTCATTTTGCCGTGTTTTGGATCTCTGTCTTTCGCTTTATGAATCTTCAGTTGGTATATCTTCCGATAAACTCCCATCACCCCCTTTTTTCTAGGTTGATTTCTCTATATATTACTTATTAGAAAAAAAGGATAGAAGAATATATTATAGTGATTCATATCATGTTATAAAGTTTTATATAGTGATGGTTTTTGATGCGTTGCAGTGCTATATGACTTAAGCTTTAATAAGTACCGGTAGAATAAGTAAAGAAAATTATTGAGAAAGAATTTTAGAAATTGTTTAAAGTACCGTTACAGTGATGAATTTATATTTCTATTACTATACTATTAGAAGTTCACACTATTTTTTTTTTTTTTTTTGTTATTGTGTAATAGTCAAGTGGTGTCTCGATTAATCTTTGCTCATCTTGACTAACTTATAACTCCATGTGATCTTAAAGATGCATTTTCCTCCATTAGATTCGATTCGATAAGATTTGAATTTAAAACTCTAAAGAGAAGCAAACCCTCTTATAGTCTGATTTGCTGTCTTGGGATAAGTTTTGATCATGAAATTCATACAATTTATAGTTACTTAAATTTATATATATATATATATATATATATATACATATATGTTTACAACAATTATGGCCAAGATAAAATAAAAGGGTTCTAATGCCATCCACTGATGGATAGATTCTCCACACGTAGCAGTAATGGAGGGAGGGCGGTGACAATGACAAGAGCACAACATTTTGCAGGTGTCATGGCCATACATTCCGGACACCAACGCACCAAAGTGCAGTGAGCAGTCCACATGGGAGTTAGAATCATTGGAGTCCAGAATCAGTGTGGGGTCCCATAAGGGGAATAAAAAACACAAGAAAAAAGAAAGAAAGGAGGAGAGAGAGAAGAGAGAGAAGCACACTAGGGTCCTTCATAATTGAGAAGTATCTTCTCCTTTTTCCAAAAGCCAAAAAGGAAAAATCAAAAGTCTCTTCTTATCTTGAAAGAGAAAAGGATTACCTAAAGAAGAGGGCAAACGCCCCCCCATCCCATCAAGAGAGAGGGGCCAGAGTCTCCTCCTCTTGGTCAATTGGGTTAGTGGGATTTGGTCCCACCTTGCATCTAAATTGGAAATTGTTGGGATGATCGATATAAAAGGGCGAGTGTGCCAGCCGGTTTGGATTCTCTTGGTCGAGATGAGGGATAAGGGTATATTTAAGGGTTAATACAACGGAAAATTCCCGATAAGTATATTCATAATAAATTTATTTTAAATTACTTTTTTGATTATAAAAAATTTTATATATAAATTTATCTTAAATTAATTTTTTGACCACTACCAAAACTGATATAGTTTCCATCAAGTTATATTTATATTATGAAAAATCATAAATTGATACATCTTTTACAAATAGAGAGTTTTAAATAACGTGTTAATTGTCACGATCATTCAACTAAATAACTTGACGGTAAAATTTAATGAAAACTAATGGAGAATAAATTTATCATATGATACTTGGTTTAAGGTTTTTGGTAGTTGTTATAGGTCTAGCGGTTTAGGATTTTTCATGGTATAAACCATTTATTTAATGGAAAAAAGTGGGGAAAATGACGTTAGAAGTATAATGATTTTCATGCAACGCTTACTTCAATTAGGTAAAAGATCAATCACTTAGCTATTTGAGCGGTTGGAAAATCTAATGCGTCATCAATTTATTATATAACGTCTGACATGACTAGTTGACAAATAATAAGTACCAACACACTTCGGGAGTCTTCATGTTGTGTCTAATATTCTGACATGTGTCCGACATAATCTGACATATGGTTAACAGGTGTTGAAGAATCTGACACGCAATTCACTCTCTCAACAAGCTCTGATACATGAGTCTAGAACTTCAACACTTATGGGGTCGATTTTAAAAAATTTCAATAGATGAATGGTCAAAATATAAATATGAAAAAATAAAAATAAAAAAGGAAAGAAGAAAAACTTAATCTTTTCTTCTCTTATGACTCTCACTTCACATGACTCACTTTCAAGTTGTATGGATTATTGGAATAAAATAAGGTCGAATTTGGCAATTTGAAACAATGAATGATATTAACAAATAGTGGATTAATGTTTTTAGTGTAAATTCATTATAGGCTATTCTTTTATCATGTATTTGTTTGTTAATTTGAATCAAATTAATTTGATGATAATAATTTATCATATATATAAATACATATTTAATATATAACGTGTTGAAATTCTCTATTTTTTTTAGAAATGACATGTTGGTGTGTAATGTTGTGTTGTGTATCGATGTTGGTGCTACTTAAGTCGGCAAGATAAAGCCAGCAAGTGAGCTTCTAAGCATTTGTTATTTAGATCCTTTCCCCGCAAATTAATGAACTGGAGGCAATACTCTTTAACATTTTGGGGGAATCCATAACCCCAAGTTCTTATACTGGTGCAAATCCACCTTATCAAATTAGCAATGAAGAGCAGAAACAGTTCACGATTTTGTCAACAAAGCCAAGAGGGAAGTTAATGCAGCGTCGTTGTAGACTCGGCACTTAACTTCGTGGCAGAGAAACCATCATCAGCAAGGAACATAGTTGGGATTACCTAAGCACTTTCAAGCTTTTACCTTTGTAAGTGGTACCCACATAGCCGACCTCCATCACCACTTTCTTCTTTCGAAATGTGTCCGCATCGATTGTTGCAATTCCTATGGTCGTTATTAAATCCTTAAAATCCAACAACTTCAGCTTTTGTAACAAAGACTCGTCCTGTGTTGCTCCACTCGGACTCTGTCTTCTTCACAGTCTTCACCTTCCCTTCTTGAAACTTATCCCACGCGGGAAAAATCGAATCCGTTGAAATGATAAAAGATTGAAGAAATGAATGTAGATGCTGTATATGTTATGAGAGAGAGAGAGAGAGAGAGAGAGTTTTCCCCCAACTCTAAATCAAACATTGTCGTTTTGGTTACTTATGCCACGTCGAATGAAGAATTTTCCACTTTGGATTTCTATTTCGTTTTAAAAAGCCACATTGAAGTAAGAAATTAATTTAATAAACTACGATAGGACGAATGGCTAGAATAAACATTCAATGGGGAAATTAAAAAAAAAAAACTCATAAATTTATTATATTTATGTTAATTCAGTTATAAACAACAATTAGAACTATAAACAATAATTGAGTTCTAAAATTTTTCATGTTTTGTCAATGGAGTCCATTTGGTCAATTTAAATGGAAGTTGATGATATGAACATTGACAGTGCTATGTGACATTTTTTTTTTATATAATATTTTAATCATTTTTTATTTTTTGTTTTTTCTTTTCTTTACTTTTTTTTTTTAATTGAAGACCGATAAGGATTGCCAATAGACTCTCACTGGAGATGCCCTAACCAAATTGGGGCGAGGGTTGCAACACTTGGCTCAGATCTAGCGAGGGTATCACCATGCCCTTGCTTAAGCTGGTGAGGGCATTAGGCAAAGGTTGCCAAACCCTTGTTGGCCATAGCAAGGGCCCACAAGCCCTCGCCTAATGGCCGGCACTGACCTTAATAAAAAAAAAAAAATGAAAGCAAAGAAAAAGCAAAGAAAATAACAAAAAAATGATTAAAGATGTGCACCTCAATGCTGGTTGTGCTATGTGAGATAGCCAACATTTATATCAGCGATTTTCAGCCAGAATTGATCAGATAGACTTAATTGATAAAATATAAAAATATTTAGAACTCAATTGGCACAATTGAAAAGTTTAAAACTGAATTTGCACAACATATAATAAGTTTATGACTTTTTTGGTAATTTCTCCAAAACTCAAATAAACAAATTTTCACCAATATGACACTCAAATGATCGTTTGAAATATTTTGATACTAAAATAAACATCATATAAAAGTTATAATACTTGTAGTGTTCTAATAGGGTATTCATTGTCATTGTGTAGGATATCTTGCACAAGCAACTTTATTTACTTTTGATATGAGAATTATAACTATTAACTTTTTGAGATGTATAATTTATGAAGTCAATTGTATAAAATTCTTTTTGCACTACCGGTAATGCTATGACTACTCTTACTTCATCAATCCTAGAGCCTTGAGGTTGAGAGACGCCATCGAGTGGGCTTGACCTCCCAAACATAAGCCCATTACCCAAATGAGCAAAATGGATGACAAGTTCATATTTTGACTCATATTTAATAAGTTCGGTGATATATGAATTGACCTAGAATTTAAAAGATAATATGAAATGGGTCTAATAAAGCTAAATTTTATTAAAGATGGGTTCTAGTGGTTTTGGAAAGAATCCGCTTTAAACTCAGTTAAGCAAAAAGCCATGCTAAGGGCATCTCGCTCTCACACCCTTCGATAGACGCTATAGTTGAGAAGACCATATGGCCAATTGCAGTGGTCAGCATTTGAAGTCTGAAAATTCATTTAAGAAAAAAAAAAGCATAAAAACGCGATAGGCGAAGACTGAAATGACAAACTTTGCCGGTCAAAGTCAATGGTGACTTGGTGATGGTTGCGCAAGCAAATTTATCCCACATTATCGCCGACAACGGAGAGAGTGAGCACCCAGATCTAGTTCGTGTGATCCTATACATATTGGCCGAAGGGTCGAGCCCTGACTTGTGCAGTATGGCTGGGGCAACCCTCTTCCGCCGATGGCATAGGCGGCAATGGCGAGGGCGATGCGATCCTTGCCACCTTTCTACCGGATTTCTGTCTCCGCTGAACACAAAGAAGCAACCAAGAACTAAAGCCAAAATCAGAGGGAAGAGAGCAATAATTCCTCTTGCTCTTACTTGCCAAAGTCATTTCTCAAATCCATACACATACACAACCGATTGGAGTGACTGTCGTTCTTTTGATTCCCTTTTTTCTAATGGATTTTTTTTTTTCCATATCTAGCTTTTGGTGTTGAGATGGAAGAGAAAAAAAGGAATTTGACAATAAAAAACAATACCTGAGTGGCTGTTCTTCTGGTTTTCGTTCTCTATGCTTTCTTTTTCCTTGAAAAACTATCCAATCAATTACAAACGCCACTTTAGTTATAAATTTTATAAATTTACCAGTTTAGTCATAAATCTTTACGCAAAATTATAATGTGATCATTCTGATTAATTTTCATTTGAAATTATTGATATAATGATTCAGTTATTTTTGGCATTCATATGTAATGATTTCAAGCGAAAATTGATTATAAGGATTACATTCAAATTTTGTTGGAAGGAGTATTATCAAGATTTGGTGTAAAAGTTTATGATTAAAATGATAAATTGAAAGTTTATGATCTTGTTATATTCGCATAATAAGTGTAGGAGTAAATCATTTTTTTTTTTTCTGTTGGTCTCCAGCTTTGGGTGTCAAGTGGAAGAGGAAATCAAACTCATAATAGAAAAGATCTGTGTTCCACACGCAAAGAAACCGTTGCTTTCCTTGATATGTGTGACCACGTGGCCCCATAATATAGTGAGAGTTTGAGCGCAAGTGTAAAAGTAAGTGGGGCTAGTATTCCTCGGAATGGCAAAATTATAAAAAGGAAAAAGAATAGGTTTAAAATGCCTCTAAAATATGAATTATTTCTACCAAAATAAAAAAAAAAAAAAAAACATGAATTTTTTGAGTCGAATGAACTACATATAAGTTGGATTAGATATGAATTATTAAACTTATATATATATATATATATATATATATATTATTATATATATATATATATATATACATATATTGATGAAAATAGATCAATATGGATTTAACTTATTTTCCATCCATTCATACCCAATCCAACCACTTGAAATCTCTAAACATAAGCCTATTCTGTAGTCACAATCTCAAAGCCAAGTAACCAACGAGAGCTAGAATGGACTAGACTACTAGGCTAAATTGGAAGATTTTTTTCTAGTATCCAAGGTTGTGTTTGTTTAAAAGATAACTTCATGATAAAAGAAAATTCTTTTTAAATAATTATTTTTCAAGTTATCATTTCCATGTTCATATTTAAGAATTCATTTTTCTACTAGTTAAATATGCATATTTTCGTTGATCATAAATGATTTTCCGTCAACCTATTATTATTGGCAAACCAAATGCATGAAAGTTTGGAAATCTAATTCATAGAAGAATTCTTTCGCTCGAACAAACACACCCTGATGTGTCCCTCGACCCTTTTGCAAATGGACCAGTAATCAAGGAACTCGGAAACACTCGGATTATATAAGCATCCTCGCGGGCGTTCCTTCAAGTAATAATGCACCAACGGTCAAGTTTGTGTCATCTCTCAAACCTTGCAATGGCGAAGAAAGAGGACAGAGAGGAAACCGGAAAATCCACATCCGCATGCGGCCTAAATCTCAGTTCTCGACCCAGCACGACCGATGGGCTTTCTCCACAGTCAATCCTCTCATCCACTGCTCTTCTCCGCTCTGAATTGGCGAAGAGAGAGAGCCTCTCACATGTTTGGTATTGGTACAAGAAGCATGCACCGAAACTGAAATTTTGCACCACTCATGCGATAATCATTCCAATGAACCCACTAGCCCCAACTCAAAGTCTCAAGGAAAAGCATGATTACCAGCTGCAGTCCATGCCTTGAATCAAGAATCATTGCCTAAAATCGGCCACATATGCAGGGCCATGATGCCCGCTTTGCTTCACGACTAATCATGCCTGGGACGACCGGATCATGGCGCAGGAGCACACTACAACACTCGGATCTTTCTCATAGCGGCCCTTCATCTCTCCTTCCCTCTGCACCGATTCAAATGGCACAAGCTCGTCCACCCATCATTTGTGTCACCGCTCCTCTCGCGTCAATTCGACCCCGGTGACAAGACCTGGCCGGTCCAATTCACAGAAATCTCAGACTAAGCCGCGAACCAGAAGGACAAAACTCAACCAGCACGATTCACCTCCCCGAATTCTGCAAATCCCCTCGCCCTCCTCTACGACAGAGCTCGTCCCGGGCGCGAAGGCAAATGCCACATCATTCCACGCAATCCATTGGAGAGACAGAAAGCAGCCAAGAAGTTTCAATTTCAATCGAACGAAAACCCATCAAAGCGCGGGCGCGCATGGAGGCCGCAAGAGGGCGACAGCAGTCATTTCGTCCAACATTTGTTTATTTAAGGAGCGGAGCCATCATCATCATCATCATCATCGTCAATCATCATCCTCATCCCGTCCCTGTCTTCGGACACCTTTTTTTTTTGTCTTCGCGATCTAATGGCTCCTCCTCCAAAGACCCAGCACTGTCCCTGTCCCACCCACTCAAAACTAACCACAACAGTCTCGCAGTTGACTAAAAAGCCCATCGCTAATTCTGCCCCCCCGCGTTAGGAAAATTCAATGCGCTGATCGCGTCTTTTCCCGTCTCGGTGGCGCCGCCCCCGCCACGCGCGACCCGCGGCCGTGAACGTCACGCCCCCTTTCGACGTCTCGACCGCCCTCGCCGCTCCCCGTGGCGCCGGCGCCGGCGCCGGCGTCGCGCCCCGGCGTTGCCCTAAGCTTCTCTTCTAATCTAACGCACACATGGTGGTGCGGAGGTACATGGAAGAAAAAGAAGGAAGAAGAGATGGAAAAACTATGAACGAAAACATGCTTCAAGAAATAAAATTTAATATTATTTATCGAAGAGAAAATTTTTGAATTTCACATCACATTGCTACTCCGGAATCGCTACCAGTACCGGCCGCCATGGTCTCCTGAGCAATCTGTACCGGAAGGCAGCCGACAACGGCCTGATCGAGCCGCCCCGCCGCGCCGGGCCGCGAACCCCCGCCGCCGACGCCGCCGCCGCCCCCATCGTCTCGGTCCCCGCCGCATCGGCCAGCAGCCGCTCGCGCGCGTCGAGCCTCCTCTCCAACCGGGCCCCGCCGTCGAGCGGCGGGGGCGGCGGCGGGGACGACACGAACAGGTCCCGCAGCTTGTGCCGGGCCCGGAACCTGCCGGGGTTCTGCGGGGGGCTCTGGCGGGGGAGGTCCCGCTCCGGGGAGCCCTCGCGGCGGGGGAGCCGGCGGCGATCCGCCCGGTTGAGGAGCATGCGGAGGGTCTTGCGGCGGCGGAGGTGGACGACGGGGCTGGTGGTGGGGCTGCGGGAGGGGCTCCCCACGACGGCGCACTGCGTCGCCAGCAGCTTGAATTTCTGCAGGGTCGTCATCTCTCCCTTCGCTCCAGAAGCAGAAAACACCGAAACCCGGCTCGAATCGACCCGTTCAACGGAGATGGGCAAGATCCGATTGAAGAGAGCGAGCCAATTTCATCCCCAATCGGCACTCCGACGACGGCTCCTTCTCCGGCAGCACAGTGCCGGACGGACGGCGAGAGAGGAGTCGGAAGAAAGAGGAGGAGGAAAGCGAAGGCGATGAAGGAATGGGCCGAGCGAAGGACGGCTTTAGCGGTTTCCTCCGCACATGCGCTCCTATTGACACGTGGCGGGCCGTCGGAATTTTGGGAATTTATGTCCTTCCTCTTTTTTTTTTTTTTTTCTTTTTTTGGGGCCTGCGGGGGGAGGAGAAGATGCTTGCTGCGATGGGGACTGCACGAATGCGATGCGCAGCCCGTGACGGAAAGACGCAATTGGACAATGGGGTTAACTTCGATTCCTTAGATGCCTTCCTATCCTGCGAAGGAAGAAACCCAAAATCTGTTTTTTGGGCGTTAGATGCTTGTTATCTTCTTACTTGTCCTGATGCTTTCCCAGGGTTCCAGGGAATGACAGTTCTTTGAGCTGGTTTTGATGTTGATGGTACCGCGGAGACGGTCCAAATCTCGATACCATGTTTTTGTTTGAAGTGATGCGCTATTTTATTTTTGGCATGTCTATGATCGCATTATGATTATATCTCAATAAATTTAGCTAAATACGCGGTAGTATGGGTCTATTTGGAGCGAAATCTACTTTCTTTCTTTTTTTATTTTTATTTTTAATCTTTTCTTAATTTTGAGACTTATGCGATTTGATTGTTATTTAACACGGATCATTTGGAAGGTTTGTATATGTGCTTATTCCAAAGTACGTGATTATCCATATGTAAAACCATGCACGGGGTTTTTATAGTTTTAAGAGATCTTTTTATTTCCCTTGGAGAGAATATTGAAACTAAAAGGAAGAATTTGCAAGAAATAGGCCTTGTCCATAATGTTAACATAAAGTTGACACATACTCTTTTGAACACTCTCTCTTTTCAGCCACCTCTCTTTGGTTCTGCTTTTTCTTCCACTCCGACCTTCCCATGTCTTGGTCGAGGGAGGCTCCATCTTTTCAACTTGAATTGGGATTTTCTCTCCTGGTCCAATCTGGGAGAATTTTGTTGTTTTCATCTTTTTTTTTTTTTTTGGCGTTTTCTTCTTTACTTGTAACTAATACTTTTCTTCGCTTGCTAGGCATATTTATCGCTTCCATTGTTAGGGATCAACGTGCTGCTTTAGATCATCCAAACCAAGAAGTCTGACGGAATTGAAGAGGATCACAATGAGTTCATGACAGAAGTGTTTATATGACTTAACCGAGCTTTGGAATCTCTCATCTCCCAATCTAGATTCAAATTTGGGAACTCTTCTCTCCCGATTTAGATTTATGAGTTCCTTAGAGGCCTTTCCATACTCGTCCAACCTCTCTCGATCTAGATTTGGAAGTATATTCAACTTGTTTTTGGTGTTTTCATATGGTGATGGTGTTGAGGATACTGAGCTTAGGTATACATTGCCCATGAGGTAAGCCGAGATGCGAATGAAATATTCACCGATGATGATGATGTGAGATTTGTTGATTGATTGCCGTTTGTTCTGTTTTGATGTTAAGACAAACATGTTGTTTTGAGATGAGAGGGAGCTTCTAATAGCAAATTGTGCTTTATTGTTCTAGTTTGTTATTTGGGATATACTTTATTTGAAATCTCTCATATATCATCTTGAGATATGAATGAAATATTCACTTTCGACCAAAAAAAATTGCCACATTGGAGCCTAACATGATGCTTACATTACGCTAAGGGAAAAAAAAAAAAATAGAAGTCATAACGGTGGATTCATTGGACAAGAATAGAATCGTTCCTTGACCATTTTGGTTGTTCGTCAACTGAGTCTTTAATATTCTAGCTTGGTCAATTAAGCATTTTATTCATCGGCCAATTGGGTCATTAATGTTTTACTTCAATCAATTGAATTCTTAATATCTTAGTTTGCTTATCTAAATCTTCTAAATTCGAAAAAAAAAAATGAAAAAAAGAAACCCGCAATGATGTCCTGGCAAGCAAAACTTCTTCTCCCCAAAAATGAGGAGCACCAACCTTTCCCTCCGAACCCCCATCAAAATGCAATTATGCAAACTCTAAATTACACTCAAATATAAAATAAGAACTGTAAGTTATAATTTCAAGAAATGACATTTTTTTACTAGAGAGTGAGCCATATACAAGTTCTCGATGAGAATGGATGGGGAGGCATTGTTCAATTAATCCTAAACCTATTGTATGAATGTCAATTAAAAATTTTTAATTTTGCCAATTTAGTTTTAAATCTTTGCGTGAAATTCCAATATAGTTCTTTTGGTCAGTTTTCATTGAAAATCACTAATGTAACAGCGTGTCATGCAAGATAGCCGATGATGACTAGACCATCTATTAATAATTTCTGGTGAAAATTGATCAAAAGGATTATATTGGAATTCCATACAAAAGTTTAGTATAACTAAATTGATAAAATTGAAAAGTTTATTATTGTATTGGTATTCGTATAATATGTTTATAATTGATTGGATAATTTTCCCGAATAAAGGGAGATTAGGGAGAATCATGTTGATTGCCACACCCAAAAAGACTTGAAATGATATATGGCCTTAGAACTTAGAATCTCAATAATTGACAAAACAGGCAAGCAACTAGGAATACCTTCGGGCAATCGAAGAAGCAAATGTTTGCTTGCTTGGATCTTAGCAAGGTTGAACTGAAACTAGAGGGTTGGAAAGAGAAGTTAATATCAAAAGCCGGAAAAGAAATATTGGTTAAGACTGTAGTGCAGCCTTGCCTCAATATGCGATGTCTATCTTTAAAATCCCACTCTCGATATGTAGAGTGATTGAACAAAGAAATGCCACCATATGATGGAAGCAAGATGAAACAAAGGCTGGGATTAGTTAGAAGAATTGAGAAACTCTTAAAATGAGGAAGGATAGTGGTATTGGCATTCCGAGACTTAATCTCTTTTTAATAAGGCAATGTTACGCAAGTAGGCTTGGAGACGTTCTAAGTCCCCGATAGCTCTTTGGAGCTGTTTGTTCAAAGGAATACATTTCCTTGAAGAAGAATTTTGGAAGGCACAAAAGGATTCAAGACCCTCTTGATGATGGCAAAGTATGTTTATTGGTAGGGACTCAATTTAGGGAGACGTTAGATGGATTGTGGGTAATGGAAAAAAGATCAACATAAGAGAGGATAGGTGGCTAGAAAGGGGAATTATTGGTGGACCGGCAAATATTGAAGAACCCCAACGGGTGGAGGAACTCATTAACCAAGAGGATAGAACTTGAAGTGAGCATGTGTTGACGAAGATGTTTGATGGGACTGTGGCTAATGAAATCCTAGCAATTCCTCTCAGCAGAAACTCTGAGGAAGACCATTTGGTCTGGACAGGGAAGAAAACCAGGCATTATACAGTCAAGAGCATCTACAATAAATTATATCCATCCAACAAAAGGCAACAACCAACTTCAGCCTCTACCTCCTGCCAAGCCCAAAGATCCTTTTGTACACGGCTATGAAAACTAAATACATATCTTAAAATTCTCATCTTCCTATAGAGAGTTTGCCAAAAGTAGGGGTGAGTATGGTTCAAGTGAACGGTTTTTACCTTGAAATCGAAAACCCACATATAAAAGACTAGTTCCAAAAAATTGAAATCGGAAATCTCTAGTTGATTCTATGGCTCCATCAAAGAATTTGACTATCGGTCTAGTCTGATTTCCGAATAGATCTATGAAACTAGTCCTACCAAACTTTACACATCTCTGCCTTGGCTGAGTCATCTACCGCGAACCCAATGACTTTTAGTGCTCCACCGTGACAGTCAGCGGTTGTGGACCTCCATCAGCATTATTAGACTTGTTATCATTAACTAACACTGTGCAGGTTTTCCAATGTTGCTGTGGCTTTGGTGGCATTAGCCTAGTTCCTCCTGACGTACCTAATCTCGACGACGCAAATCCGACAACACCGGCGTCCTTTGCCTTCCCGCTCCCAACAATTCGGAGAGGAATTGGAACCGGGATTGAGGGTGAGAAGATCGCCCAAGCTGTACCGTTCGATGCGTACTTTCCATCTTGATTTTTGTCCATCAAAATCCCCCTTCCATTGTTGCATCAATTGCGATTTTGTCCCTGCAAGTTGGAAAGAAAAAAAAATTTGTCCATCAAAATCCCCCTTCCATTGTTGCATCAATTGCGATTTTGTCCTTGCAAGTTGGAAAGAAAAATTCTTTCGTTTCCTTTTTTGGTGTCGACCGATTAACGCTTGCCACCAGTCTTTCCCATCAAATTCCCAAATCCATCCATTGAAATTCTCTTCATTCAAATATCTCACTACCCATTCACAATTCTTTCCTCAAAATTCTCTTTATTCAAATATCTTTTGACTATATTTGTTGCACTTTTTCCAACTTATGTAGATTATGGAATGCAATCAAATCTCCAGTTTGCTTGTGCAAGGTTTTCCATCACCGAATTTCTATCGATCCTCGGTCAATCATTATGTTGCGTCTATCTCAATTCCCATATTTGACATTATCATCATCGAATTTGATGCAAAATGGTATACTCTTTGTGATAAAATACCAAAAATGCAAATGCACAATATTACAAATCCGGTCCGGATGAGTGAGTGAGGCGGTTCTCACTTAATTGAAACCTAACCCAGGTATTCACTAGTTTTAATAAATTAGAATCAGGAATTAGACCATTTCCCTTAGGACCCACAGGTTTTGGGCCGGTCTGCTCTAGTTTTGGGTGGGTTGGACGGTTCTCGGTAACCTTGCACCCCTACCCAAAATGCCCTACTTGCCCAAGAAAACCTCTATAAAAGGATGATCTTACCAGACCCTTTGTGCCCATTATGCCACCATGTGCCGTAGACTATTGAGCACACGCTCTTGCTTTGTCGTTGGACAGCTTTGATATGGGCAGACGAAAAAATCAAGTTACAATCAATAGACATACCCATCACTCGACAGGACAAATGGTTATTGAAATGCTTTGAGGCTAATACATACCAGGTCTCGCATGAGGAAATTGCAAGCACCCGGTGGTCAATTTGGAGGGCACGAAATGGGTTTGTTTTTAGCTCTCGCTAGCTGAACTCGAGCAGAACATTGGATCTTGCAATTACAAAGCAAGCCAGTTTTCTTGAGATGGAATTCAAGGCCGAAAAGTGCAATTGGGAACAGGAAAAGCTTATCTTCTTCATGGCAGCCACCAGAGGGAGGGTCTTTGGTAATTAACGTCGATTGCTCCAAATCGGAGAACTCGTCGGAAGCAGCCGTAGCAGGGGTGATTCGAGACTGCAGAGGAGTGTTGGTGGATGGTTTCGCAAATTCCATCTTGGCTGGATCAGTCGAAGCGGCTGAAACCTTAGCTTTGCTCATTGGTCTACGGTCTACGATTTATCGAAGAGAGAAGCACATGTGAAGAGTTCTGTGGAGTTCAAATTCAAGTACAATCAGATTGTACTTCGCTAGTTAACTGCGTTATGCAAGAAGAGCGGAACCCGTGAGCTCTACGGGCCTGGATTGATGACTGCAAAGCAAATCTGACCGAACTGAACTTTGTGAACCTAGCCCGATGTCCCCAAGATTAAAATAGTCTCATGGATTGGGTAGCCAAAGCCCAACGAAAGAAGGAACTCCCCTCAAATTGCCTATCGTGCCCTTCAAAACTTTTGTTGGATATCTTATGTTGCGATGTGAGCAGACTTTTTTAAGGTTTTGCTCTTTTCACGAAAAATGTGTCATTTCTAGAAAATGCTTTTCAAAAAACCCTTTTTAAAGGAAATTAATAATATTGCTGAGATTGTCCACAGGCGAAAAAGGAAAAAAATAGGAAAAAAGAGAAAGAAAAGTAAATGAAAGAAAATTTAAAAAATTATAAAAATTATTGATGTCAGTGTCGGTTATAATATGTTGAAAAGTTGGCATTGACTGGATTGTCAATTAGCAATCTTTGATCAAAATTGATCGGAAGGATAATATTAAAAAATATTGAAATCAGAAAAATTGAAATTTAATTAGCCGTCGTATCATAAATTTAATACATTTTAGACCATTTTCTCATTTTGAGTTGCATTCGGAGATATCCAAATGAAGCACCAAAGGTGGGAAGCTACGGTGGGTCCGAAATGCTTTGTTCGGACAAATCGATTCGAGACTGGACGCCCGACGGCCCACGGGCTAACCGCCCGTTAATCAATGTTCAGTCGATGCACTGTGGTTGCCAGACATCTTTCGCATGAAAGCCAATGGACAGAGGCCACTTACATGGTATATATAGATTTTGATCAATTTTTCAAATGCGTTTTAATTGTCTATTAAACGAGAGATGAGGGATTTGTAGGATACTCAGCAATTTTTGTGAATGTAAATTTAAACAATTAGAACCGACCAAAAAAGAAAAAAATTAAACAATAAGAAATCTAATGATTACTTGCCAATTATCTTGATTATCGTAAAATGCGATTTTGTTCATCTGTAATTCTTTTATTTTTTATTTTTCATTTTGGATCAGTCGTCCATTTATAATTATGTGTGGTGAAAAGATATTTAAAACTTGTCCATGTTTTTTTTTTTTTCATGGAATTTTGTTTCGGAGAAAATTGAGGTCGAAGTGGAAATTGGATTTGTTTAATTGTAGTATAAGCGTGATTCAAAGGTTTGACATGCATAATTCTGGGAGTGTTGAAATATATATCTAAATATGCCAGAAAAGTTACAAATATATGATTTTATAAGTTCAAAGTAGTTCATTTAACAAATTACACATTTTAAATGATTATAATTCGTGGGTGATACCTTAATTGAACTCTTAAATTTTGAGCAAAGTATATGGGGCGGTCAATGTATCTTCCACATTGGTTGGCTCTAAAGCAAGAAAGGTAAACGTGGAATTCAAAAGAAAAATAAAAATAACTTAATATATGGTTAATGACAATTTAAAATAATTGATCCATGATATCTTGCACGCATCAGAAGTCATGATTCTTTTTTTTTTTTTTGGTGCAAAAATTATCCATCCTACTGATCATATTAGAGAAATAGTGGACAACTCTTAAGACCATCAAATTTAAAAATTCCCTATGCTTTGTCTGACCTGAAGGGAATCGTTGCCGTGAATCGACTGAAAGAACATGAATAGGTCAGAAAACAGGCAATTTAGGGAATACAAATTTAACAATGTTACGTACACTGAATGTGTGTATCAATTATTTGATAAACCCCCATAACTTCTTATGGGAATCTAAGGAAAACTTGTTCTACGAACATCGGCAATCGTTTCCCTTGCAAAATGATGCAAGTTCTCCATTGTAGTTACCTTCCTAGATGAGATCTCGGAGGACAAAATGTCAATCACTGAATAATCGATACATCCATCTTTAAGGAAAGCAACATGTATCGTGTTCTACCGCTGCCACATTCTGATTTAGCTGAGTCATTTCCTGCGACCAAGTCACAATTTGGCAAGCAGTATATGTCGGATGACTAATTCTTATTTTTTCAGATTGTTAGGATTAGCAGGAACCACCAAGTTGGAGCTGTTCGTGTACAGTAGGCTTACCTCGAGGGAGGGACCAGACGCGTGCCCTGGCAATGAATCTCAACTGAAGTTCACATACAAAACGAAACCATGTAGTTTTTTTTCTCCTGCTACTTCTGCTTTTTCAGTCTAAAATGCATAAACAACAATGGCAACTGGAAAACTGAACAAAGGAGGATGCTTTGGCTTCTGCATTCGTAGACCACGCCATCACACTCTTCCTAATACCTCAGCAACACCAAATACTAGCATGGTGAATCCATTAACATTAGTAGTAACTTGTAAAATGACATCATTTTGGACAATCTTCGAATGAATTCCTCCTGTTATACCAGATGATTATCACTCAAGATAAGTGCGCTGCACGGTCTGGTTTTCTTAACATTTTTGAGAGAGAACAAACAGTAAGTGTATTCACCAGAAAATATCATAAAACAGATAAGTACTGCGGGCCGCCTTTTAGTATGTACATTGCTCTTAGTGGCTCCTGTCCACCTGCGTAATCACCACCAGACTAGAAGGCCAGAGAGCTTATGGTCATCATACATGAAATCACTTTTCCTGCTTCAAGATTTACGAAATAACTAGACTAGCAAATCTCAATAGCTAAATGGAATTAGGTGGGGTTGAGCTGCTTCCCCAAATAGGTGAGACCTCCGAGTCCGGGGAAAACAGGGGAGGCATATTCTTTAGAAGCCCAACATCATCTGACCTGATGTCAATCACCTCGGCTTTCTTCACTGTTGCATTCTTGTACTGAAATCCCCTCAAGGTGTCTAGAACTTCGTCCATAACCTCGGCCTTCTGCTCTTTTATCTGCTCAGTCCCAATTCTTTTCAGAGAGTCCAAGACTTCTTCCATAGTCGGCCTCATATCCCTTTCCTCCTGCAAACACCGAAAAGCCAACTCTGCCACCAAGGTTATCATCCTCCTAACTGCATAATCTGTTTCAAACCCCAGAGAAGGATCGATCAGTTCGTGCACTGTACGATTTTGAATTCTGTTGACAGCCATGTTGGCCAAATTAATGTCTTGACGATGCCTATTAGTGTCGACTGCAGGTCTTGATGACAAGAGTTCACATAGGACAACACCGAAACTATATACATCACTCTTGTCTGTAAGTTGGTAGCACTGATAATACTCTGGATCCACATAACCGGGAGTTCCTTGTGGAGCAGTAGATATATGGCTGACATCTGTGGGGAATAACCGTGAAAGACCAAAATCGGCCACCTTTACACGGAAATCATTCTCTAGGAGAATGTTGTTAGTCTTAACATCACGGTGAATGACATCAGACGCATGAAGGTAAGTGAGTGCATCTGCAGTCTCAACAGCTATATTCAACCTAACACGCCAAGGAAGAAAATTAGAACTCGCTTGCTTTCCATGGAGATGATCGGCCACTGTTCCATTTGGAATATATTCATAGACAAGAAGCAGCTCCCGGCTCCGTCTTGAGGTGCATCCATACAGCTTCACTAGGTTCTGGTGTTGCAGGCGTGTTAGGATGTCTACTTCATTCATGAACTGCTCAACACGTCTCAAATTGTTCTCGTACAGGCGCTTAACTGCAACTACTCGCCCATCACGAAGCTCACCTGCAACACAATCATTACTACTTTGATTAGCGGGCTAGTAATTCCCATGGTTCATTATATTAAATGACTAACAGTGCATCCCCTTACCATAATAAACTGTCCCAAAACCTCCATCTCCGAGTTCTCGAGAAGGATCGAAATTTTTAGTTGCCTCTTCAAGTTCTACGTACTCAAAGACTTTAACGCCAAAATAGGTGCTTCCCCTCTCAAGGTCGGACTTCAAAGAAGGAAAAGATGGTATGCTTCTAGTGAAATTACTCGATATGAGAAGGTTTTTGCTTGAAGGGGTACTGTGAAGATCTTTGGTTTGAACTTCGAAAGCAGCTTTCTTTTTCTTTTTCCTTTTCTGCACTAAACAGATGAACAAGAAACCTAGCAGAATTGCCACAAAACCAGCTCCGCCAATGCCAAGGCCTGCACAATATGAATGAACATTCACTTTTCATCACTTATTGGACATCATTAATTCGCTCATGATCAGAGAGTATATTACCTATGCTGAGTGATTTAGACTCCTTCCCTGTGTCAGAGATAAGACTGAGAATTAATAATCAAATCACAATTGCTAAAAGAGCAAGAAAACAGATAAGTAAAATGTGAGTTCTCTAATCCTAATACAAGTATTTAAGAATGGAATTAGTTTTCAACGCAAATTCATATCCACATCCATGACGACAGTCCATAAAACAGTAACTTCAGAATCAGGCAAATACTTTAAGTCCAATATGACATGTTCTAATAACATTATTACCTCCAAGTCTCAAGAACCTATGTTTGGAAAATCACCCGTGAGAACAAACTGTTTACTGGATTGGCCAAACTGAACTTTTCAATTGCTGAACATTGAAGTAGAATACAAAAAAAGTTATAATGGCATCAATTGGTGAACATTATTTTGAAACTGGAGTGTGCCAAATCCTTCTGTTCTTAATAAGAAATTAAGTGGCTTTGTCGCCCTAAACATGTCCTAATAATTATTCTAGAGAATAAGAAAGGACACCTGAACTTGAGAGCGATCAGACAGGACAAGGGAAAAAAAAAAACAATTAATCATGTATCTGTCTTTAAGTAGCTCTCCAGCCAAATAAATTACAAAGATTCTATGGTAATCATCTCACAAAATCCAACTTTTCGTAGATTTTCAAGTTTATTCAAGAGAAAAGACAGTGATAATCATTAGAAAGAACCAGTCTCATCTGAAGCAATGTACCAAACATGATAAATATTGATTCAGCATGATAGTATATCATCTGATGGTAAATGCTCTCTCCAAATTTAATCAGGTCAAAACACAATTTGCCTCCCCTCACATCCACAGAGCAACACTTAAAAGTTGTTCCCTCAAATTTGATTCTTTCTTGGACAGAATTCAAGGGAAACTCAATGAATTACTCGATGTCATCTACTCAGTATCATGACTCATAACCTACAAGGTTCTTGTTTTCAAAAAGGCTGGATGTGATAGATGGGTTTGACTAAGTACAGAGATATCAACCTTTACCAACTTTCTATGTTCTCCACCATTTCCTCCTAACGATACCATATCTTGATTAGGAAAAAAAAAAAAAAAAAAATTCTCTGTTGAGCATCGATTGGCAGACTCTAAGGGATATCTATTAGAGCATCATTTTAGATGTGGCTGGCCGATAAAATATCAATTACTAAAGTCATGGGGAAAGTGATGGTTTATTAAAATCACTCAAGTGTGGGTGAGCCTTCCAACAACCAATGTTTGTTTAGTCCAAAGGAAACTTATGGAAGCTAAGCAGTTACCAGGACCAGCCAAACTCTGGTCAAAAAGTACAAAGGGGTCTCTTTTTTCCTAATATTTTTAAGAGGCTAACCCTACGTTTGGAAAAAAGGAGCAAGGAAGGTAAGAAAATGATGAGGGGAATAAGAAGAAACTGAGATTGGAAGCAGAGAAAACATATCTTCTCGACCTTGTTTGGATGGAGAGGAAATTGGAGGGATGGAAGTGAATAGAAACATCCAAATTTACAAGTAAAATAAAAATTCGATACTTCAAATTGACCTCGTTTGAGATTGTTTCTTGTGGGATCCAATTGAAATCTTTCTCTCCGCCTCATTTCTCTCCATTTTCTGTCTTCTTCCAAACAATGGCATATTTAATTTCCCCCATGTTTTCCTCTACCCTTTTCTTTCCATCCTATTTCCGCGCTCCCAAATTGCACGGCGAAGTAAAATAAGTGATAAAGAAAAGTTAAGACGAATCACCTTGTGTAGATTTAGCAGTTGTTGCTGTTGGTGTCGCAGCCGGTGTCGCAGCCGGTGTCGATGAATTACAGGTTTTGGAACCAAAGAACTGGTCAGGACAATAGCAAGTGGGCCGATTCGCGGCGGGATCGTAGCCACACACTCCATTCGATTGAGTGCACTCAACACATGCTTCACTATCCACCTTCAGCTGAGCCTCAAAACCATGCTGCAGCAAGTCACCTAAACTGGAGGAGCTATACCCCAATTCACTCCAAAAAGACGAAGAAACCGGGACTACCACGCTCGTGAAGCACGGTATAATGCCAACACTCAACCCTGACGAGCCAAGACCCAACCCTGACAACACATAGCCCGCTGTGGACGATACCCCCTTAACAGGGCACGAGAATTGGCCCAAGAAAGATGGGACAACCGATTGGCAACCGTAGAATAAAGTGAAGTTGGTGTAGCCTTCGGTGCTTTGGAACAGCGGGGAGTCGAGAGTCGTGTTGACGAAATTCGTGGGACAGAGTCCCTGCATATAGTCGTCCCTCGCGATCCTCAGCACCAGAGTAGGATAAGGATACACCCCCAGAACGCGGTACTTCACATCCTTTATCACCATCGTCGTGTTGCTTCCGTTCTCGCAATTAAGCCCCAACTCCGGATACCCACAAGAGCTCCCCCTGTTACCTCCCCAGAAAGGATAGCCGACGCCATTAACATCCCCGCAGCTGAACGTGCCGCTGCAGCTCGAGTAGTTATCCACGCCCTGGGAACGAGGAGTCCTGATCAAGATCAAGAACAGCGGAAACAGCAAGCGTAGAGCAAGAGACGAGGATGAAGGAGCAGCCCAGGAAACGGACATCGTGCTTCACCACGAAATGGGAATGCGGATGCTGGAGAGAGGAAATGGAAGGTGACATGACCTGGGTTTGGAGAAATAGTCCAAGAAAACAGAGACTGGGAAAAAATGTACGTCGGGTTGACTTGGTGTGAGTTCTAAGTGTCATAGGTTGAACAGGACATGGGATTTTTAATGGGGTTTTCTGTCCTGAGGTGCGGTTGGAGAGAAGACGGGGCCTGTCATTAACTAAAGGACGAGTGCCATTCGTTCACCTCCCAACTGTCCCCCGAATCGAACCGTCCCGAGTCCTTCCGCGATCGCACGCTACCATCTCTGGATTGCTATGTGCTAACCACCGGAATATCACGGATTATCATGACTCGAGACCGCTCAAAGAGTCGTTTAAGCGACAGGCGTGTTTGTTTTTCTTGTTTAAGATATAACATCATCAAATTACTGTGATGCCTCGAGGTCATTAGAGATCACATTCATTTGGCATTCATTCAATTATCATATGTGTGGTATGGTGGATTACCATTCAATGGAGATTTTGATACGAGATTGAAAAAAAAAAAAAAGATATGGGTGAATATACCTCAAAAGATAAGTTTTAAAAATGGTGGAATTAGTAACGAGGATTGAGATGGATCCAATTTGTGAGTTGGCAGAGTTGCTAATCAGGGATGGAAGTCAAACTATACAATAATGCGATTCGGCATTTAAAAAAAAGGGAATAAGGTGAAGCTGCTTTCTTTCTAGTTGCTGGTAAAATAGACTCATCAGATGGTTAAAGGAAGGAGGAGGTGGTTGAAGATCAATTCAATGACCTGTTAATTCAACTGCTTCTTCAGCGTCAATTAGTGTCGTAATTATGATGGTGCCTGCTACCGCTATAGCTAGCCAAGTTAGTTGGGCGAAAGCTTTGAAACTTCTTTCCTCTTTCTTCTTGCTCTTTGCTCTTTCTTTCCCTTTCTGTCATTATCTTTTGAGGAATTTTGATTTCGGGTTTTGTTTGCTCCGTATATGTTCCGCAATATGCAAATGGGTGAGGCTGTTTTCACACCCTTTTTTCGTTTTGGGCAAAAGGATACTCTTTTTAACATGATTGATCAAATTAACCTTCAATTTAGGTCTAGCATGAACTGCTATTTAATGACACATTTTCTAGGCAATTTTGATCCACAAATCGCTACTTTCTTATCTCAGTTTACCTCAAAAAAAAAAAAAATCCTTTGGAAGTGAACAATTTACTTCCTTCTTCGGCTTAGCAAAAAACATCCTTAAAATGTGCTTTAAGTTAGAAACTCAACTTGGGACTTATTTCGTTTGTTCCTTTCAATCTTAAAATCATAAAGACTAAACAAGATTATAAATATCAATATTAAAATTTTATATAATTTGACCATGGAGATAGTCATTAATACTATCCACAATCCCATAATTCAATATGGTTGGGCAAGTTTTTTGACGAAGAATTATGACTTGACTATAAAGAAATTGGAATTAGGTTTCACCCTCCAACAGAATTAAAAGCTCAAATAAAAGCACAAATGAATGATATCTTAACAACAAATAGCATTATAATGTCATTAAGCCAGTCGATTCGTGATCGAAGAAAGACAATTTTAATTACTACTAATTTTTTCGGGTCGAACCTAGCCACTTCATTTAACTAACAGAACTGGTAGAGTAACCACAATTAGCATCAAAACATAGAAAATACCAACGGGGTTGGGGGCTTACAAAGCTAATTAGGAGGGACGTACCCTAGGCCTTCGCGATCTAATTTGCACATCAATTTGCTTCTCGTGGAGAATAGACAACTATCAATCCTTTTAGCTAGGTCAAAAGGCCCTTGCACTCTTCAATAAGGTTTTAGAGGGCCAAGGACCATGGGCTTCACTTGATAAGAGCTCTACCGTTGATAATTTGTCAGAATGGAGTTCAATTGGCCAATAAACACTTCTTCCCCATAGATCAGTTCTCACAGCTTCTGACAGACAAAGAAGACACTCAAGAACTGCTTGAGTTTTCCGCCATTGAGGCCTATTTTACTTGAACTTACTTCGTGAAGCCAATGACGAGCAGTCCATTGGTGTCTCTACATATGCCAGCGATTGAGTCTTTCGATGAGTTGTCTACCCATGAGTCATCGACGTTTAGACTCCAGGAGCCTTGGTCCGGTGGCCTTCACTTCTCAGGTAAGAAAATCCGTTCCTTTTCTGCTTGTTTCGACCCTAGAGACCGAGTAATCAAGCTTCTGCTCATTGCGAGGGTGTCGTCCACGATCGACTGAGGGATTAGCTTGTGCATTTGAAAGATGAAGGAGTTCCGGGTTTTCCGGATCGACCAAAGTATGCTCGCGACTAAAATCTCTTGAAGGAAGCGTTGGAATCCTCGATCAATATTCAAAAACCCATTTCTCCATTTGGTAATTTTCTGCGGAGAGGTGTTGATGTTAATCCTCGGGTCTGACCAGATAACTTTGCTTCACTTGCATAGGGTAAAAAGGTGTTCGACTATTTCTGGAGCTTGTCGGCACATGGGACAAATCGGATCAGACATTATCTTCTGTTTGTACAAATTTTCTTTTGTAGGTAGTGGCATTCAGACCCACACTTCACATAAAGAAGCATCCTTATAACAGATAGTCAGTTGCCAAATAATAGACCATAGCACGTGGGGAGGCTGATAGCAAGACGGTGCTTGGTTTGTGCTTGATTCCTTGATTGTTGACTGAATCGCATTGTACCAACTTTTGATTGTAAAGGACCTATCTTTGTTGCCTATCGAAGCAAGCTTATCATTGATTGGATTGGAACATAGAGGAATAGTTAGGATCTCTTACATAATGTGTTCATCAAAGAGTATTTACAGCTTTTGACATTCCATTCGCTTCTTGGTCAATTAAATAAAGTACCAATAGGAGCACCTCATGGTTTGCTAGGCCACCAACCGAACCAGCTGAAAGCCATCTATCCTTGAGTATTTTGATACTCTTTCCATTTCCACCATCCATCTCACGTTTTGGCTAACTACATCTTTTCCTAATAATAGGTTTTGCCATCCCAGAAGGGGTGGAAACCCTTGCTTGCCTTCCAAAAATCTCCACTCGAGAAGTAGATTCCTTTTTAAAATTTGACTCTATAGGATTGAAGGAGACCATGACAATCTCCACACTTATTTACCCAACATGCCTTGTTAGAAGAAATAAGATTTTTGAAGTCGAGACCCATTTGTCTTTCCTGCTTTTTAAAATATCCCATCGTTCCCGGTGTACTCTCAATTTGGAATCATTTTGTTTCACAATTTTTTGTTTGACCGCTTTACAAATAGAAATGGGTATCTTAAAGATGGACATGGCATGGTAGGGGTAAATCTTTCACCATCGACTTGATCAATATGTCCTTACCAAATTTTGAAATTGGTTTCTCTTTCTGCCATTCTAACTCCCTATTGACAAATGCTTGTTTCTTTGACTGCCCCAGTTTGAAGGAATGCCAAGATGCTTTCTAGTCTTCTCAGTGATTGGAACTCTCAGCTCATTTGTCATACTTCTCTTTAGATTATGAGACAACCACTACTGAAATAGACACCTGATTTGTTTAAGGTAATGGCTTGACCCAAGGCAAAGTAGTATTGGTTCAACAAATATTCTAGTACTCCTTGATAGTCCCATCCAAGAAGAAATTGCATCATCCACAAATAAAAGATCAGAAAGTGTAGGACAATGTTTGTTCAATTTAATCCCTTTGATGCTTCCATCCTCAATTGCTTGATCCAATAGATATGAGTAAATATTCGTCATAATTATGAACAAGTAGGGGGACAAAGGATCCCCTTGTCTAATATGAGCGTGATCGACTCTTGAGCAATCCGCTTCCCACTCTAAAATTGGGAACCAGATGACCTGGTCTTGGATTGATCCGGTTCGTTCCCTAACCGTCCAATAAAATTGGTGGATTCATAATAATTCATATTCTTCAAACATTTTAAATGCATTAAATTCCACAATGAAAAGCCCTCACACCTTTATGAAGCAAGAAAAGTAGATTTTGGTTGGGCACCTGAAAAAATCACCTACCTAACAACTTTCACCATGCAATGTTCGAAGTGTAAAGATTCGTTTATAAAGTTACAATCCATAGAGTTGTATCAACTCATATGAGTCTATTTTGCATTGTAAGCTGAGTTGCTCATATGACATAATTAATTATGCCAACTCTTAGATGGTTGGCCAAAAAAAAAAAAACTCGGGACAAATGCATTATAGCATCAAAGCTCAAGCTTGTTTATAAGACAATCCAGAGATCTCCGGTCAACATAGATCATAGATTCATAGTAAAAGAAAACTTGTTTTTCTGCTAGTTTGCAGTTTGCATCATTAAAGTAGTTTCACCAATTTGTATCTAAAAGTCAAGTATTCCCATGTGATATGGGAACAATAAGGATATATCCCATCAAATTATAATTCATACTTCACCGAAATTAGAATTTAAAAAAAACCCAGTTAGGGTTAAAATAATGCTTAAATTTAGTAACCAATAAATACTTTATGAAAACACAACTTTTTCCCACTTCTTCCGAAAACTACATCATAGCCAAGAGAGCGTAGCACAGGCACATGAGTTAGATGCCCAACAACTATGTTAAGTGTTGAGCATATATAAGTAGACAACATCATAAATAAGAGTTCTGTTTTTCTTGAGAAACATCAAATACCGTTCAACAACTACATCAATAGACGAACACACATTAAGAGAATGATATTTTAATCAACTATATCAATAGTCGAACCCACATCAGCATACAACTAAATAGACAATTAGTGTTAATAGACAATGATTTGCATCTTATAAATTGCCATGCCAAGTTAATTCCTTTCTTGATAGTTGATGGATGAAGCGAATCGGTGGCCAAACTGCATTAAGTATATATGATCATTGAACATTAGTTTTAGATTATAATTAATAGAATCGAACTCAAATTATTAATTGGGAAAATCTCACCAAGCATATTCCTTCCTTTTCAACTTGTAAACTCTATTTACTAATAAGCTCTGAGTGAACAACATCCATATCTAACAAAAACAAGATATTAAATAAAGCATTCATTCCTTAGATATACGAAAGAATTATAAGATAAAAAAATAAACTTATGACTTACCCTACTCAAATTTTTTGCATTCTTGATGCATTCTTCGACATTAATCGGTATGGTAACCACTCTCAACTAATCTTGAGTGAAAATCAAAACTTCCACCACTCCAGGAATCTAGGGTGAGCATAGTCCGAGTTGGGTTGGTCTAGCACCTAACCTATGGACCAATTTGCATAGTATTGGTCCTTAATTTTTCGGATCAAGAACTGACCCTTGTAATGGAGGATTGGTGGGTCCGGTTTGGTTCTACGATCAACTCGGGACCAGCCGATTGTTTTTTGTTTCATTTTGTCTATTCCTTGAAAGGACAAACATACTCTTTTAAATTACATATTCATTAACAATGCGACATTGAGTAACCAAATTATTAATACCAGTACATATCAAACATTTGAGATAAGGTAACATCAGAAGTCTTCATTCGTGATTGTTAAGTAGCGTTCATGAGGCGGGCTAAGAGAGGTGAATGATTTCACTAATTGAGCTATGCTTGAGAGGCGAGTGTTGAGGCAAGCGGCGAGCAAGGCGAGTGAGGTTGAGGCAAGTGAAGAGGGATTCTATTTTCTATTTTTTTTTTATTTTAATGATATAATCTGAGCTGGGTTTCTACTTTCTAATTTATATGGTGGAATCACGAAAGAAAGAACAAAGGCGGAGGTGCAAGTGTTAAAAGTAGACAAAAATATATAATATTATAAAATATATATGATATATATAATATATATTACATATTACATATACATAGGGTTGGTTCATGACCAACCCTAAAGTCCTTAGACTAAGGACTAACCCGCACAGTGTAGAGTCTAGGGGTCTTAGGACTAAGGATTGGCCCAGATTCCCTGGGAATCAGACTAGGATCGGTTAGGTTGGGCCAATCCAAGGTTGGTCCAAGGTTGACGCTGGATCGATACTCACCCCTATAGGAGTCAAAGAACTTTGATAGCCGTCAAGAGCATGGCCAAATGTACTGAAAAGTTGACTTCAAACCAATGATTATTATTGGAATAAACAAAATATCACAACCAATCAAAGAGAAGATCTTAAATTTTTGGCTAGTACTTTTCCACCATATCAAAAGGCTAGGATCATGAGCTTCTTCACATTCGGCTTTAAGATATGTATCGAGCTTACATAAGTTACCCTTGGACACTTTTTTCTCATCGCCAAGAAAGCCTTCATATGTCTTTTTCAAATCAAAACCCACAATGAAATCTTGCTTGTCTTTGTTAACCTCCTTATGTCTATCAAAATCCCAACTACTACTAGTATCAATCAAAAGTCGAACACCCAAATTTTTGTCGCAAGAAGTAGAACCAAAAGAAGATTTCTCATAAAAGTGAAATAAACGTTCGACAATCCTCACATTCTCATACATCTCATCAACTTTTGCACTATCAAGTAGATTAGTCTTAATAATACCACACGTTATTCATCTTTTTTCTTGGATCCAATACTACTGCAATCAACAACATTCTACTTGCTTTTTTAAAACTCCCATAAAATTTTTCAAACTCATCCTTCGTCTTTGTACCATAGCTTTCACCCTAGGTTCTGAAAGCTTATTTTGGATTTTTATATGAAGCAATTATCCTCTTATAATAATTATTTGAAGTGATATATAGAGTCTCGGACATTTTGTTGTTGACATCATAGAAATTCTTCAAAAATATGGAAAGATTTTTAGCATTTCCCCAATCGTTATGTTTATGAGTTTCCATAGTCAATCCCAAGTAAGAAAGAAAGATTGTTTTTTCCATCATTTTAAAAGATTTTCTTAGCTTTGAGGTAGTTTCCAACATGAGGTAAGTGGAGTTGCACCAAATAATGACATAAAGAAAAATTGAACCCTTATAAGTGATCCTTGTATTCTCAATGCAAGCTTGGAATGATTTAGCTCTCATGGGAGAATTCATTACATACTTAACTACATTTTGGATCCGTACAATAGAATCACGTAACTTAATTAAGTCATCCCTCATAATCAAGTTTAATATATGAACCATGCACCTTGTTGCGACTTACCCCATGGGGGAGAGAAATAGGTTTAGAGGTATTGTAAAATTTGAGCCAATCGCCTTCAATTGACTCAGGTTCCACCAATTCCATATCTTGCATGACATTAGACGTTCAATTTTTATTCAATTAATCCTACGTGAATTTCTACATAGTCGGCACTAACTTATTTTGTTCGACTAGAAACCAAGTAATATATGAGAAAATATCTTGCTTTTTGTGCAATAAGATATAATGGGAATGGGGACTTAATTACACCAATCCTAATACTAATGGTCTTTCAGTTCCTAAATTTTATTAATGCTAACTAATGCCAAGGCAACCTATCAAAGACTTTTAGATTTCATCCTAACTATTCTAAAAACAAAAGTAAAACGCAAGATATTTTAAAGTGTGCAATCAAGTGCAATTGAAGTAAACACACAAACAACCTAATATTTTCTTTGAGAAGAAGCACTCGAAAATCCCTTATTGTAAAGGCCCTAAAAACTTATTTAATTTTGGGTTTCAAATTAAAGGGGATTTTCCATTTTTTAAGAGAAAACTACTTGAAAACTAATTTGCTAAACCTTTTCCAACGGTTTATGATTCTTCTGAATTTTATGAATTTTTTTAGAGTTTTATAATATTTAATGAATTTTCATGAATTTCTAAATTTTGTATTATCTGAATTCTTGATATTTTTTATTTTTAATGCTTTATTTATTGATTAATTTTTTACTATTAAGAAAAGGGAATTTGGACCGGGTTAAGAGATCTGGCCCAACTAATAGCTGACCTAGACGTTATCGGTTTAGGTTGGGTCAAAATCCGAACCAATTATAAGGCCCATTCCAAATTGACCAAAATGGCCCGTGAAGTTTTTAAGTCCACTCGCCATTCAACCTAGTTTCCTTTTTATGATTCTTAGCCCAACCTGTCTTAACCCAAAATTTCATCTCTCAACACTGTCAAGAAAGCAAAAAGAATGAAAGAAATGGGCTCCAAAGGTAGCAAAAATGAAGTTAGACTACAAATTTTTATTTATAAAAGGACAAGTATGACATATCTTCTTTTTGTTGGACGCCTCTTGGAGTTATTCTTCACCTTCATGTTCTGGTGAGTCCATTGTTAGAGTCATCGCATTATTGGATTTGTCCACTTCTATTAATGTGTAAATAGATTACTTGAATCAAGCATAACATAAATTCGAGCCAATAACAAGAATAGACTGACAAAAATCAATCTACTCAAAGAAGAGACGTGTTGGTGTAGTGTAAACATCAAAAGAAGCACAAGCAACTGAGTATTTAGATTAAGCAATATAGAAACTGCATACTCAGGGTAATCAACTCAAGTCCCTCATTTACATTTATGTCAAAAATTATAGCAAGATAGAACTAGAACAAATTATGGCTGCAGTTATTTTCTAAGTAGAAAAACAAATCACCCCGTACTTAAAATATCCCTACGTCCGTGGTTGACAAGATCCAAAAATAGAAATTAAAATTGAAGTCCACTAACCAAAATGGAGGATAAGCTAAAACCCAGCTACGTGGAATGATTCAATTAGAAATGGGATTATCAAGCACAATACAATGGGAATCTAATTCAAAGATGCATGTGAAACTCGCAACCCAAATTTAAAGAACACCTCACAGTATGGCCATGGCCATTACCGAGCAAAATCATAGAGGTTTGTGGAATCAGCACAACGATAGATGAGGACTGTTAAATTAATGACTCGAGTTTGAATTCGGATAATGATTTGTTAAACTGAATTTGTCGAAAACTGCATTTTTTCCGGGTGAGTTGGAGGAGTAGATTTACATGAGATAACCAGAAGGATTTGCTATTCCGAGTAAGGAAGATCATGTTTGCTTGTTAAAGAAATCTTTGTATGGGCTGAAATAGTCTCCTAGGCAGTGGTATAAACATTTTGATGCTTTCGTGACTAGTCAAGACCATTCGAAAAGTCAGATGGATAGCTGCGTTTATTATAGGAGATTGGATGACGGTTCTTTGATTTATCTACTCTTATATGTTGATGAGATGCTGATAGAAGAATATGTCTGATATTGATGTGTTGAAGAGGCAGTTAAATGCTGAATTTGAGATGAAATATTTAGGTGCTGCAAAGAAAATTTTGGATATGGAGATTTTGCGTGACAGGATTGTAGGAGTTTGCGTCTATCTTAAAATAAATAAATTGAGAAAATCGTAGCACGTTTAATATGCAAGCAGTAAAATTTGTAAGTACACATTTAACGAAACACTTTAAACTTTCAGATAAATTATCACCATAAACTGAGGAGGAGGAGGAACATATGTCCCGTGTTCCTTATTCTAGTATCATAGGTAGTATTATGTATGATATAGTGTGTACTAGGCCTGATATTTCACAAGCTGTGAGCGTGGTTAGTCACTATATGAAGCGTTTGGGTAAAGTTCATTGGGAAGCTGTGAAGTGGTGTGACATCCTAGAATTTCTTGTCAATCCTTAAAGGTGCTCTAATTCATGTCTTGCATTGAGATTTTGGCCAAGCTATTGGTGGGTAATTATTTGATAGGAAAATTCTATTTTTGGCCATGTGAATTATGAATTGGGATTTATTAAATTAGGTCACAAAGTTTTGTGAATTATAAATTCCAATTAGGTGTTTATATAATTAAGGATTAGGTGGATTATTAGATGAGGATGGGCTGGACATTTAAAGGCCCAAACCAGCCCATAGCCTCACCCCATTCTCGGCTAGCCCACGAAGCCCAATAGGGAGGAGCTACCGTCGGCCCAAAGCTGGCCCAAGCCCAGCCCATTTGGAGGCCCATCTTGCATGGGAAAGGCCATGTGTTCCCTCCTAGCTGCCAAGTGTCTTCCATGCAAATGCTAATGATGGCAAATGATGGAGGGGAAGAAAATTAGAGGAAGACGATGGCTGGTTTAAGTGAGAGAGAGAGAGAGAGAGAGAGAGAGAGAGAGAGAGTTCGTCTAAGAGAGAAAGAGAAGAAAGAAAGGAAGAAAGGGAGAAAGGAAGAGAGGAAGGAGGAGAGCCGTTCGTCGACTGTCCGCCGTGCGTCCGTCGTTCATTGCCGTGTCCCGTTGCCGTGGTGCTTGCTGTTTGCTCGGTTTAGATGCAAGTGGGATCCTTGATCTACTCTTGCATTTTGTGCCTAGTGTATGTGATTCAATGGTGACAAATTTCGGATGTTTAGGATGTGAAAAATTGAAGTTTTAAGAGTGGTGTTCTAGAATAGTAAACTGTTCTTGAGAAAACAGCTCGACCTTGGATGTTCTAGTGGCTTGCATGTGATGTTCGAGTTGGATTTTGGCTTTGACTTCTGAATGAAAGTTGTTAATGACTTCTTTGAGTATAACATACTCAAATTTTGGATAAAAAAAACAAGAATAAGTGGGTGAGATCTTTATTCTTTGGAGAGACTGAATCTGGAGATTTTGGTAACTACCTTTGATGAATGCATGGACTGTAAGGCTATCTTTTTGTTGAAATTTCACTTCGACTTCTCAACAAAATATGTAAAGGAAATCCTGAGGTTTAACATATCAAAAATTTAGACAAAAAAACAAGAATAAGTAGGTGAAATCTTAGTCTTTCGGAGATGGTTAGATCTGGAAATTTCGGTACTGGGAACAGAAGTTTCAACCGCCTATATTTCATTACCTAGGACGAATCTGACTTCGATCTCTTCATGAAGTATGTACCTTATGGTCTTGGCTATCACATATTTAAATTTGATAATTTTTGAAGATCATTTGCGTATTTAATCGGAGATGTTTTTAAAACTGTGCAATCTGTTTGAGTGCGGACCTTGTAAGTTGCAATGCGTGGTCTATACCGTTTTGTACGAGATTCTTTTGGAAAAGTGTTCTGCATGAAATATATTTTTTTTGTGTCTTGACTACAACATATTCAAATTTCGTAATTTTTGAAGTTCATTTGCCTATTTAATAAAAAAATGTTTCAAAAGCTGTGCAATTGGAACGGACAGAATTAGTAGTGCTGTGATGCGTGTTCTGTATTGAGTTATATGGGAATCTTTTGGTGTAGTGTTCTGCATGAAGTATCTTCTCTCATGTCTTGACTATCACATGTTTGAATTTCATAATTTTTGAATGTCATTTGGGTATTTAATGAAAATGTTTCCTAAAACTGTGCAAGCTGGAATTGTGCGAATTTCAAAGGCTGAAATTGACCTTGTTGCCATTACATCATGTGCCATATTGATATTGAGACACAAATGTGGATATGAATTATGATAAATGAGGATACTGTCGGAGGTGTGAGCCGACGATGCCCCGGGAGTGTTGGGATGCCCAGAGGTGGGTGTCGGATGCCCGTAGTGTGTGTGCCGGATGTCCTCGGGAGTTTCGGGATGCCCGGAGGTGTGTGCCGGATGCCCGAAAGTGTGTGCTGGAGGTTCCTCGTGAAGCCAGGTTGGGTGCGAGCGATAAAATGTGGGATGCAAACTACTGGTCCCGGGAAAGAAAAATGTGGTGACCCAATTGAAAGATAAAAAGCGGAAATTGAATCATGCATGGTATGGTGATATGTATGCATGGCCGTATGATATAATATGATGAGTGCATGGTGGTATGTGCACATAAGGCATGGATATGCATGAATGCTTGATGATGAGTGCATGGTTGTATATGCACCTATGGCATGATGCTATATGCATGAATGACATGTACTATATTATGATGTTATGATTGTTCTGTTTGATGCATTGAGTAGTTTATAGATCCTTTACCTGCTGAGTGGTTGTACTCACCCCTTTGGGGACCAACATTTCAGATTAGATAGATGCTTCTCGCTCCGGTCACGCGGGGTACCTTTTACGACCTTCCATCTGACGTGGAGGTCGATTGTGTGGAGCTTGATAGTGTCACCATCCCTAGTTTGACGTTCATACGGGTTCGGGCGCTGGTTATGTATGATGTGGTTCCTGCTGGGGGCCTGGTCGTCCAAGAGTTCTTGTCGATCCACGTCCACCGTGACGTAGTGATGCGGGGGATGTTGCCGCCACCATCGCCCGATGCACTTGGATGGGTGTGATGGCTCGCGTGAGGAGAGGGAGCTGACGTTTTTTGGATATAGCCGACACTTATAGATGGAGGGTTATCATGATCGATATAAGGGTCGAGATCTCTTTTTGAGCTGTTGCCAAGTTTAGCTAAAAGCCTTGGCTTTTCTTTTTGGTTGTACCGACCTAAGATGTCCATCTTAAAGATGTAAATAAAAGTGGCTCGGCTTATGTTTTCCTTCGATGTGTAGTAAGTGTGCATTGTACCATCATTAAGAGAGTAGAGGGATGGTGAGACTCGTCTTTAATTTCGCTATGAGCTGTGCTAAACTCTTATAAAAAAAAAAAAAAAGATGTGCTTCTACTAAGATATGTAACTGGTATTCACGAGGAGGAGCGATAGGTAGCTGTGGCGACCTTAGTTGTTCGGGGGTGCCACAAGTGGATCCTCAAATATTTGAAGGGGATAACAGACGTGAGTATAGTATACCGGAGGGACAGCAATGGTAGTGAAACCACTGGTTTTGTGGATTCGGATCACGTCGGTGACTTGGATGATTGCAGAACTTTAGCAGGGTACGTGTTTATGCTAGCAGGTGGTGCAGTTAGTTGGAAAGCATCCTTACAGGATCACATTGCCTTATCTTCGACTGAGGCACAGTACATGGCACTAACCTTTGTAGCGAAAGAGGTGATATGGTTACAAAGTTTACTCTCGAACTTTGGGTTAGAACAGAAAAGTGTGGATATACACTGTGATAACCAAGGTGCGATATATTTGGCATATAATCCAGTTTATCACAATCGAACGAAGCATATCAACAATAGGTACCACTTCATCCAAGATGTCTTAGCTAAGGGTATTGTTATTGTTAAAAAGATTGCTATAGCAGATAATCTGGCAGACATGATGACTAAATCTGTTTCTTTGGCGAAGCTCAAGTTCTACTTGAGTTTTATTGGCGTCTATGGAGAGTGAGCGCCTGTCGGGGCATTGGGAGAGCAGCATGGATGATAAGCACTATAACTTGATTTCAAACATCGAGTCAAGGTGGAGAATTATTAAATTAATGACTCGAGTTTGAATTCGGATAACGATTTGTTAAACCGAATTTGTCGATAAAATTTTTCCCAAACGGATTATAAATTAGATGAAGAAGGAAGAAACAATTTCCTTCTTGGATTCTCTGTTTCGGACGTGTGTAAAGCAAGACAAAAGAATAAAATAAAATAAAATGAATCCCTGCAGTTTCGAATTCCTTTGAAAAAAGGAAATCTGGCCGTGAAGCTAAAGATCTGCACGTGAAACCGAAAAGGGAAAGGTGGGGCCCAAGGTCAAACATTTTGACCTTAGGCACACTCACGTATAAAAGCAGAATTTTGCAGGTTTCTCTCCCTTCTTCCGAAAATTGCCACCGAAGCCCTACGTACGTGAGAAGCTGCACACGTCCACATCGCTTGAAGAAGAGCCATAAGATCTTGAAGCCTCGCGAAGCTGTACGTAGAGTTTTGTCGCGTGGTAATTTTGTGCTGTGAGTTTATACCCAAGTGAGTTATTTATTTATAAACACTTTAGGTTTGGGGTTAAATCTAGGTATGGGAAACACTTGAACGATTGAGTGATTGTAAACTTTGATTCTCCAATTATAGTAAATTATTTGCTACTGGCTCTCCCCGTGGACATAGGTACCGATACTCGAACCGAACCACGTAAATTTCTAGTGTCCTTATTTTTCTCATTTATTTCTTTGGTGATTCGCGTTGATGTAAATTGCAGGATCCTATTGTTTCCGCGTAATATATCCCAACAAGGACAATGAAAGCATGCACACACTTAGCTAGAATATGATGAATCTTGCAAAAATGAGTGGTGAAACACGGGAAATGCAACACGGAAGTTGGCAAAAGATGGAGCATTGAATATTACCTTGATGATATGCAAAAAATAGAGCAAGAGAGGGAGGTGTTAGAGTTTGAGTGAAAGGGATGTGACTCAAGTGAGAGAGGGTGACACTGTCTAAGAGTTAAGTGAGAGGGACATGATTCAGGCAAGAGAGGGAAAGAGTGAGATGTGAGAGGTGAGAGTAAAAGAGGCATGTGTCACGGGTCAATCAATTTCGGTCGATCAAACACCACGTGGCCTTAGGATTGATGTCCCAAGTCAGCCTTACATATACACATGCTCGAACACAAGAGTTATATGGGCAAAGAGAGTGTATTCAACTTGTGAACGAACTGTTACAAAGTAGGAGAGGGATCCCTATTTATACAATAGTGGAGCATATCTCAGCCGTTGATTGTCCCTCCGATCCAACGGTGAATTTCAAATATGTATCATCATTACAAGGCTACTCGTAGGCTACTTGATGGTTGTACATGGCATGCCCTTGGGAAGATCACGGGTCATGCACGTCAGGTTTTGGGTTGAACATGGGCGTGTGTTAGAAGCAAGATCAAGATTGTAGGCCCGTCTGACACGCGATTAGCCGAACGATCACGGGTTGCTCGTGGGTTGGATGGACATTGCTCATGGGTTGCTCATGGATTGAGTATGGGCCTTTCGCTCGTTCTGCTCATGGGTCGACCGTGGGCTGTTCTCGGGTAGCCTTTTGTGTGTGACACAGCCCATCACGGACAATCTTGGATCATGCTTTGTCCGTGGGTCATGTCATTCTCCCCCACCTAATCAGGTGACGCTCTCGTCGTGTCTATGGCATGGAAGGCTTCGACATGCTTCTTGAACTGCCATAGAGGCTTGGAGGGTTTCCAACTTGCTTTACTCTTGGGAAGGCCCCTCCACCAGACGAGATATTCCTTTCTTGGTGCTCGATATTTCTTCCGTATGATCTGATTGGCCATGATGTACTCAACATCCCAATCATAGGAGGTCTTCGCCCCAAGGGGCGCTCGTTGTGATGTGCCTCAATTCGGATCGTCCTCGTCCGCATGGAATGGCTTCAGCATGCTCATGTGAAACACGAGGTGTAGCTTGAGCTTGGACGGCAAGTCCAACTTGTATGCCACTTTCTCAATCCACTGTATCACTCGGAAAGGGCTTTCATAGCGACGGATAAGCCATTTGTTTACGTCTTTGTATCGAAGGATGAGGTGCAATTTGGTTAGCACCAAGTCCCCGACTTGAAACTCCATATGCCATCGCTTTTTGTTGGCTCATTTCTTCGTGCGTTTCACGGCTCTATTTAGACACGTTCGCACCAAGTCGATATGTTCATCCCATTCCTTAGTGAGCTTGTACGTGGGTGGACTGTTCCCTCGGTACCCTAAGGCGATCGCGCTTGGCGTGAGCGGTTGTTGCCCGGTCACAATCTCAAACGGGCTTTGGTTCGTGGATTCACTCCGCTGCAAATTGTAAGAAAATTGGGCCACCTCGATTAGCCGTGCTCAATTCACTTACATGTTGCTCACATAGTGTCGAAGATAGATTTCTAGCAATGCATTCACCCGCTCCGTTTGTCCGTTGGTTTGGGGATGCATGCTGGTGGAAAGGTTGAGACTTGTCCCCAACAACTTGAAGAGCTCGGTCCAAAACCGCTTGGTGAATCGATGATTGCGATCACTCATAATCGTGCACGGAACGCCCCAATATTTGACGACATGCTTGAGGAATAGCGTGGCGGCTTCCTCGATTGGGCAATCCTTTGTTGCTGGCATGAACGTCGCATATTTGGAGAGGTGATCTACCACGACCATGAGGGTCCGACACCCTTCGGACTTCGGCAAATTCACGATGAAGTCCATGGAGACCCTCTCCCATGGATGTTCCGGGATAGACAACGACTCAAGGAGCCCTGTGGGGGACCGTTACTCTATCTTGTCTTGTTGGCAAACAAGACATGTTCACACATAGGTTTCCATGTCGTCCCGCATATGCGGCCAATAATATTGATCTTCGATGAGTGCCATGGTCCGGTGGATTCCTGGATGTCCCACCCATTTGGAGTCGTGGCACTCTCGTAGGACTTCCTTTTGAAGCTTCCTATGGAGCGACACATAGAGTTGCCGTCCTTTGGTGTAGATAAGATCATCTTCGAGCCAAAATCTCCTCGTCTTGCCCTCTTGAGTGTATTAAAGGAGGGCTTGGGCTGTTTGATCATGCTTCAGCCCCTCCTTGATACGATCAACCCATGGGCTCAAACTTCCTGCTTAAGGCGTCGGCTACGGAATTGGATTTTTTGGGCTTGTATTCTAGTGCATAATCAAACTCAGCCAAGAAGTCTTGCCACCGAGCTTGCTTTAGGTCGAGCTTCTTTTGAGTTTGGAAGTAGCTCGTAGCCACGTTGTCAGTCCTCACAACGAATTGGGATCCCAAGAGATAGTGCCTCCATGTGCAAAGGTAGTGCACCACCGCAGTCATCTCCTTCTCTTGGACTGTGTATCGTCGCTTGGCATCATTCAACTTTCTGGACTCGAAGGCCACCAGATGACCTTCCTGCATCAAGACACCGCTGATGGCAAAATCAGAAGCATCGGTCTCTACCTCATATGATTTGGTGTAGTCGGGTAGCATGAGCATCGGTTCCTCAGTCATGGCTTGCTTCAACCGCTCGAACGTCTCTTGACATCGATCCATCCACTCCCACAACCTTTCTTTCTTCAGCATGTTCGTGAGTGGCACAATGAGGCGCGAATATCACCGGATGAAGCACCGATAGTAATTGGCTAGGCCGAGAAAGGATCTCAACTTGATCACCTTCATTGGTGACTCCCAATCAATGATAGCATGGATCTTGGTCGAGTCCATCTACACACGTCCGCCCCCGACGATGTGCCCAAGGAACAGGATTTCTCTTTGTGCAAAGGCACATTTCTCATGTTTCACATATAAGTCGTTTTCTCGAAGGGTCTGAAAAACTCGACTCAAATGCTTGACATGCTCCTCAAGCGTTCGACTATATATAACAATATCATCAAGGTAAACCACAACGAACTGGTCAAGGAATGAATGTAGTATCTTGTTCATGAGTGTGCAAAATGTAGCCGGCGCATTAGTCAAGCCAAATGGCATGACGAGGAATTCGTATGATCCGTAGTGGGTCACACATGCTGTCTTCGGCTCATTCCCCTCAGCAATCCGCACTTGATAGTATCCTGATCGAAGGTCGAGCTTGGTGAACCAACAAGCTTCCCCAAGTTGATCGAACAAGTCGGCTATAAGAGGGATTGGATACTTATTCTTGATGGTCAGCTTGTTTAATGCCCGGTAGTTGATACACATGCGGAGGGATCCGTCATGTTTTCTTTAGAATAATATCGGGGCACCGAACGGGGCCTTGGATGGCCAAACATATCCAGCATCCAACGGCCCCTTAAATTGCTTCCTTAACTCCTCCAATTCAGGTGGGCCCATGCGATAGGGAGCCATGGCCGGTGGTCAAGCATCGGGCACCAGCTTGATCCGATGGTTGACTTCTCTCCAACGAGGCAGCTTCTTGGGCAACTTGGGTGGCATTACATCTTGTAAGGCATCAAGAACTCGGGACGCTTCTTCCGGTACCTCGTTTTCTTCCGTGCCCTCCTCCTTCTATGTTGCTAAGAACGTCACCTCGCCCTTCTTCAGCCCTTTAGATAGTTGCATGGTCGATAGCATCTTTCTATCATGTCTCGATTCGCGGTATATCGGGATTATGCATTGGCACCGCTTGTCTAGGATACATATGCAATCCACAAATGGCATGACGTCTGCATTTATCCAGTCAAGGAATCCCAAACTGAGTATGAAATCATAGTCGTCAAGAGGGATTACCTCGATATCTTCCCGGCTGGTCCATGGACCGAGGTGAAACTCCACATTCCTCACCATACCGCTGGTCGAGACTTCTCTAGAATTCACTGTTTTGATCCAATTGGCATCATTCGCCACAACCAGAATATGCAGCTTCTTTGCGGCCTCTTTGGATATGAATAGATTGAACACCTCAGTATCCACGAGTGCACTCATTGTGGTACCCCCATCTTCACATCCACGAATATCATTCCCTTAGGTTTCCTGGCCTTCTTGGCTTTGATCGTCCCAAGGATTCGCAATGATCCCAACCGCGCCTCCTCCCGCGGCTTGTCCTCCTTGCACAAGGCCGCCAACTTTCCTCTCTTCGGGCAATCCTGAGCCATATGGGGACTATCACAAAAGAAGCACTTGTATGTGCATATCTTGCGTTGGTATCCTCTATGGCTCAACTCGGGTTGATTCCTATGAGGGGCCGAAGGCAGTCTTCTAGCATTCGGATGAGGGAACCGGCCTTGATCTCCCCCACCGGTGGTCTTTTCCCTCGGTCGAAGGTCACGCTTGACGGCGGATGCCAGCCTATACTCCACAAGGGACTCGGCCACGGAAGTAGCCGTTGAGAGATCCGTTGCGTTGCACCGTTTGAGCTCCTATTTGACCCATGGTTTGAGTTCGCTTATGAACTGGTGGAATGCCTCCATCTCGATTATAGACGAGATTTGGAGCAGTAGCTTCGAGAACTACTTCACATAGTCATGAACTCCGCTTTTCTACTCTAGGCACTTGAGTTCTCCACGGGCTTCCTCCTCTACATACGCGGTAATAGGTCCATCGAAATTCCTTGACAAACCGAGCCCAAGTTATGATAGGGTTGCCATTCCTACCATTCGACTGACGTCTCCACCATAGCAGTGCATCATTAGCTAAATACATGGCTGCGGTGTTCACCCGGATCACGTTGTTAGTCGTTCCCATGGTCTGGAAGTAGCGTTCCCTGTACCATAGGAAGTTGTCCACGTCCTTTGCCACCCGGGAGCCCTTGAACTCCTTCGGCTTGGGTGCATCAGCATGGGACTACACGGTGATCACCCCGTTCAGGCGTGCCGCTTCAAGCTCGACGAGCTTACCCTTCATCTTTGTCATTTCCGAACGCATGGCCGCCATCGCGGCCTCCCAAGTCTCATCCCGCTGCTGCAGCTCATGCATGAGGGATCCTTGCACCTTAACACGGAGCTCTCCCATGTCGGCTTGGAGCTTTTGCACTTCGGCCAAGAACTCCTCCCTACCAGCTTCCGCTCCATCGACGACCTGGTGCAGGTTGTCCATTAACACCTGGACGTCTGTGACGGTCTCCTCTATGACCGTCATTTGGTTCTCTAAGTCTCCCTTCAGATCCCTCGCACACGAGGCAGCACGGGCCTTCTTCGATCGGGTGGCCCTCTTGGCTTGACGCCCACGATCTTCATGATCATTGCCTTGAATTATCGGAGCATCAACACGAGGATCGACCATTGCACTTGGAACTTGGCTTTGATACTACTTGTCACGCATTGATCAATTTCGGTCGATCAAACACCACGCGACCTTAGGATTGGTGATCCCAAGTCAGCCTTACACACAACGCACTCGAACGCAAGAGTTATATGGGCAAAGAGAGTGTATTCAACTTGTGAACGAACAGTTACAAAGTGGGAGAGGGATCCTAATTCATACAAGAGCGGATCATATCTTAGCCGTTGATCGTTCCTCCGATCCAACGGTGCATTTCAAATACGTATCATCATTACAAGGTTACTTGTAGGCTATTCAATGGTTGTACATGGCAGGCCCTTGGGAAGATCATGGGTCGAGTGTCAGAAGCAACATCGGGGTTGCAGGCCTGTCTGACATTTGATTAGCTGAACGGTCATGGGCTGCTCGTGGGCTGTCCAAACATCATTCATGGGTCACTCATGGATTGCGCATGGGCCTTTCGCTCATTCTGCTCATGGGTCGATCGTGGGCTATTCTTGGGTAGCCCTTTATGTGTGACATGGCCCGTCACGGACGATCTTGGATCATGCTTTGTTCGTGGGCCGTGTCACATGACTGTGAGAGATGAGAGGGAAATGGGAGGTGTGAGAGGTGACTAAGGTTTATAGCTCTTTAAGAGATAACTTTAAAAAAAAAAAAAATTCGACTTGATCTAGGTGGTTTGATTTTTACCTTGGAATCGGGTTCTAAATCGATCTAAATCGAAAGTCACCGGTTCCAATTTTTTGGAGTAAAGAATCGTACCAACGCCTCCGAGAATCCCCAGAACCGATTGGCTCGGTCCAATCGAGTAGTCCCAGTTCAGGTGGTTCTATATGCTCACTCTTAGTAGAATACTTGAGTTGGCTAGAAGTAAGGAAGTGGTTCTCCATTCACGTTAACAACAGATGTAATCTTGGAGATGCATTGCCTTACCTAGGAAACTCATTGATCACAAAATCCCATCTTTAACATGCATGCACACAAGAAATCCTACTCCACGAGGTCGTATGTCTTTTGCTTAGACTACCAGATCAACCTCAAGGAGTTCAGTCCCATGGTCCTTGATGCCCTCATCAAGATCAAGAATGAGATCGACTCATCCCTCCCTTTTGACATGCCTGCTGTGAGGAAATCTGCGGGTCCTGTGTGCTCCCAATGATGATGTGGTCAAGTGGCCGTAGACAAGGCTAGCCTCGTCGACCGTGGATGAAGGTGGCCACGGCCTTGCCCATATTTGAGTGAGGTAGCCTTGTCCCTACCACTCGTGCCTTGCCTACTTTTGGGTGTGATCCTTGCCTAGTGGCTGATGAGTTCTGGCAATCGTCATTGGTTATTGTGAAAAAAAAAAAAAAAAGAGAGAAGGAAAAGAGAAAGAAAAGAAAAAAAGAAAGGAAAAAGAAAAGAAAAAATTAATAAAATTAAGAAATAAAAGAAATGATTAAAGATTCATTAAAAGAAAAGTGTCCACATCAACGCTAACTGTATCATATAGGATATCATACATTCATGTCAGTAATTTTTGGTCTAAATTAGCCTGATAGACTCAAATGGTACTAATGTGAAAAAAAATGTTTTAAGATTGGTCTATTTGAAATGTTTAGGACTGAATTGGTTTCAATATAATAGGTTTAGGGATTTTTTTAAATACTTCTTCCTAAAAATTAGCGAGTGCTAGAATGTAGCTGTGATATTCAGCCAGTGTTGCTATGGTTCGGGTCAAAATGCACTTTCTACCAAATAAAATTTGTTCAAAAGGTGAATTATACTTGATCTCCTATGTGCGACCTAGTATGCATACTCGAACTTAACCATTGTGAATGAATTATCTTTATGGCAAAAAAATGAATAATAATAATAATAATAATAATAATAATAATAATAATAATAATAATAATAAAATAATAATAATAATAATAATAAACGTCCACTTTTTTTAGTAATACTATTTCATCTTGTTTTTTTTTTTTTTTTCCATTTTTGAATTCCTTCTATTGAATTACTTAAGCACTGGATAAGAGTCGATCAACATAAACGTCTCACCTTTCTCGTACTAGAAAACGCCAGCCCCTTAATTAGCCAGCTGATGTTTAACATTTTTGCATTAACCATTTTGGTTTTTATTATGACGATACTTCGTATCTATTTTGTTTGTTATTGTTATAATTTCTCTAATAAGCGTTTCTCATTTCACGCTGTAAAAGGGCAATGATTTCACGAAAGATTTGTTAGATACCAGTTGACGCTTTTTGCATGATTATCATGCGAAAATGGCGGTTTGTCTTTTGGTTTTCTTTATTTTTAAAAGAAATCGTATATTTAGTAACACTCAAAAGCAAATAACAGATCCTCAAACCATGCTTAATCAAATTTGATTTCTATACATTTTGAAGAGAGTATGTGGTCTTCGTCCCAAAACAAAAAGTTGTAATGCATTTCACATTTTAGTGGTTATATGACTTCCCTCGGATAAAAAAGATCGAGCTTTTTCATCGATCCACGAAAGATAGATCGGTGGTGAGTCTAAAACGAACATTTTAAGACTCTGATCCTTTATTAGATTATCATAACCTAAAATTGGGAAGTGTAGGATCCTTCGGTTTTACAGATTGAGCTCTAAGGTTGGAATTTTCTGGGTGCTACACTAATGTTTTGATGAAGACGCAACTCAAACTGATGTGAGTTGCAGACCAGAGCAAGGAAATTGATTTGGAAAAGTCTGAGTTCGATACCAAGCGTTTGAAGAATCAATCCTTGACGCCCGAGGATGGCCTGGTAGTTACTGTGGCAATCAATCATCTGGTGCTCGACCATGCCGTAGAATCCCCAGTGAGCCCAGAGTCTTGGTCTGGTTTGGCTAGGCGGCCAGCAAGTCGAGCGCCTAAAGGCGTCATTTTCTCGGGTTTCCAGCGCTTGGTGCATTTTCGAGGGTTTTGCTGCGTTACCTACTTCAGAGCTTTTGACAGTATTTTAGGGTTCACTTTATTATGAGTTTCTGCGAGGAAACAATACTAGAGACTCTGAAAAACATTGACTGAGCTTTGGACGTACTTGGAAGTTGGTTTGAAAATTACAAAATGGCCTTTCCCTGTGGATTTTACTTTTCTTAGCGCTGCTTCTTACTCTCCCTATGAATGTATATCACACCGGTCAGATCACATCTTAGGGTTAGATTTTCCTTAGCCGCCACTTATTTATCGCAAATTGCCCTTCAATCTCATAACCAACTTAATGCTCCATAATCATTTGGGCGGACGGTCAGTGCGGCTCGTCAGCCATGTTTTTCCCAATTCAGCGTAAGCATCGACGTCAAAGTTCTCATGCACACAAATTACGCAAGCGAAGCACCAAGTTGTAGCACACATATCTTATTCATATCCAAATGTCTGATTACAATCACTCATTATTCACCCAAATGCAATCCCATTGTCATTACTCCCGTGCTACGTTGGAGCATTCCTTCTTTCTTTGGGCCTGTCCAATTAACACCGAGGGTAGGGAATTTGACAGATTTGCAAGATTACCTTGGCCCTGGGAGAATCCACGTACCTTCTGTAGCGCGGGTTCTTCATGAAGTCGCAGAGGCACGGCTCCTGCTCTTTCAGCCTGCCGCAGCACTCAGCCGTCGGCGGCACGTATGGGGAACTAAACGCAGGCAAGCAGGGAAGGAGCCGGGTAGCGTCGCACACGGCCTCCGCTCTTGGCGCGAGTTGGCTCGACAGGATGAGCGCCATCACGAGAAGCGAGGTGACAAGTGGAGAAGGTCCCTTCCTCGTCATAGTCATTGAGCGAGTGCGATTAAGATAGAGAGTAGGAAGATGGTGCATTGGGAGTTAGAAGCGAGGGAGATATAAATATAGAGGGTTTGGTGATCGGGGGGGTCACGAAATGGAGCCTGCCTTCGAGTCACACCAGAAGTCCAAGGGAGAGTGCGTGGGTCATGTGGTTGGGGACCATGCAATGAGGAAGGAAATCGGGGAACGAGGTGGAGTAACCGATGAGGGGACTGGGAGGCGAGAGGCATGTGTGCTCTCGGAAAGTGACAAAGTTACTGTCCACGGCCAACCATGACCGAGTGATCTTGAAATTGTATACGTTCCATGCCCTCGCCAAAACAATGTGCCGCGTTTGGATTCTTTCTTAATAATGTCTCGTGCTTTCGAGATAAGTCCCAACCCCCTTGATTTGAATCACGATTAGAAATACATGTTAGGACGTCGGAATGTTCATTTGGAATTGATAAAAACATCATTATGCTGCTTGCTTGAGTAAATATAAATCAGATATACTTAGCATGTTGTAATGCTGGAATGGTATTTCTAGTCTTAAATATGTCATAATATTGCCGAAATACTTTTTAAAAGTGATGCATGGTTCTTTGCCATCCAAATGACTCTTGAATTTTAGACTTGAATTAGGTGGCTACGATGCTGGTTGTACTAAAATTGCATTTAATACATCATTTGAATAGTTCATTTTCCAAAAAGTGATCCATATTGATTTTAAAAGTTGTATTTGCAAGTTCAATTTCGACTTCTAAGTCATTCAATCACGTTTCATTAAATGTCTATTTCTAGGTCATTCGTCATGCATAGCATATTTGCCCCTGTAAAATGATGTTGGTTGCAAATGGGCATATAACATCAAGATGAAGGTCATTGGCATCGTGAAACACTACAAAGCTCAACTTGTAGCAAAATGCTTCACTCTTTGAGTATGGAATTAATTATGTTTAGACCTTTGCTCTTGTGGCATGTCTTACCCTATTTGGAGTATTTTGTTGTTGCATCTATTAAGCAAGTGATCCTATTTTAAATGGATGCCAAAACTGCGTTCCTCAATTATAGTCTTCTCAACAAAGTCTACATAGAGCATTCTCTTGGGCCCATATTCATCTAACAAAGTGTGCCATTTACATAGAGTATCATATGGGCTTAGGTAGGCTCCTTATGCGTGGTATGCCAAGTTTAGTTTTGTCGTGGAGCGCCTTCAGTTCACTTCTAGTCCTTCTAATCATGCTTCCTTTGTTCGGAAAACATCTCGTGGATTTATCATGCTGTAGACGACTTGGTCATTACCGGTGTTGTGATCATTTGCATTGCAGCACTCACACAGTATCTTGACCTACAGTTTGGAATGAAGGATCTCGAGTAACTTAATTATTTTCGAGGCTTGGAAGTTGCTTATAATTCATATGGTTATAATCTTTGCAAGCCAAGTACAACACTACTATTCTTCCACAAGTAGTAATAGCAAGTTGCTGCTGCTTCAATTGAGACAAATGCCAAATTTGGCAACACAAATGAGACTCATACTAGGACAGTCTACTGACAACTAGTCAGTAGCCTTCGTATAGTACTAACACTTGTGCTCGGATATCACCTATGTTGTTCACATTTTCAACCATTTCATGTCCGTGCTATGCACAACTGGAAAATTGTTCAAAAAATTATAAGCCTATCGCACTTTTGCTAATTTAGTCCTGTTGACACCAAAATTATGGCTATGTATTTTGAATTAAATTGCATAAGAAAATTAGGGACCAATTAGCCCTAACAAAAATGATTTTCGCAGTACCTAGGTCTTAGTTTTTATTTGCAACCATCAAGTTTTATTTTTTTATTTGTATTTTCCATTTTCTTACCTTATTTTAGATAACTAGAATCAGATTTGATAGAAGGAGGTTCGGGAGAGAGAAACTAGGGCGGAGAGAGATATTTGAGTTGGTAGCAGAGGTGTCAAACGGGTGGGTCGGGTCAGGTTTGGGTTGGGTCATTAATGGGTCGACCCAAATTGACCCATTAATCCATTTATGACCCATTTAAGCCTAATGTAATTTTTTCGACCCCTACCCGACCCGACCCATACCCAATCCATACCCGACTCGACCTATATTAATAAAATATTTTCATATTTAACCAAATTTAGGAAAACTTATTCTTATGTTTTTTTTAAAGATTATATTACTAAAAAACTTCCAAGCTTATTTCTTATATATATAAATCTTATTCTTATGTTTTTTTTAAAGATTATATTACTAAAAAACTTCCAAGCTTATTTCTTATATATGTGTGTGTGTGTGTGTGTGTTATTTTTCTAAAAATAGTATTGCTAAAATAATTTTATACAACATAAATTTAATGGAAAATTTTTATAATTTTTAAAATAATTATTTTAAAAAGTCGAATTTTAATTATTTTTATTTTAAAAAAATAATTTTTAATTATTTAAAAATATATTTTTTTCTTTTTTCTTTTGGTTCTTCTTCTTCTTCTTTTTGGCCGGCCGCTGGCCACGACAACGGCCGCAGGCCGCCACAGTGAGCCTCGAGCTCGCCGCGTCCAGCGAGCTTGAGCTCGCCCTTGCCGGATTTGGCGAGCTTGAGGCTCGGCGGTGTCAGACGAGCTCAAGCTTGCCCCTCGTCGGATTTGATGAGGCTCGTAGGTGTCGGGCGAGCTCGAGCTTGCACCTCGCCGGATCTAGCGAGGTTCGAGCCTTGCCGGGTGTCGGCGAGGGCCTCCGCCTCGCTAGATCCGGCAAGCTTAAGCTCGCCCATTGCCGGCGAGCTCGAGGCTTGCTCTGGCGGTCGTCGGCCATTGCCGTGCCGGCGACCGGAGGAAGAAGAAAGAAAAAAAAGGAAGAAAGAAAGGAAAATAAAAATAAAAAATAATTATAATTTTGGTATTTGTAAAAAATTATTTTTGTAAAGTTAAAAAAAGAAGAGAGAGTCTCTCTCTTAAGACCCACTTAAAACCAAACCCATTTAAGACTCACTTAAGACCCACTTAAAACCCAAAGTAAACCCATTTAACTACTTTTTATCAAAAACAAGTGACCCATTTTGACACCTCTAGTTGGCACTTGGCAGGACAGAAGTGGGACTCGTCCCAACACTCGTTGCCGCTGTGGCTTCACTTGTCATCGGCTCGGCTACCTGCCCTGTTGAGCTCGTTGGCCCAATGCTAGCCACTTCGCTGATTTGTCGCCGTCCTTGCGCCGAGTCGATCTGTGCCATTGCTCGTCGTTATACCGCCCCTCTCGAATCTCAGCCTCGAGCATGCCCATAGTTGAGACCGAGGAACTTCGACTTGTTGAGCTGCTTACGGTGCCTCCGCATTCAAAATTTCCAGGCCAATCGCCGTCGCACGTCACGGCCGTCTCCATCAGGTAAGAGGAAGAGAGAGACGAGGGAGAGATTCGGGTCGACGACTGTGAATTGGGTCGGACGTGGGTATCCAGTCAAGTAGGGTTTTAGCAGATTCGGGCCATATGTGTGGGCTAGGTTTGGATTGACTTAAAACTTGGGCCAGGCATTTTCTTTTAATTAAAAGAGAGCCCAGTTTTGTGTAAAATGGGCTTGGATTGTTCCTATTTTTTTTTAAAAAGAGGATTTCGGGTCGGGCCCATGCTCTAGGCCCATTTTGGGCCACTAGCTTTAGCGAACTGGGTCGATCCCAACTCAGGAATTCGACCAGGGTCATTTTTATAATATATTATTATTATAATAATAAAATATAGGGTTAATACCCTAAAAAACTCTAAACCGATACACCTATGATAAATTTACCCCAAATTATTTTTTTGACTACCAAAAACCCCAAACTGGTATATATGTAACAAATCTACCTTCCGTTAACTTCCGTTTGATTTTGTTGTTAACCTTGTTGACGTGGCAAGCCTTGTGGAAATTCATAAGTTTAATACCATTAAAAGCCCTAAATTGATATATTTATGACAAATTTATCCCAAATTGGTATATTTATGATAAATTTACCATAAGCTGGTATATTTATGAAAAATTTACTCTAAATTAATTTTTTCGATAATAAAAAACCTAAATTGGTACACGTGCGGCACATTTACCCTCTTTCAATTTTCCCAAAATAACGTTTGATTTTTTAGGTACTTTTTCCCTCTCTATTCACTAATTCGTTTCTCCAGGACCGAATGAGCTGTACCAATTGGGTGTAAAATCAAATCCCACGAAGAAGACGAATCTGCCTAATTTACATCAATAGCGGCACCAAAACAAACCCATGATAATAAATAAATATAAATACGTACACAGGTCCATGAATATGTGTGTGTGTTAAACTGGGAAACAATTTGTTCACTTGCTCCAACATGGAAATGATTTTCCATTTAATCTTTCTCTGGGATGAGAAGTGTTGCGCCAAGTGGGCGTAAAGTCTAATCCCACGAAGAAGACAACTTTGCCTAATTCCATCACCAATGGCACCAAATGAAACCCGAGGTACATATTTTAATCTAGGAAACTCTTTGCTCACCGGCTCCAACGTGAAAATCAATTTCCACGTCTTTTTCCCGACTCAATCAAACAACTCCGGCAAGTGTCGTTGTTACGAAGTCCAGCGGAACTTTTTTCCTCATTTGAATCAAATGGCCGGGCTTTAGATCAGATTTTTCTTACAGGCTCAAACGCGAGACTTGTTTTAACATACTCAATAAATACTAATAAAGGGTCCCCGACTTGTGATGATTGTGTTAGGTGGCTAGGCTGGTATTTCAAGAATTTCTGGTTGCAACTCTATTTGGAGCTAAATACTGTCCAGATTTGTTATGAACAATGCTGCAATCACTCCAACCAAAAAGTGTTGAAGACTCATCAAATATATATTCTCTACTAACAATAGATGAATTTAATTTTGGACATTATATAATCAACAATCTCAATCACTTTGTGCATAGCCTTAAATATGCACTTTCTTACCCTCCCATCGAGTTCACCATAATTCATTTAAGCATAACACAACAATCAAATGTTTTTAGAATGGAAAAATTAGCTATGTTACCTAATCATACTTTTTTCTTATTCTCTGAGTGAGGACTCATGCGCCCTCATCCAAGCCCTCAGTAGCCATAGTGAGGGCATTGCAGCCCTTGCTTTGGCCAGTGAGGGCCATGAGCCTCGCCTAGTGGTCAACGAGCATTGCGACGCTCTTGCCCAAAGCCAAAAAGAGTCACTAGCCTTCACTCCAATGAACAAAAAAACGTAAAGAAAAGGAAAAATGTAAAAATAAAAATTCAAAATATTACAAAAATAATATTAAAAAAGTCTATATCAGTGCAGGTTGGGCCACGTAAAACGACCGATATCCATGTAAGTAATTTCTGACCAAAATTGGTAAGATGGAATGACTAGCAAAATGTGAAAATGTTTAAGGCACAATAAGCATAATTAAAAAGGTTTATGACTGAATTGATAAGAGTGTACTAAGTTCACAGTTTTTTTTTGTAATCTTCCCAAGATTTTTCCTTTTTTCAAATTGGGAGGAGCCATAGTGTCTTTCTTTCATCGTGTAAATAGTGCCATTTTCCGTACTCAGTCGGCCACTTCCTTGCGGCCGTGCTTTTGAGTGTCAGCAAGATCAAAAGTCCAATTTCTCCAACTTACGTAGGAATCGTTTTCTCATAACATGTGGGATGCGCTTTTCTCAGAGCAATTGGGAAGTAAACAATAATCCTTCGAGGCTCTGTAACTTTCTTCAGCTCAATTGGAACATTATTTTATATTGATTGTACTCTATAGAAGTAATTAATAATCCAAGAAGAGAAGGTGTATATGTCATACGCTCTTCCTTCAAAAATACTAACACCCAACTCGATGAAGCTATTGTAAAGGGAATCTCTGCTTCAAGACCTGAATGTCACCCACTTGTATGGAATTATCCTATCCATATATGGTTTAAATTAACCCCATCTCGCAAGCTCAAAACACCCACCAGAAGTTGCCGGTGCATGGCCCGTCGGAGGGATTTTGCCCACACTAGCAAAATCCCATCTTCCTCACGAAATCTTGGCATCCATGGCTGATGAGTATGGACCGGTCTTCACCATTAGGTTCGGGTTGATCCTGTACATAGCGGTTATTAGTTTTGAGATAACCAAAGAATACTATACTAAACACAACTCTCTTGTGATTCAATTCGAGTATTGGTATCTATTATACAAAGAAAGTCACATACAATAAATCTACCAATTAATTGAAGAACTATATGCTTACAATTGTTCACTCAAGTATTTCTCAACCCTAAATTACACGTGAAACTACAGTATTTAGCCTCACGTAATTGCTCAATACACTGAGAATTACCTTGCGGCTTCCAAATACTCTCGCCTTCAGTAAGACAAGCGATCCCAATTGGATGTACTGCAAAAATTATCGAGTATAATCCATGGGGAAGAAGCACCGAATATTCGAACGATTTGTCGTCTTCTTTTGTGCGGCTATAGAACCACAATTCAATTTTCTATGGGATGAAGAGTGCTGCGCTGTCCCGCAAAGAAGACAACTCTGCTTAATTATATGAACGACGGCACCAAGAGAAATCCACACGATAAACAAGTGCTGCACCAATAACGTGCAAAATCCAATCCCACCAAGAAGGCAACTCTGCCTAATTACATCAACAACGGCACCAAAACAAACCCCATGGAAAACATATTCTTACATGTTAAACTAGGAAGTTCTTTGTTCATCCACTCCAACATGGAAATCAATTTCCAAGTCTTTTTGGCCGACTCAATCATCTAGCTCTAGCAAGAAGTTTCTGTTGTTTCAAATGTTCGGTCAACTGAATGTACCAAAAGAATTTTCTACCGAACTTCATTCAATGGCTCAAAATTAACAGTTCTAAAAGATTAATGACACTTGAAATATTTCACTAAGGGCCTATTTGGTAACCATTTCAACAGTGCTGGATTCTGATTTTTTGTTCTCAGAAATAATTTTGGAACAGAAGCATGTTTGGTAAAACTTTTGTTCTTGGGAACAAATTTTTATTTTTCTTTTTTTATTCCTAGAGGTAGATTTTGAATAGAATCAAGAATAATAATAAAAAAAATTGATTCTTGATCTCGGCAACAAATCTAAAAATCAAGCCCTTTTCTTCTTCTTCATCTACTGCCACTGCTGCGGTTGCCGTCCGCCATTTGCTGCCATTTGCTGCCCATCGCCACTGGTCGCCGGCAACCGGTTTAGCGAGCTTGTGGGGCTAGGGCGAGCTTGTTGGAGGCAAGCCCAGCCATCGGCAAAGCTGGGTGAGCCTCACGATTTGACGAGGCTAGGCCCTACCGGTGGCCAAGTGGGCCTCGCCTAGCCCCGACGAGGCCTGCCTAACCACCAGAGAGGCTTGGTGGGGGCTAAGCGAGTCTCGCCTAGTTGCCGGTGAGGCTTGGTTGACGAGGGTCAGCCTTGCTAAGGGCCGGTGATGCTTTGGTGAGGTCGCCAGCCACTTGAAGAAGAAGAAGAATAGGAGAGAGAAAGGAAAATAAGAACATAAGAAAAAAAAAAAAGGAAAAAAGTAATAAAAATATTTAAAAATTAAAAGAAGATGATTTGGAGTAGAAATTTTAAGCACGGTACTAAATGCAATTTTATTCCAGAATCAGAAATTTTGGATAGTTACAAAACAGCATAAAATACTTAGAAATTATTCTTGAGAACAGAATCAAAAGGAATAATTTTTTATTAGAAACTATTTCCGAGAATAGAATCGTTACCAAACGCGCCTTAAGGAGACAAATAGTGGCATAGAAAGATTCAAACTTAAGATCTCTTGCTCTAATATTACGTGGGTTTTTGTGGAATCATTTCTAACTTTTCTAAAATTTCGACCTATTAGATTAAGGCGTAATTTAATATTTAAATATTTTATCATGTATTCTACCATGCTCAATGAAGATACTATTAGTGCGTCCCCAGCTTCCGATGATTCACGTGGTTAGGCTGGAACACCTCTTTTCTTACATCCTAGTCATGAAGAAGGGGCAGGTGTATAAATGGGAAGCTCTTCCTTCGGAATTTCACTCAACTTTATGATGACTCCTTCATTGCAAATGGAATTTCTGAGTCAAGACCTGAACTTCACCCTCTTGTGTATGCTTGCCATCCTTATCCTATCAATTCATGCCAGGTACAAATCAAGGTCATCTCGCAAGCTCAAAACACCACCAGAAGTTGTAGGTGCATGGCCCGTTGTAGGGCATTTGCCCATAATAGCAAAATCTCATCTTCCTCACAAGACCCTTGGTTCCATGGCCGACAAGTATGGACCAATCTTTACTGTGAGGCTCGGGTTATTCCCAGCTGTAGTGGTTAGCAGTTCCGAGATAGCCAAAGAATGTTGCACCAAGCGCGACCATGCCCTCGCGTCTCGGCCACAGCTAATAGCCAGTGAGGTCATGGGCTACAACTCTGCCTCTTTTGGGTTGGCTTCTTATGGTCCGTATTGGCGCGACATGAGGAAAATCGTTACCTCGGAGATGCTCTCTGCCCGAAGGATCGAGTCGTTGCTCAACCCTATAGTGGCCTCGGCCACAGATATTGCCATTAGAGAGTTGCACAAGATTTGGACAGAGAAGAAGACGGATTCAGGTACTTTCATGTATATAACGAAAGTTTAAGATGCTTTATTTTCCAGTTTACCTGGTAGTGTATTCAATCATAACATAGTTATAGGCTCAAATTGGAGGAGAAAATATTTTATGGAACGATCGAACTACTGCTGTAGAGAAACAAACCAAGCCAAGCATTTTCAGTAAACTGAATATTTGCTACAGTAGACAAAGAAATGTGTTCTCGATTTAAAAAGTCTTAACACTATGGCCGTTTATACCCCAGGCCATATCCTAGTTGACTTGAATCAGTGGTTCGGAAGGTTGTCTATCAGCATTGTCCTCAAAGTTGTAGCCGGTAAGGGCACCTACAGCGGCAGTGCCATGGTGGATGAGGAAGAGAAGCAGCGATGCCAGCATGCCTCTAGGGAATTCCTGAAATTAATTGGGATGTTTACGGTGGCGGATGCTCTTCCTTTCTTGAGATGGTTGGACTTAGGTGGCCATGAGAAGTCCATGAAGAAGATCGCCAAAGAATTTGACACGATCCTAAGTGGTTGGTTAGAGGAGCACAAAAAGAACAGCAAAAGTTCGAGTGAGAATAGGGGCGATCAAGATTTCATAGATATCATGCTTTCGACCCTTAAGGGCATGGAAGTCGGAGGTTTCGATGCTGATACAGTTATCAAAGGGACACTCACGGTAAGTTTGTTTTCCAACTCTTGAAATTTACTGTTTTCTACTTCAAATGTGCAGTGTGTGTGCATAATTCATGCTTGCTTATTTGCAAGCATAGGGTATTTAGCAGAACAACCAGCAATTTATCATCGAGGAGATGGTGATCGGCTGGCATATAAGTGTGAAGTGAAAAGAGTTTCATATCGAAGAATTTATGTGGTGTGAAACAATTGATATAAATTTAGTTGGTCCAAATCTTATTAAGATAAGTTTGTGAGTAAAAGATGGATCAAACTAATTATACTACGAGTTTAAATTTAAACTCTATCTTAGTACTTTTGTAAGATGAGTATCTGACTTCGATTGCACCTTCTTGTATTACTACGGTGATTAAGATTGGAAGGTGATGTTTAACACACGTTGCATTGACGTACCTTTTATAGCAGCTAGCAAGTTTTCTAGTGAATGTACAATCTATGTGTCGTTGTTTTACTTGATCAATATTTTTGGGCTTCTATTTTATAAAACAATATTCAAGTCTCTTCTAAAACTATACAAGTGATGGGCGAAAAGAAATCTGATCGTTTAACTAGCTGGGCGTATATTTTTAAATATTATAATCGTTATATATTTCCTTGTCTTTCTTTATTTTAGAGATTAAGTTAGGATATGAAGTGATTTCTCTCAACTTTTAGCGATTGCAATTTAGATATTTAATATTTAGTACGATAGAATTTTTTATTGTTTATCTTTTTTGCTATTTTACAATTAGCGTTTCTTTACCCATTTTTTTTTTTCAGATATAACTTGCACTTTGGTCTTAATAGTTTTGTGATTTGGTCCATTTAGTCTTCATATTTCACACCTACAAATGACATGCATTTCTTCTTTGAAGTCAATTATAGCGGGCGGTACTGATAATACAACTGCCACCCTCACCTGGGCGGTTTCCTCGTTGCTAAACAACTTTCACGTTCTGAAGAAGGCTCAAGAAGAACTTGATGCTCAAATTGGCAAACGACATGTGAAAGAATCAGACTTTGCCAACCTAACTTATCTACATGCCATCGTGAAGGAGACCCTTCGATTATACCCAGCAGGGCCGCTTGCTGCACCACGTGTATCAATAGAAGATTGCGTTATCAAAGGGTACTTGGTTCCGAAAGGCACGAGGTTGATCTTGAATGTTTGGAAAATTCAAACCGATCCAAAAGCATGGCTGGAACCAATGAAGTTTCGGCCTGAGAGGTTCTTGAGTAGCCATAAAAAAAATGATGCGATGGGCCCTAATTTTGACTTCATGCCCTTTGGAGGTGGTAGGAGAATTTGTCCCGGAATATCCTTTGGCCTTCAAGTGGTGCATTCTGTGCTTGCTAGACTCCTGCATGCATTCGATGTATCAACTCCCGACAATTCGCTGATGGATATACCAGAGATCAACGGACTAATGGTTTGCAAAGCAATGCCGCTCGAAGTAATGCTCACACCAAGATTGCCTAATGAGTTCTATGAACTGACGTGAAGCATCAGAAGAGCGAGAACAAAGCCGATGGGCAATTAACACTAAATAATTGGCTCTTCATGTCGAGCTTTTATCCAGTCTTTATTAGTTGCACGTTCAGACAATGGATGATCTTGATCCAGTATGTCTTTCGTGATAAGTAGGGAGTCTTCACTACGGTAGCTGCCAAGCTAATAGCTTCCCTGATCAGGATGGAGTACATCATCCGCGGGATTTGCATTGAAATAATAAACTGTGTTGCTAAATATTAAGTGTTTCGTCAAGCCGTAAGTATGTACTAATTTTTTATGCTTCCATGTCCCTGAACGGGCATTACAAAAGATGCCATGAATTTTAAATTTTTCATATTACAGAGTCATACAAAGTTGAAACAACTATAATCTTTCTTCACGTCTCTATTTCAACGCCCAATAAAAAGAACATAGAAAAATGCAATTGGAAAAAATGAAATAGAACTTCAGGGACACTGCCAATGATCCAAACGAAAGCTCTGTAATTCCCTGCAATTCTTAGAAACAATTCAGTTAAAAGATCCGCTTGCCTAGCCTCACAATCATGAAAATTAGATTCGTCCATGTTTCTTAAAAGGAAAATGACACAAATGGTCCCTAAATTTTGGCTTAATACACAATATGGTTCATGAACTTTTAATTTGTTTAATATGATCCTTAAACTTTGTTGGAAAGAACTTGGGGACAATAATTCAGCACAAGTCAAATGCAATCCAGGATCAATTTCTCCCTTGAAACTAAATCAACTAAAATTCTCTTAACCCCAAATAACAACCAGCAATATATAATCTCGCAGTATGCAAATATAATACTTAAATAATAAGTAGACAAAACAAATAACGAAAACAAAGATTTAATGTGGAAAATCCGATGCGGGAAAAATCATGGACCGCCGAAACATCCACTAATCACCAAGAATACATGATCAACAAAGTATTCATTTCTAGTCACACACTAGAGGCACATCATCAAGATTGTAATGAAAAGAGAGCCCAGTTTTGTGTAAAATGGACATGGATTGTTCCTATTTTCTGAAAAAAAAAAGAAAAAAAAGAAGAGGATTTCGGGCCAGGCCCAAGCTCTAGGCCCATTTTGGGCCACTAGCTTTAGCGAACTGGGTCGATCCCAACCCAGGAATTTGACCCGGGTCATTTTTATAATATATTATTATTTTAATAAAATATAGGGTTAATACCTAAAAACTCCAAACTGGTACATATGTAACAGATCTACCCTTCGTTAACTTCCATTCGATTTTGCCGTGAACCATGCTGACGTGGCAAGCCATGTGGAAATTCATAAGTTTAATACCATTAAAAGCCCTAAATTGGTATATTTATGACAAATTTACAAAAAACTGGTATATTTATGACAAATTTACTCTAAATTAATTTTTTCGATCATAAAAATCCTAAATTGGTACACATGTGGCACATTTACCCTCTTTCAAATTTTCCCAAATTTGACCGAGTTGTGATGTCCAATCAATTTTATTTTCCGGATTACTCTAACGTTGCCTCCATATCATTAATACTTGATTTTGTTTCTTTTTATTGAAATCATTATTAGAAAACTATTCAAAGACTAGCAAATGTGCACTTCATTCTTGTGCCGAGGGGATGTCCATTAACTAAAAGATGGATAGATCGCTTGCGCACATATACAAAAGTCACTTTGTTTCACGAAAAATATAAAATTTCTGTAAAATATTTTCTGCAACGTCATTTTCTATAAGAGTGACTATATTTTCCCCTATTTGGCTGAGATCTGGAAATCACTTAAAAAATATTCTCTGTCATTTGGTAAAAAAAAACAACGTTTGATTTTTTAGGTACTTTTTCCCACTCTATTCACTAATTCGTTTCTCCAGGACCGAATGAGCTGTACCAATTGGGTGTAAAATCAAATCCCACGAAGAGGACGAATCTGCCTAATTTACATCAATAGCGGCACCAAAACAAACCCATGATAATAAATAAATATAAGTACGTACACAGGTCCATGTGTATGTGCGTGTGTTAAACTGGGAAACAATTTGCTCACTGACTCCAACATGGAAATGATTTTCCATTTAATCTTTCTCCGGGATGAGAAGTGTTGCGCCAAGTGAGCGTAAAGTCTAATCCCACGAAGAAGACAACTTTGCCTAATTCCATCACCAATGGCACCAAATGAAACCCGAGATACACGTTTCAATCTAGGAAACTCTTTGCTCACCGGCTCCCACGTGAAAATCAATTTCCACGTCTTTTTCCCGACTCAATCAAACAACTCCGGCAAGTGTCGTTGTTGCGAGGTCCAACGGAACTTTTTTCCTTATTTGAATCAAATGGTCGGGCTTTAGATCAGATCTTTCTTACAGGCTCAAACGCGAGACTTGTTTTAACATACTCAATAAATACTAATAAAGTGTCCCCGGCTTGTGATGATTGTGTTAGGTGGCTAGGCTGGTATTTCAAGAATTTCCGGTTGCAACTCCATTTGGAGCTAAATACTGTCCAGATTTGTTATGAACAATGCCGCAATCACTCCAACCAAAAAGTGTTGAAGACTCATCAAATATATATTCTCTACTGACAATAGAAGAATTTAATTTTGGACATTATAATCAACAATCTCAATCACTTTGTGCATAGCCTTGAATATGCACTTTCTTACCCTCCCATCATGTTCACCATCATTCATTTAAGCATAGCACAACAACCAAATATTTTTAGAATAGAAAAATTAGCTATGTTGCCTAATCATACTTTTTTCTTATTCTTTTAGTGAGGACTCATGCGCCCTCATCCAAGCCCTCAGTAGCCATAGTGAGGGCATTGCAGCCCTCGCTTTGGCCGGTGAGGGCCATGAGCCTCGCCTAGTGGTCAACGAGCTTTGCAACGCCCTTGCCCAAAGCCAAAAAGAGTCACCAGCCTTCACTCCAAAGAACAAAAAAATGTAAATAAAAGGAAGAATGTAAAAATAAAAATTCAAAATATTACAAAAATAATATTAAAAAATGTCTATATTAGTGTAGGTTGAGCCACGTAAAACGACTGACATACATGTGAGTAATTTCTAACCAAAATTGGTAAGATGGAATGACTAGCAAAATGTGAAAATGTTTAAGGCATAATAAGCATAATTAAAAAGGTTTATGACCGAATTGGTAAGAGTGTACTAAGTTTACGGTTTTTTTTGTAATCTTCCGAAGATTTTTCCTTTTTTCAAATTGGAGGGAGCCATCTTTCTTTCATCGTGTAAATAGTGCCATTTCCGTACTCAGTCGGCCACTTCCTTGCGGACGTGCTTTTGAGTGTCAGCAAGAACAAAAGTCTAATTTCTCCAACTTACGTAGGAATCGTTTTCTCATAAAATGAGGGATGTGCTTTTCTCGGAGCAATTGGGAAGTAAACAATAATCCTTCGAGGCTCTGTAACTTTCTTCAGCTCAATTGGAACATTATTTTATATTGATTGTACTCTATAGAAGTAATTAATAATCCAAGAAGAGAAGGTGTATATGTCATACGCTCTTCCTTCAAAAATACTAACACACACCTCGATGAAGCTATTGTAAAGGGAATCTCTGCTTCAAGACCTGAATGTCACCCACTTGTATGGAATTATCCTATCCATATATGGTTTAAATTAACCCCATCTCGCAAGCTCAAAACACCCACCAGAAGTTGCCGGTGCATGGCCCGTCGGAGGGATTTTGCCCACACTAGCGATATCCCATCTTCCTCTCGAAATCTTGGCATCCATGGCTGATGAGTATGCACCGGTCTTCACCATTAGGTTCGGGTTGATCCTGTACACAGTGGTTATTAGTTTTGAGATAACCAAAAAATACTATACTAAACACAACTTCTCTTGCGATTCAATTCGAGTATTGGTACCTATTATACAAAGAAAGTCACATACAATAAATCTACCAATTAATTGAAGAACTATATGCTTACAATTGTTCACTCAAGTATTTCTCAACCCTAAATTACACGTGAAACCACAGTATCTAGCCTCACGTAATTGGTCAATACACTGAGCATTACCCTGCGGCTTCCAAATACCCTCGCCTTCAGTAAGACAAGCGATCCCAATTGGATGTACTGCAAAAATTATCGAGTATAATCCATGGGGAAGAAGCACCGAATATTCGAACGATTTGTCGTCTTTTTTTGTGCGGCTATAGAACCACAAATCAATTTTCTATGGGATGAAAAGTGCTGCGCTGTTTGGGCGTAAACTTAAATCCCGCAAAGAAGACAACTCTGCTTAATTATATGAACGACGGCACCAAGAGAAATCCACACGATAAACAAGTGCTGCACCAATAACGTGCAAAATCCAATCCCACCAGGAAGGCAACTCTGCCTAATTACATCAACAACGGCACCAAAACAAACCCCATGGAAAACATATCCTTACATGTTAAACTAGGAAGTTCTTTGTTCATCCACTCCAACATGGAAATCAATTTCCAAGTCTTTTTGGACGACTCAATCGTCTAGCTCTAGCAAGAAATTGTTGTTTCAAATGTTTGGTCAACTGAATGTACCAAAAGAATTTCCTACTGACTTCATTCAACGGCTCAATATTAACAGTTCTAAAAGATTAATGACATTTGATATATTTCACTAAGGGCCTATTTGGTAACCATCCCAATAGTGCTGGATTCTGATTTTTTGTTCCCGGGAGTAGTTTTGGAACATAATTATGTTTGGTAAAACTTTTGTTTCCGGGAACAAATTTTTATTTTTTTTTGTTCTTGGAAGTAGATTTTGAATAGAATTAATAATAAATAAAAAAAGTTGATTCTTGGTCCCGGGAACAAATTTAAGAATCAAGTCATTTTCTTCTTCTTCATCTACCGCCACCACCATGGTTGACGTCCGCTGCATGCCACTGTTCACCGCCCACCACTACTGGTCACCGGCAACCGGTCTGGCAAGCTCACCAGGCTAGGGTGAGGTTCGGCAAGCTTGTCGGAGGCAAGTCCAGCCATTGGCAAAGTTGGGCGAGCCTTGTGATTTGGTGAGGCCGAGCCCCGCCGGTGGCCAAGCGAGCCTCGCCCGGCCCGACAAGGCCTGCCTAGCCACCGGCGAGGTTTGGTGGGGCTAGGCAAGCCTCACTCAGCTCAACGAGGGTTAGCCTTGTCAAGGGCCAGTGATGCTTCAGTGAGGTTGCCGGCCCTTGTCCGATGACCGGCCACTTGAAGAAGAAGAATAGGAGAGAGAAAGGAAAATAAGAAAATAAGAAAAAAAGGAAAAAAATAATAAAATTATTTAAAAATTAAAAGAAAAAGATTTGGAGTAGAAATTTTAAACAACGGTACCAAACGCAATTCTCTTCTAGAATTAGAAATTTTGGACAATTATCAAACGGCTAAAATGCTTAGGAATTGTTCCCAAGAATAGAATCAAAATGAATCGTTTTTTTATCATAAATTATTTCCGGAAACAAAATTGTTACCAAACGCGCCCTAAGGAAACAAATAGGGGCATAGAAAGATTCAAACTTAAGATCTCCTGCTCTAATATTATGTGGGTTTTTTGGAATCATTTCTAACTTTTCTAAAATTTCAACCTATCAGATTATTGCCTAATTTAATGTTTAAATATTTTATCATGTGTTCTACCATGCTCAATGAAGATACTATTAATGCGTCCCCAGCTTCCGATGATTCACGTGGTTAGGCTGGAACACCTCTTTTCTTACATCCTAGTCATGAAGAAGGGGCAGGTCTATAAATGGGAAGCTCTTCCTTCGGAATTTCACTCAACTTTCTGATGACTCCTTCATTGCAAATGGAATTTCTGCGTCAAGACCTGAACTTCACCATCGTGTGTATGCTTGCCGTCCTCATCCTATCAATTCATGTAAGGTACAAATCAAGGTCATCTCGCAAGCTCAAAACACCACCAGAAGTTGTAGGTGCATGGCCCGTTGTAGGGCATTTGCCCATAATAGCAAAATCTCATCTTCCTCACAAGACCCTTGGGTCCATGGCCGACAAGTATGGACCAATCTTTACTGTCAGGCTCGGATTATTCCCAGCTGTAGTGGTTAGCAGTTCCGAGATAGCCAAAGAATGTTGCACCAAGCGCGACCATGCCCTCGCGTCACGGCCACAGCTAATAGCCAGTGAGGTCATGGGCTACAATTCTGCCTCTTTTGGGTTGGCTTCTTATGGTCCGTATTGGCGCGACATGAGGAAAATCGTTACCTCGGAGATGCTCTCTGCCCGAAGGATCGAGTCGTTGCTCAACCCTATAGTAGCCTCGGCCACAGATATTGCCATTAGAGAGTTGCACAAGATTTGGACAGAGAAGAAGACGGATTCAGGTACTTTCATGGATATAACGAAAGTTTAAGATGCTTTATTTTCCAGTTTACATGGTAGTGTATTCAATCATAACATAGTTATAGGCTCAAATTGGAGGAGAAAATATTTTATGGAACAATCGAACTACTGCTGTAGAGAAACAAACCAAGCCAAGCATTTTCAGTAAACTGAATATTTGCTACAGTAGACAAAGAAATGTGTTCTCGATTTAAAAAGTCTTAACACTATGGCCGTTTATACCCCAGGCCATATCCTAGTTGACTTGAATCAGTGGTTCGGAAGGTTGTCTATCAGCATTGTCCTCAAAGTTGTAGCCGGTAAGGGCTCCTACAGCGGCAGTGCCATGGTGGATGAGGAAGAGAAGCAGCGATGCCAGCACGCCTCTAGGGAATTCCTGAAATTAATTGGGATGTTTACGGTGGCGGATGCTCTTCCTTTCTTGAGATGGTTGGACTTAGGTGGCCATGAGAAGTCCATGAAGAAGATCGCCAAAGAATTTGACACGATCCTAAGTGGTTGGTTAGAGGAGCACAAAAAGAACAGCAAAAGTATTCATTTCTAGTCACACACTAGAGGCACATCATCAAGATTGTAATGAAAAGAGAGCCCAGTTTTGTGTAAAATGGACATGGATTGTTCCTATTTTCTGAAAAAAAAAAAGAAAAAAAAAGAAGAGGATTTCGGGCCAGGCCCAAGCTCTAGGCCCATTTTGGGCCACTAGCTTTAGCGAACTGGGTCGATCCCAACCTAGGAATTTGACCCGGGTCATTTTTATAATATATTATTATTTTAATAAAATATAGGGTTAATACCCTAAAAAACTCCAAACTGGTACATATGTAACAGATCTACCCTTCGTTAACTTCCATTCGATTTTGCCGTGAACCATGCTGACGTGGCAAGCCATGTGGAAATTCATAAGTTTAATACCATTAAAAGCCCTAAATTGGTATATTTATGACAAATTTACAAAAAACTGGTATATTTATGACAAATTTACTCTAAATTAATTTTTTCGATCATAAAAAACCTAAATTGGTACACATGTGGCACATTTACCCTCTTTCAAATTTTCCCAAATTTGACCGAGTTGTGATGTCCAATCAATTTTATTTTCCGGATTACTCTAACGTTGCCTCCATATCATTAATACTTGATTTTGTTTCTTTTTATTGAAATCATTATTAGAAAACTATTCAAAGACTAGCAAATGTGCACTTCATTCTTGTGCCGAGGGATGTCCATTAACTAAAAGATGGATAGATCGCTTGCGCACATATACAAAAGTCACTTTGTTTCACGAAAAATATAAAATTTCTGTAAAATATTTTCTGCAACGTCATTTTCTATAAGAGTGACTATATTTTCCGCTATTTGGCTGAGATCTGGAAATCACTTCAAAAATATTCTCTGTCATTTGGTAAAAAAAAAACAACGTTTGATTTTTTAGGTACATTTTCCCACTCTATTCACTAATTCGTTTCTCCAGGACCGAATGAGCTGTACCAATTGGGTGTAAAATCAAATCCCACGAAGAGGACGAATCTGCCTAATTTACATCAATAGCGGCACCAAAACAAACCCATGATAATAAATAAATATAAGTACGTACACAGGTCCATGTGTATGTGCGTGTGTTAAACTGGGAAACAATTTGTTCACTGACTCCAACATGGAAATGATTTTCCATTTAATCTTTCTCCGGGATGAGAAGTGTTGCGCCAAGTGAGCGTAAAGTCTAATCCCACGAAGAAGACAACTTTGCCTAATTCCATCACCAATGGCACCAAATGAAACCCGAGATACACGTTTCAATCTAGAAAACTCTTTGCTCACCGGCTCCCACGTGAAAATCAATTTCCACGTCTTTTTCCCGACTCAATCAAACAACTCCGGCAAGTGTCGTTGTTGCGAGGTCCAACGGAACTTTTTTCCTTATTTGAATCAAATGGTCGGGCTTTAGATCAGATTTCTCTTACAGGCTCAAACGCGAGACTTGTTTTAACATACTCAATAAATACTAATAAAGTGTCCCCGGCTTGTGATGGTTGTGTTAGGTGGCTAGGCTGGTATTTCAAGAATTTCTGGTTGCAACTCCATTTGGAGCTAAATACTGTCCAGATTTGTTATGAACAATGCCGCAATCACTCCAACCAAAAAGTGTTGAAGACTCATCAAATATATATTCTCTACTGACAATAGATGAATTTAATTTTGGACATTATAATCAACAATCTCAATCACTTTGTGCATAGCCTTGAATATGCACTTTCTTACCCTCCCATCGAGTTCACCATCATTCATTTAAGCATAACACAACAACCAAATATTTTTAGAATAGAAAAATTTGTTATCTAATCATAGTTTTTTCTTATTCTTTGAGTGAGGACTCATGTGTCCTCATCCAAGCCCTCAGTAGCCATAGCGAGGGCATCGCAGCCCCCGCTTTGGCCTTGCCTAGTGGTCAACGAGCGCTGCGACGCCCTTGCCCCAAGCCAAAAAGAGTCACCAACCTTCACTCCAATGAAAAAAAAAAAAAACGTAAAGAAAAGGAAAAATGTATAAATAAAAAATTCAAAATATTACAAAAATGATATTAAAAAAAGTCTATATTAGTGCAGGTTGGGTCACGTAAGACGACCGATTTCCATGTAAGTAATTTTTGACCAAAATTGGTTAGATGGAATATGTGAAAATGTTTAAGGCACAATAAACATAATTAAATAGGTTTATGACTAAATTGATAAGTGTACTAAGTTTACGGTGTTTTTTGTAATCTTCCCAAAATTTTTCCTTTTTTCGAATTGGGGGGAGCCATAGTGTCTTTCTTTCATCGTGTAAATAGTGCCATTTTCCGTACTCAGTCGGCCACTTCCTTGCGGACGTGCTTTTGAGTGTCAGCAAGAACAAAAGTCCAATTTCTCCAACTTACGTAGGAATCGTTTTCTCATAACATGAGGGATGTGGTTTTCTCGGAGCAATTGGGAAGTAAACAATAATCCTTCGAGGCTCTGTAACTTTCTTCAGCTCAATTGGAACATTATTTTATATTGATTGTACTCTATAGAAGTAATTAATAATCCAAGAAGAGAAGGGTGTATATGTCATACGCTCCTCCTTCAAAAATACTAACACCCAACTCGATGAAGCTATTGTAAAGGGAATCTCTGCTTCAAGACCTGAATGTCACCCACTTGTATGGAATTATCCTATCCATATATGGTTCGAATTAACCCCATCTCGCAAACTCAAAACACCCACCAGAAGTTGCCGGTGCATGGCCCGTCGGAGGGATTTTGCCCACACTAGCGATATCCCATCTTCCTCACGAAAGCTTGGAATCCATGGCTGATAAGCATGGACCGGTCTTCACCATTAGGTTCGGGTTGATCCTGTACATAGTGGTTATTAGTTTCGAGATAACGAAAGAATACTATACTAAACACAACTTCTCTTGCGATTCAATTCGAGTATTGGTACCTATTATACAAAGAGATTGGTACCTATGATCCCATCTTCTCTTGCGATTCAATTCGATTCAATAAATCTACCAATTAATTGAAGAACTATATGCTTACAATTGTTCACTCAAGTATTTCTCAACCCTAAATTACACGTGAAACCACAGTATCTAGCCTCACGTAATTGCTCAATACACTGAGAATTACCCTGCGGCTTCCAAATACTCTCGCCTTCAGTAAGACAAGCGATCTCAATTGGATGTTTTGCAAAAATTATCGAGTATAATCCATGGGGAGAAAACACCGAATATTCGAACGATTTGTCTCTTCTTTTGTGCGGCTATAGAACCACAAATCAATTTTCTATGGGATGAAAAATGCTGCGCTGTTTGGGCGTAAACTTAAATCCCGCAAAGAAGACAACTCTGCTTAATTATATGAACGACGGCACCAAGACAAATCCAACCGATAAACAAGTGCTGCACCAATAACGTGCAAAATCCAATCCCACCAGGAAGGCAACTCTGCCTAATTACATCAACAACGACCCAAAACAAACCCCATGGAAAACATATCCTTACATGTTAAACTAGGAAATTCTTTGTTTTTTTTTTTTTTTTTGGTAAAGGTAAGAGATAGGAAATTCTTTGTTCATCCACTCAAACATGGAAATCAATTTCCAAGTCTTTTTGGCCGACACAATCGTCTAGCTCTAGTAAGAAGTTGCTGTTGTTTCAAATGTTCGATCAACTGAATGTACCAAAAGAATTTCCTATCGACTTCATTCAACGGCTCAAAATTAACAGTTCTAAAAGATTAATGACACTTGAAATATTTCACTAAGGGCATGTTTGGTAATCATTTCAACAGTGCTAGATTCTGATTTTTTGTTCCCAGGAATAATTTTGGAATAGAAGCATGTTTGGTAAAACTTTTGTTCCTGGGAACAAATTTTTATTTTTTTTTTATTCTTGGAAGTAGATTTTGAATAGAATCAAGAATAATAGTAAAAAAAGTTGATTCTTGATCTCGGCAACAAATCTAAAAATCAAGCCCTTTTCTTCTTCTTCATCTATCGCCACCGTTGTTGGGGTTGCCGTCTGCCATTTGCTGCCATTTGCTGCCCACTTGCCACCGGTCGCCGGCAACCGGTTTAGCGAGCTTGCCGAGGCTCGCCAGGCTAGGGTGAGGTCTGCCAAGCTCGTCGGAGGCAAGCCCAGCCACCGGCAAAGCTGGGTGAGCCTCACGATCGACGAGGCCGAGCCCCGCCGGTGGCCAAGCGGGTCTCGCCTAGCCCCGACGAGGCCTGCCTAGCCACCGAGAGGCTTGGTGGGGTTAAGCGAGTCTCGCCTAGCTGCCGGTGAGGCTTGGTTGATGAGGGTCAACCTTGCCAAGGGCCGGTGATACTTCGGTGAGGTCACCGGCCACTTGAAGAAGAAGAAGAATAGGAGAGAGAAAGGAAAAAAGAAAATAAGAAAAAAAGGAAAATAGTAATAAAAATATTTAAAAATTAAAAGAAAATGCTTTGGAGTATAAATTTTAAGCATGGTACCAATCCCAATTTTATTCCAGAATCAGAAATTTTGGACAATTACAAAACAGCTTAAAATACTTAGAAATTGTTCCTGTGAACAGAATCAAAAGGAATCATTTCTGATTAGAAATTGTTTCCGAGAATATAATTGTTATCAAACGCGCCTTAAGGAGACAAATAGTGGCATAGAAAGATTCAAACTTAAGATCTCTTGCTCTAATATTACGTGGGTTTTTGTGGAATCATTTCTAACTGTTGACACCTAAATTTTGGCGACCCGTTTAGTTATTTATTGCATCAAAAAAAATTGAGGGTTAATTTTATCCTTGAAAAAATAGTCAATTGCATAACATATAATTTTAGGTGCATTTATATTTTAATTTGCATTTACAATGGGTCGGTGACAAATTGGTTTGATTTGGTGGTTTTGAACTTTAAGCTGACAAGTCGGACTAAGCCCACGAAGAGAGCAATTTAGCCTAAAAGCCCATATTTGAAAAAAATCCTATTGCAATTTTTGAAAAAATCAATAGAGAATATTCATTTTTTGCAAAGGAAATCTAGAAGAGGTGTGGAAAATAAAAAGTGATATTGCTTTCGGAAAAAAGGAATTTTCATGGATATAAATTTGGAAAGAAATTAAAAACCCTAATCTTCGGCCTATAAAATGGTTTTTCGCGTAGGGTTTCGAAGAGGCCACACACATTGAATATACGGCCACAATATAGAGAGAAAACACATGTGAGAGAGAGGAATGTTCGGCCAAGCATCACGTGGCTGCAACCTTGCTAACCCCACGGCTGAGCTTCATATCGCGTGCACCATGAGACGGTGACCATTGCCGCGCCTTCTCATCAACAACGAAGCCGTGAAGCCTTGCTCGAGCTGCTGTCCCGACGTGCCCCGAGCTCTACCCTCATCGTTGAGTTCCAGCAGTCCCAGGAGAGGTTCTTTTGCCGAAAGTATTCAAGTTGAATATTATCCAGTCAAAGAAGACAATTCCGCAGAAGATCCATTCTCTGACTTGCAAAAGATGTCAGAACCAACGTGGTGAAGTCCGAACTCCAAATTCAATCGTGTGGGCAAAAAGGATCAATCCACAATTCGACGCGTTCACTCATCATCAAAGGCCACCTGTTCTGCCTCGCCTACAAGTCATCCCATACAACGTTCCTGATTCAAGCAGCCACGATCCTGTCGTTGCCAATTGCCTACAATCGCCGATCCAGAGAGAACAAGAGAGTGACCAAAAGCATAAAAAAAAGAGAAGCCTTTGAAGCGGTGCTCTTTGTCTGGAGTGGTCCAAGGCGAGAGAAGCATAGGAAGCTTTTTGCCAAAAAGACAAGAAAGGGGAAGCCGATCCTTCATCAATATCACATATTTGCATTCCACTAACATTCTTTTCTTAATTCTTTTTTTCAGGTTCTGCCCACATCCTCGTCATTGTAGAAAACGCCAAGGAGAGACCCCACATTTGAGTATTAACAAATCCCAAGAGGCTTCACGGAGATCCTCAATGCGAGTCCCAGTCTCGGTAAATTACGTCCACCGTGGGTCAACAATCGCAAGCCGAGCAAACCTGCCTTGCCGTCCTGGTCCTTTGCTGTTGACGTGCCTCAACGAATTGAAGACATTGATGAGCCACTTGTGATCCACCACGAGACAACTTGTTCTCTTAACGCCGTGCCGAGCCTATCGCGAGTTCATCCATGAGCCGGGCCATCCCGTAAAAGTTCTGCCTTTGTAGGTTCATTGGCCATAAACTGCCCATCGCTATCCCACCCGAAGCGCCGGTTGCAGTCCCGGTCCAATTGCGCAAAGTCCAAATTGGAAATTAATATTCGGAATAGGTTAAAATTTTGATTATTTTAATTTCCGAAAATTCCGTTTCCTTATTTGATATGTTTGTTGATGCACATGACCGACATTCGCAACTCGAGTAGCCTTCTAAATTAGGAAATCTTCCTAATTCCGCAACGTGCATATGATTGATGGTCCGATTTCATGCTCGAAATACGACCCGCAATCGCACGGAAAAATCACCAATCCGATCTCACGCTCGAGATACGATTCGTGATTTTTATTTAAAAATTGAACGATCCGATCTCATGCGCGAGATACGATTCGTCAATTTATTTCCAAAATTAAATGGACATGGATGATATCTTGCTTGATTTGTTGCAGTGCTATTCTCGATGCCTTCATTTGATTGCTCCCGTAAGGGAAAAACCCGAAAAAAAAAATAATTGAGTTAGGTTAAATGCATGCTAGGATGTTAATGGTTTTAATGTTATGTTGCATGTTTAGGATAGGAAATTTATTTCGAATTTCTTAAATAAAAAGACCAAAAACATTAATTTAGGATATCATATTTTCTTCTCATTAATTTAAATTGCACGTTTAATTATTTGGCAATTTTAAATTTCGAAGGTCATAAAAGAAAAAGACAAAATTAGAATTAGGACATTCTTTACATGTCATTGCATATTAGAATAAATTGCATGCTTATTTAGAATAAAAACCATGTGCACGTCATATAGAATTATGCTCATACAATGCACGTCATTTAGTGATTTTTGTTAGGTCCATCTAATTAGAAATTGTCGGTCATTAGATTAATTTAGATTACATATTTAAATGTTGCATTTCTTTAATTTCGAATCTCATAGAAAATACAAAAAAAATTATTTAGAATAAATCATCTCATGCTTAGGATAGACTACATGCTTAGTTATGTCATATTGCTTAGGTCATATAGCTAAGTCATGTTGTTATGTCATATCATTTCATGTTAAATTAGTGACATGCATTGCATATTGCATGATTTTCATTAATTAAGTGAAAACAAAACAAAAATTGCGTGTTAATTAGAAATCATATTTAGGACTGCTGATGTGAATTCTAAACTAACAACGCAGATGCTTTCGTTGCTATGAGGTAAGTCATGCAATTTATTCATTTGCTTTCTTGAGTGTTAAATTGGTGGTTTGCGTACCTGCATGGTCACCTCACATGTTAAGGAATTAAAATCAATTCAACTTGCTTGCCAAACAATTTTTTTTTTAAATAAAAAGAAAGGTACCGAAAGGGCGTTAGAGAATTCTAGCGTAACCAAGTCCCCGTACCCATAATCTCTGGTTCGTAGGAGTAAAATAATTCTCCCGTTATTTTACTTGGGTTTCTAATCGACCAACCAAAAATAGATTAGTGGCGACTCCTAATTGAAAATCAATTGCATGTTAAGAACTTGAACCTAAGTCGCGAATTGATATGGACTTAGGAGAGCCCGAGTTAAGTCTAAGCTTAACAATCCATTAGCTAAACCCTAGGTGGTTCATACCCCGAAAAAAATTGGTCGCGACACTAACTTTTCTAAAATTTCGACCTATTAGATTAAGGCGTAATTTAATATTTAAATATTTTATCATGTATTCTACCATGCTCAATGAAGATACTATTAATGCGTCCCCAGCTTCCGATGATTCACGTGGTTAGGCTGGAACACCTCTTTTCTTACATCCTAGTCATGAAGAAGGGGCAGGTGTACAAATGAAAAGCTCTTCCTTCGGAATTTCCCTCAACTTTATGATGACTCCTTCATTGCAAATGGAATTTCTGCGTCAAGACCTGAACATCACCCTCTTGTGTATGCTTGCCATCCTTATCCTATCAATTCATGTCAGGTACAAATCAAGGTCATCTCGCAAGCTCAAAACACCACAAGAAGTTGTAGGTGCATGGCCCGTTGTAGGGCATTTGCCCATAATAGCAAAATCTCATCTTCCTAACAAGACCCTTGGTTCCATGGCCGACAAGTATGGACCAATCTTTACTGTTAGGCTCGGGTTATTTCCAGCTGTAGTGGTTAACAGTTCCGAGATAGCCAAAGAATGTTGCACCAAGCGCGACCATGCCCTCGCGTCTCGGCCACAGCTAATAGCCAGTGAGGTCATGGGCTACAACTCTGCCTCTTTTGGGTTGGCTTCTTATGGTCCGTATTGGCACGACATGAGGAAAATCGTTACCTCGGAGATGCTCTCTGCCCGAAGGATCGAGTCGTTGCTCAACCCTATAGTGGCCTCGGCCACAGATATTGCCATTAGAGAGTTGCACAAGATTTGGACAGAGAAGAAGACGGATTCAGGTACTTTCATGTATATAACGAAAGTTTAAGATGCTTTAGTTTCCAGTTTACATGGTAGTGTATTCAATCATAACATAGTTATAGGCTCAAATTGGAGGAGAAAATATTTTATGGAACGATCGAACTACTGCTGTAGAGAAACAAACCAAGCCAAGGATTTTCAGTAAACTGAATATTTGCTACAGTAGACGAAGAAATGTGTTCTCGATTTAAAAAGTCTTAACACTATGGCCGTTTATACCCCAGGCCATATCCTAGTTGACTTGAATCAGTGGTTCGGAAGGTTGTCTATCAGCATTGTCCTCAAAGTTGTAGCCGGTAAGGGCTCCTACAGCGGCAGTGCCATGGCGGATGAGGAAGAGAAGCAGCGATGCCAGCACGCCTCTAGGGAATTCCTGAAATTAATTGAGATGTTTACGGTGGCGGATGCTCTTCCTTTCTTGAGATGGTTGGACTTAGGTGGCCATGAGAAGTCCATGAAGAAGATCGCAAAAGAATTTGACACGATCCTAAGTGGTTGGTTAGAGGAGCACAAAAAGAACAGCAAAAGTTCGAGTGAGAATGGGGGCGATCAAGATTTCATAGATATCATGCTTTCGACCCTTAAGGGCATGGAAGTCGGAGGTTTCGATGCTGATACAGTCATCAAAGGGACACTCACGGTAAGTTTGATCAATATTTTTGGGCTTCTATTTTATAAAACAACATTCAAGTCTCTTCTAAAACTCTACAAGTGATGGGCGAAAAGAAATCTGATCGTTTAACCAGCCGGGCGTATATTTTTAAATATCATAATCGTTATATATTTCCTTGTCTTTCTTTATTTTAGAGATTAAGTTAGGATATGAAGTGATTTCTCTCAACTTTCAGCGATTGTAATTTAGATATTTAATATTTAGTACGATAGAATTTTTTATAGTTTATCTTTTTTGCTATTTTACAATTAGCGTTTCTTTACCTTTTTTTTTTTTTTTTTCAGATATAACTTGCACTTTGGTCTTAATAGTTTTGTGATTTGGTCTATTTAGTCTTCATATTTCACACCTACAAATGACATGCATTTCTTCTTTGAAGTCAATTATAGCGGGTGGTACTGATAATACAACTGCCACCCTCACCTGGGCGGTTTCCTCGTTGCTAAACAACTTTCACGTTCTGAAGAAGGCTCAAGAAGAACTTGATGCTCAAATTGGCAAACGACATGTGAAAGAATCAGACTTTGCCAACCTAACTTATCTACATGCCATCGTGAAGGAGACCCTTCGATTATACCCAGCAGGCCCGCTTGCTGCACCACGTGTATCAATAGAAGATTGCGTTATCAAAGGGTACTTGGTTCCGAAAGGCACGAGGTTGATCTTGAATGTTTGGAAAATTCAAACCGATCCAAAAGCATGGCTGGAACCAATGAAGTTTCGGCCTGAGAGGTTCTTGAGCAGCCATAAAAAAAATGATGCGATGGGCCCTAATTTTGACTTCATGCCCTTTGGAGGTGGTAGGAGAATTTGTCCCGGAATATCCTTTGGCCTTCAAGTGGTGCATTCCGTGCTTGCTAGACTCCTGCATGCATTCGATGTATCAACTCCCGACAATTCGCTGATGGATATACCAGAGATCAACGGACTAATGGTTTGCAAAGCAATGCCGCTCGAAGTAATGCTCACACCAAGATTGCCTAATGAGTTCTATGAACTGACGTGAAGCATCAGAAGAGCGAGAACAAAGCCGATGGGCAATTAACACTAAATAATTGGCTCTTCATGTCGAGCTTTTATCCAGTCTTTATTAGTTGCACGTTCAGACAATGGATGATCTTGATCCAGTATGTCTTTCGTGATAAGTAGGGAGTCTTCACTACGGTAGCTGCCAAGCTAATAGCTTCCCTGATCAGGATGGAGTACATCATCCGGGGATTTGCATTGAAATAATAAACTGTGCTGCTAAATATTAAGTGTTTCGTCAAGCCGTGAGTATGTACTAATTTTTTATGCTCGCATGTCCCTGAACGGGCATTACAAAAGATGCCATGAATTTTAAAATTTTCATATTATAGTCATACAAAGTTGAAACAACTATAGTCTTTCTTCACGTCTCTATTTCAACGCCCAATAAAAAGAACATAGAAAAATGTAATTGGAAAAAATGAAATAGAACTTCAGGGACACTGCCAATGATCCAAACGAAAGCTCTGTAATTCCCTGCAATTCTTAGAAACAATTCAGTTAAAAGATCCGCTTGCCTAGCCTCACAATCGTGAAAATGAGATTCGTCAATGTTTCTTAAAAGGAAAATGACACAAATGGTCCCTAAATTTTGGCTTAATACACAATATGGTTCATGAACTTTTAATTTGTTTAATATGATCCTTAAACTTTGTTGGAAAGAACTTGGGGACAATAATTCAGCACAAGTCAAATGCAATGCAGGATCAATTTCTCCCTTGAAACTAAATCAACTAAAATTCTCTTAACCCCAAATAACAACCGGCAATATATAATCTCACAGTATGCAAATATAATACTGAAATAATAAGTAGACAAAACAAATAATGAAAACAAAGATTTAATGTGGAAAATCCGATGCGGGAAAAATCATGGACTGCTGAAACATCCACTAATCACCAAGAATACATGATCAACAAAGTATTCTTTTCTAGTCACACACTAGAGGCACATCATCAAGATTATAATGAAAAGAGAGCCCAGTTTTGTGTAAAATGGGCTTGGATTGTTCCTATTTTCTGAAAAAAAAAAAAAAAAGAAGAAGAAGAAGAAGAAGAGGATTTCGGGCTGGGCCCAAGCTCTAGGCCCATTTTGGGCCACTAGCTTTAGCGAACTGGGTTGATCCCAACCCAGGAATTTGACCCGGGTCATTTTTATAATATATTATTATTTTAATAAAATATAGGGTTAATACCCCAAAAAACTCCAAACTGGTACATATCTAACAGATTTACCCTTCGTTAACTTCCATTCGATTTTGCCATGAACCTTGCTGACGTGGCAAGCCATGTGGAAATTCATAATTTTAATACCATTAAAAGCCCTAAATTGGTATATTTATGACAAATTTACAAAAAAACTGGTATATTTATGACAAATTTACTCTAAATTAATTTTTTCGATCATAAAAAACCTAAATTGGTACACATGTGGCACATTTACCCTCTTTCAAATTTTCCCAAATTTGACCGAGTTGTGATGTCCAATCAATTTTATTTTCCGGATTACTCTAACGTTGCCTCCATATCATTAATACTTGGTTTTGTTTCTTTTTATTGAAATCATTATTAGAAAACTATTCAAAGACTAGCAAATGTGCACTTCATTCTTGTGCCGAGGGGATGTCCATTAACTAAAAGATGGATAGATCGCTTGCGCACATATACAAAAGTCACTTTGTTTCACGAAAAATATAAAATTTCTTTAAAATATTTTCTGCAATGTCATTTTCTATAAGGGTGACTATATTTTCCGCTATTTGGCTGAGATCTGGAAATCACTTCAAAAATATTCTCTGTCATTTGGTAAAAAAAAAAAACAACGTTTGATTTTTTAGGTACTTTTTCCCACTCTATTCACTAATTCGTTTCTCCAGGACCGAATGAGCTGTACCAATTGGGTGTAAAATCAAATCCCACGAAGAGGACGAATCTGCCTAATTTACATCAATAGCGGCACCAAAACAAACCCATGATAATAAATAAATATAAGTACGTACACAGGTCCATGTGTATGTGCGTGTGTTAAACTGGGAAACAATTTGTTCACTGACTCCAACATGGAAATGATTTTCCATTTAATCTTTCTCCGGGATGAGAAGTGTTGCGCCAAGTGAGCGTAAAGTCTAATCCCACGAAGAAGACAACTTTGCCTAATTCCATCACCAATGGCACCAAATGAAACCCGAGATACACGTTTCAATCTAGAAAACTCTTTGCTCACCGGCTCCCACGTGAAAATCAATTTCCACGTCTTTTTCCCGACTCAATCAAACAACTCCGGCAAGTGTCGTTGTTGCGAGGTCCAACGGAACTTTTTTCCTTATTTGAATCAAATGGTCGGGCTTTAGATCAGATTTCTCTTACAGGCTCAAACGCGAGACTTGTTTTAACATACTCAATAAATACTAATAAAGTGTCCCCGGCTTGTGATGATTGTGTTAGGTGGCTAGGCTGGTATTTCAAGAATTTCCGGTTGCAACTCCATTTGGAGCTAAATACTGTCCAGATTTGTTATGAACAATGCCGCAATCACTCCAACCAAAAAGTGTTGAAGACTCATCAAATATATATTCTCTACTGACAATAGAAGAATTTAATTTTGGACATTATAATCAACAATCTCAATCACTTTGTGCATAGCCTTGAATATGCACTTTCTTACCCTCCCATCATGTTCACCATCATTCATTTAAGCATGGCACAACAACCAAATATTTTTAGAATAGAAAAATTAGCTATGTTGCCTAATCATACTTTTTTCTTATTCTTTTAGTGAGGACTCATGCGCCCTCATCCAAGCCCTCGTAGCCATAGTGAGGGCATTGCAGCCCTCGCTTTGGCCGGTGAGGGCCATGAGCCTCGCCTAGTGGTCAACGAGCTTTGCAACGCCCTTGCCCAAAGCCAAAAAGAGTCACCAGCCTTCACTCCAAAGAACAAAAAAATGTAAATAAAAGGAAGAATGTAAAAATAAAAATTCAAAATATTACAAAAATAATATTAAAAAACGTCTATATTAGTGTAGGTTGGGCCACGTAAAACGACTGACATCCATGTGAGTAATTTCTGACCAAAATTGGTAAGATGGAATGACTAGCAAAATGTGAAAATGTTTAAGGCATAATAAGCATAATTAAAAATGTTTATGACCGAATTGGTAAGAGTGTACTAAGTTTACGGTTTTTTTTTGTAATCTTCCGAAGATTTTTCCTTTTTTCAAATTGGGGGAGTCATAGTGTGTTTCTTTCATCGTGTAAATAGTGCCATTTTCCGTACTCAGTCGGCCACTTCCTTGCGGACGTGCTTTTGAGTGTCAGCAAGAACAAAAGTCCAATTTCTCCAACTTACGTAGGAATCGTTTTCTCATAACATGTGGGATGCGCTTTTCTCAGAGCAATTGGGAAGTAAACAATAATCCTTCGAGGCTCTGTAACTTTCTTCAGCTCAATTGGAACATTATTTTATATTGATTGTACTCTATAGAAGTAATTAATAATCCAAGAAGAGAAGGTGTATATGTCATACGCTCTTCCTTCAAAGATACTAACACCCAACTCGATGAAGCTATTGTAAAGGGAATCTCTGCTTCAAGACCTGAATGTCACCCACTTGTATGGAATTATCCTATCCATATATGGTTTAAATTAACCCCATCTCGCAAGCTCAAAACACCCACCAGAAGTTGCCGGTGCATGGCCCGTCGGAGGGATTTTGCCCACACTAGCGAAATCCCATCTTCCTCACGAAATCTTGGCATCCATGGCTGATGAGTATGCACCGGTCTTCACCATTAGGTTCGGGTTGATCCTGTACACAGTGGTTATTAGTTTTGAGATAACCAAAAAATACTATACTAAACACAACTCTCTTGTGATTCAATTCGAGTATTGGTATCTATTATACAAAGAAAGTCACATACAATAAATCTACCAATTAATTGAAGAACTATATGCTTACAATTGTTCACTCAAGTATTTCTCAACCCTAAATTACACGTGAAACCACAGTATTTAGCCTCACGTAATTGCTCAATACACTGAGAATTACCTTGCGGCTTCCAAATACTCTCGCCTTCAGTAAGACAAGCGATCCCAATTGGATGTACTGCAAAAATTATCGAGTATAATCCATGGGGAAGAAGCACCGAATATTCGAACGATTTGTCGTCTTCTTTTGTGCGGCTATAGAACCACAAATCAATTTTCTATGGGATGAAGAGTGCTGCGCTGTCCCGCAAAGAAGACAACTGTGCTTAATTATATGAACGACGGCACCAAGAGAAATCCACACGATAAACAAGTGCTGCACCAATAACGTGCAAAATCCAATCCCACCAAGAAGGCAACTCTGCCTAATTACATCAACAACGGCACCAAAACAAACCCCATGGAAAACATACCCTTACATGTTACACTAGGAAGTTCTTTGTTCATCCACTCCAACATGGAAATCAATTTCCAAGTCTTTTTGGCCGACTCAATCGTCTAGCTCTAGCAAGAAGTTTCTTTTGTTTCAAATGTTCGGTCAACTGAATGTACCAAAAGAATTTCCTACCGACTTCATTCAACGGCTCAAAATTAACAGTTCTAAAAGATTAATGACACTTGATATATTTCACTATGGGCCTATTTGGTAACCATCCCAATAGTGCCGGATTCTGATTTTTTTGTTCCCGGGAGTAGTTTTGGAACAGGATCATGTTTGGTAAAACTTTTGTTCCGAGGAACAAATTTTTATTTTTTTTGTTCTTGGAAGTAGATTTTGAGTAGAATCAATAATTAAAAAAAAAAAGTTGATTCTTGGTCCCGGGAACAAATCTAAGAATCAAGCCAAGCCATTTTCTTCTTCTTATTCCCTTTTCTTCTTTTTCATCTACTGCCACGGCAGCGGTTGATGTCCCCTGTCCGCCGTCGTTCGCTGCCCACCACTGCTGATTGCTGGCAATCGGTCCGGTGAACTCGTTGGAGGCAAGCCTAGCCACTAGCAAAGCTAGGTGAGCCTTGCGATCTGGCGAGGCTAAGCCCCTCTGGTGGCCAAGCGGGCCTCGCCCAGCCCTGGTGAGGCCTGCCTAGCCACGAGCGAGGCTTGGTGGGGCTAGGCAAGCCTCGCCCAGTTGTTGGTGAGGCTCGATCGATGAGGGTCAGCCTTGCCAAGGGCCAGTGATGCTTCGGTGAGGTTGCCAACCCTTGTCTGGCCGGGTGTCAGACCGGCGACCGACCACTTGAAGAAGAAGAATAGGAGAGAGAAAGGAAAAAAAAAAGGAAAAAAGTAAAAAAATTATTTAAAAATTAAAAGAAAATGATTTGGATAGAAATTTTAAGTACGGTACCAAACACAATTCTGTTCCAAAATTAGAAATTTTGGACAGTTGTCAAACGGCTAAAATGCTTACAAATTGTTCTTGAGAATAAAATCAAAAGGAATAATTTCTGATCATAAATTATTTCCGAAAACAGAATCGTTACTAAATACGTCCTAAGGAGACAAATAGGGGCATAGAAAGATTCAAACTTAAGATCTCCTGCTCTAATATTATGTGGGTTTTTGTGGAATCATTTCTAACTTTTCTAAAATTTCAACCTATTAGATTATTGCGTAATTTAATATTTAAATATTTTATCATGTATTCTACCATGCTCAATGAAGATATTATTAATGCGTATGGTTCACGTGGTTAGGCTGGAACAACTCTTTTCTTACATCCTAGTCATGAAGAAGGGACAGGTGTATAAATGGGAAGCTCTTCCTTCGGATTTTCCCTCAACTCTATGATGACTCCTTCATTGCAAATGGAATTTCTGCGTCAAGACCTGAACTTCACCCTCTTGTGTATGCTTGCCATCCTCATCCTATCAATTCATGTAAGGTACAAATCAAGGTCATCTCGCAAGCTCAAAACACCACCAGCAGTTGTAGGTGCATGGCCCGTTGTAGGGCATTTGCCCATAATAGCAAAATCTCATCTTCCTCACAAGACCCTTGGGTCCATGGCCGACAAGTATGGACCAATCTTTACTGTCAGGCTCGGATTATTCCCAGCTGTAGTGGTTAGCAGTTCCGAGATAGCCAAAGAATGTTGCACCAAGCACGACCATGCCCTCGCGTCTCGGCCACAGCTAATAGCCAGTGAGGTCATGGGCTACAACTCTGCCTCTTTTGGGTTGGCTTCTTATGGTCCGTATTGGCGCGACATGAGGAAAATCGTTACCTCGGAGATGCTCTCTGCCCGAAGGATCGAGTCGTTGCTCAACCCTATAGTAGCCTCGGCCACAGATATTGCCATTAGAGAGTTGCACAAGATTTGGACAGAGAAGAAGACGGATTCAGGTACTTTCATGTATATAACGAAAGTTTAAGATGCTTTTTTTTCCAGTTTACATGGTAGTGTATTCAATCATAACATAGTTATAGGCTCAAATTGGAGGAGAAAATATTTTATGGAACAATCGAACTACTGCTGTAGAGAAACAAACCAAGCCAAGCATTTTCAGTAAACTGAATATTTGCTACAGTAAACAAAGAAATGTGTTCTCGATTTAAGAAGTCTTAACGCTATGGCCGTTTATACCCCAGGCCATATCCTAGTTGACTTGAATCAGTGGTTCGGAAGGTTGTCTATCAGCATTGTCCTCAAAGTTGTAGCCGGTAAGGGCTCCTACAGCGGCAGTGCCATGGTGGATGATGAAGAGAAGCAGCGATGCCAGCATGCCTCTAGGGAATTCCTGAAATTAATTGGGATGTTTACGGTGGCGGATGCTCTTCCTTTCTTGAGATGGTTGGACTTAGGTGGCCATGAGAAGTCCATGAAGAAGATCGCAAAAGAATTTGACACGATCCTAAGTGGTTGGTTAGAGGAGCACAAAAAGAACAGCAAAAGTTCGAGTGAGAATAGGGGCGATCAAGATTTGATAGATATCATGCTTTTGACCCTTAAGGGCATGGAAGTCGGAGGTTTCGATGCTGATACAGTTATCAAAGGGACACTCACGGTAAGTTTGATCAATATTTTTGGGCTTCTATTTTATAAAACAACATTCAAGTCTCTCGTAAAACTCTACAAGTGATGGGCGAAAAGAAATCTGATCGTTTAACTAGCCGGGCGTATATTTTTAAATATCATAATCGTTATATATTTCCTTGTCTTTCTTTATTTTAGAGATTAAGTTAGGATATGGAGTGATTTCTCTCAACTTTTAGCGATTGTAATTTAGATATTTAATATTTAGTACGATAGAATTTTTTATAGTTTATCTTTTTTGCTATTTTACAATTAGCGTTTCTTTACCCTTTTCTTTTCAGATATAACTTGCACTTTGGTCTTAATAGTTTTGTGATTTGGTCTATTTAGTCTTCATATTTCACACCTACAAATGACATGCATTTCTTCTTTGAAGTCAATTATAGCGGGTGGTACTGATAATACAACTGCCACCCTCACCTGGGCGGTTTCCTCGTTGCTAAACAACTTTCACGTTCTGAAGAAGGCTCAAGAAGAACTTGATGCTCAAATTGGCAAACGACATGTGAAAGAATCAGACTTTGCCAACCTAACTTATCTACATGCCATCGTGAAGGAGACCCTTCGATTATACCCAGCAGGCCCGCTTGCTGCACCACGTGTATCAATAGAAGATTGCGTTATCAAAGGGTACTTGGTTCCGAAAGGCACGAGGTTGATCTTGAATGTTTGGAAAATTCAAACCGATCCAAAAGCATGGCTGGAACCAATGAAGTTTCGGCCTGAGAGGTTCTTGAGCAGCCATAAAAAAAATGATGCGATGGGCCCTAATTTTGACTTCATGCCCTTTGGAGGTGGTAGGAGAATTTGTCCCGGAATATCCTTTGGCCTTCAAGTGGTGCATTCCGTGCTTGCTAGACTCCTGCATGCATTCGATGTATCAACTCCCGACAATTCGCTGATGGATATACCAGAGATCAACGGACTAATGGTTTGCAAAGCAATGCCGCTCGAAGTAATGCTCACACCAAGATTGCCTAATGAGTTCTATGAACTGACGTGAAGCATCAGAAGAGCGAGAACAAAGCCGATGGGCAATTAACACTAAATAATTGGCTCTTCATGTCGAGCTTTTATCCAGTCTTTATTAGTTGCACGTTCAGACAATGGATGATCTTGATCCAGTATGTCTTTCGTGATAAGTAGGGAGTCTTCACTACGGTAGCTGCCAAGCTAATAGCTTCCCTGATCAGGATGGAGTACATCATCCGCGGGATTTGCATTGAAATAATAAACTGTGCTGCTAAATATTAAGTGTTTCGTCAAGCCGTGAGTATGTACTAATTTTTTATGCTCGCATGTCCCTGAACGGGCATTACAAAAGATGCCATGAATTTTAAAATTTTCATATTATAGAGTCATACAAAGCTGAAACAACTATAATCTTTCTTCACGTCTCTATTTCAACGCCCAATAAAAAGAACATAGAAAAATGTAATTGGAAAAAATGAAATAGAACTTCAGGGACACTGCCAATGATCCAAACGAAAGCTCTGTAATTCCCTGCAATTCTTAGAAACAATTCAGTTAAAAGATCTGCTTGCCTAGCCTCACAATCATGAAAATTAGATTTGTCTATGTTTCTTAATAGGAAAATGACACAAATGGTCCCTAAATTTTGGCTTAATACACAATATGGTTCATGAACTTTTAATTTATTTAATATGATCCTTAAACTTTGTTGGAAAGAACTCGGGGACAATAATTTAGCACAAGTCAAAGCAATCCAAGATCAATTTCTCCATTGAAACTAAATCAACTAAAATTCTCTTAACCCCAAATAACAACCAGCAATATATAATCTCACAGTATGCAAATATAATACTGAAATAATAAGTAGACAAAACAAATAACGAAAACAAAGATTTAATGTGGAAAATCCAATGCGGGAAAAATCATGGACCTCCGAAACATTCACTAATCACCAAGAATACATGATCAACAAAGTATTCTTTTCTAGTCACACACTAGAGGCACATCATCAAGATTATAATCTCTCTCTCTTTTTTTTTTTTTTTTGGTAAAGAAGATTACAATCTCATTTCATTACCATATAGGTGGATAAACAAATTCGTAGCAATAAAACTCTAACCACAACTTGAGAATTCAAAGGCGGTTCTCGATGAATGAAAGCCATCAACTTGTAGCTCTCAGTCTCCTGAACAACATACTCAAATTTGAGCTAATTCCATCAACGTTTGGCCTTCGAATCCGAATTAGAATGATTCGGTCATCTCTTCTCTCTTTTTTTTTCTATGCATGCAGTCTGCACAAAGCAACACCCCCTTTTCTTTCCTCTTTCCCTCTCCTCAGTTTGGGTGCACGCACGCATGCACGAAGCCCACTTTCTTTTCAATTTCTCTCCCCTTTTTTTAATGCTAGTTAGGCTCGACATGCAAGTGGTGTGATATCTTGATTTTCAGGTTCTGATTTTAATTGGATAAGTTGGGCTTTTCATCGACGTGACTATAGTGTTTTTCTCTGAGATAACCACTCATGAGATAACTAGCTTATTAAGTGAGTCGTTAAGGAAAATAAACGCAACAAACTTGAGAATTCGAGTACAAATTGACTGCTCGATCGTGCTAGTCTACAAAAGTCATTACGGCACAGTTAAAAATTGATCAGAGATCCAAAAATGGGTTGGTTTGACTAAAATGTGTGGCTAAACATGGGTGATTCCACTAATTTGTAAAATTCTCATCGATCAGTACTATATTGATTTTTTCTGTCATTTTGGTGCCATGTGTCCATATTTGAAATCTTGAGGTTTTCACGATAACCGAGAGTCATCAATGTGTCGAAGAGGTATATGTGGCTTGAAGAAAATCGATCACGAGTCAATTGCACCAAAAAATTCCTAAAAGTCAATTGCAAAATCGCAAAAAAAATTAACTTTGAACCCGAATTCAGAAATTGAAAATTTTGTCATGTCACGAGTTATTTTAGGTCACGTTAAAATCTGAATTTTCAACGAGTTCGGGATTTTTAAGGAAAATCGATTCGGACGATTGGAAAACAAATAGAAATCCGAATTGGCCAAATCAAGGGATTTTTGACCTCCGATGTGAGTTATTTGGTAAAAGGAAGTTGTGTGGACTTTTTTTTCAACAAAATTGGACCTTAATTGGAGAGATTTGTTCAAAATCGAATTCCAAGAAAAATGAATTAAAATTCGGAATTGAGGGAAATGACCCTTTTTTACCCCAAGACTTGTTATTTGGGAGAATTATAATGCAAGAAAGTAAGTGAGGATCAAGTATTTTAGCATGGGGATTTTTAGGGGCCAAATTGGATTGAATGAGAGCTTATGAGACTAGGATTTGTAATTATAGAAAATTTCATTAAATTTTTCCTTCCTCCCCCCCCCCTCTCCGGTCGCACATTTCTGCACGTCTCTCTCCCTCGTGTCTTTTTCCCCTAGCCAACGTTCCTTCTTTCCTTGTATTTGGCCAGCAACTCCTCCACGTCTCTTTCTTTGTCTCTCTATCGTGTCTTGCAGCTCACGCGTGAAGGCCCCGCATCAGTCGACATTCCTTCTCTCTCCTCCCTCTCTTCCATTCTCGCACGCCCCTTTTTCCCCTCTCCTCATCCGTTCTTTCTCTCTCTCACATGCCTAACCATGATGATGTGAATTTCATGATTTTTATGTTTTGTGATTTCATGCAAGTTATATATTATTGTGCATAATGTTTTGAGTGACTAACTACTTAATGATCTTATGTGCACGTTTGAGACTAAGAAGTGATAATATGCAATTGTTCATTATAATATATAATCATGAATTAAACATATATATATATATATATATTATATATATATAACTTTTTGGTGATAAAAGATAATCCAAAAGACTTATTGTAAGCTTGGAATATTCATAGTTTTTAATGCATTTATGTTTATTTTAATTCACATAGAGATATAATGAATTAATAAACTGAATAGGTTTGTTATACCTAGAGATATGATAGTAAATAGATTTGAAAATTCCACTATCACAAGTTTGATATTGTTTTTGTACTCATAACAATCTGAAATTCATATCTAATGTTTATGATGAAATCAGATACTCTAACATATTTATCTGATTGATTTACTACATTTAGTCTCCAAATTTTGTTTTTAATTTATTCTCAATTATATTTTGATTTGTTAAATAAATTTTAGAATTAATTTATTTTAGTATTTAATTAGTTTATTAATCATCAATTTTCGTGGGATGATACTCTTTCTTATAATTATATTACTTGGTTAATACGTTCACTTGCGTTTAAAATTTTACGAACAGTTCGCTTTGATAACCCGTTGACCAAGCTTACATTACAGTCCCGACAAACACCTCTCAAATTGGTAAAATCGTACCGCTTGTGAGAATACTCGAACCCATGTTGACATGATAACAATGAGATGGTGTGATCATTATAAATTATGTATTAATGGTTAGTATAAAACGGCATTTTTCATGAGAGTAAGTGGAAAGTACTTTCAGGTTGAAAGTCCCTCATCTAGCATGCTCAAGACATCCACATTTTGAATGAAGATTGTTTTCAAAATTTTCCCAATGGAACTTTGGTGATGCAAAATTGACAAAATTATCATGCATGAATCCCATTTGAACTCATGAATTTGTAGTATGTACAATTTTGTGTACATATTGTGTGTAATTTAACATGAGACATACTCTTAGAGATAAGAGATATTGCTTGGTAAACATATCTTTATCCTTATTTCCAAAAACTTTGTGTTTGACCAAGTTTTTCATTGCCCCACTACTTGACATTGTTTGGGCATTTTGTCTTATTGACACTCGATCTATTCGAATTCAAGTTGTTTTCAAAGTTTGAATACTTTAGGTATCCCATTAAGTTTTATTTTCTATTTTTATTTTCCTTTTTCTTACCTTATTTCGGATAACTAGAATTATATAATAATAATAAAAAAAGGGCCCGCGGGGGCTGGGCCTTCACACCCAGCTCCTCTTCTTCTTCTTTTTCACCACACGGGCCGAAGGCCCATTCCCACGTTTTTTTTTTTTTTTCCTTGGCCCGACCCCCTCCTCCTTGTCTTCTTCCTCCTTGCCTTTGCAACACATGCGCAGAGGAGGCCGGACGCGCGCGAGGCCGAACAGAAGAAGAGAATGGCGACGCACATGGAGCGGCGGAGACGGAGGGGACGCGTCTTCAATGCGGTAGAGGAGGCGGCCTAACTAGAGTCGCTTCGACTGGTGGGATGTCGGTTCGGCTGGGGGAGGCTGCTCGGAGCACCAAGGACCGGTGGTCTGAGCACCTCCGCCGACCGACCTCCTTGCCTATAAATAGGGCGTCGGGGGGTAGGCCAAGTTTTAAGCCCCGCCGTGTTAAGCTCGCTGGCTCGACGCTTGCCGTTTCGTTGATCTGTCGTCATCCTTACGCCGAGCTGATTCCTGCCGTTGCTCGTTGTCGCTGCCCCTCTCGCGTTTCAGCCTGAGCGTGCCCGCAGCCGAGACCGAGGAACCTGGGCCTGCCGAGCCGCCTCCGGTGCCTCTGCATCCAAAATTTCAGGGCCAGTCGTCGTCGCACACCTCGGTCGTCTCCATCGGGTGAGAGGAAGAGAGCGACGAGGGAGAGATTCGAGTCGACGGCCGCAAACTGGGTCGAACGCGGTTATCCAGTTGGGTAGGTTTTGGCAAATTCGGGCCATACGTGTGGGCCGGGCTTGGATTGACTTAAAACTTGGGTCGGACATTTTATTTTAATTAAAAGAGAGCCCAATTTTGTGTAAAATGGGCTTGGATTGTTTTCTTTTTAAAAAGAGGATTTCGGGCCAGGCCACGCTTCAGGCCCATTTTGGGCCACTAGCTTCAGCGAACCGGGTCGGTCCCAACCCGGGAATCCGACTCGGGTCGTTTTTTATAATATATTATTATTTTAATAAAAAATATAATAAAAATTTAAAATCATAAAATCCAAAAATAATTTATATTCTCCAAAAACTCAGAAAAATCAGATTTTTTTTTTTATTTTCCAAAAATAGAAAAAGACCAAAAAATGTGGTTTTTGATTAGTTTTCTCTGTAAATGCATAGAAAACCCTTGAGAAACCCAAAAAAAAGAAAAATAAATCGTATTTAACTTCATGGAAGCAAATATTGACTTATTTCTTGCATTCCAATTGCGCCTTTGTGATGCATGGATTTCTATTTTCTTAGTTTGATTAGGAATTGAGTCATAGAATTCATGATTGGTATAAAATGTTGCATAAATACTTTATTTAATATTTAAAAAGATTCGATATCGGAAGGGCATTAGTGATTAATTAGGGTAATTAAGTCTCCGATCTAAATTTCTCTGGTTACGTAAAGGTGAATTATTTCTTCCAATAGTTCATTTGAGTTTATAATCAACCCACCATAAATCGATTAGTAACAACTCCTATTTGAAATTGATTTACAGGTTAAAATTTAAATCATAAGACATGAATTGATAGGCTTGTGAGAGCCCATGCTAAGCCTAATAAACTTGGCAAGCCATTAGCCTCAACATGCATCCGCACATAAGAGGGCACCGGAAAAATGAGGTTGCAACAATTCCTAAATATTTAATTTTTATTGAGTCCTAAATATTTTCATTTTATTTTAATTGAATTCATTCAGCTAATTTTGATTGTAAATTGTTGATGTGGACACTATTAATGCCATGTAAAGCAACTGACAGATATAGATAATATTTGATAATATTTTCATATTTTTTGAATTTTTTGAATTTTTCTTCTTTCTTCTTTCTTTAACGTTTTAATGCAGCGAAAGATGCAAAACCTTCTAAAGTTTTGCATCTCTTCCATGTCTCGTCTCCGCCACAGACCAAAGTCAACCCAAAACTTTAGGCAATCCTGCAGGGCAACTTGCAGGTTGTCCCTCGAATTCAACGACCATCCGTCCTCGCGATCATGATCTCATTCATCCCTTCCCCTCTTCGACCCCTGGACTTCCTCGGCTTGGGGCTCTCAATTTCCTCACTAGGCAATGCCTCAATCCTCTACCTCATGCGGCCGTTCTCCGAGGGATGCGGCACTGCCACATTGGCGATGGACTTGAACTGCCAAGGCTCCAGTATCCGCAGCCTCGAGCCCTGGGAGCTTGGCTCCATCGGAGCCTACGGCTTATTCTCTGCCTCATGTGGCCCTTCTCAGAGGGATGCGGCACCGTCACACTGGTGACGAACTTGAACGGGAGCTTGTCTCCATCGAAGCCTACGACTCACACTCTTTGACCACACCGCAGCAAATTCCAGCCATTACAAGAATGATCTCACTCCTGATCAACTAAACAAACTGAACCTCTTCAAATTTCGATCACAGCGTCAATTGAATTTTAGCTCGTGAGCTCTTAAAGACAAATGGAATGAAACCTAGAAAATTAACAAGGGAAGCAACGGAAGCAAGTAAGAAGATAGTGAAAGTAATGGTTTGCATCTTTTTGCTAGATCTAGCCTAGCCAAGAGCTACCCTTTCTAGATTTGGGGAGGCCAACCCTTGCCTAGGCCAAGGCAGCCTTGCTTGGCCTGCCACCTTGGCCTAGGTGAGGCCAACCCTTGCTGGGCTTGGCCTAGGCGAGGGCTCCCCTTATTGTGTTTCACCATCGTTTAAGTAGGCTTCCCTTGTGACAAGCGAGGCTGGCTCGCCTAGCCATGGTCGATGGCTGGTCACTGGCAGAAAGAGAAGAAAAGAAAAAAACAAGGAAAAAAAATAAAAAGAATTGAGAAAATATTTAAATATAATTAAAAATTATACATCTTAGCATCGGTCGTGCCATGTAGGACGATCAATGTCCACATTAGGGAATTCTCATCAAAATTGCTCGGATGGACTTTAGCAAAATAAGAAAATATTTAGCACTTAATTGACAAAATTGAAGTGTTTATGACTGAATTGGTAATGGTGCAATGTGTTTATAAATTTTTAGACAATTTTCTCACGCATGACTCATTTTGTGGCAATCCTCCTTATCTTTCGCTACGTCAAGGTATCTTATATCATGGCTTTAATTTTTTTGCTCAATCTACCATAGAGCTCCAAGCTTATTTTTGTTAGTAATATTAGGATATTTAGATTTCTCTTAGAGATATTTAGGATATTTAGATATCCTTTAGAGATATTTAGGATATTTTCTCTTGTTTTAATATCTCTTTTGATTATACAAATATGATATAATTTCCTTTGATTTCTTCTATTTAAGCCTATAAATAGCTCTCCATTACTCTTTTCATATATTGAATTAAACAAAAAATTCCTCAACTCTCTTTTCTACTTTATATGTAACTTGGTATACAGAAAATTCCACAATCCTAGTGCATTTGGTGCACTTCGCACTAGGTGCACCTAAGAAATTTTCCAATTCTATAATTTTTTGGGACTTGGCCCATCTTTGCTGCTCAACAATGTTCACCCAAGTGCATCATTCTTGTCTGAGTAAGCAATGCAGTGGTTGTGTTATGTCACCAGATGCACAGTAACTTTTCCCTTAGCAAAGCCTAGCTTATCTCGCTTATTGTTATCATGCCAAACCTATCAGCCGTGTTTAAGTTATTGTCTCGATAGTAAAGCCGACCACATGGGGCGCATGTTACTCGACTCCATTTCCTTTGATTCTCGACTTTTAACTTCTTATTTCGAGAAGCCAACACCTTCACCAAACTCGTAGTTGTTAGGTAAGAAACATATTCAATTATTCTCATCCGTAAAATCTGGGAGACATCATATGTGTCACCTCGTCTTGTATTTGTAGAAGCTTATTTTAATTGAAGAGTTTGTGACATTGTTTGGATTACTTTTCAAACTCAAGTCAATTTGTTTCAATTCAACTTGGTTTGAGGGGGAATATTAGTAATATTAGGATATTTAGATTTATCTTGGAGATATTTAGGATATTGTCTCTTATTTCAATATGTGTTTTGGTTATGCATGTCTGATTTGATTTCCTTTGATTTCTTCTATTTAATTCTATAAATAGGCTCTCTACATACTATTTTTGGCATATCAAGTTATATGGAAAATTGTTCAATTTTCTTCTCTACTTTATATAAATTATTTTGATGCAGATTGTGCCCATGATCTTTCAAATTATTGCTCCATAGGCTATTGGTTCTTCCTAGTCAATTCACTTATCTCTCAGTTTAGCAAAAAGTAGACCATTGCACTTGATAATATAAATGTATTGTTATGGTTGTGATAGTTAGTACAAGTAGGGATGTCAAAATACTCAAACTAAACCGAAATTTTGGACCTTTTTATTTGAGTATTATTTGGTTAATAAGTAAGGAAATTTGCATATATTGATAGTTGGTTTGGGTTAGGGTTACGGATTTCCTCCTTTTTTTTTTTTTTTGCTTCATCTTATTCCTTTCGCACCTTCTTCTCCTTTTAATTTCAGTTCCTTTTATTTGTAATTTTTTTTTGCTAGATTTTAAAATATCTACTCTCTCTCTCTCTCTCTCTCTCTCTCTCTCTCTCTCTCTCTCTCTCTCTCTCTCTCTCTCTCTCATTGCCTCCCCCACAAACCTTTTGTCAAACTCTCCCACTCCACCTGGCGAACCCAAACCCCACGTTTCAAAAACTCACCAGACAGCCTAGGCGAGTCGCCTCCCTGTGGCCACAACCGCCCATCTCCACCCTTTGCCAACGTCAACCGCCCACTCCGCTTCTCTCTTCGCCGGTCCTCATCCTCCTCTACCCATACTCGCCCTTGCTCTTTTGTTCTTTGTGATCCACTTGTTCGTCTCCTTCTCCTCCCATATCCTCTGAGCCATCACTACTAAAGTGTTCTACATTTATGACTTTTTAGACACTTTTCTCTCCACAAAACCATCCATCTTGTCTCTACTCCATCTGTTAATTAAACTTTTGATATTTTCACTAAGGCACATCCATTGAAGCATTTCTTTAATCTTTTTCTGCAGACTTAAAGCTGATGTTTTCCCTCCCGCCTTGATGTTGAGGGAGATTTTAGAGATATCTGTAATCTCTCCAAATTGTGCAGTATCTATAATTTTATATCGATTTACTTAGGATAATAATTTAATATTGCCATCAAATATGATACATTGGATATATCCTAACCATAGATTGGTTTCCCTAAAGCATAAATATATATAGCCATGTACTCCTTCATTGTCATATATAGGAAACGTGCATTTCTCTCTATTCGTTAATTGAAGATAATATTTATATATCTAATATCATCCTAAACAAAACAAAGGTTGAATTTTCCTTTTTTGGCCATATGAGTTCTTGCTATATCTGGTCAATCCGACTGAAAACCCCACTTTTTGCGCATTCTCAGGGCTTCCGCTGACTCAAAGTCGACCGCCGTTGCGTGAAAGTCGACTTTTCATAATCGTCCACATGTCTTTTTGATCTCGGACTTTCATGCAAGAAGCAGAGAAGGCAAACTTGTCTGATTGCAAGTGGAGGCCGAATGATAGTCAAACAGTCCTTGCCAACCTCTTCTTGAATATTTCCACTCCACCTACTTGGCCACAATTAACGCCGCCAATCACGCCTACAGATTGAAGGACCCCTCGACAAGGCAGACCGTCACATGGAATCTTGACTATTGTCCCTAAAGTTTTGAATATGGATTCTCAGTCTAATAATAAAAAAAAAAAATAATAATAAAAATCTAAATTACCCAGTTTGACGAAGGTGACAGTGTTCATGGGGCTAAAGGACTTGGACAAAAGAGTGGCTCATGACATGTTTCTAAAATGGCAAAAAAGGGTAAGAACAAGTCGAATTGCGTATTAACAAGGGGAGCGTGTTTTTGGAATATATACGTGAACTTGGAATTAATTCTCAAGAGGCTACCGGGATGGATGACCTCTGGAAAAGTGTCAACTTGTATGCCAAATGACAAAACTATGAGTCTCAATATTGGACAAATCAAAATAGACAATACATCAAAAGAGTTAATTTACATATGTTGCAAAATTAGGTAAAGTTCTGAATGGATTTTATTCAATGCATGACATGTTAACCATAATTTTTAATTTAGGATGACGGACGCCATTCATCCAGGAAATCTAAATCATCTTCTTTTCTTTACGTAGGCCGTGCACGACTGGAAATCCAGTTAAGATGAGGGCTAATGGCAAAGTCATGCCTAGAGACTTCAGTTCACTTTTTAGAAAAGAACCTAAGCGTTAATTGGTGGGGACAAATTGACCTTTGGGACCTAAAAGGGGAAGCACGACGTGCCTCTAGCTGTCGGTTCTCAAGTTGTGATTTGGCTCCAGCACTCGAGTTTGCGTTCATTGAAAGAGTGTCTCATGGGTTCATGTAGTTAATTTTTTTTTTTTTTTATAGCATTATGATAACGAATCTCTTCCTTTATTCATCCACTCTTGTCCCCAGAGATAAGCACTGAGAGCGACGTTTCCTCCGTTGAACCCACGACAAGGCAAAGGAAGAGACTGCAAGTTTCTTAGGTCTCGCATCTTTGGACACGTTTGCTTGTCAAACGTCCTCCACACTACAAAGCTTTTAAAGTTCTGCAAAAGTCCCAGTTCATATTTTTTATCGTCCTTTCCCAACTTTTGAATTACCCATTTCAGTTTTTGATAACCGATCATCATCTCTCAGAGTGCTTCTGCACAAGATGGCGCTCTTCCGTAGCCTGGCGATCCTTCTCATGACCAACCTCTTTTACATGCCGGTGCAATCTCTGAACAATGAAGGCGTCGCACTCTGGCGCTTGACACAGTCCATCCGTGAAGACGCCGGCAGGTTCTTAAAAAATTGGAACTTGTCCGACGAAACTCCGTGCAATTGGAAAGGAGTCAAATGCAAAAGAGACAGAGTCGTTTCTCTCAGCCTTTCGAATAAGAATCTCGCCGGCCCCCTTCCTCCAATCTTTGGAAACCTATCGGCGCTCCGGCTAATCGATCTCAGGAACAACAACCTCTCGGGAAGCCTACCTGTCACGCTCTTTGATGTGAATGGGTTACAAAGCCTGGTGCTCTCAGGGAACTCTTTCTCCGGGATGATTCCTGAAGAACTTGGAAATCTCAGTTCACTTCAGACCTTGGATTTTTCCGGGAATTCATTCAACGGTTCGGTCCCAGCATCATTACTTCGGTGTGGGCGACTTAAAGTGCTCGATTTGAGTCGGAATGGATTCTCAGGATCCCTGCCTGATGAGTTCGGGACTAGATTAACTCATCTAGAACATCTCAATCTTTCATTCAACAAGTTCACCGGTTCCATCCCCAGTGATATGGGGAACTTGTCGAGCTTGCAAGGGACTCTAAGTTTGTCAAATAACTTGTTCAGTGGCCCGATCCCAGCAAACCTAGGAAACCTCCCTGAGACTGTCTACATTGATCTCAGCCACAACAATCTCAGTGGACCAATACCACAAAATGGTGCTCTACTCGATGCAGGGCCGACTGCTTTCATCGGTAATCCTCTGCTCTGCGGAGCGCCACTCAAGTCGATGTGCCTACCCGACATTCCCAACCCACATTTCCCGCCAATTCCTCCAATTCCATCCCAGGTTTTGCCTCCTGGGCCTAAAAGAGGAAGTGCCATGAGTAAAGGGATCTTGATCTCAATAATTGCAAGCTCCATGGTCGGAAGCTGCTTTCTCGGGTGGTTGTTGTCCCACATATGTCGAAAGTATCGTGATTGCAGGGAATGTGACAGTATTACTAACAGTGTTAATGAAGAGAAAGTGATGTTTAAGAAGGAGCTCTTCTGCTTTGGAAAGGAGACTGTCGAGGCTCTCTCGCAAAAGATGGAGCAGTACAACTTCGTGGCGCTGGACTCGCAGGTTAATTTTGATCTCGACAAGCTCCTGAAAGCATCTGCTTTCCTTTTGGGCAAGACAGGGACCGGAATAGTTTACAAAGTTGTTCTTGAGGACGGGCTGACCTTAGCAGTCAGGAGATTGGGCGGAGATTCTCAGAGGCTAAAGGAATTCCAAACCGAGGTCGAAGCAATAGCGAAGATCAAGCACTCGAATATCGTGCCTCTCCGAGCTTATTGCTGGTCTGGCGATGAGAAGCTGCTCATATACGATTTCATACCCAATGGTGACCTCTCCGCAGCAGTACATGGTATAATTTGCCTTTTTTTTTTTTAATAAATGAAAGAATTGTAAAATTAGGTGGTATGTTCTCTAGTTCTTGGAACAGAACTCACCAAAATGTTGAACAATGATTATGCAAGTCGATCTTATCTGTGCACTACAAATTTATTTTGTTTGGCAGGGAAGGCTGGGACGACAAATTCAATGCCGCTTTCATGGAGCACACGTCTCAGAATCATGAAAGGAGTAGCAAAAGGTATAGCCCATCTTCATGAGTTCAGTCCAAAAAGGTACGTCCATGGAGACTTGAAACCGAGCAATGTACTGCTTGGGAAGAATATGAAGCCTTTCATCTCTGATTTTGGCATCAGTCGACTTGCTAATTTCACTGGAGAATCTTCAAAGTTTCACCTTGAACAAGTAGCGATGGGGACGCCAGAGCCGAGCTCTCCCTATGAGTTAACAGCAATAAACACCACTGAGAATTTGAGATCCTATTATCAAGCGCCTGAAGCATCCAAACCAACGAAGCCATCGCAGAAGTGGGATGTCTACTCCTTCGGGATGATTTTACTAGAGATGATCACAGGAAAGATGCCCATAGTTGAAGTGGGGTCTCTCAGATTTGATCTGGTCCGATGGGTGCAGATGAGTGTTGATGAAAGAATTCCAATTTCCAGCATTATAGATCCCATCTTGCTCCACGATCTTGACAAGGAAGAAGAGATGGCCACAGTGCTTCACATGGCTCTTGCTTGTCTGAACAAGAGCCCTGAAAGGAGACCTTCCATAAGGCATGTCTTGAACAATTTGGACAAATTGGCCATCTTCACCAATACTTAGGCATTACAGTTCTTAATACAACAGTGGCAAGCGTTCATCGTCCTTTGCTTGGAAGCTGGTTGTTAGACAAGTTGTGCCTCTTCAGAGTTTGCTACTGCAGAAACAGGTCTGGGAGTAGAAAGGCCCGGGCTGATACGATCTAATCAGGCTCAGAGAATCTACCGAGGATTGTTTCATCTCTTCATCTCCCGTGGCAAGATTTTTTTCATTCTCATGCTTAAATATGAGCCTAAGAGGTTGCTTGGTGGCAATTCTCTCCCATTTCTGATCCTTGCTTTTACAGTTAGATGATAAATATGGTTCATTGATTTCGAGATATATATATTGTTGTACCTTCATATCTAGCAGTAAAGGTCGTTGTTCCAAGCAGTTTTGATGGCAATGTTCTTTCAATTTGTTAAGCGATGCAACGATCCTAATGGCAGAAATGGACAGGCACCAAGAATCAACGGGACTTTAATTATGATAGTTGTGGAGCGCTGTTTTCCTTTCATCAATCGGAATTTAAATTAGATGTTTGCGTATAAATTGATACTTGATTCAACGAAACGTGTACCCTCCAAATCTCCATTCAGAGCAAGGTCGCCCAAAAGTTTTCACCATGCAAAGCAGGGCTACAACAGGCGTTCCCTGTGATATAGCTAGTATGAGTGCCTAGAGGGGGGTGAATAGGTATATAAAAATTCTCTTGAAGATTGCACAATACTTAGACAGATGGATAATTAAAAATCAATCGTGAGACTGAGTAAGGGAAAGAGAGAATTGAACACGCGGTTTATAGTGGTTCGGCTTGATTCAAGCCTACGTCCACTCTTTTCGCACCGACAGCCAATTGGCTGGATTCCACTATGATCAAAGAGATGTTACAGTGTTGATCTTCCTTGATTTCTAGGTGTAGACGATCTACCACACTCGCTCAAGGTGTCACCAAGTATAAACACTCTCTCGTGTATACAATTTCGCTCGAACAAGATCGACTAACAATCAAGGTTCTTCGACTCGGAATTTTTCTATCGATCACACACTTAAAACAGCTAGAACGTCTTCCTTTTATACTCCTTTATGCCATCATAGCCGTTGGCACTTACCAAAGGAATTCCTCCAATCTACCCGTTGGACGGAATCAATCAAGAAGATCATCCAAGCTATTTAAGGAATCTGATGATAGCCCATCAATCCTGTTCGCCCATACAATCAGGATCTTGGTTTCCAAGAATAGAACATTCCAAGAATATTTCGTCGACCATCGGATCTTCAATTGATCTTAGATAAGAATTAAAGAATCCGAAATGATTATCCAACCAAAGAATCTTCTCCGAAAGATAGGATCTAATCCTCAACCATATACCTCGGCTTTGGATTTCCTTCGTCACTGGATTAGAAATACTGTCAGTGAGAATAGACTTAAGTCTCGAGTCTTGATTCTTAAGTCTTGAGTCTTGAGTCTTGAGTCTTGAGTATGCAAAGTCTTCAGACTTTAAACTGTCGGTCTCCAAACATCCAGACTTAGACTGATAGAAACGTTTTGTCGCCTTCAAAATATTCTCGGAAAGATTTCTCCAACAATCTCCCCATTTTTGATGGTGACAAAACTTTCTTGTAGATTTAAACAACTTTGATTTGCAAAAACATTTCTCAAGCAATATGGCTAACTCAAAAAGATTAATAAAGCAACCAGACTCTGCATCCACAGAACATTGGTTAGTCTTTCATGAGTAATACCATATAACAACACTTGATAAGAATGCAACCAGTCAAACATCAAAATCCACAACCAATTCAGTCAAATTTAAATTCACACCCAAGTTCAAGTTCTCAAGTCATACTCAAAAATAAACATAACCAAAAAAAAATTTGAAAGTTGTTGGTTCAAATTGATTCTCCCCCTTTTTGTCATCATTAAAAAGGGTGAGAAATGAGTCATGTCTGCTTGGGAATGCGCACGATCTGGAAATCCCCAATGGACTGGATTACTCCTTCGAGCTTCTTCGGTCTTCCCTCGCTTGAGCTACCTCTTCTCCCTTAGCATTGGCTTGAAGTTGCGGAGCGAGGTCTTTGAATTTATCCTCCGAGAGACCGAAGATGCTTGTCCAGCATGCTTCAAGGCTTGGATTTCACAATCCGTAACATATATCTGGTTACGCATTTCCGAAGAATATTCATGATGCTACGAAAATCTGCAAAATCGTCCGTCTGCGTACCGGCATGAGCTTTCTCTGATGAAGTAAATGCTGACGATGGCGCTTCTGTATAGTCTGGCAGATTTAGAATCGATGTATCACCTTCTTCAGGCAATTGAGAAGCCTGAAATTCTTCTGGGTCTGCTGGAGATTGCCTTGGAATTTCACTAACAACATCATGAGGTGAGGACCTCTCTTGCTCGCCAACTCCCCCTGTCTCTAGGACATCGAGCGGGGAAGAGTGATGATCATGCTCTTGATTTCCCTTCTCTCCGATTCAGCAGACTTTTCTTTCTCTTCTTCTCTTTCTTCTTCAGCTTCTTTCTCCTTCTCTCTCTGCTCTTCTTCTTCTCTGTTCTTCTAAAGTTCTGTCGGTTGAGGCACAGAACGTCTGGTTCTTGTCAGTGCTTGGATAGTAGGATCTTCATCCTCTTCATCTTCATCTTCATCCTCATCCTCCAGGATGAGAGTTCTTTTCTTCTTTTTCGATGGGGCACCAATGGCCTCCTTTCCTTTCCTTTTTGAAGCAGACTGGACTGGAGATTTCACTCTGAATTTCTCCATTGCCTTGGACAGTTCTTGCAGACGCATCTTTGTTAACATCTTCAAACCTACCACCATTTTATCACACGGTCGAACACAAAATGTTTGTGGCGGTTCAATGTTCATATGTCTGAAGATCTTGGTCACCGCAGACCAGGATAAGGCAATTGTCCTTTGTCTTTCGACATTGCTCGTACATATGGAAGAGAATAGTGTGCGGGAGAGAGAACTTCCGTCCCGAGTTGATCGCGTACATCAACTTTGCTTCGAAAAGAGACACGAAGTCTTTGATGTAGACTTCGGTCTAAGACAGATTGATCACAATCTTATGAAGCATAATGTTGATGGCATTCATCCCGGAATAGGTAATTTTCTTCTCTACGTCCCTATTTTTGACAAGTTCCAGAGTAGTACGAGCAGGTGAGACTTTGATTGGCAGATAACATCCTCGTTCAACTCCAACTATGTCCGCCAACATATTCACATCTACCACATAGACTTGATCTCGTACACTGAATGAAATTCTTTTCGCATCCAAAAAACTAAGATTTGAATAGAAATAAGCGGTCGCCGCTGAGCATACCCGTCCGTAGAGTCGAGCAAAAAGTCTCAAGTTGAAGCAAATTCAACTTCTCTCTTAAGTTTACGTTGATGGTGTCCAGAAAGTCAAAATCGACACTTCTAGGGTTGATTACCCCTCTTTTCAACAGCCTGAAATACACCTTTTCCTGATCCTTGGACTTAAACAAATCCATCCGATTTCCTTTTACTTTTGCTGCCACACCCATTTTAGGTTGAAATTCAAGGAACATTCTGTCATCATCGTTCCCGTCAATCGATTTTGTCCTCGGCATACGAGGGTCACTTGGAATGTTCGCAAGTGCCTCTTCTCGCTCTTCCTTTCGGAGCAATTCCCAATTCTTCCATTTTCCGCAGAAAAAGATACTCATTTCATTAATTTTTGTCCTTAAGGAATTCATCTATATATTTTAATGGAGTACCGGTGCTTTTCAACGCACGATAAAGCTTATAGATAAAGGAGGGTCTTTGGACTCTTACTGGGTCGGCATTCTCGATTATCTCTTCTTCCAGATGTTGACTCGCATCTTGTGGGGCATGAGGTGTTGAATGACGTGGAAGAGAGCGAATCGGACTTTGTCGCTGACTTGATAAGTCTTCTTCCTCGCAAGATCGAAGTGAGTCGGTCCCTTCTCCATTCTTTGTGGTCCCCTCTTGCGATTCTTGATGATTTCCTTGAAGAAGACATCTTTCTTTGTCGATTGGAAGATTCCTTCACTTGCTTTCCCAAGAAAAATGACCACTTTCTCGAAGATGAACAGGAAATAGAAACAGGATCGGGAGGAGAGTTCTTTTTAGGGTTTTGAAAATTTGGGCGAAGAAAAACCGTATATATATAACTCGTTTTGAAAAGGGAAGTTCAACCGGTACAAAGAAAGTGTACGAACACTTCTTTTCAAAATCAATAACTGCCAAAATTAACCCTTAAAAGACAAGTTTTCAATTTCACACAGATTATTAAATAACCGAACAAAAGATCGTACCTTTTCGAGATTAGATAACTAAACGAGAATTCGTACCTTTTAGATAAAATAGCAACTTACAGTCTATAGCCATGCACGTCTGAGTCTGAGGGTTTAACGTCTGAGAGATTAGAGTCTTGGATTTGGTGAGTCTCTAGACTTTAACTTCTTCAAGCTTCAAAATGTTGAGTCTTGAACGGATAGAGTCAAATTGATTTTTCTCCAAAGGCTTTGTGAATATATCCGCTAGTTGACTCTTTGAATCAACAAATTGAATCGAGATTTCTCCATTTTGAATGTGATCTCTAATGAAGTGATGTCGAATCTCAATATGCTTTGCTCTTGAATGAAGGATTGGATTTTTGGTGAGATTGATCGCACTGGTGTTGTCACATCTGATTTCTATGCATGAGTCTTCAATGCCAAAGTCTTGTAGCTGTTGTTTTATCCATAGAATTTGCGAACAGCAGCTTCCAAGAGCTACATACTCGCTTGTCGTTGAGAGAGCTACCGTGCTTTGCTTCCTTGAAAACCAAGACACTGTCCCGTTTCCAAGCAGGTGACAAGTTCCGAAGTGCTCTTTCTATCGACTCGAATCGGCCAGATCTGCATCCGAGTATCCTAGAAGATTAAAGTCTCCTTTCTTGGGATACCAGAGACCGATGCTTGAAGATGAGGCAACGTATTTGATAACATGTTTTGCAGCACTGAGATGGGATTCTCTAGGATCTGATTGAAACCTAGCACAAATGCAAACACTAAACAAAATATCAGGTCTAGAAGCAGTAAGATAAAGAAGTGAACCGATCATGCTCCTGTACAGCTTTTGATCTACTTTCTTCCCTTCTTCATCCTTGTCTATCTTCTGAGAGCATGACATTGGTATGTCGGTCTTTTTGCAGTTTTCCAATCCAAACCTTTTGACAAGATCATTTGCATATTTTTCTTGATAAATAAAAGTTTCTTCCTTCATTTGTTTCACTTGGAGTCCAAGAAAGAATGTTAATTCTCCCATCATACTCATTTCAAACTCATCCCGCATAGACTTAGAAAATTTCTTGCATAGACTTTCGTTAGGTGATCCAAAAATAATATCGTCCACATATATTTGAACAAGTAAAAAGCTTTTGTTTTCCTTTTTGATAAACAAAGTAGTATCTACTTTACCTTTGACAAAACCATTCTGTAATAAAAACTTACTTAGTCTGTCGTACCAAGCTCGAGGTGCTTGCTTTAAGCCATACAAGGCCTTTTTCAGTCTGAAGACTGAGTCTGGCTTCTTTGGGTCTTCAAACCCAGGTGGTTGTTCCACATAAACTTCCTCATGGATAAATCCATTTAGGAATGCACTTTTGACGTCCATCCGGAATAACCTGAAATTTTTATAACAAGCAAACGCAAGTAATAGACGAATAGCTTCTAACCTTGCTACGGTGCGTAAGTCTCGTCATAATCTATTCCTTCTTCTTGCGTATATCCTTTGGCCACGAGTCTTGCTTTATTTCGTACGACTTTTCCTTCTTCATTCATCTTGTTCCCGAATACCCATTTGGCTCCAATAACAGTTTTACCTTTTGGTTTAGATGTCAATTCCCGAGACATCATTGATGTTGAACTGCTCGAGTTCTTCTTGCATAGCTTCGATCCAACTTTCATCGATAGAGCTTCTTCTATGCTTTTTGGTTCAATTTCAGAAATGAGAGCCACAAAGACTAGATTCTTCATGCCTTTTTGATCTGGTACGGATTCCTTCATTAAGTTCGCCAATAATGAGATCTTTGGGATGACTGGATTTATGCTTCCAGTTACTAGTTGATTTGCCCGGTTGATGATCTCTTTCTTTATTTGATTCATCGTGAGCATCTTGATGATGGACTTCCAGAGTCTGAGATGCTTCTTGAGATGTAGACGTTTGAAGGTCTAGAGCGGGTTCAGTCTCTTCGTACTGAGTTTGGCTGGATTCATCTTGCTCTGAGTCTTGGAATTTGACATTCATTGATTCTTCCACAGACTGGCTTTTCTTGTTATAGACTCTATAGGCTTTGCTTGATGTAGAATATCCAAGGAAGATGCCTTCATCCGATCTTTCTTCAAACTTACCAACTCGATCATTTGCATTTTTCAAAATAAAGCATTTGCAACCAAATACATGAAAGTATGAAACAATAGGCTTCTTACCTTTGAATAATTCATAGGGGGTTTTCTCTAGAATAGGTCTTAGAAAGACTCTATTTATAATATAGCAAGCAGTTGAAACAACTTCAGCCCAAAATCGTGAAGAAATTTTACTTTCAATTAAAAGTGTTCTAGCCATTTCTTGAAGAGATCTATTCTTTCTTTCCACAACTCCATTTTGCTCGGAGTATACGGAGAGGAAAACATGTGATTAAAATCCAGATTTATCACAGAATTTCGTAAAGTCTTGATTTTCAAATTCACTTCCATGATCTGTTCTTATACTAGAAATAGCAAATCCTTTTTCATTTTGAACCTTTTTAGCAAACTTCTCAAAGTACGAAAAGGTTTCGACTTACTTGCAAGAAAGAATACCCGGAGTAAAGCGAGAATAATCGTCTACAATTACTAGACAATATTTCTTACCTCCAATGCTCGGGTTCTTGTTGGTCCGAAGAGATCCATATGAAGCAACTGTAGTACATGATTAGTAGACACATGATTCATTGGCTTAAATGAATTTCTTACCTGCTTTCCCCGAATGCATGGAGTGCATAAATCGGATTTTTGGTATGGCAATTTAGGTAGACCTCGAACAAGCTTCTTTGATGAGATTTTGGCTAATTGCTTCATGTTGACATGGCCAAGTTTTCTGTGCCATAGGACTGCTTCATCTTGAATTGAAAACAGACATTGATCTTCATTTGGCTTTACATCAAGGAGATAGATATTTCCATGCCTTCGTCCCATGAAAGACTGAGTTGAGTCTTTGCTAATTCCAGAACATATGCCTTCTTGAAAGGAGATCTTGTAACCAAGTATCACACGGTTGGCTAATGCTGAGTAGATTGTAGTTGAGTCCATCCACTAGAGAGACATTGTTTATTGTGAGATTTCCAATTTTCACAGTTCCAAATCCCACAATGCTTCCTTTGCTTTGTTTCCTCCGAATGAAACTTTTCCTCCATTTACTTGAATAAGCTTTATGAAGCAATTTGAGTCTCCTGTCATGTGTCTTGAGCATCCGCTGTCAAGATACCACTTTACCTTCTTTTGACAGAGACCCGCATTCAAAAGAGAGTCTCAAGCTTTCTTTGGTACCCAAATTTTCTTGGGTCCTTTGGCGTTAGTAGAATGAGCATTATTAGGCCATACTTTCTTAACAATAGGCTTCCAAACCATAGGACACTCTTTTTCAAAATGATCCCGACTTGTTACATTTTGAACACCTTAAAGCATTTCGACCTACGAGACTTTACAAAAACTCTTTTGAAATGATTTTTGTAAGCCTCTTTCGACGGTCTTTTCTTAATTCTTTCTTTTACTTTCAGAAAATCAATCAAGGGGATAGTTTCTACTGTCATACTTAGACCAGACTTATTGAAGTAAGGTCTTTGGATTGAAAGAACTTTTTCAAGTTTTTCGAACCCTATTGAAAATTTCTTTGAAATATTTTATAAGTCGGTTTTTAAGAAAGCATTTTCTTTTGAAAGTTTATCTTCATTCTCTTTAAGAGAAGAAACATTTGACTCTAAACTTTTCACTTTTTCTTCTAAAATATTTTCCTTTTGTTTTAAAACTGAGTTTTCCTTTTTAAGTTCGGAAATCTTTTTGAGAGAAGTCTTGAGACTAAAACATAGTTCGTCAATATATTTAGAGACTTTGACAGAATTTTATAATCACTTACCTCAAATTCACCGTCTGAGTCGATCCAGTCTCGAGTCCGATTGCGCCATTAGACACAGATTGGCATATTCCTCATCACTTTCTTCACACTCGTATCGCTCCGGTTTCGGCTTTAAGAGCTTTTTGAGACTTCTCGACTTTCCTCTTTTCTTCTTCGAAGAGGACAGTTGGGTCGATGTGCCCCTTTTTCTTACACTCGAAGCAAACTACATCTTTGTTTGGTTCCTCATTATCAACAAACTTGGTTTGCTGTTTCGAAAACTTTGTTTCTTTGAGTTGAACCTTCTTCCTTTTCTTAAGCTTTCTTTCGAACCTTCGATCATAAGAGCAAGCTCCTCATCGTCCGATCTTCTTCGAATCTGTATCATCGAATCATCGTTAGATTTTAATGCAATGGATTTCTTACCTCTTGGATCTTCGTCTTCATTTATTCGTTCCACTTCGTAAGACTCAAGAGTTCCAATCAGCTCTCTACGATAATGGCATGATTCTTTGCGTCTCTCTTATTGAAGTCTTTATATGATTCCAATCCTTGGAGAGTCCACGTAGTAGCTTGTTCACCTTCATAGGATCAGAAATTTTCTGTCCTTGATTCTCAAGACCATTGACAATATCTGTAAAACGGCTAAACATATCAATTATAGATTCTCCTGGTTTCATTTTGAAGGATTCATATTGACCAAGAAGAATGTTAATTCTGGTCTCCTTCACTCGGTCCCGTCCCTTCATAAGTGATATGTAATCTGTCCCGAGACTTCTTTTGCTGTAACACAAGAAGATATTCTGTTATATTCATTGGTGACAAAGCACAATATAAAGAATAAATTGCTTTAGCATCGAGTGCTTGTGTCTTGTTTATCTCTTCTTGAGACATTCCGCTGGCTTCAACAGTTTCTTTCCCTCTTTCAGATACTGATGCAGTAGTAGGAGTGATTCCTTTTTCCACCACATCCCATTCTAGAGGATCCTTTGACCGTAGAAAAGCTTTCATCTTGTTTTTCCAGATGTTGTAATCCTTTCCATCAAAGTAGGGTGGTCTGGTATTGCTTTGCCCTTCCACCAGCCCTGGTGCTAGCATACTCGCCATGGATCTTTTACTCTGAAGTAAAACACTTCAAATAAAGTAAGAACACGAGCTCTGATACCAATTAATATAGCTAGTATGAGTACCTAGAGGGGGGTGAATAGGTATATAAAAATTCTCTTGAAGATTGCACAATACTTAGACAGATGGATAATTAAAAATCAATCGTGAGACTGAGTAAGGGAAAGAGAGAATTGAACACGTGGTTTATAGTGGTTCGGCTTGATTCAAGCCTACGTCCACTTTTCTGCACTGACAGCCAATTGGCTGGATTCCACTATGATCAAAGAGATGTTACAGTATTGATCTTCCTTGATTTCTAGGTGTAGACGATCTACCACACTCGCTCAAGGTGTCACCAAGTATAAACACTCTCTCGTGTATACAATTTCGCTCGAACAAGATCGACTAACAATCAAGGTTCTTCGGACTGGAATTTTTCTATCGATCACACACTTAAAATAGCTAGAACGTCTTCCTTTTATACTCCTTTATGCCATCATAGCCGTTGGCACTTACCAAAGGAATTCCTCCAATCTACCCGTTGGACGGAATCAATCAAGAAGATCATCCGAGCTATTTAAGGAATCTGATGATAGCCCATCAATCCTGTTCGCCCATACAATCAGGATCTTGATTTCCAAGAATAGAACATTCCAAGAATATTTCGTCAACCATCGGATCTTCAATTGATCTTAGATAAGAATTAAAGAATCCGAAATGATTATCCAACCAAAGAATCTTCTCCGAGAAGATAGGATCTAATCCTCAACCATATACCTCGGCTTTGGATTTCCTTCGTCACACGGATTAGAAATACTGTCGGTGAGAATAGAATTAAGTCTCGAGTCTTGATTCTTAAGTCTTAAGTCTTGAGTCTTGAGTCTTGAGTATGCAAAGTCTTCAGACTTTAAACTGTCGGTCTCCAAACATCCAGACTTAGACTGATAGAAACGTTTTGTCAGCTTCAAAATATTCTGGAAAGATTTCTCCAACACCCTGGTCCAACTAGAGGTTACACAACATTTCGTTGAGATAACTATCTCGGATCACAACAACAAAACGCTCATCATTACAATAATACAGAAAAAAGTGAAATTGAATCTCGCCCAGTGAGAATGCAAAAATTCATTAAGTAGAATCGACTTTCCAATGACTAGCTCTGGTCAATAGGTAGTGCACGTCGCCGCGAACAACATACTAGAATTTGGTCGAAATCAAGACTGAAATGGCCATCTGATTCTTGATAAACGCAGCCCCACACAGGGTCTTTTTTTCCCCCCATTCTCTTCCTCTCAGTGTTTTCCTCGGACGAGCTCCCTTTTCTCTCAAATGCTTCTGTTCACTCAGCTGACTCTCCTCTCTTTTCATTTTTGGCCAAATGGCTCAAGGCCACAATTTGACCAAGTTGATGAGTGCCTGGAGGAACCCAAACACACAACAGTTCTTTCTCCAACTCACTTAAAGGGAGGCTCTCCATGCCCGCTGTCACCCTGCAAGTAAGTTTTCTTGAGGCAAAGCTTTCGTCATCATATTTGACCTGCTGCCGCCAGTGTGGATCTTCTCTTACTGCAGTTCCTTCATCTCAGAGCGAATCTTGATTCCAGTGATACCTCACTTCTTACTGCTTCGTATGTGAATGAAACATCCAGTTCTTGCTTAGATGGATCACACTCTGGCGGCCACAGAATAGAGTATGATTCTTTTGTTCATGGCCTGACTCTTATAGGAATATGTTCATCCACAAGTTCTCCTTGCAGGATTCTGCCTCAGTCGTTGACTAAGGAACGCATTTCTGCGACTTTGGCTACCAAGACACTGCTCCCCCTGCGTAAGTAACCAGATATCTCGACAAATTGTCCGGAGTCAATGCTACATACCCCATCTGCATCGGTGGATCCTTATACCATAGCTTTGCCATTGTGAAGGCACAGACAAGAGTTAGAGGGGTCTCTGAGATACCCAAAAGTCCATTTCACAAAACTGCCCAATGTGCTCTGCCTGGATTGGAGAGGAAGCAATAACGAGCCTACTGCATGAGTAATGTCTGGCTGGCACATACCATGGCGTAAATCAAGCTACCAACTGCCAATGCATATGGCACTTCCTTCTTTGTCCGTCTCACTTGTAGGACACTAACTCAGCTTAAAAGGCATACGAGTGGAGCGCGAATTGGCTTTGACTTGCTCATGTTGAATCTCTCCAGCACCTTCTTGATGTATATCTCTCCTGCCATAATCAGGGTTATCTCTTGTAGGAGTGATTCTTATAGTAAGGATCTGCTTAGTTGGTCCCAAGTCCTTCATAGCAAATGACTTTCTCAACTCTCCTTTCATACTGTGAATCTTCTCTGCATCCCCGCTGAAAATCAACATATCTTCCATGTAGAGTAGAAGGGTAACGAACTCACCATCTGCAAAGGTCTTCATGAACACGCAGGGATCTGCAGTCATTTGCCGTATCCATGATTTACCATGAACAAATCAAATGTTCTACACTACTGTCTTGGAGCTTGTTTACACCCATACGAGCTCTTCTTCAATTTACACACCAAGTGCTCTTTTCCCCTCACTGCGAATCCCTTGGGTTGCTCCATATAGATATCCTCCTCTATATCACCATGAAGGAAAACAGTCTTAGTGGAGACCTCTTCAGTCTCTAGATTCATGCTGGCAGAGATGCCCAACAAATTACAGAGCAAAGACATCTTACCTATGGGTGAGTAAATTTGCGCAAAGTCAGATACGTTCTTCTGGTCAAGTGCCTTAACGAGCAGTTGCATTGTAGCTTGGCTTTTAGCTCCTCTTTGGCTTCCAATCTAAAGAGCCATTTATGCTAGTGTTCTCTTCCTTTGGACAGTTTCACCGACTCAAAAGAGTGCTTCTCATGCAAGGATTTCATCTATTCTTGTATGGGTTTTAACCAATCTTCCTTGAGCTCATGCGACATAACCTCTTGGTAACTCTGGCTCTTCCCCATCAGTAAGCATGATATTTATACAGGGAGGATATAAATGGGATGGTGCTCTTTAGCGGAACGTCTCAACTAAGGCTGAACTGCTGCTTTTGGAGGAACTTCCTGAATTTGCTCATCTGCCACATCATTATGAGGTGCAGGCACTTCTTTTGTAGGACTATCATGTTGTTCAATTTCCCCACCATCAAGGGTAGTGTTACGAGCTACTTTTTGCAGATCAACACAAGTTTTGGAATCTTACTTTGGCTTCTCGTATTTCTGGAAATGTTCAATGGTTTCATCCTTTATATATACTCCATTGTGGCTCCTGATAATCTTCTCTTCCACTGGAACTGACAGCCTGTAACCCAGTAGCATACATAGTTTGGACTTCACATCAAGCGTCTAACTCATCCCTTGAGATGTGCACAGAGGCTGTGGCCAAACACTGTCGAGTGCTTTTAAGAGACATCTTTTGCGGTCTGAACTCATTCTGATATGTCACCATCCAAAGGAACTGAGGCAGAAAGGTTGGTCAATTAGCTACAGTTGATATTGCCATACCCCAAAATGATTTAGGGATTTTTGCATGAGAGAGCATGCACAAAATTCTTTCGAGAATGGTGCAGTTCATTCTCTCTACAACACTATTCTGATTTGGAGTCTTTGGAATGGTCTTCTCCGGCCTAATGTCATGATCTCTGTAATACTTCTCAATGGGACCTCAGTATTCATCACCATTATCTGCACAAACACATTTCAACTTCCTTTTCATTGCCCTCCTAATACTGAAATGAAGCTGCTTGAATAGATCAAGTACCTCAGCATTGATTGTCAAAGCAAATGCCCGGACTTTTCAAGAGTAATGATCAATAAATGTAACAAAATACAGGGCACTGCCAAGAGTTCTAGCATCAATTGTGCATACGTCAGCATGAACAAGATCTAAAACCTGTGATCTTTTGGAGGGATAACAACTATAAAATGCAGCTCTATGTTGTTTGCCAGCCAGACAATGAGCACAAGCTTCTGAAGGCGTACCTTTCAAAGGAAGCAATTCCTTTCCAGTGAGAATTTGCAGTCCCTTCTCACATTTGTGACTAAGCAGCCTATGCCACAACTCTACCGAGGCATCCTCAATTGCGTTCACCTCTCCATGGCATGACTTGAGCTTCTGTCGTATACAGAGTGCTTGACTTGACACGTCTCACCACCATGAGAGAACCTTTGGCGATCTTCCATTTACCTCAACTGAAGTGGCTATGATAGCCCACGTTGTCAAGTGCACTAGCAAAAATCAACTGAAGACAGAATGTTTTGGAGCATGTCTAACATGTCTTAGTACCAACGGGCATTGGGTATTGGTTTGTGAAGAGATGCTACAACCACGTAGCGTCTTGGCTTGCTGGGTTGTGAGATTAACATAACCATCACCTCACACAATGGCTACATAATCATCAGATGCTGCTGCTATAGAATCTTTTTCTTCTGTCTCTTCCTCTCCAACCTACTTTTGCTCCCTCTTGAGCAATCTGCACTCTAAAATATGCAAAAGACCTCATCAAGAAGTTCGGATTGGAAAATAGCAAAAAAAAACTGAGATACTAATGTCAAGCTCTTCGAAGCTGGATAAAGACGAATGGGGAAAGAAAGTTGACCAGAAGCTTTATAGGAGTATTATTAGTTCACTTATTTATCTTACTGCTTATAGACCTGACATTTTATTTAACGTTTGCATTTGTGCTAGATTTAAATTAGTCCCCAAGAATCTCATCTAAGTGCTGCAAAACACATGATGTTGCAATGACTTCAAAGCTAGGTTTATGGTATCTCAAAGAATGAGACTTTACTCTCCTTGAATATTCATACGTAGATTTAGCAGGTTGCAGAGTTGATAGAAAGAGTACTTCAGATACTTGTCAACAGCTGAGTAACAAGCTGGTGTCTTGGTTCTCAAGGAAGCAGAATACCATAGCTCTCTCAACAGCAAAAGCAGAATATGTGGCTCTTGGAAGCTGTTGTTCCCAAATATTGTGGATAAAGCAACAGTTAAAAGACTTTGGAATCGAAGACTCATGCAACGAGATCAAATGCGACAATACCAGTGCCATTAATCTCACAAAGAATCTAATTCTTCATTCAAGAGTAAAGCACATAGAAATTCGACATCATTTCATTAGAGATTATGTTTAGAATGGAGAAATTATGATACAATTCATTGACTCAAAAAATCAGTTGGCAGATATATTTACAAAACCACTGGAGAAAAGTTTATTTGACTTTATTCGTACTAGATTGAACATCACATCCTTTATCAGTTAAAGTCTAAAGATAGTTAGACTCAGAACGCCCAAAGGTCACGACTATAAGTTAATTTCTTCTTACAGGTAATTTAAATTTTAGGAAGAAATTTTGAAAAGGTACGTTTATTTGTTAATCACTACTTGATTGTTTTGTTTTTAGAAATTATCTTTTTCGGTTTTTGAATTAATGGTGGTTTTTCATTTTCAAAAAGACAATTTTACTTTTTCCTTTATGACAATCCGTATACCTTATTTCATCTACTTTATATACTGTCGATTTTCTTCTTCTTCATTTTCACTCATAAACCCTAGATTACAGAACTCCATTTTCTCACACTTTCTCTCTAGTTTAATCCGAAAAGATTTCACCTATTTTTTTTTCACGATCGAGTTGAGAAATCTCCCAAAGACAGTGACAATGTCTTATTAAAGAAAGTCTTCTAGAATCGCGAGCAGGGGACCACAGCATATGCGTGAGGGTCCTATGCACTTTGATCTAACTAAGGAAGAAGACTCTCCTCAACAGTAGCAGCAAAGTCAACAACAGCATTCTCAACCATGTCATTTTTCTCAACCTAAGACTCAAGTTCCTTTGTAGCATCAAACAAAAGAAGAAATCATCGAAAATGTTGAACCTAATGGTGGTAAAGGATAAGGGACAACTTCTTTATGCTGCTCTTGTCACTCAATTATTCAGACATTTCAACATTCAGTCTCCTAAAATTCTATGTGTTCGAACCATTGCTCCAATGGTAGTAGGACTGAAAATAGTTTCCAAGATGCATTTAAAAGAGTTGAACAAGGTGTTGGAGAGCATTAAGGAGAAATCCGCTGTCAAGGCAAAGCAAGACTCTGCAGCAGGAAAAAGGAAAGGTAAAGAGCCCATGAGCAAACCAATCAAGAAGAGGAGAGCACTCATCTTGGAGGATGAAGAAGATGAGGATGACATTACTCTCTCCGCTTTTGCCTTAAAGAATTTACAGAGTTTTGTTAGCTTTCAAGCTCCAAAGGACCAAGAGCACAGGGAAAGAGAAGAAACGGAGAAGAGAGATGAAGAAAGAGAAGCAAGGAGAATAGAGGAAGAAGAGAGAGGAAGAAGAGGGTCAAGATGATTATCTTGAACCTACATTTGCTGGAGAAGAAGGAGAACAACATCACCTTGATGCTGAAGAAGAGCATGAACAAGAAGAACAATATTTCTCTCCACCTAAAAGCACAGAAACAAGGGGAGCTGCAGACGAAAGAGGTACTTCTTCACTTGCTTTTACTAGTGATGATGTTAGTCGTTCTCCTGTCGATCCAGAGGATGTGTATGCCTCTCAATTTCCTTAAGCTGATATTGAGGCATAATCTCCAAGTCTGGATGTTCCAGCTGAGGTTCCATCATCAATTAATACTCCTCAATCTACACGTGCTGAAACGAGTACTCAAACCGATAATACACCAGACTTTAAGAGACTGCTCGATCTTCTTGTGGAGATCAAAGTTCAGCTTTATGGATTGGAGTGTGAATTTCAGAACATGAAGTCAGCTCATCAAGCCACTTCAGTCTCTCTACACGATCAAGTACAAGATGTTAAGGATGACTTGAAGAAGCTGGAAGAGACTATTAAGTCGATGGAGGATTTCCAGATCGTTTGAATCCCCAAATAGTCATGATTTCACCCAACTCTTTTGAAAGTTTTTCCCTACTTTTTGTTGATGACAAAAATGGGGAGAGAGTTTGTGCAGATTTGATTTAAATTATTTTTTGATAACTATTTGCTTGGTTTGACTTTGGTTTAATTTTGGTGAATTTGGACTGGATTTTTGACTGTTATTTGGGTTTGAATTTTTGTGCTTGCAGTAACTAAGCTTGCAGATGTGATTATGGATGGATAATTACTTATCTTGTGGATATTTACTTATTATGCAGGTTTAACATGTTTTCTGTGGTTGCAAAATCAATACTATCCATGCCTTAATTTATTTATTTTCATAAAACATCACGTTTTGCTTGAGTGTTGTTTTGCAGGTTAAAAATTTTTCTGCAAATTTGCAGGAAAATTTTGTCATCATAAAAAATGGAGAGATTGTTAGAGAAAACTCATTAATTGTTTTGAAACTTACAAAACATTTTCTAAAGTCTAGTTTGAAGACTTGTAGACTTAAGTGTTATAGTCTAAAGAACTCCAGATGCTACCATCAAAATCTGAAGACCACTAAACTTTAATCTCGAAGTTTGACCTCACTAACAATTTCCAAACCGACGAGTGAAGACTTATCTAGATGCGAGCTTATCTTCAAGGATTCGGTCCGTATGGTTTGTGGAAGATCTTATGGCTGAATATAGCATCTAATGATCAATTATTTTTATCAATTCGGATAATCAGATCTCTTGAAAGGCAAAGTATACTTAGAAGGTTCTACTTATGGAAATTAAGATCCTAATTGTATGGGCGAGCATGATTGATGGGCTTTTATCACATTCCTAAAACGACTCGAGATCTCCTTGATTGATTCTATCCAACGGGTAAATTGAAAAAACTCATTTAGAAAGTGCCAACGGTTATAGAGGCAATGAGGAGTATATAAGGAAAACTCTTAAGTTGTTCGAGTGTGTACGTGAAAGAAAAATTTCAAAGTTTGAAGCTCCTTAGTTCTTTACTATTTCAATTGTCGAGTTTAACTTGTCCTCAAAAGAGAGAGCAAACACTTGTGAGACTTTGGAAGAGTGTAATAGAGTTTCTACATTCTAAAGTCAAGGATGTGAGACTGTAAAATCTCTTTTGATTCATAGTGAAGTCTAGCCAATAGGTTGTCAGTGAGGGAAAGTGAACGTAGGCTTGATCTAAGCCGAACCACTATAAACTTTGTGTTTCTATTCTCTTTCTCTGAACTCCTTACTTTAATTCGTAAAGAGTTATATATATATGCTTATAGCTGATTACTTCTTCAGTCTATTATCTTCTAAAGGCAATTTACTTAAGTCTTGCGAAAAATTCTTTTTACATCTATTTGTTAGGGAAATCACTTATGATGTTTTGAAGATGACAAAATAAATCAAAGGCTACTAACATGTTTAATGGTTAAGTAATAGACCATGCAGATAATAGAACATGTAAATGATATTATCAAAGTCAAAAGACGGCCAGAAGACTGAACGTAACACATGTCCAAAGTATATTCTGAAGATTTCTAGACTGCTGTGTCAAAGTCTGAAGACTGCCAGACTTTAGTGTCAAAGTCTGTTCTACATCAGAAGTCTGCTCACTCTAACAAATTCCAGACTGAACGTGAAGGAAGAACCAGAAGACATACTATATGCTGAAACTGAACCAGAAGACAGATTCTATACTGAAGCTGAATTTATTCAAACGGTGTTCAGACCTTAAAGCTAAATCTGTTCAGAAGCAGAATATGTTCAGACTCAGATTGCAAAGTCTATCGCACTCAGACTTAGATTGTAAAGTCTATTGCTCTCAGACTTTACATCCAGATTCGACAGAACTCAAGCCCAATCATATAACAGATAGTGATCTGGTTTGGATTCCACATCAAGATTGATTTGATTGATTCAATCTAATTGATTGACGATTGGATCTTGAAGACAAGAACTTTCTATACGAAGAAGCTTTACTTATGGAAACCAAGATTCCGTTTATATGGGCGATCGGAATCAATTTGGGATTCTATCTTTGTCACTTAATGGCTACCAAATCTTCTAAATACAGAGCTGTCCAATTGGTATATTGGAAGACGATTCTCCGGGATACTGTCCAACGGCTAGTTTGGAAGTGGAGGAGTATTTAAAGAGATGAAGGACCGATAAGTAAGTAAGAGATAGAGCGTAGAATTTATAATTCCAAAGTCTGAGCGACCTTCGATCATACACTTGTCTTTGGAGAGCTTAAACATTTGTAATCGTGAGAGAAATACCAAAAGAGTGACTTAGTGAGATAGTGTGATCTACTAAGTGTTTACACTCGAAGTTGTAATCTTTTGTTGATTGTATAGTGGAATCTAGTCAAGAAGGCTGTTAGCGTGGGAGAGTGGACGTAGGCTTGGATTAAGCCGAACCACTATAAACCTTGTGTTCTTATTCTCTTCCCTAACTCCTTTGTATTATTTGAAGATTATTTTATTCCACATATATTTGTCAAGATTTATTTTAAACATCTATTCACCCCCTCTAGGTGTTCGTACTAGCTTTCACACTATTCACCCTTATAGGTGTTCTCACTAGCCCTTTCACCGGGGACTTCTATTGTAGAATGAAGGTTCGACGAAAACGGCATCTTCCATGTCTCATCCCTAGCCATATACCAAAGTCAACCCGAACTTCGGCCACTCCTGCGGCGCAACTTGCAAGTTCTCCCTCGAATCCAACGACCCATCCGTCCTCGCGACCATGATGTAATTCACGCCTTTCCCTTTCCCCTCTTCGAACCTAGCCTTCCTTGGCTTGCGGCTCTCAATTTCCTTACTAGGCAATACCTCGATCCTCTGCCTCATGTGACCATTCTCCAAGGGATGCGGCACTACCACACTGGTGATGGACTTGAACTGCCGAGACTCCATGATCCGCAGCACCAAGCCTTGGGAGCTTGGCTCCATCGGAGCCTACGGCTCGTTCTGTGCCTCATGTGGCCATTCTCCGAGGGATGTGGCACTGCCGCAATGGTGACGAAATTGAATGGCCAAGGCTCTAGGATTCGTAGCCTTGAGCCCTAGGAGCTTGTCTCCATTGAAGCCTACAGCTTGCTCTCTCCGACCACACCACAACAAATTCCAGCCATTACAAGAATTATCTTACTCCTGATCAACTAAACAAACTGAATCTCCTCAAATTTCGATCATAGCATCAACCGAATTTTAGCTCGTGAGCTCTTAAAGACAAACGGAAGGAAAACCTTAGAAAATGAATAAGAGAAGCAACGGAAGCAAGTGAGGGGACAACGAAAGACTCTAGAAGCTACTGGTTTGCATCTCTTTGCTAGATCTAGTTTGGGCGAGGGCTACCCTCGTCAAATTTGGGGAGACAAACCCTTGCCCAAGCTAGGGCAGCCTTGCTTAGCTTGGGCAAGGCCAACCCTTCTTGGGCCTAGCCTTGGGGAGGGCTCCCCTCGTTGTGTTTTGTCCTTGCTCAATCAGGCCTCGCTTGTGACGAGCAAGGCCAGCCTACCTAGCCATAGCCGATGGTTGGCCACTAGTAAAAAGACAAGAAAGTAAAAAAAAAAAAATCAAAAATTGAGAAAATATTTAAATATTTTTAAAAATTGTTCATGTTAGATCATCGTGCCACATAGGATGACTAGCATCCACGTTAGCGAATTTCAACAAAATTTGCCCATATGGATTCAATTGGTAAAATAGGAAAATGTTTAGCACTCATTGAAAAAATTGAAAATTTTATGATTAAATTGAAAAAAGTGTAATAAGTTTATGACTTTTTAGATAAGTTTCTCACGCACAACTCATTTTGGGGCAGTCCTCCATATCTTTTGCTATGTGAAGGGTATTTTATTTCAAGCACTTTTTTTTTTTTGTTCAATTTACCTAGAGCTTCAAGCTTATTTTTGTTAGTAATATTAGGATATTTAGATTTCATTTTTGAAATATTTAGGATATTTTCTATTATTTCAATATCTATTTTGATTATGCAAATCTGATTTGATTTCTTTGATTTAAGCTTATAAATAGGCTGTGTATATTCTTTTCATATATCGAATTATACAGAAAATTCTTCTATCATCTTTTTAACTTTATATTTAACTTGGTATTAGAGCCTCCTTTCTTGAGGCAATCCCAAAGAAATTTCCCAATTTTACTTTTGTTTTTTTTTTCTTTGCACCCACACATCCAAGTAATAAATCCCTCCCCACCGTGATCTTTTAGATTATCGCTCCATATGCTAGCGGTTCTTCCTAGTCAATTCATTTATCTCAGTGTAGCAAAAAGTAGACCATCGCACTCGATGGAACAAATGTGGAGTATCATGCCCTCAGCCATAGGACAATGAATTGTTGTGGTTGTGATAGTTAATACAAGTAGGGGTGTCAAAAATACTCAAACCGAATCGAAAATTTTGGGTCTTTTCATTCTAGTCTCTTTTGATTCGGATAATAAGTATACGCAATTTTCATATATTGAGGCTCAGTTTGGGTTTGGGTTGTGATAGCTAGTACGAACACCTAGAGGGGGGTGAATAGGTGTTTAAAATAAATTTTGGCAAATATATGCGGAATAAAAAAAACTTCGAGTAAAAAAAAGGAGTTAGGGAAGAGAATAAGAACACAAGGTTTATAGCGGTTCGGCTTAATCCAAGCCTACGTCCACTCTCCCACGCTAACAGTCTTCTTGGCTGGATTCCACTATGTAATCAACAAGAGATTACAACTTCGAGTGCAAACACTTAGTAGATCACACTATCTCACTAAGTCACTATTTTTGTATTACTCTCACGATCACAAACGTTTAAGCTCTCCAAAGATAAGTGTATGATCGAATGTCGCTCAGACTTTGGAATTATAAATTCTATGCTTTATCTCTTACTTGCTCATCGGTCCTTCATCTCCTTAAATACTCCTCCACTTCCAAACTAGTTGTTGGACAGTATCCCGGAGAATCGTCTTCCAATATACCCATTGGACAGCTCTGTATCTAAAAGATTTGATAGCCGTTGACTGACAAAGGTAAAATCTCAAATTGATTCCGATCTCCCATATAAATGGAATCTTGGTTTCCATAAGTAAAGCTTCTTCGTATAGAAAGTTCTTGTCTTCAAGATCCAATCATCAATCAATTAGATTAAATCAATCAAATCAATCTTGATGTGGAATCCAAACCAAATCACTAGCCGTTGTATGATTGGGCTTGAGTTACGATTCATCGAATCTGGATGTAAAGTCTGAGAGCAATAGACTTTATAATCTGAGTCTGAGTGCGATAAACTTTACAATCTGAGTCTGAACATATTCTGCTTCTGAACAGATTTAGCTTTAAGGTTTGAACACCGTCTGAATAAGTTCAGCTTCAATATAGAGTCTGTCTTCTGGTTCAGTTTCAGCATATAGTTTGTCTTCTGGTTCCTTCTTTCACGCTTAGTCTGGAATTTGTCAGAGTGAGCAGACTTCTGATGTAGAACAGACTTTGATACTAAAGTTTGGTAGTCTTCAGACTTTGACACAAAAGTCTGGAAATCTTCAAAATATACTTTGGATATTGTCGCGACCTGACCTCGCCACCCTCGAATCCCTTATCATCGCAAGGAGAGAAAAGGGGAAAAGGTCGGATTTAGGGGTACTTGATCACAAAAGTTCCCTCACGGCTTGCGTTCCAAAAGACGTCATCACCTCGCCTTTTGGATCAAGCCTCTCATGAGTTCCCTCCACGAGATTGCGAGCTCTCCCAAGCTCGTACCTCACGTGACAGCGGAATATCGCGATCCATACCCACATAACCAACACACCTAAAAAAGGGAGTCGAATGTGGATATCGAATTTAAGGGTACTTTTACCATGGTAGCCCTCTCGATAGTACGCTTCACCCATTAGGATGGCATCACTTCATCCTTTGAGCTACTCCCACATCAAGTATGCTAAACCATAGTGAGTTTCATCGAAACTCATACCCCGCGTGACAACGGATTTATTTATATGATCTAGGTATTTAACAACCTAAAAAATAGACAGGAGTCGCCACTAGCCTCGTTTTTGGGGGTCGGCTAGAAACCCAATCGAGGGTCGGGAGTATTCCCTCAATTCCTACGCAACCAGATATCTAGGTTCGGGGACTTGGGTTACGTTAATATTGTTATTAGCACCCTTTCGGTACCTAAACAGTATGTTGTGTTTTTCCTAATATGTCCATGCGTTTATTTTTTACATTTTCGGGATCATTAATTCCTAGGCTAAGTGATCATGCGTGGTTGATCATTTTCATGCTATTATATTTCTAAAAAAAATAGAAAGGAAAACAACCAATGAAATTGAAATTGCAAGACATGAAGTAAACAATCAAGAGAAAGCAATAAACCTAATCATGCAATTCTAAAAATATAAAAGAGAAAACACAATTAAGAAAAAAGAGGGAAAAAGGGAAAACCCGCAACTCGTCGGGTTTTATACAACACAAGGAACCCGAGACATATGTCGGGAGAAAAATGAATATTACAGAATAACGGTTGGAGTGGACATCGACCTCCACCATCTTCACTTCTTCTCCACTTTTTGGATCCTATTCTAAACCTAATCTAGAAAATCTGGATGATTAGATGCATACAAATGAAAGAAACAATCATCACGTAGCGAAACAATCAAAAGCAAGACATTCTTTTATGTTCACAAAGAGTGACTAAAGTCACAAAGTCTTCTAGATCAAATTCTAAGTGAAATCTCAAGATTTAGCATCATTATGTATTACACCTAAATCATCTATATAACGATCACACATAAAGCATATAACATGACAAACATTCAAGCCATATGACCTTGGTCCTCAATCAACCCAAAACAATGAATGAACCAACTAAAGATCACTTATTCCAAAACATGCACCATTGAATTCACTCAACATATGTATTTAAGGCAAACGGAGCAATCAATGTGTGACCCACATGATACCTAAAACCGTTTTGTAGACAATTGATAAAGGATGTCATTCCATGAAGGAAGCACCTCAAGATTCCTAACGCCTGAATTTCTAAAAATATTAAGAACATGAACAAGTCAATCAAGAATAGATCATAGTAGCATGTCACATCGGCATTCTATAACATATTAAAAGCAATTGGGACAAATCTACTATCTCATCTTAAGACTAACAACAACTATCCACAGAACAGATAGCATTACAGTTCAAGATAAATTCCAGATTTCAAAGCTCGATTTGAAAAAAGGAAAGGCAGGGCAAATGATGACCAGATCGCATATATAATATGTCAATGGAAAGTTTGAGAAGCCTATTATAAATCTCTAGAAGACATTAAGTCCTAATAACATCATCTTCCAGCTCATTCCGGTTAAAATAGAAAATTGCAGCAGGTCAAAACAGCAAATCAACCTAAAAAAAACTACTGCAAAATTGACAGACTTTGTCGGTATTTTTTGATAACCGGATGATGTCTATTCAGGGCGTGCGACATATGAAATTGAAGCTTGAGAAGTCTATTTGCTATGTCTAAAAGGGTTCAAGACTAGAAAGCCTCATTTGTCACCTCATTTAAGCCAAAACAGAAAGTCTATCAGTCATACGAAATCGCGACACATCGACCATTCTATTTCAATACCAACAGCAGCTAGCCACAGAAGAAAAAGAAGCAAAACAGCAACTTCTATTACCACAACCAGAACAACCATTTCTATTAATACTTATTTTGTAGGATTCACTTCATCACGCAAACAATAGGAATCATGCTCAGCATACATGGATTAATTTCCAGTAAAATTTGATTTATTCTTGACATAATATCTTTTCCACATGCTTCAATCATAAGTAGCGATTATAGCATACTGATATTCATATATGGTGTGTGTCATGGAAAATCAAATTTGCATTTGCATTGAACAGTTTGAAGCTAGAAATGCCATACACACAGACATAGATTTTTAGCAAGCAAGCAAGAGGGATATACCACAAACATATGCTTCCCTAGTACGCAATTACAAGAAGAAATCAGCAAAGACTAACATGTTACCACAGCCAAAGAAGTTCAGCAAATGGCCATTTGAACCTAGCATGCAATAAACCTTATTATCAATCTTACGCAAAGAAATTGTATAAGGATTCTGATCATTGACCTCATTAGTGTGAATGTATACAACATCTAGAATGATCTCAATGTCAACACCATCTCTATCCCTTTACGATACAGCAATCGTTCGTCTCGATTACACAGCAAAGAGCACGGCTTAATCAATATCCACTCAGCTCAAGGTCAAATCCGAACCAGAACCTAAACAGATCCTCTAAATCCATCAATCAATAACAATGGTGACAACAGCAACACCTAAACAAATGATATTTACTAGGAAAAACTCAATAAACTTGTTCTTCCCTACCTGGTCGAACCAGAGATAGAGCGATTGAGAGAGAGAAAGCTAGATAACCTTGAATGAATGGTGAAGGATTGAAGCTATGGCTGCCAACGACGCTATCACCACTGTTGCAGGGGAGTTACCTAATCTGCAATCCGAGCAGGCCGCGTGAATCTGAGCCTTGAACTCCGAGGTCCTCGACCGGCCGTTTTAGCGGATCAAATCCGGTGTGCGAGAGAGAGCCGAAAGAAAATCGTTCAAGTCAGAAATAGCGAACAAGAAATTGGAGACCAAAACCCTAACGGATCAAAAGAGAGAGAAAGAGAGCTCACCGATCGAGCAAGCTCGATCCAGAGAGAAAAAATCGGTCAAACGTCGTTGTCGTCACCGCCAGTCCGCTTCGGATATGAATCAGCAAAGAATCAACTTTTGGAGATGTCCACCCTTCAACGACAATGAAGCTGCTCTTTGATCTCGCTTTAGGAATCGTCAAACGAGAAGAATATCAAGTTCGACTATAATACGAGAGCTGTCCAACGCCGATCTTCAGATTCTGACTTGCTGTTTTGAAGAGAAAATCTCGATTGATGATGGAACAACGACTTTCGGCGTTCGCTCGGCTTCCAACCTCGATTACGAACGATTTCCTTTGATCAAATCATGAGGAACCGCTTCTTCATATCTACTTTCTCATTCAATCGGAGAGAGAATGAGTGGAGTCACTCCACTTCGTCAAAGCTGGCTTCCGCAGAAGAAGGATTGCTTCCTTCTCCCCTTTTCTCCACCGAGTGCGGAGAGAAAAATTGGAGAGAGAGATGTAGAGAGAGAGTCCACGATTGAGAGAGAGATCCCTCAGAGAGAAACTGTCAGAGAGAATTTTCGCATCCTCGGAGAGAGAGAGCGAGCATTTTCTCGGCCAAAAACCCTCTGAGCGAAAGAGAGGGAGAGACCGTGTGAGGAGAGAGAGAAACCGTGTGAGGAGAGAGAGATTCCGTGCCAAGTCCCCCGAGAGCCCAGAGCGTCCGTTCCTTTTATATTTTTTTATTTTTCTTTTTTCTTTTTGTTTTCTTTTCATTTTCGTTATTTCTTATATTCTTATATTCTTTTTGTTTTCTTTTCATTTTCATTTTCATTTCATTTTTTTTATGTTTTCCTTCATCCATTTTTTTAATCTTTTGGGCTCTTTATTCTTTTTCTCTCTTTTTTTTTTCTTTTTCCTCTTTTTCCTTATTTCTAATTTTTTTTGTCTTTTTATTTCAAACAATTTTTTTAACTTTTGCGAATTTGAATGTTTAAAACATCGACAAAAATTTCGGGTGTCAACAGACATGTGTTACGTTCAGTCTTCTGGCCGTCTTCTGACTTTGATAATATCATTTACATGTTCTATTATCTGCATGGTCTATTACTTAACCATAAAATATGTTAGTAGCCTTTGTGAAAGCTAGTACGAACACCTAGAGGGGGGTGAATAGGTGTTTAAAATAAATCTTGGCAAATATATGCGGAATAAAATAAACTTCAAATAAAACAAAGGAGTTAGGGAAGAGAATAAGAACACAATGTTTATAATGGTTCGACTTAATCCAAGCCTACGTCCACTCTCTCACACTAACAGCCTTCTTGGCTGGATTCCACTATGCAATCAACAAGAGATTACAACTTCGAGTGCAAACACTTAGTAGATCACACTATCTCACTAAGTCACTCTTTTGGTATTTTTCTCACGATCACAAATGTTTAAGCTCTCCAAAGACAAGTGTATGATCGAAGATCGTTCAGACTTTGGAATTATAATTCTACGCTCTATCTCTTATTTGCTCATCGGTCCATGATCTCCTTAAATACTCATCCACTTCCAAACTAGCCGTTGGACAGTATCCCGGAGAATCGTCTTCTAATATACCCATTGGACATCTCTGTATCTAAAATATTTGGTAGCCGTTGAGTGACAAAGGTAGAATCTCAAATTGATTTCGATCGTCCATACAAACAGAATCTTGGTTTCCATAAGTAAAGCTTCTTCGTATAGAAAGTTCTTGTCTTCAAGATTCAATCATCAATCAATTAGATTGAATCAATAAAATCAATCTTGATATGGAATCCAACCAGATCACTAGCCGTTATATGATCAGGCTTGAGTTCTGTCGAATCTAAATGTAAAGTTTGAGAACAATAGACTTTACAATCTGAGTCTGAGTGCGATAGACTTTGCAATTTGAGTCTGAACATATTCTGCTTCTGAACAGATTTAGCTTTAAGGTCTGAACACCATCTAAATAAGTTCAAATTCAGTATAGATTCTGTCTTCTGGTTCAGTTTCAACATATAGTCTATCTTCTGGTTTTTCCTTCACGTTCAGTCTAGAATTTATCAAAGTGAGTAGACTTCTGATGTAGAACAGACTTTGACACTAAAGTCTGGCAGTCTTCAGATTTTGACACAGAAGTTTGGAATTCTTCATAATATACTTTGGACATGTGTTACGTTCAGTCTTCTGGCCGTCTTCTGATTTTGATAATATCCTTTACATGTTCTATTATCTGCATGGTCTATTACTTAACCATTAAATATGTTAGTAGCCTTTGATTTATTTTGTCATCTTCAAAACATCATAAGGGATTTCCCTAACAATCTCCCCCTTTTTGATGATATGCAGATTTGTAAACATGCTTTAAAAAATATTAATTTAAATCAAAGGATATTAAAAGATAGCAAATAGATTGAGCATAACAATAAATAAAAAAAATAATCACAGCTCAATATTATGCCATAGATAATATCAACCAATCAACACATATGCATATTCATATCTTCTCCCCCTTTTTGTCATAATCAAAAAGCGATAATAATGGAAAAAGTATCAGTAGATAATGATAACAAATATCTTTCATGGGTCACAATTTCCAAAAATCAGTCTTTATAAAGTAAATCGAATATAAAAGATATGCAATATAGCTCACTTCGAATATATCAGCAAATATCCAATAAAAATCACGGATGCATCATGAAATTCACATACCATTTTTGTCATAATAAAATGATAATATCAATACAAGATTTATCAATGACAAAAAGTAATAAAAGATGCACTAACCGGATTTTTTAGAACAAATTCTGACACATTTACCTTTTCTTCCATTCATAATAAGATCACGATCAATCAAAAAATGTTTTTCCATAATTGATCAAAGCTACCCCCTCAATTTGTTACCTTTTTGAGATGATCACGATTCTTTCCTTTTTCTTGGATTTGCTTTCTCCCTCTGTGATCATGATGATATTTGCGAATAGAAACAATTGTGGCTTGTGCACGTTGAACAGAATATTTTTCCAGTATTTCCTTTGTAGCAACAACATTTGCAACGATACCACCCGTGTGGTGGCGTAGGTGGTTGAGCAAGGGAACTTTTCACGAGAGGTCCCGAGTTCGATCCACGGCGTCGTCGTTGCTTAAGTGCTAGCACGTCTTAAGTGGGTTGTCGGGGGTGGTGGGTTCTCCCGCTTACGCAGCCCCCCAGGGCCTACTCTCCACCGCGAAGCGGCGAGCGGAGGTTCCCTGGGCTACCAAAAAAAAAAAAAACAACATTTGCAACGATCACTTGCATTTTGAAATTCGAGGCAAAAATTTATTTTCTTTAACCAAGCTCATCTCGAATTCAATTTGCATAAGCTTAACAAACTTTTTCCACAAATAAGCTGTAATAATATCCACGTAATATATAATGCCCTTTCTTCAAATAAATAAATTGAGTAGCATATATAAAATTATCAAATATTAAAATTCAGAACTATTCAACCTTTCGACACATAAGGGATTTCCTCAACAATTTGCAAAAATTTTGCATAAGGAATAGAATCTTTGAACTTCCAAAAAATAATATAGAATCTCCATGATTTTCTGATTGAGTTTTCCAAAATCCATATGGAAGATTCTTTTGTGACCTGCAAATTCTTATATAACAGATAATAATCTTTGCAAAAATGTCACGTAATATCTTCATTTGATTTGCATATCAAACTTGCTAGATAGAATATATCTTCTAAGAATATAGCAAGAATATCCATAAATATGGAATAATATTTTCGAGATCAAAGAATTTTCTTGAGCATAAATTTCAGATATGCATTTTGCACAAGGAAAATAGATATTTCTGTCACGTGCCAAAATTGCAATACCTTATATTTATGACAAAAGATATTCGCAATATAATAAACAATCATCCAAAAACATGATAAGTGCACGTAGAAATTTGCAAGGCGGGATAATAAAAAAATATTGTCTTACCAAAGGTATATGTTTCAAATATACCGTTGAAAAAATAAAATAAAATCATTACCAATCTTAGCCTGAGATTCTTTTCTTATTGCATCAAGATCTGCATAGATTTGCGATCATTCATCCGTTAAAGAATTTCCTGCAATCAACTCATTTTCCTTTTTGGTATCAATCAATTTGGATCCTTCCATGACGTTAGAGCAAAATATATAATCTCCAAATATTTTTTCTTAATTCATCATAACAAAGTATTCAAAGAAAGAATATTATGCACAATGATATTTTGAAAAATAAATTCTCACTTAGTCAAAATATGATAAAATCAGAGAGAATAAAATCTTTGAATATTTAAAAATATCTTGCATCATCACGTAAAATAGATTTTCACTTTGCAAAATATGATTAAATTTGAAGTATAAAATTAGACAAAATAATCTGAATTATCTCAAATAATCACATGTACTAAATCAAATCTCAACTCACAAATCACAAAAACAAATCATACTACTCTTTCTTCAATAAAGCAAAATATGATCATTATAAAATCTCAATCAACCAATGATATATCGAATATCAAGTATAATAAGAATTATTGCCCAAATCAAATTGAGAATATAAAAATTCCTTACCAAATCCTCTTTCTTCTTTCTTCTTTATATCCTGCAAAAATAACTCATCTTTTCTTTGATACCCATTTTTTCTTGGGTCCATGAGAGTTAGTAGAATATGCTATTTTTATCCAATCTTTCTTAATAGGTCTCCAGTCTTTAGGACAATCTTTTTCAAAGTGTTCCGAATCTCCACAATTTGAACACTTGACGTCATTTTCACCAATAGGTTTTACAAACACTTTTTGAAAATGATTTTTGTAAAATGCTTTTGGAGGTCTTTTTCTAAGTCTCTTCTTGACTTTAGGAAAATTTATTAGAGAAACTCTTTCCTTATTGAAACCAAGTTCCGACTTATTATAGTAAGGTATTTGTATAGAAATGATATGCTCTAATGTTTTTAAACCATTTGAAAATCTTGTCGAAATATTTGAAAATTCTTTCTTTAAAAAATCATTTTCTTTGACAAGTAAATCTCCACTTTCTTTTGTTTGTAGAAAATCTTTTTGCAAAATTTCAAAATTTTCTTTTTGAGAAAGATCATGTTGCCTAAGTCGAGAATTCTCATTTTTAAGTTCGGAGATCCTTTTAATAGGAGATTTGAGATTTGAACAAAGCTCATTTATATACTTTGAAACTTTGAGAGGAATTTTTGAATGGCTTACCTCGATTTCCTCATCGGATTCTGAGTCTGTATCTGAGTCAGACTCTGATTCTGAGTCTGCGTCTGAGTCAGATTCAGATTTTGAATGTGCCATTAAGCATATATTTTCTTGCTCATCATCTTCTTTCATGATTCTTTTATGGCCATTCTGCTTGTATTGATTTCTTCCATCGAATTTCCTTCCTTTTCTACTCAGCTTTTTAAATTTCTTGACCATAAAGGCAAATTCTTCATCGTCCATGTCATTTTCTGAGTCTGTTTCATCAAAAAACAGCATTAGATATTAAAGTAATGGACTTCTTACCTTCGGAATCTTCGTCATTAAGTTGTTCCACTTCATAGGATTGAAGAGTGCCAATCAATTCATTAATGGAGAGTGGCATAATCCTCTGAGTTTCCCAGATTGAGGTCTTGACATGATTCCAATCTTTTGAGAGATCTCGCAAGAGTTTGTTGACCTTCATCGGGGTAAGAATTTGTTGACCTTGATATGCTAAACCATTTACAATTTCTGTAAAACAGCTGAACATATCTCCAATTGACTCTCATTACTTCATCTTGAATGATTCATATTGGCCAAGCAAGAAGTTTTTTTGTCTCTTTTACACGATCGGTCCCTTCATATGTAACATGAAGTCTATCCCAAACTTCTTTTGCTGTTTCACATGAAAAGATTCTATTATATTCAGCAGGAGACAAGGCACAATATAAAGAATAAATAACTTTTGCATCAAGCGCTTCTCTTTTGGACAACTCCGTCCGAGACATAAGAGCGGGGGGTTTGGTTTCTTTGTCTTTGCCATTCTTATTTGATGTAGACGTGGCAATGGGGTTGATTCCTCTTTCCACAACATCCCATTGTAAGAGATCTCTGGATCTTAGGAATGCTTTCATTTTGTTCTTCCATACGTGGTATTCCTTTCCATCAAAATATGGTGGCCTTGTGTTGCTTTGTCCCTCCATAAGTCCTGGTGCCAAGATACTAGCCATAAAAGATCTTTAGCTCAAAAGTAAAAACACTTTTATAAACCGAGCACTTGGCTCTGATACCAATTGTGATAGCTAGTACGAACACCTAGAGGGGGTGAATAGGTGTTTAAAATAAATCTTGGCAAATATATGCGGAATAAAAAAACTTCGAGTAAAACAAATGAGTTAGGGAAGAGAATAAGAACACAAGATTTATAGTGGTTCGGCTTAATCCAAGCCTACGTCCACTCTCCCACGCTAACAGCCTTATTGGCTGGATTCCACTATGTAATCAACAAGAGATTACAACTTCGAGTGCAAACACTTAGTAGATAACACTATCTCATTAAGTCACTCTTTTGGTATTTCTCTCACGATCACAAACGTTTAAGCTCTCCAAAGACAAGTGTATAATCGAAGGTCGCTCAGATTTTGGAATTATAAATTCTACGCTCTATCTCTTACTTGCTCATCGGTCCTTCATCTCCTTAAATACTCCTCCACTTCCAAACTAGTTGTTGGACAGTATCCCAGAGAATCGTCTTCCAATATACCCATTGGCTAAAAGATTTGGTAGCCGTTGAGTGACAAAGGTAAAATCCCAAATTGATTCCGATCGCCCATACAAACGGAATCTTGGTTTCCATAAGTAAAGCTTTTTTGTATAGAAAGTTCTTGTCTTCAAGATCCAATCGTCAATCAATTAGATTGAATCAATCAAATCAATCTTGATGTGGAATTCAAACCAGATCACTAGCCGTTGTATGATTGTGCTTGAGTTACGATTCATCGAATCTGGATGTAAAGTCTGAGAGCAATAGACTTTATAATCTGAGTCTGAGTGCAATAAACTTTACAATCTGAGTCTAAACATATTCTGCTTCTGAACAGATTTAGCTTTAATATTTGAACACCGTCTGAATAAGTTCAGCTTCAATATAGAGTCTGTCTTCTGGTTCAGTTTCAGCATATAGTCTATCTTCTAGTTCTTCCTTCACGTTCAGTCTGGAATTTGTCAGAGTGAGCAGACTTCTGATATAGAACAGACTTTGACACTAAAGTCTGGCAGTCTTTAGACTTTGACACAGAAGTCTGGAAATCTTCAAAATATACTTTGGACATGTGTTACGTTCAGTCTTCTGGCCGTCTTCTGATTTTGATAACATCCTTTACATGTTCTATTATTTGCATGGTCTATTACTTAACCATTAAACATGTTAGTAGCCTTTGATTTATTTTGTCATCTTCAAAACATCATAAGGGATTTCCCTAACATGGGTTTCCTCTTGTTTTTCTGCTTCAACTTATTTCCTTCGCACCCTTTTCTCTTTTTGATTTCATATCCTTTTATTTATAGTTCTTTTGCTAGATTTTAAAATATCCTCTCTGCTTCATCTTATTCCCTTCGCACCCTCTTCTCTTTTTGATTTCGGATCCTTTTATTTATAATTCTTTTGCTAGATTTTAAAATATCCTCTAACTCTCCCACTCCACTAAGCGAACCCAAACCCCACATTTCAAAAACTCACCAAACGGCCTAGGCGACTCCCTCTATAAAAACGACCTTCTTGTCTCTACTCCATCTGTTAATTAAACTTTTGATATTTTCACTAAGGAACATTTGTTGAAGCATTTCTTTAATCTTTTTCTCTAGACTTAAGTTGACGTTTTCCCTCCCTCTCGACATTGAGTGAAATGTTAGAGATATTCTAAATCTCTCCCAATTGTGCAATATCTATAATCGATACCAATTTATTTAGGCTAATAATTTAATATTACCATTGAATATGATACATTAAATATATCCTAACCATAGATAGGTTTCTCTAAAGCCTACATATAGCCATGTACTCCCCCATTGTCATATATACTAAACATACGTATCTCTCCATTCGTTAATTGAAATTAATTTTATATATCTAATATCATCCTTAACAAAATAAAGGTCGAATTTTCCTTTTTTGGCCATATGAGTTCTTGCTATCTCTGGTCAATCCGAATGACAACCTCACTTTTTGCGCATTCTCAAGACTTCCGCTGACTCAAAGTCGACCGCCGTTGCGTGAAAGTCGACTTGTCAAAATCGTGCACGTGTCGTTTTGATCTTCGACTTTCATGCAAGAAGCAGAGAAGGCAAACTTGTCTGATTGCAAGTGGAGGCCGAACGATAGTCAAACAGTCCTTGCCAACTTCTTCTTGAATGTTTCCACACCGCCGCCCCCCGCTCCCTACACACACACACACACAGTTGGCCACAATTAACGCCGCCAATCACGCCTACAGATTGAAGGACCCCTCGACAAGGCAGACCACCATATGGAATCTTGACTATGGTCCCTAAAGTTTTGAATACAGATTCCCAGTCTATGAAAAAAATTTTAAATTACTAGATTTGATGAAAGCGACGAGTGTTAATGGGGCTAGAAGACCTAGACAAAGGGTGGCTCCTAATAGGCTTCTAAAATGGCAAAACAGGCAGGAATGAACCGAATTGCGCATTAATTAGGGAAGCGCATTTTTGGAATATGTACCTGAACCTGATATTAATTTTTAAGAGGTTATTGAGATGGATGACCTCTGGAAAAGTGTCAACTTATATGTCAAAAGACAAAACTATAAGTCTCGGTATGAAACAGATCAAAATGAACAATACATAAAAAGAGTTAATTTAGATATGTTGCAAAAATAGGTAAAGTTTTGAACAGATTTTATTCGATGCATGACATGTTAACCATCATTTTTAATTTAGGATGACGCACCGCATGCATCCAAGAAATCTAAATCATCTTCTTTTCTTTACGTAGGCCGTGTACGACTGGAAATCCAGTGAAGATGAGGGCTAATGGCAAGGTCATGCCTAGAGACTTCAGTTCCCTTATTAGAAAAGAACCTAAACGTAAATTGGTGGGGGACAAAAATTTACCTTTGGGACCTAAAACGGGAAGCACGACGTGCCTCTAGCTGTCGGTTCTGAAGTGATTTAACTCCAACACTCGAGTTTCCGTTCATTGAAAGAGTGTCTCATGGGTTCATGCAAGTTAACTTTTTATAGCATTACGTTAACCAATCTCTTCATTTTTTTCATTTACTCTTGTCCCCAGAAATAATCACTGAAAGCGACGTTTCCTCCGTTAAACCCACGACAAGGCAAAGGAAGAGACAGCAAGTTTCTTAGGTCTCGCATCCTTGGACACGTTTGCTTGTCAACGGTCCTCCACAGTACAAAGCTTTCAAAGTTCTGCAAATGTCCCAGTTCATAAGTGTCATTGCCCTTTGAATCACCCTTTTCAGTTTTTTGATAACCGATCATCATCTCTCAGTGTCCTTCTGCATAAGATGCCGCTCTTCTGTAGCCTGGTTATCCTTCTAATGACCAACCTCTTTTACCTGCCGGTGCAATCTCTGAACAATGAAGGCATCGCGCTCTGGTCCTTGAAACGGTCCATCCGTGAGGACCCCGGCAGGTTCCTAAAAAATTGGAGCTTGTCCGATGAAACTCCGTGCAAGTGGAAAGGAGTCAAATGCAAAGGAGACAGAGTCGTTTCTCTCAGCCTTTCGAATAAGAATCTCACTGGCTTCCTTCCTCCAATCTTTGGAAACCTATCGGTGCTCCAGCATATCTTTCTCAGGAACAACAACCTCTCGGGAAGCCTACCTGTCCCGCTTTTTGATTTGAATGGGTTACAAAGCCTGATGCTCTCAGGGAACTCTTTCTCCGGGATGATTCCTGAAGAACTTGGAAAGCTCGGTTCACTTCAGACCTTGGATTTTTCCGGGAATTCATTCAACAGTTCGGTCCCGGCATCATTACTTTGGTGTGGGCAACTTAAAGTGCTCGATTTGAGCCGGAATGGGTTCTCAGGATCCCTGCCTGATGGGTTCGGGACTAGATTAACTCGTCTTAAACATCTCGATCTTTCATTCAACAAGTTCACTGGTTCCATCCCCAGTGATATGGGGAACTTGTCGAGCTTGCAAGGAACTCTAAATTTGTCAAATAACTTGTTCAGTGGCCTGATCCCAGCAAACCTAGGAAACCTCCCTGAGACTGTCTACATTGATTTCAGCCACAACAATCTCAGCGGACCAATACCGCAAAATGGTGCTCTACTCGATGCTGGGCCGAGTGCTTTTGTCGGTAATCCTCTGCTATGCGGAGCGCCGCTCGAGTCGATGTGTCCACCTGACATTCCTATTGGCAGAAATGGACAGGCACCAAGAATCAACGGGACTTTAATTATGATAGTTGTGGAGCTCTGTTTTCTTTTCATCAATCGGAATTATAATTAGATGTTTGCATAAAAATTGATACTTGATTCAACGAAACGTGTACCCTCCAAATCTCCATCCAGAGCAAGCTGGCACAAAACTTTTCACCTTGCAAAGCTGGGCCACAACAGGCCTTCCCTAGTCCAACCAGAGGTTACACAACATTTAATCGAGATAATTATCTCGGATCACAACAACAATACGCTTGTCATTACAATAATACAGAGAAAAGTGAAATCGAATCTCACCCAGCGAGAATGCGAAAATTCATGAGTAAAGTTGGCTTTCCAATGACTAGCGCTGGTCAATTGGTAGCACTCATCGCCGCGAACAACATACTAGAATTTCATCAAAATCAAGACTGAAATGGCCATCTGATTCTCGATAAACGCAGCCCCACACAGGGTCTTTTTCCCCCCTTCTCTTCCTCAGTGTTTTCCTCAGACGAACTCCCTTTTCTCTCAAATGCTACAGTTCACTCAGCCGACTCTCTTCTCCCTTTCCATTTTTGGCCGAGTGGCTCAAGGCCACAATTTGACCAAGTTGATGAGTGCCTGGAGGAACCCACACAAACAACAAATCTCCCTTCTCAACTCACTTAAAGGGAGGCTCTCCATGCCCGCCATCACCCTGCAGGCAAGTTTTTCTTGAGGCAAAGCTTTTGCCATCATAATTGACCCGCTGCCGCCAGTATGGATCTTCTCTTACCGCAGTTCTTTCATCTCAGAGCAAATCTCTGATCCAGTGATACCTGACTTCTTACTGCTTTGTACGTGAATGAAACATCCAGTTCTTGCTTAGATGGATCAAACTCTGACGGCCGCAGTAAACAGTATAATTCTTTTGTTCATGGCCTGACTCTTGTAGGAATCTCTTCATCCACAAGTTCTTGCAGGATTCTGCCTCGTCATTGACTAAGGAACGCATTTCTGCAACTTTGGCTACCAAGACACTGCTCCCCCTGCATAAGTAACCAGATATCTCGACAAGTTGTCTGGAATCAACGCTCCATACCCTATCTGCATCCGTGGATCCTTATTCCATAGGTTTTGCCATTGTCAAGGCACAAACAAGAGTTAAAGGTGTCTCTGAGATACCCGAAAATCCATTTCACAAAACTGCCCAATGTTCTCTGCCTGGATTGGAGAGGAAGCGATAACGAGCCTACTGCATAAGCAATGTCTGGCTGGTACATACCTGGTGTAAATCAAGCTACAAACCGCCAATGCATATGGCACTTTCTTCATTTCTTCTTCGTCCGTCTCACTTGTTGGACACTAACTCAGCTTAAAAAGGCATACAAGTGGAGCGCTAACTGGCTTTGACTTGCTTATGTTGAATCTCTCCAGCACCTTCTTGATGTATATCTCTCCTGCCATAATCAGATTTTTCTGTTCTTCCTGTAGAGTGATTCTCATATTAAGGATCTGCTTAGCTGGTCCCAAGTCCTTCATAACAAACGACTTTTACAACTCTCCTTTCATACCGTGAATCTTCTCTGCATCCCAGCTGATAATCAACATATCTTCCATGTAGAGTAGAAGTGCAATGACCTCACCATCTGCAAATGTCTTCATGAACATGCAGGGATCTGCAGTCATTTTGCCATATCCATGATCCACCATGAACAAATCAAATTTTCTACACCACTGTCTTGGAGCCTGTTTACACCCATACAAGCTCTTCTTCAATTTACACACCAAGTGATCTTCTCCCCTCACTGCATATCCCTTGGGTTGCTCCATAGAGATATCATCCTCCATATCACCATGAAGGAAAGCAGTCTTCATGGAGACCTCTTTAGTCTCTAGATTCATGCTGGCAGCTATGCCTGACAAAATTCAGAGTGAAGACATCTTACCTATGGGCAAGTAAATTTGCGCAAAGCCAGATGCCTTCTTCTGGTCAAGTGCCTTCACAACCAGTTGCATTGTAGCTTGGCTTTTTAGCTCCTCTTTTGCTTTCAATCTAAAGACCCATTTATTCTCAAGTGTTCTCTTCCTTTGGGCAGTTTTACCAACTCAAACGTGTGGTTTTCATGCAAGGATTTCATATATTCTTGTATGGCTTTTAACCAATCCACCTTGAGCTCATGTTACATAACCTCTTGGTAATTCTCTGGCTCTTTCCCTTCAGTAAGCATGACGTACATACAGGGAGAATATAAATGGGATGCTGCTCTTTAGTGGAACGCCTCAACTAAGGCTGAACTGCTGCGTCTGGAGGAACTTCCTGAATATGCTCATCTGCCACATCATTATGAGGCGTGGGTACTTCTTTTGTAGGACTATCTTGTTCTTCAACTTCCCCACCATCAATGGTAGTGTTGCAAGGACTTTTTGCAGATGAACACGAGTTCTGGAATCTTACTTTGGCTTCTCGTGTTTCTGGAAATGTTCAATGGTTTCATCCTTTACATATGAGTGTGACTCCTGATAATCTTCTCTTCTACTGGGACCGACAGCCTGTAACCATACTCTTCATGAGCAGAACCCAGTAGGATACATAGTTTGGACTTCACATCAAGCTGTGAACTCATCCCTTGAGATGTGCACAGAGCCTGCAGCCAAACACTCATCTTTCGCTGTCCAAACTCATTCTGTTGTGTCACCATCCAAAGGAGCTGAGGCAGAAAGGTTGATCAATCCGCCACAGTTATCATTGCCATAACCCAAAAGGATTTAGGTAGCTTTGCATGAGAGAGTATGCACAAAATTCTCTCTAGAACGGTGCAGTTCATTCTACAACACTGTTCTGCTATGGAGTTTTGGAATGGTCTTCTCCAGCTTAATGCCACAGTCTTGGCAATACTTCTCAAAGGGACCTCGGTATTCATCACCATTATCTGCACAAACACTTTACAACTTCCTTTCCGTTGCCCTCTTGACACTGAAATGAAGCTGCTTGAATAGATCAAGTACCTCAGCGTTGGTTTTCAAAGTAAATGCCCACACTTTTCAAGAGTAACGGTCAATAAATGAAACAAAATACAGGGCACTGCCAAGAGTTCTAGCATCAACCATGCATCCATCAGCATGAACAAGCTCTAAAGCCTGTGATCTTCTAGAGGGATACCAAGTACGAAATGCAGCTCTATGTTGTCTACCAGCTAGACAATGAGTACAAGTTTCTGAAGGCGTACCTTTCAAAGGAAGCAATTTCTTTCCAGAGAGAATTTGCAGTCCCTTCTCACACTTGTGACTAAGCAGCCTGTGCCACAACTCTACTGAGGCATCCTCAACTGCGTTCATCTCTCCACGGCACAACCCGAGCTTCTGTCATAAACAGAGTGCTTAACTTGACACCTCTCGCCACCACGAGAGAAGCTTTGGCGATCTTCCATTTACCTCCACTGAAATGGCTATGATAGCCTACGTCGTCAAGTGCACTAGTGGAGATCAACTGAAGACAGAATTTTTTGGAACAAGTCTGACATATCTTAGTACCAGCTTGCATTGGGTATTGGTTTCCGAAGAGATGCCACCAATACCAACAATCTTGTCTACCCCGTCACTCCCAACCCTAACATTACCACAATCACCGACAGTGTTCAATGTATAGATATCTCCTCTAGAAGTAACGTTGGATGAGGCAGTTGAATCAATTACCATGTAGCGTCCTGGCTTGTGAGATTAACATAACCATCACCTCACACAACGACTAAATAATCATAATCTTTTTCTTCTGTCTCTTCCTCTCCAACCTACTTCTGCTCCCTCTTGAGCAATCTGCACTCTATTTTCATGTGACCTGGCTAGCCACAATGCAAACATTTAACTCCCTTTTTCAACTTGGATCTCCACTTTCATTTACTACAACCAGTGTTATCTCGGGGGTTTCGTAATCTGTTCCTCTCTTGCCGTTCTGTCACCAGTGCCTCGCATTGGGACGACGAGCCCGGAGATTTCCATCTTATCTCCTCATTCAAGACACCACTCTCGGCCAGTTCTATAGAAACAAAACCGCCAGGAGCAGAATTCACAAGCGCGACTCCAAAAGTTTACAACTGGTCCATAATCCCCGGGAAATTCATTCAAGCAATCGGCAACAGCGGTTCCCTCTCCATATTTCAGATGCGCCGTTTTCTTAAGTGGAAATAACTTACTATTTCCAGTCCAAAATCCTTGCATATGTCTCCCTATGGATGAAATTATGTGCATTACCATCTACCAATTGCCGAATGGATCGCCAAACCTGCTCATGCTCACATGCCCAGTTCTCATCACTTAGATTCGGGTTTCTCAGTAGCGAACACCGGAAGATGCAATGATTCCGCAAATACAAGATCTTTCGTTTTACTCTTCCATATATGATAATTCGTGTTACTCAAACAGATCATTGTGTTTATCCTCTCCATTTTCGCTCGAGACATCTGCTGACAAACAATACAACCAGTGCTCTGGTACCACTTTGTCGGGGAAAGACCGTGGCGCGACCACGTCACACCGTGACACCACCAGATTTCTTCTTTCCTCTTTCGGTGACTAGATAGGAACAACTAATACTGCTATGATATAATTAACAAGCAGACAATGCAGACATGGGCACGCACAGGGTTCTAATTCTCAACAGGGCTTTCTCTAGCTCATTTTAATTCACACTTCTCTAGCTCAACTAGTTTTACACTACCCTTCATCAAGATGATTACTATCCTGAGAAGCTCATCACAACTATTGGTTACTTACATAACTTAGAAATAAGTGCGGTCACGTTTCACCTAGCAAGAACATAAAAAAATACCCGGATGGATCCATTTATTTCATGGAAAATAACTTTCAGGAAAACATTTTTCGAATTTTTCGACCTTTGATTTATAGAAAATGAATTGGTTGGGAAAATATTGAAAAATTCTTCTAAAATAGTGGAAAATGTTTTCCATTTTTCAAATAGAGGAAAACATTTTTTGTCTTCTTTCACCTCATTTTCTTTCACGAAACATCTTTTCCTTTTATTTTCATTTTTTATTTAAAAATTTGAGTTTTTAACTATTTTTTACTTTTTTCTTTTTTCATTTTCTTTTTCTTCTTCTTCAGCCGATCATGGTGGCGACTGGTGATCTACTATAGGTGATCTTGCCCAAGGTCACTTGATCTCGAGCGAGGCTAACTCGCCCTAATGGCTTGGAGACAAGTTTAACCTCGCTAGCCTACAAGACTAAGGCTCGAGCTTACCTATGGTTGGTTGTTGCCCATCACCACGACCAACGATTGGCCAAAAAGAAGAAGAAAAGAAAAAGAAGAAAATAAAACAAATTAAAAAAATTGATTTAAAAAAATAAAAAATTGAAAATGATTGAAAATGAGTGTACAAAGGAAAAGATTTTATTTTTCGAATGACTAACAATATATTCTTATTTATTTTCAAGTTTCAACCAAAAACACTAAAATGTTTTTTTATTATTTTCCTAAAAAATAACTTCTTGACATATTTTTCACAAAATAAATGGAGTGGAAGTTTTAGAAAATCGCAATCACACTATATGTGAATTCTCGTATGGAAAGCTTGAGATTTACAAAAATAAGAAAAGAGTCAAATTACGTCAAACTTAGATTGGAACAGAAGAAGGATAACCCGTCCAAAACGCGCCAATGGTCTTGTCTTATACGGTCCCATCGCCGCTTATCCTGGAGTTCACTATCGTCCTCCACCTACCACCACTGCTAAGCTCGGCCTTTGAACGTGCAAACTCTCTCTCTTCTCTCTCTGTGGCTCGCGTTGAGGCTCGGGCAAGAAGCTACCTGGTCCGACAAAGCTCGCTTTTCTCGCAATTCATGTGAGATAGCTCTAGTTTTCCGGTAATAGAGCCATCGCCTTTGTTCCCTGTACGCACTGTCGTGCTATTTAGCATAATCTTTTTTCCTATAGCCAGTCTTCTTTCTTGCGCGTTACTACGTTCGCTGCTTCGTTGCTTTTACTGCTGGTATTTCGACCGCTTTGTGTGGCTCTCTGTGTATGGGGCTGCTCACGACAAGATGGGAAGCTTCCCGTCGGGACTCCTGCTCCGTTATTGGTGGGACACCACTGAAAGAGAGTAGAAATTGAGAAAATGGAAGCATGCGTCTCTCATTCGCATGAATTCTTGATGGGCAACTGACCAGTGTTCGCGGTTGCGCCCTTCGTTGGTTGGGTGGTTGCTTCGCGTTGAATTGAAGCCATGCGTCGGAGGAATTTTGGGTTTCTGTCTTTTCTTAAGGGCATCTTCTTCTTGGGGGTTTCTGAGGTTGGTGGCTTCTCTTTTCACTTCAGATTCTCTTGCCATCTAAGTTGCTTGTGAGGTCGCTGGTATGGTGAGAAGAAGGGAATTTTACGTCCTTGAGTTGTTGATGTTCTTGATGTATTTAGCATCGGTGACTCGGTCTAGACAATTTCGCGAATTGGTTTGGGCTTACATTAGGGAGCAGAGAAAAGCTTTTCATTGAGAGAAGGAGAAAAAGAATAAAATGGAAGGTTTCAGCATCAAAGTTTTGTGGCTTCATGCTGAATTGAATGGAAGGGAAAGTGGAATTGGTTGAAGTTGGAAACTGGAAGTAAGAGTGTGAGATGTGCTACTGATGGTGATTTGAAATTGCAATAAGGGGAATAAGTGAGAATATGGGATTGAAGAGGGAATAAAATGCAATGGAATGGGATTAGATTCTTGATTCTTTTTCAGCAATGGCTGTGAAGAAATAACATGGAAAGGTAAAGGAAGTAGGAATAAAATATCAAAAGTACTTCCTCATTTGTATCATGAGAGAAATCACACCTGCATGAGAAACGAAGGGGCATTCCTTTCCTTTGCCGAACCAAACAACAGAAAGGGGATAGGCATGTCACTGTCCATTCCCTTCAATCAAATGCATTAGTTGAAATATTGGCATTAACATGAATCTTTTCCCTTTCCTGGAAAGCTACTCACTAATGGCTATTACTTTTGGATCTTGCAATAGTATTTATTTCAAGAGATCTTCAAATTCTGTTCCTACTTATATAGTTTTTTGCATTTATTATCATACTCAAAGAGTAATAAGAGAAATTCACTTTGTCCATTATGCAATTAACATAAGAGTCCTGACTGTTATTTTCCACGCTTGTAAGAATAGATCCACATGTATCTAAGTGCACCAATACACCTTGTAAATTGGCAAACCTTCTTTCTCATTAAGATCCTGGAAAACTGCCCTTTTGTGCTTGTCTAAGGATTTGAGCCCTTGGAGCTTGAAATATTTGCAGAGTGTTTAGATAGCATGGTTTGCATTGGATGGTTTGCAGATTCAATTTCACAGGTGAACAATGTGGGGATATTCTATTGGTTCCTTAATTTGTGCACCATCTTGAATTTTCTGTAGGAAATGGAAGTTTTGGTAGGATGGCCCTTTTATTCAGAAATAAAAGAAGTTGTTAGGCTTATTTTTTCAGATTTGGAGATAATTTTTTTGCATGGTTTTCTAGGAGGTGCAAAGCTCAAGTTTGGACTCTTCTTCTGCAATAAGCAACAGTTCTATTCCGCTAATCAAGATTCCTTTGATAGAACAGAAAAACCAACAGGTTTATCCCGTTCTTTGATACTACCTTTTCCATTTAATTTTATCCATATCTGACAGAGGACACATGTTCTAGTGTATTTATCTGCATATTGAGTAAACCTTAAATGGTTGTTACTATTCTTTCCAGAAGGGGGAACTGAAATGAGTTCTTGTCAACCAAAGTGCTCTCGTAACGGCATCGATGTTTTTGTTTTTTGGTATTTTTAGGAAACATCAATTTTGATGGAGGTAATACTAACAGTTTGTCATCTGGCATCTGCATTCATTCTACAGCATAGAATGAGGAGCCAGATTAATTCAAATATGATGTCCAGTGGAGTAATGGTCGCAAGGACATACTTATATGATTGGCTGATCCTTATGGTTATTGTGGTCTTTGGGCCTCTCCTCCATCTCATACATCCATTTTATCGCTTCGTTGGGAAGGATATGATGACTAATCTCAAGTATCCACTGAAGAGCAACACAGTGCCTTTCTGGGCTGTTCCAGTAAGCATTCTTTGCACTACTCTTTTCCCCTTAATAGTCAGTCTGTAAGTGTAAGAATTTTGATTGGTGGGGTTCTCATTTTTCTTTTGTTTCTTCCCAACAAAAATTAGACGTATGCCCTTCTGTTGCCAATGGTGATATTTGTGGTCTTGTATCTTCGGAGGAGAGATATCTATGATCTTCATCACGCTCTACTAGGTGAAAGTATTTTTTTGTGACATTCTCATGTATTCTCTTCCCATCATTCGATGGTGATTGTTTTTTCCCCCACAAGAATATGCTAAATGGATGTTGTTAGGCAGGGCTCTTGTATTCTACTTCAGTCACTGCAGTTATAACAAATGCCATAAAACTTGCAGTTGGCCGCCCGAGGCCAGACTTCTTTTGGCGTTGTTTTCCAGATGGGAAAGATGTAGGTGCATATAAATTGTGCTGAATAAATCAACTATTCTTGCGCAAGTCTGCTTGCAGCACTTAATACTTGAATTGATTCCTAGGTGTATGATCTGTTGGGGAATGTCATTTGTCACGGTAAAAGAAGTGTCATAGATGAAGGGCACAAGAGTTTTCCTAGTGGGCATACTTCATGTAAGCATCTCTGTCATCTTAACTAGTATTATCCAAATGATCAATACGAAAGAGATCTAATGTATTAGACTATTATGCAGGCAAACCTTGTTATTTGAATAGCTTGGATTTTATTGTGCAGGGTCCTTTGCGGGTCTTGGTTTCTTATCGCTTTATTTAGCTGGGAAGATTAAAGCATTTGATCGCAAAGGTCATGTTGCAAAATTATGCATCATCTTTCTCCCGCTTCTTGTTGCATCTCTTGTTGGCATTTCAAGAGTAGATGACTACCGGCATCACTGGCAGGATGTCTTTGCTGGAGGCCTGTTAGGTTTGTCTATTTTCTGCAATATGTGGGAATCATTATGGTGGTGAGTTTGATTCTTTTGCTTAACGTGAGTAAGAAATTTTGCAGGGATTACAGTAGCAGGGCTTTGCTATCTGCAGTTCTTTCCACCTCCATATCACACCCAAGGTACATTTTGAAGCTATTTGTTTGGGCCTCCAGTAGTCATAAAAATTCCTCAATGCTATGTTATAATTGTCTTATTGTCGTCATAAGATTACTTGCACTAAAGCTCCCTAAATTGGCAGGGCTATAGTCGAGCTGCCTCATTATATAACAAGATAACTGAAGAGCAAGATGAAGTTAGATATGTGCTCTTTCTTTGGACATTGATGGATTAGAACATGGGGATAGCAATAAAAATTTTCTCTGAATTATCTGGTAGTTGTCCTATTGTGATAGTAAGATTAGTTGCACTGCGACTCCCTAATTTGGCATGGCTATTGTTGTGCTGCCTCATAATGTAATGAGACAATTAAAGAGAGCGAGATCATTGAAAGTTGATTATGTCATCTTTCTTTAGGCATTGGTGGATGAGAACATGGGGATAGCAATAAGCATTTTCCCCAAAAAAAAAAGTCTCACAATCTACCTGTTTGCAGGTTGGGGGCCTTATGCTTACTTTGAAGAATTAGAGTTGTGTAGGAATGCACAGGCCACAAATGCAGCGGAAGTGCCTGATGCGCAGTCTGCGGAAACTCAAAGTGAGAGCCGTCTGGATGAGCAGAGCGGCATCAGACGCATGGGCCTGACCCTATCACCTACTCCTGATCGATCAACACGAGACATGGAATCAGGGGGAAGGTGATTCTGTTTTTCCACTGGCCATTTAATCTGTGAAGCCTATAGTACAGAGTAGAGTTTTAGTATCTCCAATTTTTCTTTTTTGGTTCTTTTTTTGGGCAAGCCTCTGACAAGCATTATCCTGGAACCTTTTTTTTTTTTTTTTTTTTTGGTGTGAGTGAATGGAGTGTGCTCTTAATGGACATCAAATTGCACATTTTGTCCTTTCCCACCCTTGGTCTCAAGATCAGGATGTCATTAATTTTTTTCTTTACTAATCCTGTGTTGAAATTAGTTTGTGTAGCTTCTACAGTCATTTTGATTAGAGTAAAGAGAATCAAATGCCAATAGAAAAATATTATTGCCAGTTGCAAAATTGATGTCTCCAAACAGCTTCTTCTGATGGTCTGTTTGATAATCACAGACGATGTTCGTCATCTATTACTACCGATGTGACCGTCTCTGAAGCATTACTCTTGCAACCGAATATTTATGTGGAAAAACATTGTCCAGTCAGAGGAAGGATGGTCCTCTGTCTCTAATTGTATTGAAATCAACACGTAATTTGCATGCCCTTTCTGAGCATAAAGAAAGTTTTTTTTTTTTCTGCAGAACTCTTCTTTTATTTCTTACCAGGCCGAAAGGGCACCACAGACAATCAGCATATGTAAATTCTATGTAGTCGCTCTATGTAATTCTCTCTGTATGGGCTGATCCAGACAAAATGGGAAGAAGCTTCCTGTCAAAATTCTACTCCATCATTTGTGAATACCACTGAGAAAGTAGAATTAAGAAAATGGAAGCGTCATTCTCTCGTTCGCATAAATGCTTGGTAAGCAATTGAACCACCAGTAGCAGTTGGCCCTTTGTTGTGTGGTTCCCTCACGTTGAATTGAAAACATGCATTGAAGGAATTTTGGGTTTCTTTCTTTTCTGAAGAGCATCTTCTTTTTGGGGGGTTCTCAGGTTGGTGGGTCTTCTCTTCGTTTTAGATTCTCTTACGATTGAAATTGCTTGTGAGGTCGTTGTAATAGTGAGAAGAGGGGAATAATACGACCCCCGGTCATTGGTGTTCTAGATGTATTTAGCTTCAGCGATTTGGTGTAGACAATTCGCGAATCGGTTTTGGCTTACATTAAGAAAGAGAGAAACATTTCATTGAGAAAAAAAAAAACAGAATAAACGGATGGTCCCTGCATCGAAGTTTCGTGGCTTCATGCTAAATTGAATGGAAGGGAAAGTGCAAACTGGAAGTGAGAGTGAGATGTCCTACTTGATGGTGATTTGAAATTACTGGCTCTGCAATGGTGGAATTAGCGAGATGGAATTGATGAGGGAATAAAATGAGGGAATGGGATTGCATTCTCTATTTTATTTTTATTTTTTTTCTGTTGGTGGTGATAACAACATTGAAAGGTAGAGCTTAACCAAAAAAGAACATTGAAAGGTAGAGGACGTAGGAATAAAATGTCTAAAATACTTACTGATATGTATCACGAGAAAAATTGCATCTGCACGAGAAATGAGGGGGCATTCCTTTCCTTTGCTGAACCAAACAACAGAGAGGGAAGAGACATGTCCTTGCCCATTTTCTTCAACCAAATGCATTATTTGAAATAGGTAGCACAAACGTGAATATTCTCCCCCTTCCCTGGAAAGCTTCTGGCTCTTGGGTATTATTTCAAGAGATGTTCAAATTCTGTTCCTATTCAAATAGTTTTTTGCATTCGTTATCATACTCAAAGAGCAATAACAAAATTCACCATAATCATTGTGCAATTACTACAAGAGTACTGCCCGCTATTTTTCACACTTGTAAAGGAACTCCAAGAGTAGCGTACACAAATATCAAAGTCCATTAATACACCCTGTAAATTTGCAAGCCTTCTTTTTCATCAAGATCCTGGAAAACACTAAGTTCTCGGTTTTGTTTTTCTTAGGCAGCCCATACTACCCAATAAAACGTGATGTGGGACAAGAGACATGCCTCTCCTTGCGCGCGTTCAGGGATTGAGGTGCGGACACACCGCCATCCCTTCTCCCCGCGCATTGCAGCCTAGGCCGTCACACTCTCCACCCCTTAAGAGCACAGCATCCTCGCGTCTCCTTGCACGTGTTCAGGGATTGAGGCGCAGACGCACCACCATCCCTCCTTCCTGCGCACCGCTGCTGGGCCATCACACTCTCCACCCCTTAGGAGCACAGCGTGTGACCCCACACGCGGTCGGGAGTTGGTTCCTCCCCGCGCACTGCTGCTTGGGCGTTACACTCTCCATCCCTTAGGAGCACAGCATCCTCGTTGTGGTCCCACACATAGTCGAGAGTCGGCTCTCATACCACTTATAAGAACCCTAGGTCTCCGCACTGCCGCTTGGGCCTTCACAATCTCCACCCCTTAGGAGCAGGGCGTTCTCATTGTGGCCCCACACATGGTCGGGAGTTGGCTACGATATCACTTGTAAGGACCCTTGGTCTCCACTGTATACATATTATCCGCGTTGGACACTAAATCCTCATAATTTTGTTCATCTCAGGGCAATTCATACTAGCTCAAGAAAACGCCTATGTAGCCTATTGCCTTATAAGGCAGCCCAAAATTATCTCCCTAGGCGATGTGGGACAAAGACGTGCCCTTCCTTATGCACGTCCGGGGACCGAGGTGTGGACGTACCATCATCCCTCCTCCTTGCTCACGGCCGCCTAGGCCATCACACGTAAGCTATGCACCATCTTGGATTATATGTAGGAAATGGAAGTTTTGGTTGGTTGGATGCCTATTTTATTATCATAAACCGTAGAAGTTGCTTGGCTAATTTTATTAGATTTTGGAAATATAGTTTTGTGTGGTTTTCTAGGAGGAGGTGCAAAGCTCAAGATTGGACTCTTTTGCAATAAGCCACAATTCTTTTCCAATAATCAAGATTCCCTTTGATAGAACAGAAAAACCAACAGGTTTATTCCTTTCTTTGCTAGTACTTTTCCTGTTTGATTTTGTTTTCATCTGACAGAGGACACAAGTTTCTACTGTATGTGCCTGCGTACTGGGTAAATCTTCAATGACATCTATTCTCTCTGGTAAAGGGAAACTGAAATGAATTCATCAACCAAAGTGCTTATGTGACAGCATCCATGTTTTCGTTTTCGTTGTTCCTTTTTTCTAGGACATCAATTTTGACGAGATTATACTAATAGCTTTTGATATCTGGCATGTGCAGTCATTGTAAGCTGAGCCAGATTGCTTCAAATATGATGAGGTCTAATGGAATGAAAGTCGCAAGGACACACATATATGATTGGCTGATCTTTATGCTTCTTGTGGTCATCGGGTCCCTCATCCATTTCATACATCCGTTTCATTGCTTCGTTGGGAAGGGTATGATGACTAATCTCATGTATCCGCCAAAGAGCGACACAGTACCTTTCTGGGCTGTTCCGGTAGGCATTCTTGGCGCTACTCTTATCCTCTTAATAGTCAGTCTGTGAGTTAAAGAATTTTGACCGGTGGTGGTTTTCACTTTCCTTTCGTTTCTTCCCAACAAAAATTAGATGTATGCCCTCCTGTTGCCAATGGTGATATTTGTGGTCGTGAATCATTGGGGGTGTCCAGAAAAGAAGAGAGACATCTATGATCTTCATCATGCTGTACTAGGTGAAAGTATCTCTACGTGCCTTCTCTGTATCCTCTGCTCATCGTTCAGTGGTGGTGGTTTTTTTTTTTTTTCAAGAGAAAATGCTAAACCGAAGTTCTTTAAGCAGGACTCTTGTATTCTGCTGCATTCACTGCAGTGATAACAGATGCCATAAAACTTGCAGTTGGCCGGCCTCGGCCAGACTTCTTTTGGCGTTGTTTTCCAGATGGGAAAGATGTAGGTGAATATAAATCAAGCAGAATATACTGACTATCCTCGGGCAAGTCTGATTGCAGCACTTAATACTTGGATTGATTTGTAGGTGTATGATCAATGGGGAAATGTCATTTGTCACGGTAAAAGAAGTGTCATAAATGAAGGGCACAAGAGTTTTCCTAGCGAACATACTTCATGTAAGCATTTCCCTCTGTTATCTTAAAAAGTATTATCCAAATGCTCAATGTGAAAGAGAAAAAGAATGATCTACTGTATCAGACTATTATACAGGATGGCAGTCCTTTCGGGGGTTCCTTAGGGACCGATTCAAAACCCTATTTGCCAGAAAAAAGTGTGTCAAATTTTGTGAGTATGTGAATAGCTGGGATTTATTGTGCAGGGTCCTTTGCGGGTCTAGGTTTCTTATCACTCTATTTAGCTGGGAAGATAAAAGCATTTGATCACAAAGGTCATGCTGCAAAACTGTGCATCGTCTTTCTCCCGCTTCTTGTCGCATCTCTTGTTGGTGTTTCAAGACTAGATGACCACAGGCATCACCGGCAGGATGTCATTGCTGGAGGCCTCCTAGGTTTGTACCACTGTTTTCTGCAATTTGTGGGAGTCATAGTGGGGGCGGGTTTGATTCTTTGGTTTAATGTGCTGAGGAAATTTTGCAGGGATTACTGCAGCAGTATTTTGCTATTTGCAGTTCTTTCCACCTCCATATCATGCTCAAGGTATGTTTTGAGGCAATTTGTTATGACCTCCCAGTCATCAAAAAAATTCCTCGATGTTATCTTGTAGTTGTCTCATTCTGGTAATAAAGATTACTTGCATTACAACTCCCTAAATTGACAGGGTTATAGTCATGCCTCATAATGGAACAAGATAAAAGAGAGCAAGATCATTGACTGCTAATTACGTAATCTTTCTTTAGACCTTGATGAATGAGAACATGCGGAAGGACTAACCATTCTCTCGAAGGGAGTTTTAATGATTTGAATGTTTGCAGGTTGGAGGCCTTATGCTTCCTCTGAGGATGTTCCCACAAGGCAGGCCACAGAGACTCAAAATGAGAGCCGTCCGGATGGGGGGAGCAGTGGCATTGGATGCATACCACCTACTGCTGGTCGATCACCACAAGACATGGAATCAGGTGGAACGTGATTCTGTTCGGCTACAAACACTTTTTATTATGTTTCAGGAGCAAATGTAGCGTGCTCTGGATGGACATCAAAATAGCACACTTGGTCCTTTTCCACCCTTGTTCTCACGATCAGGATGTCATTAATTCTTTTTTCTTTACTGATCCTATGTTGGATCCAGTTTTTGTAGCTTCTGCAGTCATTTTGGCAAGATTAAAGAGAACGCAGACGCATATAGATAGTCTATTTGATAATCACAGATGTTCTTCATCTGTTGCTCCAGATGTGAACGTCTCTAAAGCATTACTCTTACAACCAAAAATTCATGTGGTAAAATCTTGTCCAGTCAAAAGAAGGAAGGTCTCCTGTTTCAAATTGCACTAGAATCAACACGTACCTTGCATGGTCTTTCTGAGCGAACAGAGAGAATATTTTTCTGCAGGACTCTTTCCTTACCAGGCCAAATGTGCCCCACAGACATTCAACAAATTTATTTTCTATATAGTCAGCTCTCTGTAATTCATTAGTAATTTGTTAGCGGGAGCAAGAATGAGGTTTCTTCTGGGGCAAAAAGCTGATATCGCCAGCTAAGAACAGGGTTCATAGGTTCCTACTACGTGGCAACTATAGTAACTTACATCCAGAATGAGTTCTACCTAGTTCAGTAAAAGAAGCTGTTGAGGGAAGACGACTCAGGTTCTCTGAGGGAGGTCATCCAAGGCAAGGATATTCGCCCCACACCACCCACTAAGTCGCTTCCGACCGCTGCTGGATTCACGATGCTGGACGGGATCGATGCACTCTATAGCGACAGGAGGTGGACAGGAATGACGACCGGCAAAGAAGGGTCAGCCTACGTCGTGCATTTCCAGAAGAGTGCAGAGAAGCTCGCTTTCTTGGATTCTGACCTGAGGATGCACCTGGAGTGGGTCAACAGCAATTGGATTGCTACCACCAGGAAAAGGATCTTTCTCCCTCAAAATCACAACATAGAATCGTAGAAGTTTCATAAATCTATTTCCCTCCCTCTTAACTTTTCGATATCAATTCACAGAACCTGCTTTTCAGAAAAGAAAAAAGAAGCACGTGCCTTGTGTATCCAGATCGCAAGCTGAAGAAGATCTAACACCTACATGTATCAAGAACCCAAATTCAGGCAGTCCCCTTAGAAATTCAGAATTCAAATTTGCTTTATATGCTTCTTTGTTTAGCTTAGCTCCCTAACATCACACTCATTTTTATCACGAAAAGCAACACATTTTCATGTCTCTTTAGCCATCAATTAATCTTCTAAAGAAGTCAATGTCAAATGCAATTATGATTATTGAAACATCAACGTGACTGTGCAGATGTTCTTGAGAAAACCACCCAGTTTGAGTGAAAGATGGAATGTGCACCAGTTAGAATAGCATAAAATTGATTGTTGAAGATTTGAGCACGTTGATTGCCGAGCTCTAGATCTGGTCGTTAGTACTCTTCAAAATGGCTCGATCTATAGTAGGTGTCAGGACAAGAATGAAAATGAATCGATGAAGCACTATTCATGGTAACCGCTTGAAGAAGATTGAAGCCAAAAAGGCTACAAGCATTTAATGAAGAAAACCTTCTACAGCATGAAGACAAAGAAGGCTAAAAAAGCTCAATGGAAAGTTCTTCAAACTTGTCTTCATGTATTTAATGCGTGTCTTTTCATTTGACTTTGTTTGTGTGCTTATATCACTCGGTGGACTTGTTTTTCCAAATTTAATGTTTGTCAGATTTCATCCAACCATTGTGAAATTCAAAATAGTATATACACCGCAGCAAAAAGCATTTGCATTTCATTTACTTCTCCCTCCGATCTTCATTGGTGCCTCGTTCCAAATTTCAAAAAGTTACCATTATTTTTTGGTTTCAACATTTGGTATCAGAAGTAGAAATGACATCTACTAGTTCCATTGAATTGTAATTGCCAAAATTGATTGGAAAGAATTTTTGACAACTTGTCCGTCTTAGATGAAGGTTTTCTTCAAATCACAGGATTTATGAAATTTAGTGGAAAACAATTACACTAATTACACTAAAGTGACTGATGCTAAAGCATTTGAGGCTTTAAGAAAGGAGGAGAAAGATTCTTTGTTGGAGTCCCGGAAGGAAGATGTTCTGTGGGTTCCTTAAGCTATGCACCATCTTGGATTATACGTAGGAAATGGAAGTTTTCGTTGGAATCAGAAACAATAGAAGTTGCTTGGCTAATTTTATTAGGTTTGGAAATATATTTTTGTGTGGTTTTCTAGGAGGAGGTGCAAACCTTAAGATTGGACTCTTTTGCAATAAGCAGCAGTTCTTTTCCAATAATCAAGATTCCTTTGATAGAACAGAAAAACCAACAGGTTTATTCCATTCTTTGATTGCACTTTTCCTGTTTGATTTTTTTATTTATCTGACAGAGGACACAAGTTTCCAGTATACATGCCTGCAAACTGGGTAAATCTTGAATGATGTTACTATTCTCTCCGGAAGAGGAAAACTGAAATGAGTTCATCAACCAAAGGGCTTATGTAACGGCATCCAACTTTTCATTTTTCTTTCCTTAAGGACATCAATTTTGATGAGATTATACTCATAGTTTTGATATCTGGCATTTCCGGTCATTGTACGCTGACCAGATTTCTTCAAGTATGACGAGGTCTAATGGGATGAAAGTCGCAAGGACATTCAAATATGATTGGCTGTCCTTATGCTTCTTGTGGTCATTGAGTGCTCCCTCCATTTCATTCATCCGTTTTATTGCTTTGTCGGGAAGGGTATGATGACTAACCTCATGTATCCACTGAAGAGCGACATAGTGCCTTTCTGGGCTGTTCTGGTTGGCACTCTTGGCACTGCTCTTATTTCCTTTATAGTCAGTCTGTAAGTATAAGAATTTTGACTGGTTGTGATTTTCATTTTCCTGTTGTTTCTTCCCAACAAAAATTAGATGTATGCCCTTCTGTTGCCAATGGTAATATTCGTGGTCATGTATCTTCGGAAGAGAGATATCTATGATCTTCATCACGCTGTGCTAGGTGAAAGTATCTTTATGTCCCATTCTCATGTTTCCTCTTCTTATCATTTTATTTTCTCGAGAACAAGCTAAAGCAAAGTGTTTAGGCAGGACTCTGGTATTCTACTACATTCACTGCAGTGATAACAGATGCCATAAAACTTGCAGTTGGCTGGCCTCGGCCAGACTTCTTTTGGCGTTGTTTTCCAGATGGCAAAGATGTAGGTGAATATAAATCAAGCAGAATATACTGACTATCCTTGGGCAACTCTAATTGCCACACCTAATACTTGGATTGATTGGTAGGTGTATGATCGATGGGGAAATGTCATCTGTCATGGTAAAAGAAATGTCATAGATGAAGGTCACAAGAGTTTTCCTAGCGGACACACTTCATGTAGGCATTTTCCTCTGTTATCTTAAAAAGCGTTATCCAAATGCCCAATGCAAAAGAGAAAAAGAATGATCTACTTTATCAGACTATCGTCCAGGCAAATCTTGTGAGTATGTGAATAGCTTGGATTTTATTGTGCAGGGTCCTTTGCAGGTCTTGGTTTCTTATCACTCTATTTAGCTGGGAAAATAAAAGCATTTGATCACAAAGGTCATGTCGCAAAACTGTGCATCGTCTTTTTCCCGCTTCTTGTTGCATCTCTTGTTGGTGTTTCGAGACTAGATGACCACAGGCATCACCGGCAGGATGTCATTGTTGGAGGCCTCCTAGGTTTGTACTGCTGTTTCCTGCAATTTGTGGGAGTCATAGTGGTGGTGGGTTTGATTCTTTGGTTTAATGTGCTGAAGAAATTTTGCAGGGATTACACTAGCAGTGTTGTGTTATTTGCAGGTCTTTCCACCTCCATATCACGCTCAAGGTATGTTTGGAGGCAATTTGTTATGACTTCCGAGTGATCATTCAAATTCTTCGACATTATCTTGTAGTTGTCTTATTCCAGTAATTAGATTACTTGCACTACAATCCCCTAAATTGGCATGATTTTAGTCATGCCTCATAATGGAACAAGATAAAAGAGAGCAAGATAATTGAAAGTAAATTACGTAATCTTTCTTTAGACCTCGATGGATGAGAACATCGGGAAGGAATGACCATTTTCTTGAAGGAAGTTTCGTGAATCTTTATGTTTGCAGGTTGGAGGCCTTATGCAGAGAATATTCCCACAAGGCAGGCCGTGGAGACTCAAAACGAGAGCCGTCTGGATGAGAGGAGCAGCGCCATTGGATGCATATCACCTACTGCCAGTCGATCACCGCTAGACATGGAATCAGGTGGAACGTGATTCTGTTCGGCTACAGGCAATTTTTTTATGTTTCGTGAGTGAATGTAGCGTGCTCTGAATGGACATTTAATAGCACATTTGGACCTTTTCCACCCTTGATCTCACGATCGGGATGTCATTAGTTCTTTCTTATTTACTGATCCCACGTTGGATCCAGATTTTGTAGCTTCTACGGTCATTTTGGCAAAGCCTATGGAGCATGCAAATGCGCATAGACAGTGTTATTGCCGATTGCAAAATTGATATCTCCCAGTAGCTTCTTCTGATGGTCTTTGTGATAATCACAGACAATGTTCATCATCTGTTGCTTCAGATGTGAAAAAACATAACTCTTGCAATGAAACATTCATTTGGTAAAATCTTGTCCAGTGAAAGGAAGGAAGGTCTTCTGTTTCAAATTTGTACTAGAATCAACACGTACCTTGCATGCCCTTTTTGGGCAAAAAGAAAGAATCTTTTTCTGCAGGACTCTTTTCTTACCAGGCCAAAAGCGCACCGCAGACATTCCAACAGATTTGTTTTCTAAATAGTCAGCTCTCTGTAATTTGTTACCGGAAGCGAGAATGAGATTTCTTCCGGGGCAAGAAGTCGAGATCGCCAGCAAGGAAGAGGGGTTGATCGGTTCCTACTATGTGGCAACTATAGTAAAATACATCCCGAATGAGTTCTACCTAGTTCAGTACAAGGAGCTGTTGAGGGAAGATGAGTCGGGGCCTCTGACAGAGGTCATCCGAGGCGAGGACATCCGCCCCACACCACCTGCTAAGTCACTCCTGACTGCCGCAGGATTCGCGATGCTCGACAGGGTTGATGCACTCTACAACGACGGGTGGTGGACGGGGAGGATAACCGGCAAAGAAGGGTCAAGCTACATCGTGCATTTTGAGAATAGTGGAGAGAGGCTCGCTTTCTCGGATTCTGACCTGAGGATGCACTTGGAGTGGATCAACAGCAATTGGATTGCTACCACTAGAAGAAGAATCCTTCTCCCTCAAAACAAAACATTGACTAGTAGAAGTTTCATGGATCTCTTTCCCTCTTATTTCTCCTAACTTTTCGATATCAATTCACAAAACATGCTTTCCAGGTAGGAAAAAAGAAGCTCGTGCCTTGTTAATCGGATCAGAGCTGTGGAAGATTTAACACCTACATGTATCAAGAACCCAGATTCAGGCAGTCACGCTATGAACCCGGAATTCAAATGTGTTGTCTTGATATTCTTCTTTGTTTAGCTTAGCTCCCTAACATCACACCCTATTTTTCATCAGGAAAAGCAACACATTTTCATGTCTCTTCGTCATCAACTTAATCTTCTACCGAAGTCAATGTCTAATGCAACTATGACAATGAAACCATCAACTTGATCGTGCAGATGTTCTTCAGAAAACCATCAAGTGACAGAGTAACAAATGAAAATGTGCACCAATCACTGTCAAGGACACTCTAATAAGCATACAAAACACGAATGCCAGCTGAAAGAAATCGCCATATAAAAGGGGTTCAATCTCAGGCTACAAATTGATCATCCTTCTCTCCGACTTGGAGCTCCGTTTGGGGTCCCTGGCCAGAGAATCCAAGCTAGCGCCGTACCCGAACCCTCGCCCGTACCCGAACCCGACCCCGACGCCGCAACCCGCGCCGACCCCGAACACCAGCCTCAGGTGGCTCCACGGCGAGCCGTCGAACCCGAGCCCCCCGACCAAGCCGAGGCCCAGCCCGGCTCCGCACCCGACCCCGAACCCGGCCCCTGGACCCGGGACCAACTCCTGGAACTGCCGGTGCTTATCTTGGAGGAACTCGGCGACGGGGAAACGCCTGTCGCCTCTCTTCCTCCTGGGCTTGCCGCCGTCTGGGTTCGTCGTCCATGTCCACAGAGACTCGGGGGTGATGTTGCCGCTCTTGGGTCTGGAGCTCATGGCGCGTCGATGCGAGTCGAGCGAGTCGAGCGAGCGAAGGGAAGCCGAGGATAAGAACTGAAGAACGAAATGGAGAGGGGAGTGGAAGTACTGCTGGGCTTGTCGAGAGCAGGCAGTGAGAGAGAGTATACGCTACAAGACGGAGAGAAATGGACAGTTTGAGCATTAGATTAGATGCCAAATTAAGAATAGCGTTTCAATTCCCTGTTCGAACGAGTCATGATTTCCCCAAATTATACTCGACCCATGTCATAAAAACCCTCTCTCGCTGGAGAGTCCCCTCTCTCTCTCTCGCGTAGGAGAGCTCCCTCTACCTCTGGGTAGTTACTGAAATCCAAAACCCTAACCTTTTCCATACAGTCTTCGCTGTTTCATTGTGAGATCATGGCTGACCCACTCAATAGCTACCCAAAAATCACGTTTCCCCCTTAAAATAGCCACCTCTTTTCAACTGCAAAACCCTAATCATTTCCCATCTTCATCCCCTTTGACCTACTTTGTGTTCAGCTAGCGTATGCTTCCAGAGATGTTATAAGCTCTCTTCATGGAAGACTTGGAAGAATCTGAAGTCTGCCTTGCTGCCCTCTGCAACGACTAGGAAAGCTATGGCCCAAGAACAAGATTACAACCGTGGATGATGAAATAACCCTAGAGAAGATTCAAGAATGCAGATTATCTTTAATTGGCCAATTGTATCAAAATCCAAAGGTAAATATTCAAGCATTTCATAATACAATTCGTTGAGTATGGAAAATGGAAAATGTGGAGATATCCCCAATAGCCCAAGGCATTTTTGAATTTCGATTTTGGTCGGAAACAGAAAAGAATAGGATTCTTCAACAAGGTCCCTAGTCATTTGCAAATCACTCACTCTTGCTGAATTTATGGGAGCCTAATATGCCTCCTGCGTGTTACAACTTTAAAACCTGAGTTTTTGGTGCATATACATGGTTTGCCGATTGAATGGATATCGGAGAGGGTGATAGCAAGGTGGCTAGGGAAATAGGCAGTGTCTCGAAGGTTAAAATTGAATCTAGGGGATATATGCCTACAAGATAGGAAAGGCCAAGGTCAAGCTAGACATCTCGAACCCTCTGATCTTAGGGTCGATTTTTAGCAATAGATGAAAGAAATTATGGCTGAATTTTAGATATGAAAGATTGCCTTACTACTATTACTCATGTGGGCGATTGGGACATTATTCTCAATACTGTGAGGATTTCCTTTTACTGAGGACAAATTTAAAAACATGAAAGAACTGCCCTTTGGCTCCTAGTTGAAGGTGGAAGCTAATGAAGTTAGCCCTTATTGGGATCTATTTTATGGGAAGTTGATTAAGGAATTGATGGCAGCAGAAGTCATACTTGAAACACCATTGGATGCAGCACCTACTATGGTGTATAAGGGCAATCCAATAGACTTGAAGAATACAAGCACCAGCAGGGCTAATGAACACGAAAAGGCCAAGATGAAGGAACCCATGGTTTGCTAAATCCTTTACAAGAACTAAGAGAGAGTGAAGGAGCATCTTTAGAAAGCACCAAGCAAGGATTTGGAAGCTTGAAACCTGAAAATATGCAAAAACATGAAAACGCATGTTAATAAAAAACAGAAGAGATATTCTCCATATGAAGTATAGCAATCCAACAATGAAATTTTAGATGCAACTCAATTGATGGAGACTCCTATTCAGACATGGGAAGAAGCACAAAAATGGGCTTTGGTGGCTAGTCCTAATAAGCCATTGAATTACACATGAAAGTTATATGTTGGAATTGTTAGAGTTTAGGCTCCCCCCTGACAATTCAGTCTTTACGAGCTTTAGTAGCTCAAGAAAAGCCTACGGTCCTATGTTTATTGGAAACGAAGAATAGAGAAGATGTCGTGAAAAGAATACATAAAAGGCTAAAGTTTCAAAATGGCTTCATAGTAAATCCAAGAGGCTTGGCGGGGGGATTAGCAATTTTTTGGAATGAACAGGTCATCATTTCCATTATATCTAGCACTATGTCTTTTATCGACTTAATATGCAACTTGGAAGAGACAAAACAAAGAATGCATATCACCTTTGTTTATGCACCAACCGATTTTCATCAAAGATTACAGCTGTAGGAGGAGATTTATTGGATGACTAGGCTAAATCGGGACCCTTAGCTATGTGTTGGGGATTTTTAATGAAATCTTATATTAGTGGGAAAAAGTAGGGGGAAGAGTGGCTGAATACTATATATGTAAAACTTTCCAAGACTTTATAAATGTTTGTGCTCTTATGGATCTAGAAAGTAAGGGTAGTGCCTATACTTGGGCAAACAATAGAGAAGGGGATGAGCTGATTAGGAAGAGGTTGGATCGAGCTTTGTGTAGTATGGATTGGAGGGTTTCTTTCCCTTCCGCGAAGTTATTGCTTTGCCAACTATAGAGTCGGATCATAGTCCCATTTTATTAAACCTTTTTTCCCCAACAAGTCAAACGTAAAAAAGAATTTAATTCGAAGCTTTCTGGGTAGATGAGGAGTATGAACAAATTGTATTGGACACCTGGAATTCTTTTGGAGGGGAGAAAGTAAATCTATCGATTAGATTGAAAAAGGTGGCTAAAGAGCTAGCGGTTTGGAGTAAAATGAGATTAAAAAATGCAGAAAAACAAAATTTAGTGCTGAAAAGAGAGATGCAGGTCATCGCAAACAACTCAAATTCATATGACATAAATAGAATGAATTGGCTGAAAATGGAGATAGAGAGGCTATGGAGACAGGAAGAAGTATATTGGGGGTATGAGATCTAGGATCAATTGGCTCAGATAGGGGGATAAAAACTCCAAATACTTTCATGCAACCACAGTGCAAAGGCGTCAAAGAAATATGATAATAATGCTGAAAAATGAGCACAATGAATGGTGTCGAGACCCCATACAATTAAAGGAGATGACAACCAAGTATTTTAAAGAGCTCTATACTTTTACAGGGCAAGGAAATGTCCAACTAGTTATTGACCAAATCCCATACATTGTAACAGAGGAGATGAACAAAGTGTTGATTGAAGAAGTGACCCTAGAAGAGGTTACTATAGCAACTTTTCAGTTGGGTGCTCTCAAAGCTCCTGGACCAAATGGTTTGTGTGGAAAATTCTATCAACATCACTAGAAGGACATTCAAGAAGAAGTATTTAGGGAGGTCAAGTCTTTCTTTAACTCAGGAACACTTAATCTTGAGTTGAATCACACAAACATCACCCTTATACCAAAAATGCACAATCCAGAGAGGTTGGAATAGTTTCACCCTATCAAACTTTGTAACTTTGTTTATAAAATCATTTCAAAGATCATGGCGAATAGACTAAAATAGTGGCTGCCTGACTTGATAGCAACATAGCAAAGTGCATTTGTAGATGGGCGACAAATTCAAGATAACATACTAATAGTGCAAGAAGTGCTTCATTAGCTACGTATTAGAAAATGGAAAAAGAAATTTCATGCAATTCTAAAGGTACATATGAAGAAGGCATATGATCACGTGGAATGAGATTTTCTCAAAGCAAGTATGCTTAAAATGGGTTTTTGCAATACTTGGGTCTCGTGGGTCATGGAATGTGTCTCTATAGTATCATTTAGCGTCAAAGTAAATGAGGAACCTATAGCTTCCTTTAAGTGTACTCACGGGATAAGATAAGGTGACCCCCTATCTCCATACCTATTCATTATTGTGGCAAATATCCTATCTATGATGCTGAAAAGAGAAATGGAAAATGGCAGCATTAAGGGTATTAAGTTGAATAGATTTTGTCCATCATTATCCCATCTAGTATTTGCGGATGACTTAGTTTTGGTTTTGGGAGGCAAAATGGTCGAGTGTCAAAATGTAGTAATGATTCTAAACCAATATTGCTTTGTGTCTAGACAAGCTATAAATTTGAACAAGTCTAGTATGCTTTTAGTAAATATTGTCCAAGAGAACTGAGGAGTAACTTGACTAAAGAAATAAGGGTACCAGAGTTGGAAAAGACCAGGAAATATCTCGGGATATCTTTTGATTGGGGTGGATCTAAAAAAACAAATGTATGACTAGATTCTTGCATGAGTTAATATGAAACTGGAGGATTGGAAAAAGAACTTTTTATCAAAGGCAGGGAAAGAAATTCTACTTAAAACTGTGGTGCAGGCTCTACCCCAATATGCTATGTCCATTTTTAAAATTCCCCTATCTATTTGCTGAGCCATTGAAAGGAAAATAGCAGCTTTCTGGTGTAAGAACAATGAGAACAGGGCTACTTTACATTGGAAAAACTGGGATATTCTTAGAGCAAGAAAGGATGAAGGTGGGCTAGGCTTTCAAGATCTAGTTAAATTTAACGAGGCATTATTGGGGCGGCAAGCATGGAGGCTAATTTAGAATCCAACTTCTCTTTGGAGTCGAATTTTCAAAGGACTATACTTTCCTCATACAGATGCATTACATGCAAAGAAAGGCTCAAGACCATCATGGGGTTGGCAAAGTCAACTCTTGGGAAGAAATGCTATAAGTCCTTCATTACAGTGGGTGGTTGGAAATGGAGAAAAAATCAGTATTATGAATGATCAATGGTTACTGAGAGGTTTAATTGGAGGACCTGCAAATAGAGATGATCCATCACGGGTTTCGGAACTTATAACTAGAGATTCCGCTACTTGGAAGGAAGACAGAGTACTAGAACTTTTCGACCATGACATGTGTAAAGAAATTGTAGCTATCCACCTAAACCCCCAATTTCCAGAAAACAAATTAGTCTGGAAGCCAACCAAAACAGGTCATTTCACAGTCAAGAGTGCATATAACAAGCTCAAGGCACAAGGAGAAAATCAAAAGCAAAACCATGCTTCATTGTCCTATCAAGTTCCATGATCATTGTGGAATAGAATATGGAAAGCCCAAATTCAGCCTAAAATCAGATTTTTCCTTTGGCAAATTTGTCAAAATGCATTAGCAACAAAGGAGAATTTATATCAGAGACATATTATACTTGAGGCCATGTGCACAATATGCAACAAATATCTAGAGTCAATAGAGCATCTTTTCCTCCTTTGTCCATGGACAAACCAAGTCTGGGAGGCCGCTGCAGTGACAATACAAAGAGATGGTCATGGAATAACTCGTATAGAGGAATGGCTAGCCAAATTTCAACACACCTCAGTTTCTTTCGAGCAATTAGCACTCTTGCTATGGCAGATCTAGAAATCCCGCAACGATTGGTGTTTCAGAGCAGAACCATTGAATTCCCGACACATAATCACCTCAGCAATGGTGATGGAAGAAAACTTCCACAGGTGGATGAAAAAACAAACCAAAACAGAGCAGGTGTTGGCCTTCCCATCTCAGATCTGGACGGCTTTGACGTAGACTTTGCCTCAAAACTCCACTCCTCCAACGCATAGCACGACGCATACTTGGAGTTCTTCGCTGGAGCACCCACATCAAGAGCAGGTGCCGACCCCCCATCTCAAATTTGGATGTCTTCGATGCAAGCTTTGCCTCAAACTTCGACTCCTCCGATACACGGCTTGATGCAAACCTAGACTCCTTCGTTGCAGCACCCGCATCAAGAGCAGGTGTTGACCCCCCCATCTCATACCCGGATGTCTTCGATGCGAGCTTCATCTTAGATGTCCACTCCTCCGACACACAGCTTGGCACAAACATGGAACCTTTTGCTGCAGTGCTTGCATCAGACTAGGAACCCTTTGACGCACATCTCGCCTCCAACCGGGACCTCTCCGAAGCACAGCTTGCCTCAGATTTGAACTCCCCTAACACACGGTGTGATAAAAATCAAAGTTGATGGCTCTTTTCTTCAAGAAACAAGGGAAGCGGATGTAGCTTGCGTCTGCCGAGATAGCAGAGGAGTCCTCATCGATGGTTTAGCGTGCACGGTCATAGCCTCTTCAACGATCCAAGCGGAAGCACAAGTTGAGTTACAAACCCTAAAGTATTTTAAAGTGAGAGAAGAAAAGCAAATGGAGTTAGAGTCATATAATCTTGAACTAGTGAAAGCTTTAGCGGAAAGTACACCGTAGGTCAACTGGGAAGTAGATACACTAATATGTGAAGGCATGTGTTAATACTTTCCCAAACCTGAAAATAGCCCATTGTCGATGAGAATGCAACAAAGTGGTAGACTAGGTCATCAAGGCCCATCGAAAAAAGGCCCTTCCAGCTAATTGGGTTTTTTTATACCCCTTATTGTCTTTTGGACTTGTTATGTTATGAAGCTAGTGCTTCTACAATCCAAACCTTTTAGACCAATATATATATTGGGTCCCCGTCACGGCAAGATCGGTCTCCGGCAATTGATTGGTGAACTTCGAACCGAGCGTTTGGTACAAGCCTTGGAAGTGGGGCAAATAAGTCCGCGTGGGAAGGGAGCGTGCTTATCGCGGAGGGTCCTGATCCATTGGTCCGGTTTTCAGATTTACGCCTAGCCCATTAGAGTAGAGAGAGGCCGATGAATGCCCCCTTTCACTGAATTGGGTAGCCCATTCGCCTCCATCCCTCTAGAGTTCGCTTTGATTTGAAGTGTCTTCCATGGGCTTTTATGTTTAAGACTCTGAGAAATTAATAAAATTTTTGGTTAATACTACAAAAAAACTCTAAATTAATATATTTGTGAAAAATTTATCTTAAATTAATTTTTTGACCACGAAAAACTTCTCAACATAGTATACTCGCAACTAATTTATCCTCTGTTAATTTCCATTAAATTTTACCGTCAAATTGCTGAATTAAATTATGTGTGACAGTTGATGAATGTACTAATTCAGGATTTTACCCGTACCAATTTTGTGATTTTTCGTAGTATTAATCTATTTTAATAGAGGGTAAATTAGTTACAAATGTATTGATTTCGAATTTTTTGATAATTAAAATATTAATTTTGGGTTAATTTATCATATGTGTACCAGTTTGGAAATTTGGAGATCAAAAAAATTAATTTGAGAGCAAATTTGTTACGAATGTATTGATTTCGAGTTTTTCATTATATTAATCCTAATATTTTTCTTTCACTCAAAAAGAACATAGAAGAAAAGTCTATTTCTAATCTTGCTAGCCCGATGGGCTGCTACAGAGAATGGCTATTTTTATCTACTCTTATATAGTGTGCCTTGATTGTCATGTGAATGTCGTGCTGTCGCTTTAACACCTTCATATTATTCCATTAATTTTAAGAGAAAATTCACACATGAAAATATCGAGTTACCGTATTTTAAGAGGTACATCTTCATAATCTAGTTCATGTAATTATTCTTCTTCCTTCAACACATCGATCATCACAAGAGCACGTCTATTCAAAGAGATGTAACTTTTCGTGTTTTTGAAAAGAAAACAAGAAGTGCAGAGTGAAGGGAGCGAGAGGGGATATCGAGCGTAGGGCGTGGGGAACGATAAGGATGTCTTTGAAAAGAAAACAACAAATTGTTAAATAAGTAGACCATAGTCTAATGCTAAAATATTCGGGATACAAATCGTTAATTTAAAAAAAAAAAAATGAGAACAAATTGGTATGGGCGTAATAAAAAATGGAGACTATTTTTGAAATTTCCCTATTAAACCACCAAAAATACAAAAGTTTCATCGAGATGATAGTTTGATCGTTTTTCATCTCAACGGTGGAATAAACGTGCAAGACAATCCTTTCTCTCCAAGCCAACGGTAATTCAACATCCAACCACCATTCCTCGTACAAATCCTAGTTTTCCACAAACTTCTAGAGTCTTGTCCCATCATTTATAATCGTCGGTCTCCATTTAATCCCCGCACCACCGCACATCATATCTGCCTCTCAACTCACAGGAATCTCGCGTCCGGTGCTACAGCAGCATGCCTCATCATCACGGCCATCACCATCCCCCGCCACCAGGCCCGCCACCTCCAGATCCCTTCGGGCCGCCGCCGCCGCCTCCAGGACCGCCAGGGCCGCCTCCCCCGGTTTTCCACCACCCGCCCCCTCCACCAGGGCCACCAGGGCCTCCACCGCCAGGCCCTCCCGGTCCACCTCCCCCGCCATTCGCTCACCCGCCGCCGCCAGGACCACCGGGTTTTCCCCCACCTCCGGGACCTCACCACCCTCATCCTCCTCCACCTTTCTGAGGGCACTAATTCCTTTTTAGTCAAATATTCTATGTATTGAGACTGGATTTGAATAAGCAAGGATCAGCCACTCGCGTCTGTGTTGAGTAGAGATCATGTGTATCTTTTCTATGCACCATGTATGAAACTTGGTATCGATCTTCTGCTCATTTATAGTGGGAAAGAATAGTTCGTTCTCCTCTTTCCATTCTTTGCCCTTCTACTTCTTTTCACGGTGAGATCTTGTTGTTTAAAGAATTTAGTTGCTCAAACTCATAATGGGGTTAATTCACATATATTACAAACAAAAAAAAAAATTATCCCCATTAATAAAAAAAATTATTAAGAAAATTGGCTATGTTTCTGTTGATCTAAATTTTCTTGAAGTTCAATAGTCGCTTGTGTGAAGTCTTCGCTTATTTCACGTGATCAATATTTATTTATTTATTTATTTGTTATTTTTTGGAAGTGGGAAATTCTGTGCAAAACACCTTTCGATCGTGTAGTACCGAGGACGTTCATGGAGTTTGCAGTGAGATCGTGGTAACGTGTACGTCCCAAGAGGATCAAAGGAATGAGATCTGGTCTTTAAAATGAAATGGACAAAATAAATATATCATAAAAATCCAAAACGTATGTATCACTGTCTATTAAGTGTTAGAAAATCCAGCTTAATTAAACTAATAGGTGGGCGCATCATAGATTTCAACACCCCCTCTCTTATTAAAAAAAGTACTTATCTCATGTGCAAATCAAATTAGTAATGATACATGGACCATAACCAACGAGATAGATACACACAAAATATAAGAAAATTCGACCTAAAAATTTAAGTCAATAAATGAAGATAAATTATGCAAATTTATAAGAAATATATAAACGCCGTGGTCAAGTGACGAGGTATTTTCACGTTAGAATAGATTCTACTTTAATTTTATTTATTCATTATTATTATTATTATTATTTTATTTTACGTGGATATGGTCGGTAAAAGTAGGTTAAGGAAAGATGAAGCAGCACGCGAGGCGTGCCTTGGATCCACTTGTCCTCCAACCACAAGAACGACGTGGTTCAATTCCGTTGGCGGTAAGCCACGGAATTGCGTCGTGGAGGCCCCAGTTTTGGGACGCAAGCTGTCGATATCAATTTCATGCGATCGACCTCCTCCCTTCCTTACATGCGACGAAATTTGGTTACGGCGTTACGCCATGAAATCCGACGACATACAAATTGCTCAGATCGATAGATATAAATGTATATAAAATTCTATGAGACCTCGTAGGCAATCCACGGGCGATGTTTTGAAGAACCTTTTTCTTTTTTTATTGGATGAGGTTTTCTTAGAGCACACATGATGAGAAAATTTTTATTTATTTTTTATTTTTTTTATTTTTTTGTTCTTCAAAACAGATTTAAAATAAAAATTCGTTTAATTCAATTTTATTTTTTAATTTTTGAAACATATTTCTATTCCAAAAATAAATTTGGAAAAATCTAAAAATTTTTAGCTTATATATTTATAGAACAAAAGTGAAAAATGAAAAACTCTTCTTATCGTTAACTCTCGTCATGGCCTGCCATCCACTCGTCGCCTGCGGGACACCGAACGCCCATCACTGTCTGCTAGGCGCCAATCACCCATTGCCTTCCACTAAAAATAAAAATTTTATTCTGTTATCAAACGAATTTTTAAAACAAAAATTTTTAAGTCATTATTTTTTTTTCTTAGAAATTGATAAAATTGATTTTTATTCCAAAAATTTTGTTATGGGCACACTTAGCGCATGTCCTTTTCACTTTTCTACTGCAGTTTTCTTTGTTTGTAAAATGTTATAATTATGGAATAATGGCTCAACAAATATGAGCAGAATCGACATGACTCTTTAATTTGCCTCCTTTCAATTTTCTAATCGCATTTTTTTTTTTGTCTCTAAAAAAGATGTGTCTCTTCTATTCATTAAGGGTGTTCTCAAGGTGTGTCAAATTGGAGAAGTGTTCAATTGAATAATGGTAATATAGTACTAGTACAAATGAGTTTGGGGTATTATATCTTTAGAGGCATAATTTGTACATCTGCATAGCACCATTGGCAAGAACTAACGTTTTAAGAAAATTTGGTAATCCATACCTCACCTACCATTTGATTCTTTTCCAATGTTATAGCATATAGCATGTTTATATTTAATGTGTGTGTCGGCCATCTTTTCTTATTAAGATTACGCATAAATTGGCTCAATCATTATTAAATTCATTATCACCTTCTCAAAAGTATTATCTCTATTTATATGTTTTGAGTATAGTAAACGGTATCGTATCGAAGACGATAGAATCCGCCTCTAATGCTATGTTAAAATATCGAACCTAAAAGCTTAAAATGGATAGGTGAATAAACACTAAATGAATACGCCACCCTATAAAATTTCACAGATAAGTGATGTTGGATATTTTAACACGATACATGAATGACAACTAGAAATATCCGGCATCTTTTTATCTTCACTACTAAGCAAATTATCCACGGTCCCATATTTAATAACACAATATGGACTCTGGGTTACAAAATTCAGGACATTCCACTTGGGAGGGGGAAGAAAATATTTCTCTTTAGTTAAGAGGTCAAGGTGTGCAAGTACCGGTTATTAAAATAAAGAACATAGTCTTATCAGTCCATTAGGGTTATTTGACAAGCGATAAGGTCATTTGGGGAGCTCTCAGGCTCCTACGTAGTACCTTAAAATGATACCCAAGGAAACAACTAGAAATATTCGGCATCTTTTTATCTTCGTGGCTAAGCAAATTATATGCGGTCCCAGATTATAACACGATAGCTACTGGTCTTCCATGTGTCCACCCAACTAACAGCCCGCGGGATATTTATTTCTCGAAACTTGCCGTTGATGGTCCACATATACAAATTGATCTTCTCTATTGACCGAATCCTACTTTCATTTCCTGTCATTCAATCCCCAAAATGGACTACCGCAGGCACCCGCACCCTCCGCCACCCCATCCTCCGCCTTCTGCTCCGCCTCTACCGCCGCCTGACCCTTACTGGTACGGCCCACCGCCGCCGCCTCCTCCACCCCCACGCCCCGACTTGTATTATCCTCCTCCTCCTCCTCCCCCTCCGCACCACCACCATCACCCACCACCGCCGCCGCCGCCTCATCATCCTCCCGGTCCTCCTCCCCCACCTTATTTCGACCCCTACAGGCCCCCGCCTCCGCCATGGCACCGACCTCCACCGCCCTACTGAGCAGGTGTGCAGTCGGGAGTACTCGAGAACTTTGATCTTGCCGTGGGTGAGTTCCCCTTGCTGGTCATGTAGCTCAAGGCTTGCTTTATTTGACTAATAAACAAGGAGAGATTTGTATTTCTATTTTCCTTGGAATAGCTTGAACATATGTACTCGTTTTACGTCTAAATTTGCTTAGCGATGCTATGTATATGTAAGGGGTTACTGTTATTGTGATATGAAGAAGGTATTACTGTATGTGATTCTCGCTAGATTTGCCATTATTCAAAAATGTTATTCTTATGTTCAATTCGATGACCAAATTAGCATTTTGTCACGATTGTATATTCTACTAAGAGAATGCACACCACATGCTTCGACCTCCTCAAAATCTGATGTTACATGAAGAACAAAATTTTACGGCACTTTGTCAAAGTGTCTAGATCCATCTGAGCTATTGAATTGGATGGGCCGAACTCGAGAACGGGGATGGCAGCATGAAATCTTCCTAACGTTGTACATTTATATGCTCAATTGTGATGTGATTACCTTGCACTAGGCATGATCGATGGGTGGATCTAGATGGGTAGGCCCTAATATTGAGCCAATATGTCCTTGCTTAGCCCGTCCTGCCAAAAAAGTAGTAGATTTTCCAATATTAGAAACGAATTGGGTGGTCAGGCTGCCCCAAGAAAGAATCTCCTTGCTTAGCCCGCTTCCCGCCGAGCCAACCCGACCAAGACGAACCCAATGGGATGTCAGCCCGTCCCGTTGATTAAGTCTACCTTCGACCGGCATTTTCATCTGTACTTAATGTCTTACTCTTGAATGGTCTCTAATCAATGTCGAGCATTTTGTGAAGTTCAGATGCCAGTTATAGAGGTTGTGACATCTTCCACTAGCATTTCCCTTAATTCCCATAATAGGAACTCTGGCCCAAGCTCTGGTTGGTGTTTCCTTTTGGGCCAGCCGTACTCTTCATTCTTCCATTAGATCAATCACCGAGTCCTCCACTGACCTTGATGCTTTTCATCGTGGCCTCTTCGTCAGCGGTCCATCCTTCCACCGTGACCGAGGCCATCCCTCATCGTCATGCACCTCCACCGAGGATCCATCGAGAAAATATTAGGTGCAACTGTGATGCCATGTCAAAGTTGCAATAGCCCATTTTGTGACTGAAAAATATGTCTCTCTAGATATGGCTACTCCCATCTCCTTCTTCCACACCCTTTCCATTTCCATTCTCAGCCTGACCCGTCTAGACCCTACCATCGCCGTCCCCAACGGCTGCTCGGGCTGCCTGGATCCAAGTCTGCTGCCTACTGCCGTGGTTCAACCTAGACCTCCTAGCCACTTGCACCGACTACCCCCTCCTCGAAGACCTCTGCTTGTGCCTGGCCAACCATGGCATTGGCCAGCTTGCCCACAACCGCTCTCGGAGCTGGTTCCTTACCGACCACCTCATGCTCGAGCTTGTCTTCCACTGCCGTGTCCTCAAGCTCCCTTGCCTAACCCCCAACCTAGATCTTGCCGACGCCAACTTCCTCCCCTACTATGCAGGCCTTGACCCTCTCCGCTACCTCTATGGCTGCAAGCGTAGTTGCTAAGGCGGAGCTGGTGGCGTGGTTTTCAAGACGAGAGATCGCAAAGCCAGGATGTGAGTCAGGAGGGAGAGAGAGTAGAGATCTGAGTCGATTGGTTTACGGGGGTGGGGGGAGGTGGTGCGGAGCGAAGAGAGGGGAGAGACTTTGTGGCCCATTCAGAAACATGTGTTGGTCGCTGAATGGGCTATTGCAACAGCCAATATTTCCTCGGATCCATCACTCACGGCCATTCCCTTGGCCCTAAAAAGCCAAGGCAAATCCAAGTCCTTCATGGTGTCCATCACCTTCTACGATCCCTGGTAATCACGGTTTGGTGTCTTTTCAATTGTAGGATTGATTTTGATGGTAAAGAATTCTAGTGAGGGCAGGATTCATGATTTATTGCATAGGTTTATAATGCCATGGGCTTAGGTTACGATCCATGTGCAGATTAGGTATCTTAACTGAAGTGGAATTCCTAATTTTATTAAATTTCCTAGTCCAATTAGGATTCCAAATCTGAGTAGACTTCCTAATTTAGGTAGGATTCCTAGTTTAGGAAGAATTCTTAGTTTCAGTAGTATTCCTAGTTCGAGTAGAATTCCTAGTTTAAGTAGGTTTCCTAGTTTTAGAATGGTTTCCTAGTCATGCTAGAATTAGAAGTTCAACTCATACATGATCATTGTGCACTTTCAGTATTGGAGTAGGCCTTCCACGTATCCTAATTTGGCTCGTGACAACTCTCAATCAAATTAACTAACTGAAAGAGAAAACCATGTAGTGATTGGTAGGTTAGGGGAGAGCCATAGGCATCACCTTGCAAGAGAAACCGTTTGTGGCCCCTTAGAAATCTGCCGACTTTCCTATGGACATTTCAATGGGTCGCGCCAATGATTATGACCGCATTGCATGTGCTAGCTTGCCTTCTCCTGTTCCTGACACTGATCTAATCCTCCCTCTGCTCTTGCAAATCGATTTTGTGGTCACTCAATACATTGACCATGGACTCAAATGTATAAGGACGCAATGGGATCAAGTACATACAGTACTCTCGTAGTTGTACCAGCAGTGTCACATATAATGACAACACTATCCATGGTTTCATTGCACATATACTGGGAATCGACTCAAAATTAGCCAAAGCACGTGTATTCTGCTAAAAATAAGCGCATCCGACTAATTAGGCTAACTATTTCCCGTTAACAACTGATGGAAAAGGGAGCAAGCGAAATTCACTTCATCATGCAGATGTATTCCTTGTCCCTTGGTCACATTGTTCTTGGTGAGGACCTTCTGCAAATAACCTCTTCCTGATCTTGTTTGCCTGTGAGGATCAGTTTGCAACATGTTAAACGAGGACACATTAAACTTGTGTAGGAATGCAATTTTTACTTCCTCACTGATCTTTAGATCGAGAGACGTTATGATCCACGCGTGGAGGTGGGTTTTTCTGTTCAAGTGCCATGCAGATGTCAAACTCGTGTGCGGGCTTCAAAATCTAACAACGTGCATCTGCCAGGGCAGAGGAGCATGTTTTGAGCAAGCACCTGCTTTTGCTAATTTGTGGCTCCGGTAACGAGAGAGAGGAGAGCTGCTTGCGCAGTTGTTCCAGCTACGACACCGATCCAAAGCCCCTTGGCTCGTTGATGCAGGACAAAGCTGAAAATAACTCCCATTGGGAGTCCTATCAGATAGAACGCCCCGAGATTTATGTACGCTCCTATGTGCTGCCAGCCACTTCCCATGGCAACTCCTGATTCATTGAACATGATCAAAATCATTTCTACTGGTGGTAAAAAGACTGGAGTATCCCCTCTGTAGTGAGTGTCAAACCATGTTCAAGGAGAAAAATTTTCAGCAAAGAATGTCCCCGAGATGTAATAAGTACGATTTCTCAAACTTTTAAGTAGAGATGAGGAAGAAAATGGAAGGAATAGAGAAGTGTAAGAGATGACCAGATAGGACTGCCTGTAAACTGTCCATGAAAATGGAGAGACAAATAAAAGGAGTCATGACTCCAATGTAATGCACCACTTGTTTCTCATTGCTTTAAGCATATCCCAGGACATGACGGCAGCAGAAGAGCGCGGTTCCCACGATGACTGCTTCGGTAATAGCAAGAGATAATATTGCCAGGACTGCAACCCTGGCCCGGTTCGGTTTCCCTGCTCCGAGTTCGTTTGAGATCCGAGTACTGCAAAAACTCAAAAAAACATGTCTTTTTAACACTTAAAACATACTACCATCACATTCTTGTGACGGAACATTAAAGGGGACTAAGGGAAACGTGAATTTACCTGGCAGAGGCTCCGAAACCATATGATACAGCGATGTGTAATGTAAAGATCGTAAAACTGAAGCATTAACCATTATAACAGTCAGAAAGATTGCCAATTTGTGTGAGAATGATTGCAGAAGTGTTTTATATCATACCATATGGAGAGAACCGAGGTCTCGAGCTTTGGATTCGGTAAAAGGCCAGATAACAATGTGAGCAGCTCACACGACCACCATTTTAGGCTGCAACCACGGGCATCAAGAAAAAATCGAAGAGAGGACAAACAGCAAGAAAGTTTCTCTTTCGTAGGACTAGAGAGACTGACCAGAGCATGAAAGCAGAAGGTACTCCATATCTGAAGAATTCGCGGATTCCAAGGAAGGCTTTCTTAGTGAACCGCACACGGGTTTTCTCACATGCTGAAGAGAACGCCACGTAAAACCCAAGTAGTGTCACGTTCAACCAAGACGATATGCCGCATGCCAAGGCTGCGCCTGGGCTCCCTAACTCCAGTTTGTACACAAGAATCCAGCAAAGGGGTATGTGGGAACAGAGGACCAAGAAGGCGCTGAGGAGCATGGGTAGTATCAGGCTTTGAGTTTGGAGAAACCGAACGAGTGGCTTGAGGATTGCGGTCCCGAGTAGCGCAGGAATGAGCCACATCAAGTATATTCGGGCTTCTTGTGAGATTACATGATCTTGGTGCATTAGTTCCAGGAATTTGTCCATGAAAATCCAGAGGATGCAAACCGGAAGACAAACTAGAATGAGAGAAATGACGGCGCTGCAAACGTAATCTCCGACTTTCTGGCATTGCCCTGCACCATAAGCTTGCCCGCATAGAGTTTCGAGTCCACCAGCCAATCCTGTCTACTAGGAATATCAAATATTACTTGGAATTCTGTTGTGTAGGAATTTGACCAAAGTTACTCCCCAATGGCATTAGCTTACATGGAGACCGAAGCCCGTGACATTGGCAAGAGCAGTGGCGACGGCGACACTAGAGAGCGAGAGTTGGCCAAGGTGTCCAACTGCAACCACCGACACAAGTTGCACGAGGTACTGCAACACCGAAGCTGCTGCCATTGGAGCTGCTATTCGGGTGGCCTTCTTCAGTTCTTGCACGAATTCATCTCTAGTCAACGCCCATTTCATGTGCTCGCTCTGCGTCACCTCTTCCATGGCTCTTTGGGTCACTTTTAGTACTGCTCATGGATGCAACAACTTGGAAAAGAATGAGCGAAGAGGCAATTTACAACTACCACGTTATTCTTGAGTTTTAGTCAAAGTTGCATTTGATTAATCATTGCCTCTTGAATGATTTAGTTCATCAACATGATCGATTTGTGATAGACCGGAGGTTTACTGAACATGCCTAAAGCTTCTAACCATTTGGTGGTTGGAATAAAAGTTAGAATAGAATAAAATTTATTATATTTTTATGTTTAGTATCTACTCAAGATAGGATAAGATTAAATATAATAGGGGTATAATGTGAATAAAAAAATCCATAGGGACAAGGGATAAAGGCGAATAATTTTTGTTATATCCAAGGTATAAAAGTTATTTTTCTCGAACAACAAAATTTTAAATTAATAAAATTAATAATTAAATATAAGTAATAGTTGAATTCTAAATAAAATAAAAATCAAAATAAAAAATAATACAATTTTTTAGTTTAATTATTCCTATTTTTACATAAATTTTTGAATTTCTTTCTATTTTATAATATATTATAAATATTTAGCATTTACATTTGTACATCTTTTAGGTATATAGTATTTATTATTACTTATTAAAAATTTTATGAAGGAATGAGGGAAGGAAATAGAAAAAAAGGGAAAAAATAAAAAAAAAAATTAAGTTTATGGTTTCTTAAATAGTGAATTATGAGAGATTCTTGCTATTTCTTTTTGTGCTTTTTCATGTTCATTTGTATTATATGTCGTTCATACCAAATAATGGACATGACATGATATGAAAATATCTAGCATTCTAATTATGATTCATTAAACAATGGATAGAATATATCCGAATCCTAGAATTCTTATCCTATTTTATCTATATCTTAATTTAAAATTTAGACGATTAAATGCAATCTAAGAGTTTAGGATTATCCTGAGTACTCTTGAATATTCCTAGGGATAATATTCGAAATGCATGCTTGCATTTTATGGGATTTTTGTATTAATGGAGTAGATTATAGCTAAGGAGATTGGATTTTCACCTTTAGATTAAAAAAAAAAGATTTATGGTTGTAATTTCAAGTTTTCATGTGTAAAATAGGGTCCGATTGCCATCATTTGCAATATTCACAAATCCAACAAAGAAACAGTAGAAGCATTCTCCCCAACAATCCATCTAAATTTCTCTGCAATCCGGGGTGGGCCAAGTGCACTATGATAAGATCGATGGCAGTTTTTGTGGGAACAAAAACAACGTCCAAAGTAGCATTCTTCTCCTTTTTTCCGAAGGAAAGAAAAAGAAAAAAAAACTCAGACCCCATTATTTTAATTAAAAGAAGAGGACATTTTGGCGTTAGCCAAATGCAAATCAAGTCGTTCTGCTTGGAAATTATATGAAGACGATTTTATTGAATAAGTCAAGAAATGGATTGATAACCTTGTAATAAGGAGACATGCCTTGGATCGTTGGTGTTGGTTACATAGTAACTGTGTAACCTCACCAAGACAAGGACTGTCGCCAGCCACCGGGGTTACCTGTGCCTGTCCCCATCTTGTGAGGGGAGTTGCCAGATTCCGATCCTTATTTTAAAGTGTCGGTGCTCACAAATCTTGTATCCCCACCTCTATATACTTTTCTTTTCCCAGGAGGATGGAATATCCTCTAGAGATTCGCATGTAGCCTCAGGTGAAGAAGTTTATGGTCATGCTTAGGACCGCTCTTCTTGGATATTATATGGAGGGGAGAGAGAGAGAGAGAGAGAGAGAGAGAGAGAGAGAGAGAGAGAGAGAGAGAGATGATATTGGAGATTGTGCTTAGTTTTCTGGATTTTGTGAGAGCAAAATGACAACTGAATGATAAACACTAGTCAAAACAGATCTAAATCACGAGAGAGGGAAAGTGAGACGTACAAGAATGTGTCTTCATATTGCAAAAGCAATGATATCTCTAAATAATGCGAAAACTAGTGGATCTTTTGCAACTTAAATTTAACACTTGAGAACAAAGTGCTAGAGAAAATAACAAAGAATGATAAAGAACATGAGACATCTAGGAGGAGTGTTCTAAGTGTCAACTCCTAATCCACGGAGAAAGCCAGTCACAGAAACTTCACTTATCACTTCGAGAATTACAAAGTTACAATCTTCCACTCAAGTGTTTTTCAAACCCACAATTGCATTTTTGATAAAATAAATCACAGAGAATTACCTTACAGCTCAAAACAATCACACTGTTGGTAAGACAAGCGATCTCAATTGGATTTGGATGTATTGCACAAATCAGCGAGTGAAATCCATGAAGAGGAAATTCCAAAATATGCAAACGGCTTGTGGACTTCTTTTGTAAGGCCACAGAACCGCTAATGACGAGAAGTGCTGTGCCCCATGGGTGTTATATCAAATCCTTCGATGAAGACCACTCTGATTACATCAACAGGGGCACCAAGACAAACCCATCTTAAGCATACAAAACAACGAAACTCTCTGAGATTGAATGAATGCTTGAATTGCTGTATGTTGTGGTAGCAACGTGAGAAAGAATGATAAAAGGCTCATCGATACGGACCTAGTAACGAAAGTGAGGACGTGTATGGAATATGTCTTGACATTGCAAGTGTAATGAATATATGCTCCATGGCTGAAGGATCACGCATTCGCAGTGTCGATGCAAACAAATTGCCCTCTGCCCGTCGAAAGGGAGCAAAGTTGCATGAAAGGGATGAGCACTTTCCACAGAGCATGGCATACTGATTCGACAGGAATGTATCAGATCATGTTCGTTACTGGACCAAGGATTGTCAATTATCAAGTTGTCTGCAGGAACTTCATATGATTCGAAGGATATATGCCTCCTGGGTTTTTTCCCCGAGAAATCGGGACTGCCTTTTTCTATTGAAGTAGCAATTTCACTCTTATGCGCTGCCTTTTTGATGGGGGCCCGCTTTCCTGCTTCTCTTAATGCAGCCTAATTCTCATAAACATCTACAGAAAACCCGATGTCTCACATCCATCTAAAACTGAGCACATGCTTATGTGCTTGATGTGGATATGAAAATTCAAGTAGTTGGAAAGGTTAGGCACTAAGCTAGCAATGAATGTTACTAATCCTTAGGTAACCGAAAATGCAAATATATATATATATATATATATATATATATAAATATATATATATATAAATGCAAAATATACATATACATATACATACCTACGTACCTACATAAGTACATATATATATAGAAAATCAGTGATTGTTCTACTTAAAAAATGACGAAACTAGCTTTATACTTAACTTTCTCCCCGGGCTAGGGGAGTCAACGGTTTGATTCGGTTCAGATTTTCAAGAAATCCAAACTAATAGGGTGAGCAACCAAGCCAAACCGAATCGCGACCCAAACTGAACGCGAAACAAACTAAAAATCTAGTTCAGTTCAATTCAGTTTTTTAGTTTTTCCTTTTTTGGCTTTGCTTACAATAACTGAATTGAATAGGGGTGAGAAAGAAGAAAGATTTTAAGTCGAGCATTTGGTTTTTGTTGAGAATTTTGATTCGACTTGGTTAACCAAACCAAACTGAACTGAAATAACCCGAACGAGAAAAAGAGAACGGTTATTTTTTCGTTATCCGAACCAAAAACAAAAGCCAAAGCAAATTCAAAAAGCACAAAATTTCGGTTCAGCTCTCCATTCGGTTTCGGTTTGGGTTCGGATCTAACACCACTACCCTTGGCATATAATAACACCATCGAACTAATTGATCGTTAATGACAATGCGATTTGGAAAATTATGTGGAAATAGAGCCTAGAGGAACATGCACATGATAAGGTACAGGTTTTAAATTTCTAAATTCAGATTAAGTTAATGGATTCATGAGTATTGTATGTGGTACTATAATGCACATATCCATTGACATGTGAAATTGTACCTTGTCACAACTAACTATCGATCCACAAGTAAAACGAGTTAATAAATTAAAAACCTCTGAAGTATGTCCACCGTGATGCTAACATAATTTTTTATATTATGTCATCCATTGACATCTACATCCAAAAGTTTTCTTTTGTGTCACTATTGACACATGAATTTTGGATGTGAATTCATTATGCATTTTCAACGAAAATGACCTCAAGGATCGAAATTGCCAATGTGACCCTTGATTAGAAAAAAGAAAAGAAGAAGAAGAAGAAGAAGTTAGTTTATGCAACCTTGCATACGTTTTTCTCACTGCATCCTTTGTACATATAGGAACTAGAAACATTATAGTCCCTCACTACCTAGGTTTCATTTCATATAGGTCGTCCATGCATTTCATGAAGATTAAAAGTCACAATCTTCGTTAAGCGGCAGAATTTGACCTTCAGTTGGAAATAAGATATTGTACCATTACAAGTCCCTTATCCTTCCCGCAAACCTCTACATTTAGAAACTAGACATACTGTAGCCTTAGGACTTTGGACCCTACGCTGAGAAATCAGGAATCGTGTATGCATTTCGTCAAGATTAGATATCGGCGGAATCCAACCCCTAATAAAAAAAATGTTGTCATTTTGTCACCTTACATTTATTATTTTCACCAAACTTCTTCAGCTCTTGTAAACTAAGGGTGAGTATGGTTTTTAAGATAGAACCTAGAATCAAAGAATCGGACCAGTGGGAATTTATTCAGCTCCAAATCCTAATTTATGGAGGGCAGGTTCTAGATTCTAAAAATTGAGAAATATATTTCAACGAGCAGGTTTCAAGTTATAGGTTTTAGGTCGTGAAACCTAGAACATTTTTTTTTCTTGGTTTATGTCTACACGTGATCCTGTGATATTTTATGGTATCCAATAATAAGTGTATCATATGGAATCATTTATCTAAACTCTCAGTTTATGACTGAGACTTTTACTTTGTTAATAGTTCATATTCTTCAGGTGTATAAATATAAGTTGTGATTAGTGAATTGTAACAATTAGTGATGATTATTAAAGATGATGAATCATTGTAATCGTTTAATTAATAATATAAATAGAACCTGTATAGATCTTGGAATTGACCTTAAGACTTGTGTCTAAATATAAGTTATAAAAAGTGAATTGTAGCAATATGTGGTGATTATTAAAGGCAATCATTTACTATAATCGTTCAATTAATAATTTAGATGGAACCTATGTAGATCCTGGATATGTAGAGCAGGTTCTAAGTTTAAAGAAAAAATGAAAAATATGTTTCAATGGGTAAATTCTAAGTTTCAAGTTGAACTTGTACTGTACCTGAAATCGCTCCCCTATTGTAAACTCGGACATCGAACTTTCATGACCTTGGGTTCGGTAACCAAAATTTTGACCGACGGAGACCAAAGAGCCAACGAATGCCACTGGTCCAACCTGGTTTTTACAATAAAGCCCAATTAGGCTATTTAGCCCAATCGAAGCCCATTAAGACCAATTTCTAGTCCCACCAAGCTCCTTAACCTAACCTAGGCCTGATTCGGATAAAATGGAAAGCCTGGGCTGGTATTGACTAGCCCACAAAGGCCCATCAAGGTCCTTCAATTTTGGCCTCCTCTCTCCTTCCATCTATGCTCGCCAACTCCTATAACCCGCGTGCTCTCTTTGTTTTCGTTCTTCTAGTACTTGAAAAGAAAATTGTTTTTACTTTTCTAAAGATATATGCACTATTCATGTGTGTGATTTAGGGGTGAGCAATTGTAGGGTTCGTATAAGTTCTACCTGGAACCTTGAACTTATTCGCTAAAATAGGTTGCTTATTTTTTAGATTTTGTAACCTATCCTATATTCCCTAATATCTGGAACTCATTCTATCACAAGTAAGAATGAGCATGGTCTAAGTGGGCGATTCTAAGGTGGGAATCGGGAACTGCTTACTAAAGATTGATTCTGAAAAATTGGAACTGGGAACCACTCATTGATTTCATGGAAGCGAAACATCGGTTTGGTCTCGTTCCTAAGTGGATCCATGGAACCGGTTCCCAATCCCTACAAAATTACATTCGTAAATTAATATCATGGTGAACCTAGTTTCTACATAAAGCACTAAAGTTTGTTTGGCCTTAATTGCAAACCATTGATTTTGATTAATGATTGATTATTATAGGGCTGAATGAATCGATAATACTCATTAGTTAGGAACTTAATTTCTCTAAAGGTAATAGTATTGTCCTCTTAGGGTTTTCGGACACCGGGAACATGTGGAGAATTAGACTCTATGTTAGAAGTCCTAACATCCACATAAGTCAAAATCGTTTGATCCATCTTTTTTCAACGTCAACCTAATTTAATTATGGGGATGGCTAAGGAGAGACCTAATTATGCTCTTAAAACGAATTATTGGCTCTTAATTTCATATCATGATGACAAAGGCCCGCAACTTTTATGAGCATCACCATTCAGTCTCATCCATCCTTTGTATTTGTTTTTTTCTTTTTAATGAGAAAGCAAGTAAATGAATTATTAGAATAAGCAAAAAATAAGGGGGTTAATCCCTTTACGCACCCAAGAGAGAAAACTAGTCAATAATATCCAATACTACAAATATATATTGGTTGAATAACTACAAATAATTAAGTAGTTTAGTTGATATTTCTTTTTAAAAATATGTATATATACTGGTTCAGTCCGAGTGAACACGTGGGCGATTCCACGCCCAGAACTGGTAGCCATACTGATACTCACCGATTTTAGTAAATTGGAACCAAAAATGGGAATCGGACTAGTCCCCATGGGAACTAGCAGAGTGTTCTAGTTCTAGGCAGTTCAAGCGGTTGCCAATTTCTTTCCACAACCCTAATTATAGGTTCTAAGGTTAGTTTCAAGTTCTATCCAGGGTCCACTTGTATTATTAATTGAACGATTATAATAAATCATTACTTTTGATGACCACCACATGCTACTACAATTCACTAACCGCAACTTATATCTAAATACACAAAGAATATGAAACATTAACAAAGTAAAAGTCATAGTCATAAAATTGAACTTAGACTAGTGGTTTCAAATTATACACTCATCATCATATACCACAGAATATTGCAAGTTTGCGTGAAGACATAGATTAAGAAAAATAATAATAACTTTTTTAGGTTCAGCTTTGACTTACCTAGAACTTGAAATCTACCGATTGAATCAAGTTCCTCAATTTTTGGAATCTAGAACCTACCGAGCATACCTTGAACTTGGAATCAAATAGGTTCTTATTGGTCTGGTTTTTCTATTCCAATTTTTATTCTAGAACTATGCTCACCCCTAATATGACATAAAAACTATTTATATATATATATAAAAAATTATATTCCATATGAATTTTTTATTGAATTAAACTGTCATAACAGAAACAAATTTGAAGATTGTAAATATATATATACATGTGTATATATATATATATATATATATATATATATCTCATGGGTTTTTTAATCGGCATTTATTTTCTTTTTTGGTTGAAATAAGCACCCTAAATAATTTCTACAGCAAATTCTAGACCTTATATATATATATTATGTATATGACCACCCAGTATCCAGAGCCTTTGGCCCCGACTAATTTGGACCCATAATGGAAGGCTCTCCTAGCGCTATCTACTCCACATACAAAGCTCGAACTCGAGACCTTGCTTAAGCGAACCCAGGCTCTTTACTACTAGAGCCAATGGACGTTGGTTAGACCTTAGATAGTTGTTAACCTTTTGTTTGTTTTCAAAATCCAATCAAAGGATGTCTAGGTCTTATTTTCCAGATGATAAAAGTGTCTTGTGCAATTGACATAGGCAGATGCTTTTATGAGCAATTCGATAAGTCTATACAAACTACCCGTGGGAAACTAACTTACAATTTGCTACTTAATGGTCTTCCTGAGCATATCAACAGTCAAGACTCCACCCAGTTGTTCACTGTATCATGATATCTCCAAGTCCTCACAAACACCCTATTCTAAATTACTTGTTCACCCTTTGTTAGGATTCATCGAGCTTGTAGATGTCGTAGCACTGTGTATTTTGGACATCATTGATAGTAACACAACATTCCTCATATTAACTTCACCTGCCGTCAACAACATTTATATTTGTCAAATAATTAAAATGAATAGTCTTGTCAACTTCAAAATATTGTAACAAAGTTTTCTTAACAATAACTGTTCACCTTCTACAAATCCATCCAAGCTCCAACCGAACCCTCATTCTAAAGCTTGTTCACCTTCTATGCAGGTTCATTCAGCTTTAGGAACCTTTTATGTCCAATACCTTGTTCACCACTAGCATCGGAGGAGCATTACCAGCCTTTAGACGTTTCTATTAGGATTCCATTTGCATATTGGTCTATTCATCTACAAGCTGGTCCTATATAATCAATGCACATATCAGTATTCTTTGATGATTAACCTTATTGGAAGTTTTCTGAACAATTTCTCCATCGTTAATGATGATGAAACAATCCCTGAGTTTCAGTATGCATATGCGTTCCTACAATGAAAGATATAGACTTAACTATGCGTGTAAAGCAAATTGAGATTTGCTTAATATACTTAAGTCATAAGTACTTAAGATAATATCCAGATTTATAAGATATTCACAAAATGGGGCAGGAGATATCGAGTAGAAGCAACGTGAGCAAGAAATAGGAGTTTGAAATAGCTCTTACTTCTACGTAAGTTATCTAGCTCTATGAGAATGAAAAAAGAATCACATATTATCATGTGAACTACATTTTTGGTTAGAGCTTAAAATGCAATTTTTAATCTTTGATCAGTGCTCAAACTTCATAATTTTATCAATATTCTGCCAATATGATACGAATTACCACTTTTTGCATATCAATTATCGGGTTCTTCACTGGACTTGACAGATACAACGCCAATTATGATTCTACACACATGGCACATATCATGTAGTCCTGTATCTTCTTCTAACAAAGATGCATATTTTATTTTTCCCGTTTTCGTCATAATAAAAAAGAAATAGAAATAGATGATCGTCAAGGTCATCCACTCATTCATGCCATTTGGTCAGTCAACAAAAAAAAAAAAAAATGAAAACAGAAAGAAAATTCATAATGGAGAGCCACAGGACCTTAAAACTTAAGAACATTCAAAATTTTCTTCTTGTTCTTTTTCTGCTAAGGAGGAGGGGTTGTTTTGAGGTGCGAGTGGGGTCGAGATAGAGGTCAATCGGATTGAAGCACGACTGAGATTGGATTGCTTGTTCCACTTGACGTTGGCCAAAAGCTTTTTGTAAGACTGCCGCCGCGACAATTCTACGATTCATGAGCGAGGATCATCTGGCGTGGTCTCTCTTGATAGTTCAATTACTTCCCAATCTTTCCTTTCCCAATGCTAACTCCACGAAATTAGATGGCATTGCATATGCTAGCTTCCCCCCCACTTGTTCATGCCCCTAATCTTAATCTCCCCTTGCTCTTGCAAATCGATTATCTGATCAATCCATCCAATGATCATGTACTCACGCGTATAAGGACGCAATCGGAATCAAGTACATACAGTAGTCACAGATGTACAAGGTAATGACAAAACTATCCATGGTAGTATTGCACATAATACTGGGAATCAACTCAAAATTACACCAACTGTACGTATTCTGCCGGAAGTAGGCGCATCTGATAAATAATACAAAGTATTTCCTGTTAACAATTGATGGGAGTCGCAGCAAGCGAAATTCACATTTTGTCATGTAGATATAATCCTGGTCCTCTGGTCACATTGCTCTTGGTGAGGATTCTGTGCAAATATCCTCTTCCTGGCCTCGTTCTCCTGCAACATAAGTTCGCGACATGTTAAACGAGGACATATTAAACTTGTGTAGCTGCGCAATTTCTACCTCCCAATCGAACTTTATCCACGGCTGGATTCAGGTAGGCCGTTCCTAAAAGGGTTGCTCAAAAGGTGTTGTTAAGAGTGGAAGTAGGTCTTCCGTTTAAATGTCATGTCGGACTTCAAAATCTATCAACGTGTCATCTCCGGAAGAGCGTTTGTGAGCAAGCACCTGCTTTTGCCAATTTGTAGCTCCAGTGATGAGAGAGAGGAGAGCTGATTGCACAGCGGTTCCGGATATAATACCGATCCAAAGCCCCTTGGCTCGTAGATGCAGGACAAAACCGAGAACTAGTCCAATTGGAAGTCCTATCAAATAGAACGCCCCGATGTTTACGTATGCTCCTATGCGCTGCCATCCACTTCCCCTGGCTACTCCTGTTTAATCAAGCATGATCAAATCATTTCAGCTGGTGGTCAATAAACTGAAGTTCTTAACCTGTAGCAAGGGCCGAACCACATTCGAGGAGGACAAATTTCTGAGAGAATGTCCCAAAGATGTAACGAGTATGATTTCTCAGACTTCACTTAGAGAAAAGGGGTAAAATGGAAGTGTAAGAGCTGACCAGATAGGACTGCCTGTATACTGTCCGTGAAAATGGAGAGACAAATAAGAGGAGTCATGACTCCAATGTAATGCACCACTTGCTTCTCATTGCTGTAAGCATATCCCAGGACATGACGGCAGCAGAAGAGCGTGGTTCCCACGATGACCGCTTCGGTAATAGCAAGAGATAATATTGCCAGGACTGCAACCCTGGCCCGGTTCGGTTTCCCTGCTCCAAGTTCGTTTGAGACCCGAGTACTGCAAAAAACCACGTCCTTTGAAAACTTGAAACATAACTTACATTCTGGTGACTGCACCTTAGTAGGGACCAAGGGAAACGCGAGTTTTACCTTGCAGCAGCTCTGAAACCATATGGCACAGTGAAGTGCAATGTAGAGATCGTAAGACTGAACCATTAATAAACGTTATAATAGTCAGAAAGATTGCCGATTTGTGTAAAAATGATTGCTAAAATGTTTTATAACATACCATATGGAGAGAACCGACGTCTCAAGCTTTGGATTCGTCAAAAAGGCAGATGACAACATGAGCAGCTCGCACGACCACCATTTTAGGCTGCAAGAACAGGCATCGAGAAGCAATTGAAGAGGGGACGAAACAGCAAGAAAGTTTCTCTTTTCTGGGACTAGAGTAGACTAACCATATCATTACAGCAGAAGGAACTCCGTATCTGAAGAACTCAAGGATTCCATGAAAGGCATCCTTAGTGAACCGTGCACGGGTTCTCTCACATGCTGAAGAGAACACCATGTAGAATCCGAGCAGCATCGCATTCAACCAAGTCGATATGCTGAATGCCAAGGCTGCGCCCTTGCTTCCTAGCTCCAATTTGTACACAAGAATCCAGCAAAGGGGTATGTGGAAACAGAGGACCAAGAAGGAGCTGAGGAGCATGGCTAGTACCAGGCTCTGAGTTTGAAGAAACCGAACGAGCGGCTTGAGGATTGCGCCCCCAAGCAGGGCAGGGATGAGCCACATCAAGTATTTACGGGCTTCGAGAGAGATTACAGGATCTTGGCCCATTCGTTCTAGGAACTTGTCCGTGAAAATCCAGAGGATGCAAACTGGAGGACAAACAAGAATGAGAGACATGGTGGCGCTGAAAAAATAAACTCCGAGTTTCTGGAATTGGCCCGCGCCGTAAGCTTGCCCAGATAGAGTTTCAAGTCCGCCAGCCAATCCCGACTGCTAGGAACATTATGACTTAGATTTTTATCGTTTAAGAATGTGACCAAGTTACTAAGCAAAGGCATTGGCTTACAAGGAGACTGAAGCCAGTGACATTGGCCAGAGAAGTGGCGATGGCGACGCTTGATAGCGAGAGTTGGCCAAGGTGTCCGACCGCAACCACCGACACAAGTTGCACAAGGTACTGCAACACCGAAACTGCCACCATTGGAGCTGCTATGCGAGTGGCCTTCTTCAGTTCCTGTGCGTACAGGTCTCTTGTTAACCCCCATTTTATGTGCTCGCTCTCCGGCACCTCTTCCATGGCTCTTTGGGTCAGTTTTAGGCCTGATCCTGGATGCAACAGTTTAAAAAGGGGTGAGTGAAGAGGCAATTTGCTATTACTCCTTTATTCTTGTGTTCGTCTCCAAGTTGCGTTTGACTAATCCTAAAGAATATACGATCAACATGGTTAGCGCACGTATGACGAGACCGATGGCAGCTCGTGTTGCGACAAAAACAACGTTCAAAGCACTAAACTATTCTTTTCTTCAGAAGTGAAGAAAGGCAATTCAAAACCAAATCTGTTATTTGAAAGAAGAGGACATGTTAGGCGTTAGCCAACTTCGCAAACAAGTCTATTATATTATGCGATGGGATTTCTATGAAGTGTGTCTTCATATTACAAAAGCGACTAAAACGAATATGTTATTAAATAACGCGGAAGCTGTGTAACTCAAATCTAACACTAGAGATCGAAATTGTCAAAGATATTAAAATAATATGATAAAGAACGTAGAAGATTTATATGGTTCAATCTGAGTATCGTGGCTGCTTCATGGAAAGAGCCAACCACAAAGACCAAGCAATAAGAAGAATTAGACTACAATCGCTCACTAAAGTGCTGACAAGTCTTAAATTACACCAAAACTAGCCCTGTTTAGCCTAACATGATTGCTTGAAAAAAAAAATCACAGAGAATTACTTTGCAGCTTCCAAACTCTCACGCCTTCAATAAGACGAGCGATCTCAACGGGATGTATGGCACAAATCACCGAAAGAAATCCACGAAGAAGAAGCTCCAAATATTCGAACGGCTTGTAGACTTCTTTTAGGCAGCCACAAAACCGCTAATCAATTTTCTTTGGGACGAGAAGTGCTGCACCAATTGGGTATAAATCCAAATCTCGCGAAGATGATAACTCTGCCTAATTACATCAACAATGGTACCAAAATAAATCCATGACAATTGGGTGTACTAATTGGGTGTAAAATCATATCCCGCAAAGAAGACACCTTTGCTTAATTATATCAATAACGACATGAAAACAAGCTTTTATATGTTAAAGGGATAAGTGTACTCGAAGTCCTAAAAATTGTGATGACAATGGGGTGTAAATCCAAATCCCATGAAGATGACAACTCTGCCTAATTAAATCAACAGCGGTACCAAAATAAATCCACGATAAATATATATATATATATATATATATATATATATATATATATATATAGGTATAAAATCGTATTCTATGACCTCTGCCTAATTATATAAACAATGACACCAAAACAAGTTTGTTAATATTAAAGGGATAAGTGTACTAAAAGTTCTAAAACTTGTTATGACAATTGGGTGTAAATCTATATCCCATGAACATGATAACTCTGCCTAATTACATCAACAATGGTACCAAAATAAATCCATGATAAACATACACACACACATATATATAAAACTAGAATTGGTGATAAAATCATATCCCATGAAGAAGACCACCTCTGCCTAATTAAGTAATTATATGAACAATGACACCAAAACAGACTTGTGTATATTAAAGGGATAAGTGCACTGAAAAAACTAAAACTTGTTATGACAATCCAAATCCCATGAAGATGGCAACTCTGCCTTACATTAATAATGGTATCAAAATAAATCTATGATATACATACATACATACATACATACATACATATATATATATATATATATATATATATATATATATATATATATATATAAAGCTAGAATTGGGTGAAAATCATATCCTACCAAGAAGAGACATCTGCCTAATTATATCAACAATGACACGAAAACATGCTTGTACATATTAAAGGGACGAGTGCATTGGAAATTCTAAAACTTATAACAAAAGTGCAATTAAGTTGAAAAACTTATCAAGTCCTAAAAGTTGTCATGAAAGTGCAATTAAATCCTAAAATTTTCAAAAAGTATAATCAACAAAAGGATTTTATGGAACCAATTTTCGTTGATTGCATTTTTTGAAAGTTTTAAAACTTAATTCCATTGTTATAACATGTTTTAGGACTTCCAATACACTTATCCTTATATTAAATTAAAAAATTCTTTGTTCACTAATTCCAACATGGAAATCAATTTCTATTCCTTTTGGTAAGATAAGTACACTAGAAATGCCAAAAGTTGTATACAACACCTATTTAGTTCCAAAATTTTTGCCGGCTCACTTAAGTGCTAAATTGGAGGAAAAACGATCACTTTAGTGTCAACAACGAGAAATTCCGGCCAAACCGATTTCATGTCATTTATAATTAAAATTATAATATGACTTGGTAAAATTTTTAAAAAATCCAATCCACGTGGCATTTCCATGTGGCATGCTTGGCACTGAAGTGATTTTTTTTAACAACGACTAGCATTAAAGTAATCACTTTAAATAAAATTTGGCACTTAAATTATCAATATTTATAACTTTTGGATGACATCGTTTAGGGGTTATATGTTGACTAGGCATCCTGGTGAGTCACATAGGATTGAGAAATTAATAAAATATAGCCACATCGGATTTCCGACAATCTGGACAAGAGTTGATTGTTTTTTTTTTTTTAAATAACACTTAAGTGATCCGGAAAAACTTTCGGCACTAAAGTGAGCACTATAAACAACTTTTGGCACTTCTAGTATACTTACTCCCCTTTTGGTTGACTCAATCATCCAACTCCAACAAGGATTTATCATTGCTTCAAATGTTAGGTCAACCTAAGTCCAATCGGAACTTTCCTAATTCAAATTACACATTACCAGAGTTTAGATCAAACTGCAGCTCAAACTCAAGACATATTCTAGTATATCGCCCCATAGCTAAAGAATCACACATACCGCGTGTGGATGTGACTGAAGTTCCCTATGCGCCTTGAAAGTCATCAAAGTTGCATGAAAGGGAGGGTGCCATTCATTAGGACATGTCATACAGATTCGGCAGTAACTTGGCTCCGCAAATGCACCTGGCAATGCCTGTTCAGAAGTGCCTTCAATCCAGGAGAATATCAGATCGTGCTCGCTCCTGGACCAAATGTTTGTGATTGTTAAGTCATTGTCTGCAGTAACTTGTTATAGGTTGGAGGATCTGCTGATGTGTTTGATGAGGATCCTTTTCATGTCGATTGGACAGTCGAACCTCGTGTCTCCAGAAGTGTTACATCACGTGTGGTCCATAAAGGAATTGGCATCCCATTCCTTTTTAACCTTTTATGGCTAAGATCTGGCATGGTTGATCCGCGTAATAGATACTTGGGGCAACAAGAACTTTTTAGGCAAAGACTTGTCAACCCTTCTTGACAAACTCAGCTTTCCTTTCTTAACCATTCGAGTCAGGCAATCCTCAGATAGAATCAGAGGTAGGCCTGGATCGTTGTCTACTGTTAGTTGTTACACGTGAATATAATAACATGCTAGGTTGTTGGTTAAAGAACGTGCTGATTATGGCTTGAAATTAATCTCGATTGACTTGCAAATGCTATCCGCAATTAAATTGCAAAAAGACCAAAGCCAAATTAGGAAAGTCTAAATTTGACTCTTGCTGACAAAGTTGTGGATGATGCAGAAAGGGAAATTGATGAAGTCTATGTTGACGTTGGTGAACTCGTAACTTTTTGCACATAAATGTCTAGTGTGCATAGCGAGTGCGCTTAACATGAGTAAAACCTCGCAAGAGACACAGAAAGCATTGAGAGCCATTATCAGTCACCCAAGAGAGTTTAGAGTGAGAAAACTCCTTTCTTCTGATCGCTTCTTGTGAATTTGGTTTTAATCTAGGATTCAAATGGTGTGATTGAACGATTGTAATTTCATCTTGCCAATCCTAGTAGAGCTATTTCATTTATCTCTCCCCTCGAATTAGGCACATTGCCAAATTTTGCTGTATTCAGGTTTTATTTCTGCAATTATCGTACCCCAAGTCATTTCGTTTGTTCACGCTTCCGCAGTAGAGTAACGGAAAACAAGATTTCCCTTACTATGTCCACATCTACATGCTAGGCGTATATTAGCAAATTCAGCAGAAAAATACAGGCCTCGTGAGGCTGGAGGAAACTTCTTCGAGTGTTTGGATCACAGCTGTGAAGTCAGGCCTTTGATGTGGATCCTTACTTATGCAGTCCTCGATTAATCTACAATCGAAACTAAAGAAAATGAGTATGATGAAAGTCTCAGCTTGTAGGCCATATTCATATTGCATAATACCTTGATGTATAAGCATGTGGATTATCCTAGAGGTTAAAGTTGCTATACTTTTCGTAAACCAGTCTTTTTGCATTGCAGTCAATATGTACTTTGCCTTTACTAGACCTAATCATGAAATACTCTGAAAGCATACTAAATCTTGAGAGATGCAATGAAAAATCGAAGATATTCTATTTCAGCAACTTCTTTGGGATATCTTATATGTTAATAACTCGCTATTGATTTAAAATCACTGTCCAACCACGGAAGCAAGAGATGCAAGCGCTTAACTCTGATTGACAAAAGATGAGTTTTCTCCGTATGAAACTCATAAAGCAAAGTGAAGTACTTGGACAGTATAGAACTCGATATGCATAAAGGGCTTCACTTACTGTTGAATTCTTTTTGGACACTTGCTCATCCGGAACTTCGTTTCAAAATCAGCAGACTCCATATGCATGGCGTCAGAGTTCTTACCATCCGGCAGGTGCCTTCCTTCTAACATCTGCTCTCGAATTGAATAATCCCAGACAAGAAATAACTCTTGTAAGCATAAAAAATGCAACAAAATTAGCAGGAAATAGAAGAGAAAAAAGGATAGGAATGGCAAGATTTATGAAAACACAACAAAATGATGTTTTTCAGTCACTGATGAATAAAAGTAGTTGGTGATAAATTTATGGAAGAAAAGCTACTTTTGCTGCCTATGAAACAAGCTATTTGGACTCATCATATCCAGTTTGCTGACCTGATAAATTATGATTCCAAATGAAAGGATATCTTTCTTGATGTCACCTGATGGGTTTCTTTTGTGGCCAGAGCCGTCCTTTCCTGGACCTGTGAAGCAGAAGACTTGATAAGAGGAGTGGGTAAAGTTAATAATTAGTAAACGAAAAACACTAGGTCACATACCAGTTTCTTGATTAGGGTGAATTTGCTCATAGAACATTTGGACCCAGTATTCACCAATCTTTAAGTGTCCTCCTTCATCCTGTAACAGGTTTCTATATACAAATGAAGGAAGCATAGGTGAGATACGCTGACACAGGGCCAGGACATGACTTAAAAACTATTCTCAGTTCTAAAAATTGATGAGTTAAAAAGCCAGGGCACTCAGTGCTGCTACTGGTTGTATTACTTCTGCTAAGACTTCACTTTAGCTTGTTCTCTGTCTAAACATTCTTAAAGAAGTTCTCCACCATCACTTTATAAGTGCTGTAACAGAAAAAATGTCTAGGAATCCACTTGATCTTAACTGTGTCCTAAGTTTCATTACCTGACATCACTTCAGCAACTGAAGTGCATGGCCCAGAAATGTACTTACCTGGGATGGAGATGATTGTGCACTATAGGAAAGGGTTTATGCTGGTGGAGATAATTCATTCCCCTGCAAATGATTCGGAAATTGATAAATGTATGATGGTGGTTGTATAATGTATTTTTTGAATGATCCAACTTAAGTCGGTGAATATGCAGCACACTTTCTTTTTGGTCGAAAAAGTGCCTTGATTTTAGTGATCACAAGAGGAATCAAAATCATAAAATAATAAAGATCAAAGAGGATGGAGGGGTTTGGAAATCCAAGTCAGGTTCAGAGACTCGTTTCGATATGCAGCACACTTGACTTGTAGTTTTATCAGCAATATTACTAGCTATGTATGCTTATGCTGCTTCAACTGAGTCCTCAATCAGGTAAATCTTGAACTCATGAGCACATGATGTATGTTTTCAAGCTTAGTGTTTCAGAAATAAGCATGGTTATGATGTTGCATAGAGAAGATAAAAGTTTCTAAACCGAAATATTACAAGTTGGCCATCAGATTCAACCGCAAAGAAGACAGCTGAAATTGCAAAGCTTCAAAGTACTACTTTCAGATCATTTGCTTTCACTAAACATCATGAATTTAAATAGTCTAGCCACTTAGAAGGGTAAATAAGAGTCGACTCCTAAGATATATAATGTATTAAAAGGTTTAAACAGCTGAAGTAATATCAGAAATGAATTTTATTTCCCATGAGAAAAAAATTTAAGATACAGGACAGCTTAATTAACCTAGCTATGTCCAGTGCGTATTGCAAAGCAGTGGACAGTTCTAATCTTACTTTCCCACTCACGATGTCCTCCAGATTTCCCTGAAACACATTTGGAACAGCAAGGTGAATGGACAGTTAAAAGAAAGATTGATGAGTGAAGCAACTTCCTATGAGCTCAAGCCTTGGTCAGCTCAAAAGAGTCTTCACTGTGCAAGGCAAACCTTAATTAAAAGCAGAGTTCTATATTTGATCTTAAAGATTCTTCAGTTTTTATAGCTGTCTGCAGACTCTGCACGATATATTGTTCATTGAGCCTCCTACGCATTGAAAACAACAGAATTCTAACCGATAGTGAGATGGGATATCTCAATCATAAATAGTAAATAAAGATTCATGCACAGAAAAAGCAAATTAGTTTACCACAGAGGGAGGGTCATTTTAGAAGTAGAGCAATAAAGTTTGATGATACCTTTGGTAAATATTCAGTGATCAAAATCATTTCCTCTCCGTGCACAATTGAACCCAGAAACTGCAATATGTTGGGGTGCCTGAGTTCTCGTAAGAGAGTGTTATCCTTCGCTGATAATTTCCTGTATCATGCTTGTAACAGGAATATTCAGTTCCCTTGCATACTTCCGTTGTCAGAGATAAATTAATTCACGAAACCATGGAAGAAAGATGAGAAAACCTGAAGCTTTACGCACATTTTGACTGGATGGCAGATTTGGCTCTTAATTATGGTTTTGACAACCCATGTTCCACGCCACTTGACCTTTTCAGACTCGCCAAATACATCCTGCGGCAGAAACAATGGTAATGACTAACCAATAAAAGAAAGACTAATTTGCAGTCATTTACTGACACAGTGTCCGTAATTTTGCCATGTAATAAAGTTAATGTGATTTAGCTAATCTTGATGTGATTTTTATCCTTGATAAAGAACTGAATATTGCCTCTTTAGACACCTCTTACATCTGTTCATAGAGGCTCCTACCTGTTCGACAATGGAAGAATGATGCAGATTAAGTTCTGTGATATCGATATTCACTTCATTCAAATCAGAGTCATGTCGAACTGGCTGCAAAATAGAAATTACGGGGTTAGACACATTCATTGCATCCATTTTCTCTAATAAAAGCTAACAGGGTGCTCTCTAGGAGACATCACATATGTTTGGGCAGATTGCTCAGAGGAATTGGCTCAACAAGTAATGAAGTCCACATTGAGAATTTTTTCTTTGAACTAACTTTGCTGTAGAGATTAAACTGGTTACCATTGGTTGATCGTTTTTGAGATCTAAGCTGCCATTCACTTCCAGGATCCTGCAAATATCTCGGTGTCCATAACTTCTCGCATCACTCAAGGGCTTCAGGTAAGAAAATCATAGAATTTTAGTCTGATAAAGAACATTAAACAGACACGTGATGGTTTTTAACCTCAAGCGTGGTATCTTTAGAAAAAGAAAAATCAAACAAATCAGTTATCAACAAGAGATGATGCATCTTCACCAAAAAAAAAAAAAAAAAAAAAAAAAGAGATGATGCAATAGATAGAAGCTTACAGTGCGGCCCCATCGATCTTGAAGGTTAACGTCGGCCTTGTAAAGAAGAAGAAGCTCAACGATAGGAGCATGGCCTTCACTTGCCGCGAGATGTAAAGCAGTCCTCTTATCATAGTCTTGGACGTTGGGAGATATGCCATTCCTGAGCATCTGGTTCAAGCCTACTCTATCACCCCTCGAAGCAAAGCTCAGAAAGTTTCCAATATGTTGCATGTCAAAGTCATCGGTAGATTCTTCATGCAGCAACTGACCTATCATCTTGATCTCAAGAAAACTTCACAGCTTCCCTGTAAAGCATGAGATCATTCCCTTGTCTAGTTGTGTCCAGCAAGAATATAGAAATTAACTATCGCGTGAAAGGAAGCGAGAAACTGCACTTAAAATTTCTTCTTGGTCTTTTGCTATCCTGGAGTCGTGTGAGCAACGATGTCACCACTTGCCTAGCCTTACCCAGTTTGTAAGAAACTAACTTCTGAGCACATCAGCGAAGAAGTTTGGCCTAGTAATAGTAGTCTGCTGGGTGCATAGCCCTTACTTAAATGGCAAAGTGGAGACTGGCGATTAAACCTATGAAAGAAGTATTGGGCTAAACGGCCAATTCCCTTGTTCTTGTCTGTTTTGAATTGATGCCAACTTTCGGATTTATTCATCAATCGTTCAACTTTATTGAGTATCCCTGAGCTCCTAAGACGAGAATGAGTAATGGTACTATCTGTAAGACTCTTGAGCTTTAAAGACCATATCAATAGTCTAGTACTGTCCATAACTTGAGTTAAGAGCCCGGCGAGGATTGAGTCTCGAACCAGATCTGGGGGGAAAATCCCAATCTAATTACGGAAAGGAGTATATATCTAATTGAGATTTCTTTTGGTCAGTGTAATTAGGAGTTGAATTATGATCCAAGCATTTAGTATTATTGTGAAGTAATGTTCTCTGCAGTTTACCAAGGAAACTGATGAAAGCGAAAAGAAGAAATCAGTCTAATTAGAGATGTAAAAATTCTCATTTGTTCTTGCAGCATAGAAATTTGTATAGGAACCCTGTTAATTTTTTTTGGTTCTAGAGGAAAGGATTTACTGAAATGTGGGCTCTAATTATACGGACAACCATTCCGCAAACAACTATCATCCCCATCTTTCTTATTATACAAATCAAATGAGGAACGCACAGTTGTTAAAGACATCGCAACTGTGAAAAACTAGTCAAACTGTCAAATTCAGAAGAGGAGTTTGAAGCAAACTTTATATATTGGTTCAGAAACATATAAGATCCATCAGAAGGTCTATGTGGTCTGGAATGTGCAACAACATCAGAAGGTACATCATTTTCACTCACTGGTCTAGGTCTAGAGCCCGATGATCTTGATTCCTAAAAGACAGGAATGCCTAAATAATTCAATAGTTTGTTATATTTCACCCTATTTTTATAATCACAAGGAGAAGGTGAATGCAAGTGTTCGGACATAGGTTCCTATCAGCCAAGAAAGTGAGAGTTTGTACTGAAGGAGATTGTTGGCTGGCCCAAGAAATTAACCGCTTCTGCTCATTTTTTTTTTAAATCAAACAGGCATCCTTTTATAATTTCTTTATATTTATTATTCAACTCGAGCAACCAGCCTCGGTTACATCGGAGCCAAAAAAGCAACTTGGCAGACCTAATATAGCAGGTCCAGTGCTAAGTGCCCTTGTGTGTCTGCTTTTGAGAAAGAGAGAGAGAGAGAGAGAGAGAGATGGCCTCTGCACCAATTGATCGCTTCCAGCAAACGAAGGAGATGGCTTGTACAGTTACACCTGCAACTCCACCTTTTAGACAAGGCATTCGGGCGAACATATTTCACCTGCAGCTTTCTGTCTTATTCTCCCTCATGGCAATATTTTACAGTTTTGTTTTCTTGGATGATGTCCTTTACCAGGCTAATAGTTATATCATGTCTATTCTTTATGTTCAATCATCAAGTTCTCGATACCCTATTAAGAAGTACTTTCTTTATCAGAGTGTCTAATGGCAGGATTTTAATCAAGAGTTGAAATTTTGCAGAAAAGGGGAGTAGAGAGCACCAAGGCCTTGATCAAAGAGTACATCGCTGAGAAGTTCAATGCTGTTGTTACTGAACTTCCTAGAAAATAACAAAAAAACACTAAACAAATAACTAAATTGAACTTGGCTATTTTTTAATAAAAAAACAGAGTAAAACAGATGAATAACAGAGCAGAAAACAGCAGCAACATTGAGACATTCTAATCCAACAAACTCCTCCTTGGATCAGTTGCTGCTGCATACTCCAATTTTCTTTCTTAATACTTCAAATCTTCCAGCTTGAAGTGGTTTTGTGAACATGTCTGCAAGCTGATCTTCAGATCTGCAATAGACCAACTTAACTTCGCCACTTTGTTGCACCTCACGTAGAAAGAAAAATTTGACTTTGAAATGCTTGGTTTTGCCATGGAAAACTGGATTCTGAGATATTGCTAACGCTGCCTGATTATCCACGTTAACTTCAATGCAATCACTAGAATTCAACCACAGATCTTTCATTATCTTTTTCAGCCACAAAGCTTGATTTGCAGCTGCAGTAGCTGCTATAAACTCAGCCTCTGCAGTAGACTGAGCTACAATCTCTTGCTTTTTAGAACACCAGGAGAAATAAGCAGAACCAAAACTGAAACAATACCCAGACGTACTTTTCATGTCATCCACTGAACCAGCCCAGTCACTATCAGAAAATCTTTGCAAATTAAATTTCTGACCTTTCTTAAACTTCACACCAAAGAACAATGTTCCTTTGAGATATCTCAATACCCTTTTTGCTGCAATCAAATGTAACTGACTAGGACTAGTCATAAACCTGGATAAAACACTCACAGCAAATAGAATATCTGTCCGGTTGCTGTAAGATACATAAGACACCCAATTAGACTTCTATACATAGAAGCATCTACTACATCTGTTCCATCATTCTTCTGTGCTTCTCTTTAGCAGCCATAGGAGTGCTTACACTTCGACAATCTTCCATCTGAAACTTCTTTAGAATTTCCTTCATGTATTTTTTTGACAGATAAAGATCTCATATGAAGCCTGTTTGACTTCCGACCCAAAAATAAGACATCTTTCCCAAGTCCGACATCTCAAAAACGTAAATAAATCTTGCTTCACCTTCTCTATCAATTCCATATCATTCCCCGTCACTAAAAGATCATCTACATAAAGTGACAGAATTACAACACTGTAATTCACCTTCTTGACATAAAGAGTGAATTCACTTAAGCTTTTTACGAAGCCAAAATCCTGCAAATATCGATCTATCTTCCCATACCAAGCTCTTGGAGCCTGCTTCAATCCATATAGAGCTTTCTTCAACCTGTATACACTCTCTTCTTGCCCTTTGATACTAAAGCCTTCAGGTTGTTCAACAAAAATCTCCTCCTCAAGCTCTCCATTCAGAAATGCAGACTTGACATCTAACTGAAATATAGGTCACCCCTTCTCTGCTGCAATAGCTAACAGTAACCTTATTGTATCAAGTTGTGCAACAGGAGCAAATGTTTTAGAATAGTCTACTCCCCATATTTGTGCATAGCCTTTCACCACCAGTTTAGCTTTGTATTTATTAACAGAACCATCAGGATTAAGTTTTGTTCTAAACACCCACTTAACCCCAATTACATTCTTATCAAATGGTCTGTCAACGAGCTCCCATGTGTGGTTTTTCTGAATCATTGAAATCTCCTCCTGCATTGCTGCAATCCACCTCTGATCCTCCTTAGCTTCCACAAAGTTAGATGGTTCGAGCATTGCCACATTGCTTCTTTCATAGATTTCAGCAAGTGACCTCGTACCTCTCACTGGTAAATTATCAACACTGTCTTCCAATCCATCTATAACTTCATCAACCTCTACATCTGTGCGGTTGTTTTTCAAACTGTTGCTGTTCTGCACTCTTTCCTTCCATCCAATTCCACTCATCATCCTCTAAAAAAACAACATCTCTGCTTACAGTCACCTTCCCTGTCATAGGGTGAAAAATTCTGTAAGCCTTTGATTGAAGACTGTATCCGATGAAAATTCCAAGCTCTGCTTTCTTATCCAGCTTGTCCCTCTTGACCTCAGGAACATGAGTATAACACAAACACCCAAAAACCTTCAAATTTTTCACAGAAGGTTTAACACCATACCAGACTTCAAAAGGTGTTGACCTCTCTAAGGCCTTTGTGGGCAATCTGTTCAACAGGAACACTGCAGTATTAGCTGCTTCAGCCCAGAACTTCTTAGGCAACATCTTCTCATGCATCATACATCTGGCCATCTCCATAATACTTCTGTTTTTCCTCTCACGACCCCATTCTCCGTTGAGGTGAATAGGAGCGATGAACTGCTGCACAATTCTGCTTGCTCACAATTCAACTTAAACTTGTGAGCAAGATATACTCGAACCATTATCAGACTGAGCATTTTAATTTTCTTCCCACTCGATTCTCAACTAAGGCTTTAAACTTCACAAACACATCAGCAACTTCAGACTTGGTTCGCAGAAAATAAATCCAACTCATCCTAGTTATATCATCAGTGAAGGTAATGAAATACCTGCTATCATTGAGAGAAGACTCAGACATAGGTCCACATAAATCTGTGTGGACTAATTGCAGCTTCTCACATGCTCTCCAGCCTCCTCCTTTGAAAGGAAATCTGGCTTGCTTGCCAAGAAGCCAAGTTTTGCACTTGGAAATTCCTCCTCCAAACTTGGCAAGTCATCGCAAGCTATTTCTCTGCATAAACAACATGCTCTTCCCGTGAACATGCCCAAGTCTTTTATGCCATATCTCTGCATTTTCTTCTTTGCACTTTAAAGCCATTTGTTGCATCTCTTGTCGCTTGAACCTGAAACTCTTGTCCTCCATTGGAATTCTTAGCACTTCTTTGCTATCTACATTATTAATAAGACATTCATTCCCTTCGAACTTCACTTTATATCCCTTCTCAACTAATTGACCAACACTCAACAGATTATGGTCAATATGTGGCACAAAGAGAACATCATTGATCAGCTTCACCTCCTGATTTCCTTCAATAGCCACTGTACCCTTTCCTTGCACTTCGATATCTTGTCCATTGCCAATTCGACTGGGACTGATCGACCTGTCTAGAATCCTAAACAGCTTCGAATTGCCAGTCATATGATTGGTACAGCCACTATCCACCAGCCATACATCATTCCCAACAAAAGATTCGTAAAAGGAAGCTACAAACAAGTGCTCTTCCTCGCTTTCATTCACTTTGCTACCTGGGCTTTTCCCTTTGCTGGTAATTTTTTTCTTTGCGAGATGGCTTCCATGTGACCCAACTTGTGACATCTTATGCATCTAGCATCAGGCTTTCTCCAACATCTAAAAAACTGATGATTAGTTCCACCAGAATTTTGTTCATCTTCCATTTGCTAAACCCACCAGAATTTCCTTCTTTTGCTACAAACTTAGAGTCACCGGCATTTTCTCTGGACTGAATCCATTTCTTCCCTTTGCCTCCATCATTTGATTTCACTCTAGCTTGCAGCGCACCCTCTACAAACTCTTCTTTTCTCATCGGTCTTCGTGCTCCCGTGCTCGCAAAGCATTCAACAATCCCGCAAGCTTTATATCGGTAAGTCTCTTGTATTTTCCAGAGACGCTATGGTGGCTTCGAACTTCTCTGGAAGAGACACGAGAATCTTCGAACAAGCCTTTCATCCTTCAAGTCGGTCCCTAAAACTCTGATTTTTTTCAGCTATCCCAACCAATCTATCGAGTACTCCTTCACGACTCGAATCCTTCATCTGCTGTCTCTCAAACTCCCTCAAGAGATTCAGCACCTTCATGCCTCTTATCTTCTCATCTCCCTCGTATTCATCCTTCAAGAAATCCCATATTGCCTTTGCGTAATCACATCTCATGATCCTTGTGAAGATAGTGGGTGAAACAAGCGTACGGGCATGACTTTGCCTTGGCCTTCCTTGTGATTCTCTCTTTATGGTACTTTATCTGATTCAAGGTCGGATTGTCTAGAAGTGGAGCAACCTCATAATCATCCTCCATAGCCTCCCATAAATCATGACCCTCCAAGAATGCCGTCATCTTGACAGCCCAAGCCGATAATTTTCCCCGAAATGCGGAGAAGCCATCGCAGAGAAACCACTCGACCCTGTCTCCATCACCCTTTAACTTCTTTACACTTCGATACTTGCTTCACTTTACAGTCCCTCAAGATCATGCAATGCTCTGATACCAATGTTGTTACTGATTAAAAAAAGTAAACCAGAAGCAAAAAACCAGAATCTATATTTTTCAGATGAGGAAGAGAAGCACAGAGAAAACAGAGCACAAACTTGCGTATGTTAGTTTTCTAAGGAAATTGTCAAGTACAAGGCAACTTAAACAAGAACAAAAACTGCTTACAAACCACACACACGTGCAGCATATAACTGCACCTAAACGTGCTATTAACTTCCTAGAAAATAACAAAAAAACACTAAACAAATAACTAAATTGAACTTGGCTATTTTTTAATAAAAAAAACAGAGTAAAACAGAGGAATAACAGAGCAGAAAACAGCAGCAACATTGAGACATTCTAATCCAACAAATGCCAATTGATTCATCTCTCCTTTGGCAGCCTCGGCCACATTCTGCATCGCAGATTTAGGCTGCTCAGTCGGGCCCAACACCTTTATTAGAGTGCACAACATCATTGAATCCCTTGAACTCAAGTTCAGTTCTGATGGTCTCAGTTCTGAGGCCATTGAGTTCCAAGTGTTCTTCAACAACTTCACATCCAGCGAATTTAACGCCCCCTTCAGATCGCTCCCTTGCGATCGGCACTACTTCGCGGCTGGCGTACCCAGAGGATTTCACGACCGCCTATTTCCCAAAGCTTCGATCCACATTATCCACTGTTCCTTTGCCCTGCACTGGCTGTCCAAAGTGCCAAAAGAAGTCATGGATAAGGAGTCGCCTACATGGAACAAGGGAAGGATCGACTATGCATACAGCCCTCGAGAGGTCCACGAGGCGTACGCCACTCAATTCGCTAGAGACGTGGAGCGTTTCCTCAGAGCCAGAGCGCAAGAGCTCACGTGTGGAGGGTTTATGGTCCTTGTTGTTCTGTGCCTCTCGGATGGGATGACCGCCCAGCAATGCTTACTCATAGCAATGGGTGGAGTCCTAGGTTCCTACCTTGTTGACATGGCCACCGACGTACGACATCCGTTTTCGAGTTTGCCCCTTGCATTGACGTTTGGTCAGAAAGTCGAGAGTACATGGAGATCATCTCTGTGGAATGTTACAAGCTCCTTTCTAATTTGCGCTCAATGATCATTCTTCTCCTCTTGGATTCAGGGGTTGCTAAGCGAAAACGATGTGGACACTTTCAACCTCCCCAGATACTATGCTACTCAGCAAGAGCTAGAAATAGTCATAGAGAGAAACGGTTTGTTCAGCATCGAGAGGATCAAGCTGCTCGATCGGGCCAAAACCGACAGAGGGACCATCAGAGTGCGGCTTCCGTCCATGATCGCCTCATACTTTAGGGCGGTCCTGGAGGGGCTCGTCAAGGAGCATTTCGGGGCCAAGATAGTGGACAGGTTATTCACCTGGTTCGAGAAGATCAAAGAGTCTCCCCTGCTATTGGATTCGGGATACAACTCGCCCGGCGAACTGCTCATCCTCCTCAATCGCAATGTCGCGTGATTCAGGAGTGAACTGCATTTGATTTGAAACAGACAAACTCTTGTATGATTAGTCCCATCTGTGTTGTTTGGCGTTGTCCATTGGAGGGTCTGACAGAAGCTCTACCATCCATGTGTGCAGACCTCTCTATCTCTCTCTCACTCTCAGCTAAAATATATGATTAGTTTAGTTTGTCCACAAGCTCAAATGGCATGTACGAAGTCCTCTGGGAAAAGCACATCCCAGACAAGAGACCAACGTGCATAAACCTTGAATTCCTAGGCAAAGAACATGCATCCCAAAACTTTTAAAAGGTACACTTAAGTGTTATTTAAAAAAAAAATTAGATACTTAAGGCTTGTTTGTTAACCATCTAAATAGTGTCTAATTTTGATTTTTCGTTTCTGAAAGCAGTTTGGGAACAGAATCGCATTTGGTAAAATTTTTGTTCCTAGAAACAAATTTCTATTTTTTTTTATTCCCGAAAGTAGATTTGAAATAGAATCAACAATAAAAAAAAAAAAAAGGTTGATTTTTGTTTCCAGAAACAAATCTAAGAATCAAGACCATATTTCTCTTATTCTTCCATTTTCTCTTTTTCTTCTTCCCTTTTCTTCTCTTCTTCATCTACCGCCATCCCACGGTTGCCATTTGCTACCATCCGCCATCCGTCGCCCACCACTGTTGGTTGCCGGCAACCGGTCCGTCGAGCTTGCCGAAGGCAAGCCCAACCACCAGCAAGGCCGAGCCTCGACGGGGCTGGGCGAGCCTCGCGATCTAGTGAGGCCAAGCCTCACCGGTGGCCAGGCAGGCCTCGCCCAGCCCCAGCGAGGCTCGACCAATGAGGGCCGGCCTCGTCGTTGGCCACTTGAAGAAGAAGAATAGGAGAGAGAAAGGAAAAAAAAAAGAAAAAAGAAAAAATTATTTAAAAATTAAAAGAAAATGATTTTGAGTAGAAATTTTGAACACGATACCAAACGCAATTCTATTCCAGAATCAAAAATTTTGGACAGTTACAAAATAGCTTAAAATGCTTAGAAATTGTTCTCGAGAACGAATAAAAAAGAATCATTTCGATTAGAATTTGTTCCCGATAACGTAATCATTATCAAACGCACCCTAAGTGCCAACTCTGGTGAGTGTGGTGGAAATCCAACATTACACTATTTTATTAATAAAATCATTCTACGTGGCTCGTCGGAATGTCCATTCAACAATCCTTGTTTAAAACAATGTCATCCTCCATGTTTAATTAAGTGCCAATTGTGGTTAAAAAATGATGACCTAAGTGTCAAGTTATACTATAAGTGATCACTTAAAGTGTCACTCTTGCTTAGAAGTGAATACTTAAGTGTCAAACTTTGTAGAAATCAATCATTTAAGTGCCAAAATGACGTCATTTAGCGTTATCTTGTGTTGTCTACATGGATTTTTTTTTTCTAAAAAAAAAATATGCCACAATTCAGTTGTTTAACTAGAAATGTTCGCCTTTGATACTTAAATGTTCCCTTCTTCTTTGGCCAAAAATTCTCATCTTTGGTACTTAAATGATCCATTCTTTTCCGATTCTAACACTTAAATGTACTTTTTGGAAGTTTTTGTACTTATGTGTCCCTCGTGCCAGATTGTGGCACTTAGGGTGTTTTTCTTGCCATGAATTCCCCAAGAATGTAGGCTAAATTACAGTCATCTGTCCCTAGAGCCCTTCAATTTTAAGAAGGGGTCGGTAGACTTCTAGGGACAACCTTGGTTCATTGCTAAAAGCAAATTTATAAAAGATCAAATACCGCCCAAGGACAGGGAACCTCAATTCCATGCGAGTCCGTCACCACAACCGATGTGAGCAAAAGGCTTTGACTTTTAGCCATATTCCTTTCCACTTCTTGTCCCTTTAAAGTTTAATGGTGATGTCATGTTTCTTCCTTTTAAACCTTTTAAAGACCTGCTCAGGTCCAATGTGAATAATAAATATGGATAATATAAAACAGTAACATTTTATAGAAGAAAGGGAGACGACTAATCCATGATCAAGTAATACCAATGAGAGGTCCTATACTTAGAACCAGGGAAAACGGAGTCGGTTGTTACAAGTATGCCTTTCCACTATGGGTGAACCTATTGTTTAAGCTCTTTAGGGACAGCCTCTTAGCAACAAACTACCCAGAAATTTAGTTCATAGCATATAGACACTCAAGGGTGCCAAGATGATAATGTTTCCAACTAGCTGAGCTGCATTTCTTAGAGGATCTTATTAGGCTGGAGAAGCAAAAGTGTTTAGAAAGATATTGAGAGTTTTTACAAACACGTATTTTACTTCAAGGGACTCTGCCCAATATATTACATTATCTTTGCCTTTTATAGGTATTAAGAGGTCACAAACAAATAAGGACCATGCTCACAAGTCCGAAACAGAGGCTTCGAAAAATCCAGTCAGCCATTTCATGATGGCTTTGGCATTGCTGGAAAATGACACTACCATCTTTTGCTCACCAGGAAAAAAAAAACTATAAAGGCTAATGTCATAAAAAATTTCAAATTGATACTTTTATAATAAATTTACACAAAACTAATTTTTTTAATTGCATCAACCTCAAACTGGTACACATATGATAAATTTATTCCAAACTAATTTTTTCACCACCAAAAACCCAATATTGATGCTTCTTTTTATAAAATTACTCTCCATTAGCTTCTATATAATTAAATTAATACAACAGAAAACCATAAAATGATACACATATGACAAAAGAAGGGGTAAAATGATACACATATGTTAGTAGATAGGTATAAAATCAATTCAAACTACCTAATAAAAATCTTTTTTTAAATGAATAAGATTAAGTACCGAAATGGCACTAATTGATTAATTAGTGTAATCAAGTTCTCGATCTTAGATTTTCTGGTTTGGTAGGAAGTGAGGTATACTTCCATGTCTCACTTGGTTTCTAGCCGACTTTAATAGGCTAGTGGTGACTTCTTATTACGAAATTCTTAAGAACACCACAATATCACAAGAGGTATGAGCTTGGGAGAGTCCATGCCTAATCATAGGTTTTAGGTCCGTTCTTTAGGCAATACCCCTAAACCTATTCCCTTCCCCGAGGGGTAGGTCATGACAAGTTTGAATTCGGATAACGATTTATTAAATCAAATTTTTTATGAAAGATTTTCCAAGATGATTAGAAATCGAATGAAGAAGCAATTCCTTCTTGAACTATCTTTCGGACGTATAAAAGAAAGCAATGATGATATGATCTACCACTATAAGACAAAAATTGGCACACTATATTTTATTTTATTTATTTATCTTTTAGGGGCAAAGGTGTCTTTGTTGGGAGAGATAAAAGAGATAAACTCTCTCCTGCAAAAGTTGAACCTTTGTTGGTGTTGTTTCTATTGAAGTAGTGGGGCCCAAGATCAAATTTGTTGACTTTGGGCACCCATATAAATGGTTTTTTTTTTCTCTAAGGAAAGTGCCACATAAGGAAAAAAAAAAGGAAAAAAAGAGAGAAGATGCACATCCAAAAGAAGTCGCACGAAGCCTTGAACAAGAACATGAAGCCGTACGTATGTGGAAAAAAAGATGAACATTGGAGTTCTTGTTTTTGGCATATATAGAGCATTTTGTTTGAGCTTGAACACGTAGTCATTTTGTGCCATGAGTTTACATCTAAGTAACTTATTTATTTGTAAACACTTTAGGTTTAAACTTAAATATAGGTGTAGGAAACATTTGAGCATTTGAGTGATCTCTAAATATAGTGGATTATTTTCTACTAGCTCTTCCCATAGACGTAGGTATTGATACTCATACCAAAACATATAAATCTCTAGTGTCCTCATTATTCTATATTTATTTCTCTAGTAATTTCACGTCGAAGTAAATTGTAAGATCCTGTCATTTCCGTGTATTATATTTCAAAAATAATCGTGTCGGTTATGCTTGAACTTAAGTTAAGGGACCTGGCTAGGATTGAATCTTGAATAGGTTTTGGGGGGAAAATCCCAATCTAATTGCGGAAAGGAGTATATATCTTATTGAGATTTCTTTTGGTCAGTGTAATTACGAGTTGAATTATGATCCAAGCATTTAGTATTATTTTGAAGTAATGTTCTTTGCAATTTACTGAGGAAACCAATGAAAGTGAAAAGAAGAAATCGATCTAAATGGGGATGCACAAATTCTCATTTATTCCGGTAGCATAGAAATTTGTATAGGACTCTCGTTAATTTTTTTGGTTCTAGAGCAAAGCATTTTTTAAAAAGTGGGCTCTAATATATGGACAATCTTTCTACAAACAATTATCATCCTCGTCATTCTTTTTATATAGATCACTAGTCTAGGTCTATGATCGGATGTTCTTAATTCTCACCAACTACAAGACACTTATATAGTTCAATAGTTTGTTATATTTGACTCTAATTTTATAATCACAAGGAGAAGGTAGATGCAACTGTTTGGAAATAGGTTACTATCAGCCAAAAAAGTGTGAATCATACGAAATGAGATTGTTGGCCGGCCTAAGAAATAAACTACTCCTGCTCATTTTTTAAAAATCAATTAAAAAGTATCCTTTTACAATTTCTTTATTTTATCATTCAATTCGAGCAACCAACGTCAGTTACTTCCTAGCCAAGAAAGCAACTTGGCTTATCAATCACAACAAACCTAATATAATTGGTCCAGTGTTAGGTGCCCTCGTGTTTGTGTAAAATATGATTTGGTAGGCCCAAAAAAAAAAAAAGGGATAAGAGAGGGCTTCAGCTTTATAAGAGAGAGAGAGAGAGAGAGAGAGAGAGCTCGGGGAAAAACAAAAAGGGAAAGGAGGAAGAAAAGAGAGGAGAGAAAATAAGAGAGAGGAGAAAGAAGGAACGGGAAAATTTTTTGCGTGTTCACGATCCATGCAACTTGCGAAACCGACTCAACTCCATTTTTGTAATGCCAGTAAGTGTTCATGCCCTTCGTTGATTCAATTGAAGTAGTTTTGAACTTAGGGCTTGAATTTGGAATTATTGGAGATTCGTGCGATGAAGTCCGATTTTTGAGTTGTTGAGCTGTGCTTTTTTTTTTTATTTATATATAAATGATAGTTTAGGATGTTGTGAAGTTATAGGATTTTACGGATCTTGATTTGAGCTTACGGTTTGCCTACAACCAAATTTCAAAATTCATTGTGCATGCTGATCAGTTCCGAACAGTAACTTTCGGGCCTGAATTTCAGCCATTTTTGGTGAGGTTTTGGAGTTGCTAAATTGAGGTTTTTGTAGTTTATCAAAATGTCTTTCTATGGACTATACACTTGTTTGAAATGGATTTACGTGGAGGAACTTATGGCCCAAATAAGTTTAACACACGGACTGCGCATACGAGATAACAATAGGTTTCCACTAAGGACGAGCGTTTTGTTGGCTCATAGGTATCGTTTTATCAACAAATAGGCATAATGAAATCGAGTCATTCATTAGAATATCGTTTTACTCGATCTTTTGATATCATTCTTCGGTTATTTGCTTATAATTTGAGCGTGTGGGCTTAAGTAACCATCATAGGTTGCTTTTTGGATTTTTCTAGGTGAGTGATGTTATTTTTTCTATGAGTTTGTAAATTCATGTTTTGAAAGTTATGGAGATTTGATATCTCATAAGTTATTGAAAGCATGTTTTGTTGCATAGAATCTGGATCGAGCATTTAGTACAAGTTGGTTTTTGTGAATGGCTTGCCAAATGTTTTTAGAAAGTTACTGCGAAAGGTTTTATAAGATTGGCTAATAGACTGGATCATTGGTGTTTGCTTATTATTATCTTAAGTATTTGGTTACAGACATATTATGCTAAAGAAATAAATATTCCAATTTTAGCCTTGAAAGTTTGTTGAATTCTGGATTTGGCAAAAATGAGTTACGTTTGTGTTTTAAATATGTATAATAATTGTTTGATTCATTTAGAAGAAATATATTACTCACTAGGCCACGATGACTCATTTTCTTTTCTTACCATATTTTTCAGGTCCGTCAATTAATGGTCGTTAAAGTAAGAGCATTATCGCCTTACATCCTTTGGGAAAAGGGCGGCTATATCCCTCCCTCGTCTCTATAGGATTTGGGGAGTGACAGTTGTCCACTTGAGAGAGAGAGAGAGAGAGAGAGAGAGAGAGAGAGAGAGAGAGATGGCCTCTGCACCAACTCAATCGCTTCCAGCGAACGGAGGAGACGGCTTGTACAGTTACACCCGCAACTCCACCTTTTAGGCAGTGCACTCTGGCGAGCATATTTCACCTGCAACTCTTTATTGTCTTCTCCCTCATGGCAATGTCTTCCAGTTTTGTTTTTTTTTGGATGATGTCCTTTATCTGGCTAATAATCATATCATGTGGCTTCTTTATGTTCAATCATCAAGGTTCTTGATACCCTATTAAGTACTTTTTCTTTTATAGTGTGTCCACTGACAGGATTTTAATCAAGAGTTGAAATTTTGCAGAAAAGGGGAGTAGAGGTCTCCAAGGCCTTGATCAGAGAGTCAATCGCCGAGAAGTTCGATGCCAGCCAATTCATCTCTCCTTTGGCGGCCTCAGCCAAACTCTGCATCGCAGATTTAGGCTGCTCCGTCGGGCCCAACACCTTTATTGCAGTGCAGAACATCATCGAATCCCTTGAACTCAAGTTCAGTTCCGCTGAGGCCATCGAGTTCCAAGTGTTCTTCAACGACTTCACATCCAACGACTTCAACACCCTCTTCAGATCGCTACCTTGCGACCGACACTACTTCGCGACTGGCGTACCCGGAGGATTTCATGACCGCCTATTTCCCAAGGCTTCGATCCACATTATCCATAGCTCCTATGCCGTACACTGGATGTCGCAAGTGCCGAAAGAAGTCATGGACAAGGACTCGCCTGCATGGAACAAGGGAAGGATCGACTACGCATACGGCCCTCCAGAGGTCCACAAGGCATACGCAGCTCAATTCGTTAAAGATGTGGAGCGCTTCCTCAGAGCCAGAGCACAGGAGCTTGCGTGCGGAGGGCTTATGGCCCTTCTTGTTCCGTGCCTCTCATCTGGGACGACTGCCCAGCAATGCTCAATCATAGCAATGGGTGGTGTCCTAGGTTCCTGCCTTGTTGACATGGCCACTGAGGTATGACATCCGTTTTCGAGTTTGCGCCTTGCATTGACGTTTGGTCAGAAAGTTGGGAGTACATGGAGGTCATCTCTATCGAATGTTACAAGCTCCTTTCTAATTTGAGCTCAATGATCGTTCTTGTTGTCTTGGACTCAGGGGTTGCTAAGCGAAAACGATGTGGACTCTTTCAACCTCCCCAGAGACTATGCTAGTCAGCAAGAGCTGGAATCAGTCATAGAGAGAAACGGTTCGTTTAGCATTGAGAGGATTGAGCTGCTCGATCGGGCCAAGACTGACGGAGGGACCATGAGAGTGCGGCCACCGTCCATGATCGCCTCATCCTTTAGGTCACTCCTGGAGGGCCTCATCAAGGAGCATTTCGGGGCCGAGATAGTGGACGGGTTATTCTCCCGGTTCGAGAAGAAGATGGAAGAGTCTTCCGTGCTATCAGACCCAGGATACAAGTCGCCCAGCGAACTGTTCATCCTCCTCAAGCGCAAAGTCGCGTGATTCCAAAACATACCGCATTTGATTTGAAATAGATAAACTCTTGCATGATTAGTCCCATATGTGTTGTTTGGCGTTGTCCACTGAAGGGTCTGACAGAAGCTCTATCATCCCTGTGAGGAGACCTCTCTCTCTCTCTCTCTCTCTCTCTCTCTCTCTCTCTCTCTGCTAAAACATATGATTAGTTAGTCTACAAGCTCAAGGTCAAATAGCATATACCAAGTCCTCTGGGAAAAGCACGTCCTGGAGAAGAGATCAACGTGCATAAACCAAGGTGAATTCCCCAAGAATGCAGGCTGAATTACGGTCTTCTATACCTAGAAAGGGTTGGCGGACTTCTAGGGACGGCCTTGGCTCGTCGCTAGAAACAAATTCATAAAAGATTCAATACCGTCCAGGGAGGGGGAATCTCAATTTCATGCGGGTCGCCGTCGCCACAACTTACGTGAGCAAAAACGCTTTGACTTTTAGCCATGTTCCTTTTGACTTCTCGCGCCTTTTGAGTTTGACGGTGATGTGAACAATGAATATGGATGATATAAAACGAGACATTTTATAGAAGAAAGGGAGACGACTAATCCATGATCAAGTAATGAATGAAGTTTACCAAGGCCCTTTCATAATGGCTTTGGCCTTACTAGAAAATGACACTGCCATCTTTTGCTCACTAAGACAAAGAACTATAAAAGCTAATACTAAGAAAAATTTCAAACCGATACATTTATCAAAACTAATTTCTTGATCACTAAAAACCCCAAACCGATACACATATAATAAATTTATCGGCTAAAGAATAACACAAATGCAAAAAGTTGGTATGGGAGACACAAAATGTACACTTAAGTATACATTTTTTTTTTTTTTAAATGAGGACACCTAAGTGTCAAGTCTATTGATTTTAGCTAAATATCTTACGTGACAATTTTTTAATAGTATAACTTGCTTACGTGGCTTGTCGAAGAGTAGAGTCAGCCAAAAAAGAAAAAAAAAAATCAAAACAACGTTGTTTTGCCTAATTTTTTGATGGAGGGACTATTAGAGTGCTCACGCTGTCCACGATCACCTCATACATTAGGGGGATCCTGGAGGGGCTCATCAAGGATCATTTCAGGGCCAAGATAGTGGACTGGTTGTTCACCCGGTTCCGGAGCGTACTGCATTTGATTTGAAGGAGAGAAACTCTTATATGACGAGTCCCATCTGTGTGGTTTGGCGTTGTCCATTGGAGGATCTGACAGAAGCTATCATCCTTGTGAGCGGACCTCTTTCTCTCGAGCTAAAATCTGATTAGTTAGTCCCCAAGCTCAAATAGCATACCGAGTCCTCTCAAAGAAGGTCACTGAATCTGGAAAAAGCACATCTTAGACTAGGGGTAAGTATAGTTTCAAGGTAGAACCAAGGACCTAAAAATCAGACCAGTAGAAACAGATTGAATTCTAGGTTTAAGAATATGCATGGTAGGTTCCAGATTTAAGTTTTTGATGATAAGGTTGAAACAAGACTTTGTGTTTTTCTTGTATTATGTTTTCATGCAATCATACGGCAATTTATGGTGTCCAATAATTACTAGTTTGAACTTCCACATTAGTGATATACATGATTGAGACTATTACTCTGTTAATAAATCATATTTTTCGTATATCTAAATATAAGTTGTGATCAATGAATTGTAGAAAATTGTGGTCACTAGAGATGATGATTCACTATAATCATTCAATTAAAAGTACAAGTGAAACTTAGGTAAATCTTAAAATTTATTACTAGATAGGTTTCGGGTTCTTGAATATGCATAAAAGATTTCAGGCTTTAAAAATTAGGATAATCTGTTCTAACTTATAGGTTTTAGATTTCATATTTGAAGTGGAACTTGGAACTGCTTATCCTTATTTTGGATAAGTGACCAACATGCATAAACCTAGGTGAATTCCCCGAGAATGCAGGCTGAATTACGGTCGTTTGTCCCCAGAGCCCTTTAGTTACTAAAGGAGGAGTTGGCGGACTTCTAGAGACAGCCTTAGCTTGTCGCTAAAAGCCAATTCACAAAAGATTTAAATGCCGTCCCGGGACGGGGAATCTCAATTTCATGCAAGTCTCTTGCCACAAAATAAGTAACACCGACACCGATATTCGACACGCAACACGACATGACACATCGACATATTGTATATGAAAAAATAGAGAATTCTGATACTTCGGGATACGTTAGATGTTAAATGTATATATTTTTTTATATACATGATAAATTATCATTTTTATACAAATAAATAAATAATAAAAAAGCTTGTAATGAATTTTCATTAAAAACATTAATCTATCATTTGCTAATATCATTTATTGTTTTAATTTGACAAATTCAACTCCATTCCAATAATCCATAAAGCTTAGAGGAAAAAAACAAACAATTCACATTCTAAATTCGCGTGTTGGAGCCTGTTGAAAAAGAAGAGAAAAAAGAACTTGGGGAAAGTGAATTATACGTTACATGAAGTGAAAGCCAAAAGAGAAGAGAAAACTAAGTTCTTCTTCTTTCCTCCTTTATTTTTTTTTTATTTTTTAAATATTTATATTTTGACACATCATTTATTGAAAACTTTTAAAATTTACCCGTCTTTGTTAGAGTTACATGTTGGAATTCTAAACTCATATGTTGGGATTCTGAATTCGAACATAAAGATTTAACTAAGTATTGGATTTTTCAACACGTATTGATCAAGGATCGAAAAGTGTCGTCAGAGTGTTTGACATTAGACAAAAGCTTCTAAAGAGTGTCGATACTTTATAAACCACAGTTGATGTGAGTAAAATGATTTGACTTTTAGAGTTTGATGGATGTGAACACAACATATTATAGAAGAAAGGGAGACGTTTAATTTATGATCAAGTAATGAATAAAGTTTGTCATGGCCATTTCACGATGGCTTCGGCATTGCTGGAAAATGACACGCATCCTTCGCTTGTTAAGACTATATATATAAGATTAATAGTATGAAAAATTTAAAATTGATATACTCATGATAAATTTATTTAAATTAATTTTTTTATTATAAAAAATCTCAAATTGATAGAACTATTGCAAATTTACTCAAAACTAATTTTTTAATCACCAAAAACCTTAAATTAGTATATTTATGTCAATTTTATCCTTTATTAGATTCCATTAAATTATATTAATATCACGAAAAACCACAAATTGTACACTTATGGCAAATAAAAAGTAAAATTTTAAACTAGTACACTCGACAATTGTTACATGTCATCCAACTAAATAATTTAACTGTGAAATTTAACATAAACTAACGAATGGTAAATTTGTGACACATTTAGTAGTTTGAGAATTTTAGAGGTATTAACCCAACATATAATGGATCTCATCTATATTTTTGCTTCCTTTAATTGGGGAAACATTGGTTATATCTTTAATTATACTTATAAATGCGCTGATGTATCTCCAAGCAAAATATTATATTATCATGAAAATGAAAAGCGATATTCTCAAATGAGCTACAGAGGACGAAATCTGATATATTAGCACGTCATATCTATCCCGACGTCTTATGGGAGTTCATATTGTTTCTAACTCAAGTTCCATGACATGTGATATAGACCAATAAGTCAATTTCCTTGGCTATAAACGAGCTTTTCTTTAACAAGCAATGCCTAAATTTTTCCCCCATGCGTACAATTGCACAAACCGGGCCTCAACAAGAGACTTGCACGATCGGTTATTAGCTAAAGTGACAAAAGTGCTCCCTTGATAATTGTGCTGGTTATGGCTGAGTCTGAGCAATGCGCTCGCTTGGATCAATTTGAATGTGCCCTTTTCTTTATACTTTGGTCTATCAGATCAGCAATCATATGCGAGAAAAAAAAAAAAAATGCTTTGTACACTCCAGATTTGACCCGATTATTTTGAAGTGGAATTTTTCTTCTCTTTTAGCTCGATTCCAATTTTGGACCTGAATAGGTCCTTAAACTGCTCATAGAAGTAAAGGTGAGAAAACCACCCAGGGGTGGATGACCCCGTACTTGCCTCCCGATCCTCTCGGTCAGGTGGATAGACATGGACCGGGAATTTGGAGGTCCATAGGTAGTGAAAGTGGGTAACTAATCCCAGAAACATTACGTTCTGTGGCAACACAGGCTACAATTGGGCTAACATAGGGTATCCAATCCTTGTTTCTCGCCTAGCGTGATATGGATTAGGTGAAAATCCTATGGCTGGTTAACCATGCCTCACGGCACACTTCCTTAACCAACTGGGTTAATCAGTCCCCCCAGATTTGACCCGATTATTCTGAAGTTGAATTTTTTCTTCTCTTTTAGCTCGATTCCATTTAGGCAGCGCGGTGGGCCCAGAAGCCTTTTCCAAACTCTGGCCCGAAAAGGACCGGGACGAGCCGGACCGGTCCGGATCTTGGGAGGAGCGTGGATCTAAATCTCGTACCTCGACAGTTCGAACACGTCCAAAACCCCCCGCACGAGCTTGAGCGGTCGTCTTCGCCGAGGAATACAACAGTCCTAGAGAGAGAGAGAAGAGAGAGAATGGCCGGTATCCGATTGCCGCCGGAGGACTCCGAGCTGCCCCAGCCGGCCCGGCCCGGACCGGCGTCGGTCGATCTCGTGTCCGACGACGACCGCTCGGTGGCGGCGGACTCCTGGTCGATCAAGAGCGAGTACGGCAGCACCCTCGACGACGACCAGCGCCACGCCGACGCCGCCGAGGCCCTCCTCACCTCCGGCAACTTCCGCGCCGCCGCCTCCGATTACAGGTCTCGCGCCCTCCCTCTCTTTCCCCCCTTTTCGCCGCGGCTCGTTGGTGTTGTGGGGTCGTAGATGTTCTGTGGAGATGTTGGCTGCTGTGCGTGTGGATGATCGAAGTGGGTTCTTTACTTGTTGAATTGCTGTTGAGCTAGTGAATCGGAATGCGGCGCCAAGAAATTGGCGTTTTCAGGGGATTTGTGCTGCTTTGGAGATGGGTTTGCATTTCTTTATGGTCGCAATCTGCAAAAAATTCATTTTCTCTTTAACCTAACCGTTGTCAATCTGGGATAGATAGTTTTAGGAGTTCCACGTTATGCATTTCTCATGTATGTGAGTTTCCTTTTTGAAAGGTGTGAGACTAAACGGAGATACTTCACCCAAAAGAAAAACCTCCTTCAAAGGTGAATACGGAATTTTTTTTTTTTTTTTTTTTTGGTAAGGGCATGCGAGGGAGGGCAAACGTCTAGTCCGCCAGAACTACTCAGAAATTGCAAGTTACGAAATTTGTGGAGCCTATGTATAAACGCAATGTAACTTAGTTTGGAATTTTTGCATGAAAATTACAGGCTGGAGGGCTGTACCTTCTCTGGTTAATGTCAGTTTGAATCAATTCTTTTCTTGGTACAATCAATATCTTGTTTGAATGCAGCTTTGCAGTTATAAACTGGAGGTAAATGACTGGTGTTCATCCAAGGAATAGATTCTTGGCAGTGTAGGGTTCCCAATATTGATTCTGGAAGAAGAGAGGATTGTTTGACTGCTTGAAAAGTTGCAAAATGAGCTAATTGATAACTCTACTGTGACTAAAAGTTTTCCCTCTGTTTTCTTGGTAATGTTTTCACAAAATGAGCTAATTGGTAGTTTTACTGTGAATTAGTTTTGCCTTTGTTTTTGTTCCATTCAGCAACAGAGAATATGAAAATCTTTGAATCTGGAAGGCTAACTAGCTTGGATTTGTGCTAACAGTTCAGACAAGGAAGAACCTGATGCTGATGGGGTAAGCTCAATGCTTGGACTTCAGAGCTATTGGGATTCTGCATATGCGGATGAATTGACCAACTTCCGTGAGCATGGCCATGTGGGCGAAGTTTGGTGAGCATTCTCATACTTACAAGTGCAGAACACATTCTCTTTTCTTTTCATACTTACTTTGAGCAAATAGTTGTTTGTGTTTACTTAATGTTCATACTGACACATACATAACCTTATGTGGTAAACTTGGATGGAGAAAATTGAATAACCACTAAACCTTATCTCTTTGGGGGATTGATTTTATGTTGGTGCTTCACTCATAACTTTGTAGACAGAATGGTAGTTTGATGATGGCTTATTTCTTAGTACGTCAGAGGCAAAATGTAATTCAGGTTCATGATCTTTTTCCCCTTGTATCATAGTTTGTTGCAATGGTGAGCATTGACTGGAACTACACGGTGTTGTAATTTGGCAATTCTTCATTGTTTTCCTAGATTTTTTATGTTCTAAGTCAAATATTTTATATATAAGAACTAATCCTAAGATGGCAAATGCTTCACCAGTTCCTTTATAATGCTAAGTAGTGAACGAACGATGAGGTAGGTAATTAAAGATTTTTATGACATAAAATCCTCCTTTTTCTCCAAATTTATTTGTCTGACTAGCTGGTTATGTCGAAGGTTTGGTTCCGATGTTATGGAAGTAGTAGTTACTTGGACCAGAAATCTCTGCATTCAAATTGCCCAAGGTCACTTGCCAACTGATGCTGATGATGTCAAATATGAATCCGGTGAAGATGGTGATAAACATTTATGTGGCTGGAGTGTGCTTGACATAGGAACAGGCAATGGTTTGCTTCTTCAGGAGCTTGCTAAGCTGGGGTATGCATTTGGGATAGGGAAATTGCCTGGATTATTAACATTAGGTGCTTGACCAAGAATGAACTTTTATTCTTCTATTTCAGGTTTTCTGACTTGACCGGAGTTGATTACAGTGAAGGGGCAGTTGACCTCGCTCGGAGCTTGGCTGATCGGGATGGATATCCTAATATAAAATTTTTGGTACAATGGTCACAAAACTCTTTGGACATACGTTGAGTTGCTACTGTAATTTTTTTGTTTTTTAATCCTTTCCTTGCCAAGTAAATGGATGGTATCCTGCTTGTAAATTTTGACTACTTGAGGGGTTTATTTTTACATATTGAGGTTTATATTTTTGGATCCTTCCATTTTTCCTTAATTTTGGTGCAATAATTGATCATCAAATGTATGGTTGGTGATTGCAACGTTGCCTATAACTTATAAGGAGGAACTAAAGTAGGCACTACCATCACTACCATCACATGGATTGACTCCCCATTATGATTTTAACTCTCTTGTTCCTTGTTTTTCATCTCTTTTCATGTGGCAGCTAAACTATTAAACCAAAAGGCAGTCATTAGCCTGAAGAGTCTGTTGAATGATTTGATCCTCTCTTCTTAGAATGACTTGGGGATTTTGCATGAGGGCCCTCACATGTGCTTGGGCTTCCATGACTATACCAGTCTCTTTCACCAGAAACCATTGATATTTAGCCTCATCATCGTCCATGATTTGCTCTTGTTTCTTTTATTCTTCTTTTATTCTCTCTTTTGTCTTATGTTGAGTTGTTTTTTATGTTGTCTGGTTGTGCTTGAAATGGGTTCAGCAATATATGGCTCATTGTGTGACTTATTTATGCAATGAATCATACTGTGCAAGTAGAATTACAGAGGCATTTAATCAGCTGTGTCAATTTTCTGTTAATGTTTCTCTCTTTTGGTATGTCAGGCTGATGATATTCTCGAAACAAAGCTGGATCAGCAGTTTAAACTTGTCATGGATAAAGGCACGCTAGATGCCATCGGATTGCATCCCGATGGCAATGTTAAAAGGTAAAGCAGCAAAAATAGTATGACTTTCCTCTGTGCTTCATGTGGTGTTGACATACACTTGTATGCTGAATCTCTATTAAGATCTGAATACATGCTTCATTTTCAGGATTATGTACTGGGATTCTGTTTCAAGATTGGTGGCTCCTGGTGGGTTGTTGGTAATGTCCTGAATCTGTTACGTACTTAGTTTTGTTCTTCTGGTTTTATTGTATATTTTTCAACTAAAAGGTGCTGTTATTCCTATCCTTCATGAACAAGGATCTTCAAGTTAACAGCTGTTAATTTGAAAACCACAGTTTCTGTTTATGCTGATCATTACTTGTGGTTTTCTCTGCCATGTAGCTAATTTTGTTGTTAATTTTGTGCATATAATTATGTACTAATGAAAGTTATCTTTTTTGCCCCCATGCCTTGTGATTATAGGTCATCACCTCATGTAACAGTACCAAAGATGAACTGGTACGAGAAGTGGAGAACTATAATCGAAGGGGAGATAGTCAACTGTTGGAACTAGAGGCAAAGGACAACAACTCATGCAGAGATCCTCCCTTTAGATACATCAACCATGTTCGCTCCTATCCGACCTTCATGTTTGGTGGGTCGATTGGGTCACGCGTCGCCACAGTTGCATTTCTTCGGAACTAGGAATCTCACTCCTCCAATTGTTTTTCCAAGATATGTTTCTTTGTCCATTATAACATCGTGCAAGCAACTTATGTTTCTTGAAGACCTAACGATCTAGTGAAAGGCTAGAAGTTTTTGCCGCATGTACTGGACTTGCAGTTACCGGGAAAATACAGAATTTCATGTAAAGCTTGTGCTGTCTTCCCCTTATTTATCTGTGTGTGTGTTGTGGGATTCTTTCTCTGATGTAAACAAAGGAGTGGGTTACAGACGCAACAAATTTGACATGGGTTAGCAGACGAGCACTCCTTTTTTCGCTTTGTTGTATGCTTGTTTAAAGTCCCATTCCGACAGGATTGCTATCTGCAGCGGACACTTTGTTAAGGTCTATAGATGGACAAAAAATTGCGGAGCTCCGTAATGGGAGCATTAAGTTGGTTGCGGAGGGTTTGGAGAGGGGGATCAACCTGTTATGCAAGGGAAGTTGAATCCGTTCGATCGAGTGCGGAGTATGCCATGTTCGTCAGTCAAATCGAACCTTCCCGTGCCTGTGTTGGAAGAGCAGGAACTGCCCCCAGGTTTTAGGACTGCTTGGGATCGCCCTCTTCTCGAGGGTTATACTTCAAATCTTTTTTTAATTGAGAAACACCTTGCTGGAAAACAAGATGAATGCGTCAAAATTACAAGGGGCGGTCGGCACTGTAGCATTGATATCTCCAACGTCCTTCTAAACACCTTATTCGGCTAATCCCATTGCTTATATAGCGAATAAGGACGTGAAATTCTGGCATAAGAATGGCCTAAACTCTTCATCAAAATAACTAACAACATTGTTTGCCCCCTACATATTTTAATTAAAGTTAACATTTTCTTGTTCTTGTGCAATTAAGAGGAACCCAAGATGAACATGAAAATGGAGGACCATGGTCGAAGAGTTAGACCATCACTTGAAATAGATATGACGAAGGATGACATGCAGAGATTTCGATTTCAATACCTCAACTATGTTCATTTGTATCTAACTCATATTTGATGGTTTTATTAAGTCATAAGGTTCAAAAAAAGATAGTAGATATATGTTGTCAACTTATCTACGTAGTTGTTCCTCCTTATAGATATAACAAACCAAGATAATGAGTTGTGGGTTTGCCAAGAATCCCACATCGGGAGAGCGGGCATGTCGTCCACAGTTTATATTAGTCAGCAGCGGCAGTCCGGTTACTGCTGGGCTCAGTAACGAGAGCCTGTGACCCAAGTGGGGGCATTAAGTTGGGCTGGGAGGGGCAGATGTGGACTTTCGAAGTCATAAAGCGAAACTGAGGTCTGAGATAGAAGGGCCGTGGGAATTGGGGCTTGTTCTGGGAATAAGCGCTGACCTCTGTCTTGTAAGAGCAGGGGCTCACAGCCCATAAAGGTATATCTTGTCCGGAATGGGGGCCCAGTTGAGCACGACAATCTCCCCGACGTCCACCTTTTTGTCCTGTTTGTAATGTCCATGTTTGTAAAACCTTAATCAACTTCTTCTTCTTTTTATTTTCATTTTTATTTTTATATCTTAGTTTATTTTGACTTAAAGTAATTAACTCGAGTATTAGATGAATATTAACAGAATAAAATTTTTAAGAAAAGCAAATTATCTGTTGGTTTTTCCCTTTAACTCTTTACGATCATCTTATCGGTTCTTTTTCCATTTCTCTTAGGCCCGGTGGTATTTCATACTAAGATCGTGCACCAAACACTTGCCCTTCGATCATGGATAGGTTTTCATTTGACCGCTAGATGGTGATCTGTCTCTATGAATTGGATTTGCTTTTGTTTTTCTTGTGGAGTCAAGGGGAGGGTGCTTCTTTGAGTTAGTAAAATCTGATTTTTTTAAAGAGTTTTTTTAGATGATCTTTCAATTTCATTTTCAGGGTTCGGAGAAGGGTCTTGTGATTCTTGAATTGGTGAGAAAATTTCGAATTCTTTTTCTCGATCAGACGCTTGAAGAAAAAAAATGAGATTTTGATTTAGAAGATTTTACCATTGGTTCATCTTTTCGAAGGCGTTGTAAAATTTTCTTTTGCTGTAGATTGTTAGTGATACTGATTATCTGATGTCCAAAATCTTCTGGTCCTCCTACCTTAAACTCAAAAAGTGTTTGTTCTTTTGCATATACAGAGTGATATTCATGGAGATTGAGGCTGGACCGAAAAATCGAACCGAAAAAATCTAAGAAACCTAGATTCTCCTTTCTTGTCACCACCATCACAGCGGAAGAACTAGGGTGCAATTGTGCGTAGAACCTCGCTCAGGTCAGTCCGATCAACGGACTTCGACCAGGACAAAGTATTTGGAGAAAGACGGTGGAGAACCAAGATAATCTAAGAGAACTCCTCCGAGTCGAAGGAGAGCAGAGACGGAGCTTTGAAGAAGAGCTACAGGAAGCGCGTGATGTGGGGGAGGACATGGACGGCAAGGGCCGAAAGAATGAATAAAAGTCACAAGAGAACCGCCTCGGAAAAGACCGCGAGCAAAAGAAGGAAACAGTGAACAGAGCAAAAGGAAGTAAATACGGGAACAACGTATATTATGGGCAAAAGATGTGCCCTTATATGTTGAGTTTCTTTGCCGTGGTGACATACGAGAACTTGAAAATCCCAAATCGGAAGAAAGCCTGACTACCAGCACTTTATATTGAATCCGCACACGAATTAGTGTGGTGTAGTTTCATCTGTTGATTTTATTTTATTTTTTATTTTTTTTTGGTGGTGGCTGAATAATTTTTCAAGATCGCGCCTTTCTTCCCATGCAATAAAACATCTGATTAGTCCATGTTGCGAGGCTGTTCTTTTTTGAAGTAGTGGGATTGCACAATGTCTGGAAAACCATTAATTCTCAATCAAGATACCAGCTTTCTTAATACTAGTCATTCAAGATATATAAATTGTTATAGGATGCAGTAAAAGGCCATTGGCAAACTTCACGGGGGCGGAGTCGTGGAATAGTGCAGTGTTGTTATGCCTGTCAAACGGTTGATTCTGTTTTTGTGATGGTGGACTAATTTTTCAAAATCAAAAATTGCGCCTTTCTTCCCATGCAATAAAACATCTGATGAGTCCATGTTGGAGGCTGTTCTTTTTTGAGGTATTGGGATTGCACAATGTTTGGAAAACCATTAATTCTCGCTCAAGATACCAGCTTTCTTAGTTGCTTTTGGAAGAGTTTGTGGTATTTGTTTCGTTCGTCCCTTGATTACAGCAAATACAGACGGTCAGACCAAAGCTGTTAATTATATTTCGAGAAACTTAAACCTCCGAGAGCAAACGTCTGGTCCACCAGCATCTTAGAATTAGCCAGGTACAAAGCTTGTGGATGCCTAAATAAAACGTAATACTGATTGAGTGCTAAAATTTTTGCACAAAAATCACTGTTTGGAGGTTTGTACCTTCTCTTGGTTCAAAGGAGGGTATCGGCGGGAAGATTATACCTTCTCTAGTTAAGGTCAGTTTCAATTAATTCTTTCCTTGATTGATTGTTTGACTGCAGCTATGCTCTACATTCATAAGCCAGAGGTAAAGGACTGGCCTTCACCAAAGAATAGTCGGCTTGGCAGTGTAGGGTTCCCAATATAGATTCTTAAAGAAGAAAGGATTGTTTGATTGCTTCTTGAAAAGTTGCAAAAGAAGCTAACCGTGATAGTTCTACTTTGACTAATATAAAAGTTACGCTTTTCTTTGTGCTATTTTTTTGCAATATGCGAACTGCTGATAGCTTTACTGTGATTTAGTTTTGCATTTTTGTTTGTACTAATTTCTGCTCCATTCAGCAAAAGAGAAATATGAAGTTTTCCAATGTAGAAGGCTAACTTCATTGGATGTGTGCTAATAGTTCGGACACGAAGAACCAGAAGCTGATACTTCAAAGCTTTCAGGATGCTGCATATGCAGATGAATTGATGAACTTTCACAAGCATTGACAAGAGGATGAAGTTTGTTGAGCATTTCTAGTACTTAAAAGTGCAGAACACGTTCTCTATTCTTTTCATATGTATTTTAAGCATACAATTGTTTGTATTTACTTAATGTCTGTACCAACACATGCTTAACCTTCATACTGTAAACTCGGATGGAGAAAATTGATTAATTCCACTTATCTGTTTGAAGACAGAATGATAATCTGATGATGGCTTACTTCGAAGTACGTCCAAGGGAAATTGCCATTGGGCTCATGATCTTTTTCCTGTTGTATCATAGTTCATTGTCATGGTGAGCATTACCTGAAACTCCCACGTTCTACTTTGGCAGTTCTTCATTGTTTTCCTAGATCTTATATTCTTAAGTCAAAGCACTATGTATGAAAACCAATCCTAAAATCGCAAATGCTTCACCAGTTGCTTTATTATGCTAAGTGGTGAAGAAGTAATGAGATGGGTAATTGAAGATTTTTATTATGTAATGTTGAAGGTTTGTGCTGATGAGATGGATGTAGAAGTTACTTGGACCAGAAATCTCTGCATTCAACTTGCCCAAGTTCACCTGCCAACAGATGCTGATGATGTCAATGAATCTGCTGGAGATGGGGACAAACATATATGTGACTGGAGTGTAGTTGACATAGAACAAGCAATGTTTGCTTCTTCAGGAGCTTGCTAAGCTGGGGTAAGCATCCAGGGTAGGGAGTTTGCCTAAATTATTAACTCTAGGTCCTTGATGAAGACTTAACTTTCTCTTCCTCCATTTCAGGTTTTCTGACTTGACTGGAGTTGATTACGGTGAAGGGCAATTGACTCGATCAGAGCTTGACTTATCAGGATGGATTTCCAGATGTTAGAATTTTGGTATGACAAAGTCACAAAGCTCTTGACATAGAAATTGAGTTTCTACTATAGTTGTTTTCTCCTTTCCCTGCCTAAGTGAAATTGATGGCATCCTGCTTCTTGTAGACATTGACTATTTGAGGGGTTAAATTGCACATAGAGGTTTACATTTTTGGATCCCCTTTTTAAAGATCTCCAATCCTTCTATTCATTATTTTTGGTGCAATAATTGATTTTCGAATGTATAGTTGGTGATTGCAATGTTGGCTACCGATAAGTGATAAACAGACCTAAAGTAAATACTATCATCAAAGCAATAAGACATTTGAGTAATACTACATCACATGGATTGACTCCCCATTATGATTCTATCTTTCTTGTTTTCTGTTTTTCCATATCTTATTAAGCCAAAGGCAGATATTAGCCTAAAGAGACTTTTGAATGGCTTGATTTACTCCTCTTGGAATGACCTGGGTTATTTTGCATGAGGGCCCGGCATGTGCTTGGGCTTCCATGACTCCATGCCAAGCTTTTTCCCCAGAAACCACTGATCTATATAGCCTCCTCGTCCTCTGCTATTTGCTTGCGTTTCTTTTTTTTTCTTTGTGTCTTATCTTGAGTTGTTTTTTATGTCGTTTGGTAGTACTTGAAACAGGATCAGCATTACATGACTCAATCTGGGGACTTGTTGCCGCAATGAAGCACAATGCTCAATTGCAAAATTCTTGATGGCAGTTTCTCTACTAGGATGGACATGGAGCACTTACAGAGGCATTTAATCAGCAGTCTGTCAATTCTCTATTCATTTTCCTCTGTCTTGGCAAGTTAGGTTGATGATATTCTCGAAACAAAGCTGAATCGGCAGTTTCAGCTTGTCCTGGATAAAGACATGCTAGATGCCATTGGATTGCATTCTGATGGCAACATTAAAAGGTAAAGCAGCAAAATAGTCTTTCCTGTGTGCTTCATGTGGAGTCGTCATATACTTGTATGTTGAATCTCCATTAAGATCTGAATGCATGCTTCATTTTCAGGATTATGTGCTGGGATTCTGTTTCAAGATTTGGCTCCTGGTGGGTTTTTGGTAATGTCCTGAATCTGTTACATACTTAGTTCTGTTCTTTTGGTATTATTGAATATTTTTCAAATACAAGGTGCTGTTATTCCTATCCTTCTTAAACAAGGATCTTCAAGTTAACAGTTGTTAATTTGAAAATGGTTTTTGTTTATGCCGATCATACTTGTGGTTTTCTCTACCATGTAGCTGATTTTGTTGTTAATTTTGCGCATCTAATTATGTACTAATCAAAGTTATCTTTTTTGTCCCCATGCCATGTGATTATAGGTCATCACCTCATGTAACAGTACCAAAGATGAACTGGCACTAGAAGTGAACTATAATCGAAAAGAAAGGTAGTCCACTTTTGGAACCAGAGGCAAAGGACAACGACACATGCAGAGATGCTCCCTTTAGATACATCAGCCATGTTCCCTCCTATCCGACCTTCATGTTTGGCTGGTCGATCAGGTCACGTGCTGCCACGTTGTGTTTTTCTGGAACTAGGAATCTCACTCCTGCAATTGTTTCCCCCAAGATATGTTTGCTTTGTCCATTATAACATTGTGCAAGCAACTTATGTTTCTTGAGAACCTAACGATCTGGTGAAAGGCTAGAAGTTTTTGCTGCATGTACTGAACTTGCAGATACCGCAAAAATACAGAATTTCATGTAAAGCTTGTGCTGTCTTGGCCTTATTTGTTTGTGTGGGCGTGTGGGATTCTTTCGCTGATGTAAACGAAGGAGACGAGCACTTGTTCTTTTAGCCTTGATGTAAGCTTGTCCAAAGTCCCATACCGACAGGATGCTGTCTGCAGCGTACACTTCATTATAGTCAATAGATAGATAAAAAATCGCAGACATCCGTAATGGGAGCATTAAGTTGGTTACGGAGGGTTGGGAGAGCGGGATCGACCTGTTACGCAAGGGAAGTTCGTTGGATCGAGTGCGGAACATGCCGTGTTCGTCAGTCATATAGAACCTTCCGTGCCTGTTTTGGAAGAGCAGAAACTTCCCTCAGGTTTTAGGGCTATTTGGGATGGTCCTCCTCTCGAGGGTATACTTCAAATCCTTCTTAACTGAGAAATGCCTTGCCGGAAAAGAAGATGAATGCGTCAAAATTACAAAGGGCAATCGGCATTGTAGCATAGACATCTGCAACGTACTTCTGTTCTCCTAATTCGGCTAATCTCATTGCTTATATAGCAAATAAAGAAGGGCATGCAATTCTGTCATAAGAAAAGGGCCTTGTGTTTCTTGAATTGGTGAGAAAATTTTGAATATTTTTTTCTCGATTAGATGCTTGAAGAAGAAAAGGGGAGATTTTGACTTAGAAGATTTACTTTCTGCTGGTTCATCTAATCCAAAATTGTAATTATCAATGGAATTATGATCATGAGAGTACAAGCACATCTCAAATTCTTTTTCAAAGATGGTGCAAAATTTTCCTTCACTCTAGATTGTTAGTGATGGTGAAGCATCTAAAGTTCAAAATTTTCTTGTCCTCCTAATTCAAACTCAAGAAATATTTGTTCTTTTGCAATTACACAGTGCATATTCATAGAGACCCAGGCTGTGCTGAAAAATCAACCGAACCACTGGACCAAAAAATCGAACCGAAAGAACCCAAGAAACTGAGATTCCCCTTTCTTGTCACTAGCATCATCGCAGAAGACCCAGGGTGCAATCTCCATGAAGAACCTCACTCAGTTCAGTCTAATCAATGGACTTCGACCAGTACGTGTCTTTGGAGAAGGACCGTGGAGAACCAAGACCATCCGGAGAACATCCTAATCGAAGGAGAGCAAAGACAGCTTTGGAGAAGAACAAGAAAAGCGACAGGGAAGCGCGCAATTCAAAATAGGGGAACAGAGCAAAAGGAATAAATGGGGGAACAATGTGTATATTGGCAAAGATGTGCACTTATATGTAAAGTTTTTTCTGGCGTGGATGGCAAACGAGAAATTTGCTGGGAATCCCACATCGGAATAATGTGTCAGCACCAGCACTTTATATTGAGTCTGCATATGGAAAGTGGATCGCCGAGCTTCGTAACGGAGGCTTGTAACCTAAGTGGGGGCGTCAAGATTGGGTTGAGAGGGGTAAATGGGCCTATTGGAGAGATCTTTTGGACGGGATGCATGGTTTGTCTTGCAAGAGCGGACCCCATTTCGTCCAGCGGGGTTTCCTCTAGGCCCAAGATCCAGACCCCGGACCTCCATCTTTTCTTTTCTGTTATTATTTCGCCGCGCTCCGGACCGACGCGTGCGATTCCTTACACATTTTTGTTCTGGCCAGGCACCGGATCTCGAACCTTTTGACCTGTGAAACTTCCATTACTCTCATAGAAAATCTTGCTTAGATTAACATAATTTATTATTTTGCCATGCTTCGGACTGACCCGTGCGATTTCATTCACATTTTTTTTTTTTGGCTAGGCAAAAGATCAATGTCGTAATCGAAGGACAGATTCATATAATAAAGTAACATACAAATAGATGTTTAGGGAAGGATCTAGACTTGGAGACTCAGGAAGGCGTAGTATAGTACTAGTCATGTGGTAAACTTTAGTAATCGATCCGTTCTTCATAGAGTTAGTGTCGAACTTCATGGGGGCAAAGTTGCAGAATTGTACAATATTGTTATGCCTGTCAAATAGTTAAGTTTGTTTTTGTGGTGGTAGACTAATTTTTCAATATGGTGCCTTTCTTTCCTTGCAAGAAAACATCTGATTAGTCCATGTTGCGAGGCTGTTCTTCTTTGAAGTAGTGGGATTCACACGGTGTTTGGATTGCCATTAATTCTCAATCAAGATACTAGCTTTCTCGCCTTTGGAAGAGTTTGTGGTATTTGTTTGGTTCGTCCTGTGATTATAGCAACACAACTCTGTTAGGGAAATCCCTTATGATGTTTTAAAGATAACAAAATAAATCAAAAGCTACTAACATATTTGATGGTTGAGTAATAAACTATGCAAATGATAGAATGTGTAAAATATATTATCAAAGTCTATTCTTGGAAGAACCAGAAGACAGACTCTATGCTAAAGCTAAACCAGAAGATAAACTTTATGCTGAAGTAGAATATGTTCAGACTCAGATTGTAAAGTCTATTGCACTCAGACTTAGATTGTAAAGTCTATTGCTCTCAGACTTTACATCCAGATTCGATGAATTGTAACTCAAGCCCAATCATATAATGGCTAGTGATCTGGTTTGGATTCCACATCAAAATTGATTTGATTGACTCAATCTAATTAATTGACAATTGATTCTTGAAGACAAGAACTTTTTATACGAATAAGTTTTATTTATGGAAACCAATATTCTGTTTGTATGGGCGATCGGAATCAACTTGGGATTTTACCTTTGTCACTCAACAGCTACCAAATCTTCTAGATATAGAGCTGTCTAATGGGTATATTGGAAGACGATCCTCAGGATACTGTTCAACGGCTAGTTTGGAAGTGGAGAAGTATTTAAGGAGATGAAGGACCGATGAGCAAGTAAGAGACGGAGCATAGAATTTATAATTCCAAAGTCTAAGCGACCTTCGATCATACACTTGTCTTTGGAGAACTTAAACATTTGTGATCGTGAGAGAAATACCAAAAGAGTGACTTAGTGAGATAGTGTGATCTACTATTAAGTGTTTACACTCAAAGTTGTAATCTTTTGTTGATTGCATAGTGGAATCCAGCCAAGAAGGCTGTTAGCGTGAGAAAGTAGATGTAGGCTTGGATTAAGCCAAACCACTATGAATCTTGTGTTTTTATTCTCTTCTCTAATTCCTTTGTTTTGTTTGAAGTTTATTTTACTCTGCATATATTTGCCAAGATTTATTTTAAACACCCATTCACCCCCCTCTAGGTGTTCATACTAGCACTCTCAAGCTCTACCATAAACGGTTAGACCAAAGCTTAATTATACTTAGGTAAATTTTATCCCCAGAGGGCAAATGTCTAGTTCACTAGCATCTTAGGAATAGCCAAGTACAAAACTTGTGGAGCCTATGTATAAACGTAACAATGACAGAGTACGAAAATTTTTGCATAAAAATCACTGGCTGGAGGGCTATACCTTCTTTGGTTAATGTCAATTTTGATTAATTATTTCCTTAGTACAATCACTATCCTTTTAGTTGATTGTTTGACTGCTACTTTGCTTTGCAGTTAAGCTAGAGGTAAATTACTGGCCTTCACCCAAAGAATAGTTACTTAGCAGCATGGGGTTCCCGATTAGATTCTTGAAGAAGAAAGGATGGTTTGTTTGCTTCTTGAAAAGTTGCAAAATGGACTAACCGATAGTTCTACTGTGACTGAAAGTCCTGCTTTTCTTCATACTATTTTATTGCAATGAGCTAACTGCCGATAACTTTACTGTGAATTAGTTTTGCCTTTTTGCTTGTACTAATTTATACTCAATTAGTACAATCAATTTGTCTGACTAGCTAGGGACGTTGAAGGTTGGTGCTGATGTTATGGATGTAGTAGTTTACTTGGACCAGAAATCTCTGCATTCAACTTGCCCAAGTTCACTTGCCAACAGATGCTGATGATGTCAATGAATCCGCTGAAGATGGTGATAAACATATTTGTGGCCGAAGTGTAGTTGAAATAGGAACAAGCAACGTTTGCTTCTTCAAGAGCTTGCTAAGCTAGGGTAAGCATTTAGGACAGGGAGCTTGCCTAAATTATTAACACCAGGTCCTTAATGAAGACTTGACTTTCTCTTCCCCCATTTTAGGTTTTCTGACTTGACTAGAGTTGATTATGGTGAAGGGGCAATTAACCTCGACCGGAGCTTGACTTATTGGGATCGATTTCCAAACGTTAGAATTTTGGTATGACAAAGTCGCAAAACTCTTTTGCCATAGAAATTGAGTTTCTACTGTAATTGTTTTCTTCTTTCCTTGCCCAAGTGAAATGGATGGTGTCCTGTGTCTTGTAGTGACTATTTGAGTGGTTAATTTGCACATATTTAGGTTTTTATTTTTGGATCCCCTTATTAATGATCTCCTATCCTTTTTTTCATTATTTTTGGTGCAATAATTGATTTTCGAATGTATGGTTGGTGATTGCAATGTTGACAACCAATAAGTGATAAAGTGGACCTAAAGTAGATACTATCATCAAAGCAATAAAACATTTGAGCAATGCTACAACACATGGATTGACTCCCCATTATGATTCTTTCTTGTTTTCTGCTTTTCCATATCTTATTAAGCCAAAAGGCAAATATTAGCCTGAAGAGTTTTTTGAATGGCTTGATTTACTCCTTCTTGGAATGACGTGGGTTATTTTGTATGAGGGCCCTGGCATGTGTTTGGGCTTCCATGACTCCCTGCCAAGCTTTTTCCCCAGAAACCCCTGATCTATATAGCCTCCTTTGTCCCCCGCAATTTGCTTGTTTTTCTTTTGTTCTCTTTGTGTCTTATGTTGTTTTTTATGTGGTTTTTTAATACTTGAAACAGGATCAGCAATAAATGGCTCAGTCTTGGGACTTGTCCACGCAATGAAGCACACTGCTCAATTGCAAAATTCTCGATGGTAGTTTCTCTACTGGGATGGAATCGGCAACAGACTTTGTCTTGCAAGAGCAGGGGCACACGCCTATAAAGGTTTATCTTGTACGGAATGGGGGCCCAGTTGAGCTCGACAGTCTCCCCGACCTCCACCTTTTTGTCCTGGGAAGCCTCAATGAACCTCCTTTTTGTTTAGCTTTAATGTCCATGGGGGCCCAGGCGAGGCAGAGACTCGCCTAGCCACGGCAAGGCTCGACCTCACCGGTGATCGGGCGAGGTCACCTTGCCTAGCTAGGACGAGGCTAAGCCTTGCCCAGTCATGGTGAGGCTCAGGGTGACCTTGCCGATGGCTAATGAGCCTCCCCCGAGGCAGACATTGCTGGCCCTTCTTTGGTCGGTCGCCGGCCAACAATCGCTACAACAAGAAGATAAAAAAGAAAAAAATAAAAAAATGTAATAAAATTATTAATAAATTAAAAGAAATTCTAAATCATAAAAATATAATGAGTCGTATCAAACGCATTTCTTTTTAGGAGTAGAAATTTTATGTAGTTATCAAACGCGTTCAAATGCTCAACAATTGTTCCTAGGAACAGAAATAGAAAAAAAGTATTTATGAATAAAAATTGTTCTCCGGAATAAAAACGTTACCAAACGCATTCTTACTTGCTACTGGTTCATCTGAAATTGTAACTATACAGCATAATTATAATGATGATAGATCAATTGGGAACATATGAAATTCCTTTTCCAAGATGCTGCAAAATTTTCTCTCTTTGTTTGTTAGCGATAGTGAAGCATCTTATGTTCAAAATTTTCTTGTCCTCCTTCTTTAAACTCGAATTTCCTTGGAGGGTTTTCAGATGATCTTTCACTTTCGTTTTTGAAGTTTGGAAAAGGGTCTTGTGTTTCTTGAATTGGTGAGAGAATTTGAATTCTTTTTCTCAATCATATGCTTGAAGAAGAAAAAGGGAGATTTTGATTTAGAAGACTTACTTTCATTTGATCAGAAATTATAACTATCGGCGGAATTTTAATGATGATAGAGCAGCCGGGAACATCTCAAATTTGTTTTTCAAAGATGCTGCAAAATTTTCTTTCGCCGTGGATTTTTAGCGATAGTGGGCATCTAATGTTCGAGATTTTCTTGTCCTCTTACTTTAAATTAAAGAAGTGTTTGATCTTTCGCAAATAGGCAGCGCATATTCATAGAGATCGAAGCCGAACCTAATCACCAGGTAATTTCTCGGTTTTCGCTCTTAGGAACAAACCTATGAAACCAACACTATCTAGGGAACTCCTCCAAGTCGAAGGAGAGCAAAGACGGAGCCTCGGAGAAGAGCAAGAAGAGCTACAAGAAACACGATGTGGATGAGGACGTAGAGCAAAAATGTTTAGAAAGGGCGGAGAAGAGAACTGCCCGGAAGAGACCGCGAGCAGAGAAGACGGAGATGGTGAATAGAGCAAAATATATATATGGGCAGGATGTGCGCTTGCTTTCTCCGTCGTGGTGGATAAGGAGCAGGAAATTTGCCGAAACTCCCACGTCGGAACGTGTGTACCTGTTGGAACCAAAAGGATTTGAAGGGAGAGAGTACACACACAAAGAGAGATTATATTACACAATATGCCTTTGTAAAGACTTAAGAGAGTACACACACTAACTTTGCTAAGCTTTAAAACTCTCTCTAAAATCTCACTTTCTCTCACTTTTACAGACACTCTCACACTCTAAAAAAAAACTAACATAACCCTATATATATAAGCATTTTCACCACCATTATCTTCAACATGCAAGAGTTGAAGTTGAACATTTCTTCTTGGCCAAGGAGTCAACAATTGTGGGCTGAAACTTTTCCTTCAAGTTCAAGTTTACAAAGTTGAAGCTTTCTTCCTACTCTTCAAGACTTGAGCAACAAGTACCACTTGTAGCTTCTTCAAGAATTCTCTCCTTTGCAGCCCACTTTTCTTTGGCTTTTTACAAATTGACTAACTCTTGCTTTCACACACTTAGCCAAAAAATAATTAAAAGACAAAGACAAATAAGCTAATCAAAACACAAAAACAATTTTACTATTTTTAACAGTACCACGGGCGCTTTCTATGGACTTCGCACTTCGCAGGGAGATGGAGAACCGCCGAGCTTGGTAACAGGGGCTTGTGACCCAAGTGGAGGCAATAAGATTGGCTTTGGAAGGGGGAGCGGGCCTTCGGACAGGTTGCGAGGCCCGTCTTACAAGAGCGGCCCTCCCGCTTCCGTCTGAACCTGGCCTGACGGCCAGCATTTCCCTTAGGCCAATGATCGATAAAGCAGAGAACTGAACTATGTATTGTACCATCATCAAAGAGAGAAGACAGTTGAGCAATCCCACATCGGGAGAAAGTGTGCAAAGACAAGACTGCACCGGCCAAAACGATGGTACGCTGGGCCCGGTAACGCGGGCCTGTGACCCGAGTGGGGAGCATTAAAGGTGGTCCGGGAGGGCGGCGGTGTGGAGGAGCGAGGCCTTGAAACATGTACCAGATGTCGGCAGGTGTCCGGTCTTGCAAGAGCAGGGTGCAGGCTAGATTTGGATCTGGGCCGATTGAGCTCTCCACCCAATTCCCAACCTCCACTTTTTGAGCTGTGAAAGACCAAGACCCTCGACGAAAATTGTTTTAATGCGTAAATAATCCAATTACGTTATGTTTACTGAATACTTCATTGACAATGTTGCTTGAATTAAGATAATTTGTTATTGCTTTGCCTCGCTCCCATCCGAGTCCATGTCGGTCCTACACGTCATGTTGGTCGTACGCGCATATAATTCATTTTCACATCTTTTACCGTTAGTCATTTGCAATATGCAGGTTGTTAGAGCACGTGGTAAACGTTAGTAATCGATCCATTCTTCATAAAGTGGTGAACTTAACTAGGGTGGACCGGCCGGACACTTAGAGCTAGGCAAAACAATTGCAACAGTACTTGAGCGGTGTCTGTAAATTCAACTGAAGCATCGTGTCGTAGAATAGTGCGACATTGTTATGTCCATCAAACGCCAAAAAGGTGACGAGGGATATAGGTTTGCAGACTACTTTCCTAGTCCCAGAAGATATTTGCAAAGATCTATCTATGGATTTCATGCTTGGTTTACCACATACTCAGCTGTTCTGATTCTGCTTTTGAGGTGGACTATTTTTCCAACTTGGCACCATTCTTTCCACGTAAGAAAAGATCTGATTAATCCCATGTTGAGGGCTGTTTTTCTTTGAAGTTGTGGGATTGCATGGTGCTCGAAAAACTATCGATTCTCAATCAAGGTACCAGCCTTCCCATATGTTTTTAGAAGAGTTTGCAGTATTTGTTTGATTTGACCTTTGATTACAGCAACACATCTCATCCACAGATAGACAGTCAGACCAAGGTTGTTAATTATATTTCGGGAAACTTAATCCCCCGTATTTGTGGGGGAGAGACTGATGCAGTGTGATTTCACATTGACAATACACTTCATTTAGCTATGAAGTCACCTTTCTGTGTTGTCTGTGAGAAGATTGTGGGGGCACGCGAGGGAGGGCAGAAGTCTGGTCCACCAGCAACTTAGAAATAGCCAGGTACAAAATTTGTGGAGCCTATGTATAAAGGTAATGCTGACTGAGTATGAAATTTTTACATGGAAATTACTGGCTGGAGGGCTGTTCCTTCTCTTGGTTCGAAGGAAGGTACTAGCTGGAGGACTGTACCTTCTCTAGTTAATGTCAGTTTTAATTAATTCTTTTCTTGGTAAATCAATATTCTTTTAGTTGATTGTGTGACTGCAACTCTGCTTTGCAGTTTTAAGCTAGAGGTAAATGACTGGCCTTCACCCAAAGAACAGTTGCTTTGGCAGTGTCGGGTTCCCTATATAGATTCTTGAAGAAGAAAGGATTTTTTGACTGCTTACTGAAAAGTTGCAAAATGAGTTAATTGTAATAGTCCTACTTTGACTAATATAAGTTCTCCTGCTTTCCTCTGTACAATTATTTTGCAATGAGCTAACTGATAGCTTTACAGTGAATTAGTTTGACCTTTTTTGTTTGTACTAATTTATACTCCATCCAGCAAAAGAGAAATATATAATTTTCAAATGTGGAAGGCTAACTTCACTGGATGTGTGCAAACAGTTCGGACAAGGAAGGACAAGATGCTAATAATCGAACTGAACCGCCGGGCATTTTCTCGGTTTTCGCTCTTGGGGAAAAACCCATGAAACCGAAATTCCCCTCCCTGTCACCGTCATCATCACAGAAGAACTAGGGTTCAATCTCCGCGGAGAACCTCGCTCAGCTCAGTCTGATCAATGGACTTCGACCAGTACGAGAATTTCGAGAAGACAGTGGAGAACCCAAGACCATCTAGGGAACTCCTCCAAGTCGAAGGAGAGCAAACACGGAAGCAAAAAGTTCAGGAAAGAATGGCCCAGGAAGAGACCGCGAGCAGAGAAGATGGTGAACAGGGCAAAAGGGGTAAATGCTGGATCAATGTATATATGGGCAGGATGTGCGCTTATATGTTAAGTTTCTTTGCCGTGGATGAGAAGCAAGAAATTTGCTGAAAATCCCAAATCGGAGAAAGGGTCTAGCACCAGCATTTTATATGTTGTACGCAGAAGGGCCGCGGACGGTCAAGCTCAATGACAAGGGCTTGCGACGCGACTGGGGGCATCGTAGACGGCAAAAAGTAGGCGGATGGGGACGTGAGTGAATTAGTCGGGATGATCGAATACTGTTCTGCACATGTTAAAAGATTCTAGTTATTTTTTATTTGCTTATCTTACTTTATTTTAGATGTTTTTAGTGTTGGGATATTAGGTCTTTCAATTTTTAGTAGTTATTATTTAGAATTTAAGATTTAGCAGGTCACATTTTCTTATTATTTTATCTATTTCCTATTTTTTATATATATGCATAGATACTACTTACTTGCAATTTAGCTTATTCTCTGATGAATTAATGAAAAATTCGGAGATTCTCTATTACCCATTGTGCATGTAAGCCTTCTTCCATGTCACAAATGTTTACTTTGTGTTTGCAAATTGTCATTCGAGTATCACCCCTTTTTGCTGCATCAATACTCATTTGGTCATTAGAAACCTATTTACGAGGTCATCACAGCTCAAATTGTTAAATCTTTCATCGGTAAATAAAATACTGATCAATGACAAGCTCTCTTTAAGTTGGGAAAATTGTCCAAAAAATCTTTCAACTATTACACTAATGACTCTTACTTGGTCTGCAAGAGGGCTTCAAGGCCCTCATTTGGGGTGGGCAAGAGCCGCAACACCCTGCATAGAGGTCCTCACGTAGCCTAGGTGATGGTCGCTGGGCATCGCCTATGGACGGCAGCCTCACCCCCTAGAGTTTGCAAAAAGAAGAGGAAGGAAACAAAATAAAAGAAAAAAGAAAAGAATAAATAGATAAATAATTCAATAAAAAATCATATTATTAAAAGTTATCTATATTAGTGTTGGACATGCCACATAGGATGGCTAGCATCACATCAATAGTTTCCAACCAAAATTAATTGAATAAAATTAATTAGCAAAACGTAAAATTGTTTAGAATTTAATCTAATGGATTCATAGGAAAGATTCTATGGTTAATCTCACAGATCAAGTCACATTAATAGCATCTTAGAATTCGGAACGCAGACGTGTCTTGTTTTCAAATATTCAATTTAAGACGTGGACGGATGGTCGAGGTTGTCGCCCATCTCCAACGTGCTTTTGTCTCATCGCTTTTCAGCTATTGTGATTGGTGCAAACATACGTGTGATCTTCTGTTGTACGTAGCGTAATTATCTCGTGAGTATGTCTTTAAGAGGAGGTACAAAGAGTGTTGGCTCTCTCAAGAAAGATCTCGTGGTGTTAATCACCATAAGTTTACGTAATAACTCAGAATATATATTATTGAATTTTAAAAACATACATGTCAAATACGATTGGTAACACATACATTTTTAGGATGCAACTAGGTCAGTTTTTTTTGAAAAAAAAAATGATGAAATATCCTTCAAAAATATGAATGGATCGACATGAATCGATCAAGGTTGCAAATGGTTCTTTATTGATGTTAGATAGAAAAGTGAATGACAAGAAATCTATAGATATAGATATCGAAGACAATTGTATCCAACTATATTAATTGCAGGGCAGTAAATATATCAATAAATTTATAAAAGAACGTTGAGTTTTGTGATTAATTTGTGGGGGCATACACCTTGAGATTTATAACCCTCTACACAGTTACATGCGGTGGTTACATACAAGGCCTGAATTATAAAGAACATATAACTCCATAATCCTATTTGTGGTTATTAGAAGTTATTTCGCAATCTCATATTATTACACAACACTTATTTATAAGAAGTTGTAACCACCCAACAATTATGTTCCAATATCAAATGATCATTATTGCCTTTGAGTTTCAACACTTAGTAAAATCTATAATGGTTGTTGATGACTTGGTTGATTGATAAAGGTTCTCATCAATGACTGATGTATAGTGTCAATGACTTAATCCGAGAGTTTTCAATTATTTTTAAGTTGCTGATTGTTTTGACCAAACTATTTATCAAATCAACACTTATCAACAACAAATGAAAATTGATCATTTTTTATGTCAACAATTAGTAACTGATTGTATGTGCTAATGTAAATACAACACAGTTGTTATAAATGTCCTGAGAACAACTGTTGGATTATAATGTCTCAATGCTGCTGTTTTTTGTTCTGTTTTCTGCTCTGTTTTACTCTGTTTTTTTATTAAAAAAACAGCCAAGTTCATTTAGTTATGCATTTAGTGTTTTTTGTTATTTTCTAGGAAGTTAATAGCATGTTTGTGTGCAGTTATGTGTTGCACGTACGTGAGCAATTTTTGCTTTGTATTTAGTGGTTGTACTCGACAGTTTTTTTTCTTAAGAAAACTGACGTACGCAAGTTTGTGCTCTGTTTTCTCTGTGCTTCTCTTCCTTATTCAAAAACTATAGCTTCTGGTTTTCTGTTTCTAGTTTACTGTTTTGATCAATAACAACAGTGGTATCAGAGCGTGTATGATCTTGAGAGACTGTGAAGTGAAGCAAGTATCGAAGTGTAAAGAAGTTAAAGGGTGATGGAGACAGGGTCGAGTGGTTTCTCTGCGATGGCTTCTCCAGTATTTACTAGAGAGAATTATCAAGCATGGGCTGTTAAGATGACAACATTTTTGGAGGGTCATGATCTGTGGGAAGCTGTGGAGGATGATTATGAAGTTGCTCCACTTCCAGATAATCCGACCATGAATCAAATCAAACTTCATAAAGAGAGAACCACAAGAAAAGCCAAGGCAAAATCTTGCTTGTATGCTGCTGTCTCGCCTATCATCTTTACCAGAATTATGAAGTGTGACTCTGCAAAGGCCATATGGGACTTCTTGAAGGAAGAATATGAAGGAGATGAGAAGATAAGAGGTATGAAGGTGTTAAATCTCTTGAGAGAATTTGAGAGACAGCAGATGAAAGAGTCTAAGTCAGTGAAGGAATACTCTGATAGGCTAGTGGAGATAGGTAATAAAATCAGAGTTTTGGGAACTGACTTGAAGGATGATAGGCTTGTTCAGAAGATCTTGGTGTCTCTTCCAGAGAAGTTCGAAGCCACCATAGCGTCTTTGGAAAATACAAGAGACTTACCTGATAAAAAGCTCGCAAAATTGTTGAATGCTTTGCAGGCACAGGAACACAAAAGACTTATGAGAAGAGAAGAGTTTGTAGAGGGTGCGCTGCAAGGTAAAGTGAAGTCAAATGATGGAGGAAAAGGGAAGAAATGGATTCAGTTCAGAGAAAATGCTGGTGACTCCAAGTTTGTAGCAAAAGAAGGAAATTCTGGTGGGTCTAGCAAATGGAAGAAGAACAAAAAGCCTTGTCAATATTGTGGTGGAACTAATCATCAGTTTTTTAGATGTTGGAAAAAGCCTGATGCTAGGTGCAGAAGATGTCACAAGTTGGGTCACATGGAAGCCATCTGCAAAGAGAAAAATTACCAGCAAGCCGGAGAAGCCCAGGTAGCAGTGAATGAAACTGAGGAAGAGCACTTGTTTGTAGCTTCTTTTTTTGAATCTTCTATTGGGAATGATGCATGGCCGGTGGATAGTGGCTGTACCAATCATATGATTGGCAATTCGAAGCTGTTTAGGATTCTAGACAGGTCAGTCAAGTCCAGAGTCAGAATTAGCAATGGACAGTATATCGAAGTGCAATGGAAGGGTACAGTGGCTATTGAAGGAAATCAAGAGGTGAAGCTGATCAGTGATGTTCTTTTTGTGCCAAATATTGACCATAATCTGTTAATTGTTGGTCAATTAGTTGAGAAGGGCTATAAAGTGAAGTTCGAAGGGAAGGAATGTCTTATTAATAATCCAGATAGCAAAGAAGTGCTAAGAATCCCAATGAGGGACAAGAGTTTCATTTTCAAGCCACAAGAGATGCAACAAATGGCTTTAAAGTGCAAAGAAAAAATGCGAGTTATGGCATAAAAGACTTGGGCATGTTCACAGGAAGAGCATGTCGTTTATGTAGAGAAATAGCTTGCGAGATGACTTGCCAAGTTTGGATGAGGAATTTCACAAGGTGCGAGAACTTGTTTTCTTGGCAAGCAAGTCGATTTCCTTTCAAAGGAGGAGGCTGGAGAGCATGTGAGAAGTGTAATTAGTCCACACAAATTTATGTGGACCTATGTCTGAGTCTTCTTTCAATGGTAGCAGGTATTTCATTACCTTCACTGATGATATGATTAGGATGAGTTAAATTTATTTTCTGCAAACCAAGTCTGAAGTTGCTGATGTGTTTATGAAGTTTAAAGCCTTAGTTGAGAATCAGAGTGGGAAGAAAATTAAAATGCTCAGGTCTGATAATGGTTATGAGTATACTGCTCACAAGTTTAAGTTGAATTGTGAGCAAGCAGGAATTGTGCAGCAGTTCACTGCTCCCTATTCACCTCAACAGAATGGGGTCAGTGAGAGGAAGAACAGAAATATTATGGAGATGGCCAGATGTATGATGCAGGAGAAGATGTTGGCTAAGAAGTTCTGGGCTGAAGCAGCTAATACTACAGTGTTCTTGTTGAACAGATTGCCCACAAAGGCCTTAGAGAGGTTAACACCTTTTAAAGTCTGGTATGGTGTTAAACCTTCTGTGAAAAATTTGAAGGTTTTTGGGTGTTTGTGTTACACTCATGTTCCTGAGGTCAAGAGGGACAAGCTGGATAAGAAAGCAGAACTTGAAATCTTCATCGGGCACAGTCTCCAATCAAAGGCTTATAGAATTTTTGACCCTATGACAGGGAAGGTGACTGTAAGCACAGATGTTGTTTTTCTAGAGAAAGATGAGTGGAATTGGATGGAAGGAAAGAGTGCAGAACAGCAATAGTTCGAAAAACAACCTGCAACAAATGTAGAGGTTGATGAAGTTATAGATGGATTGGAAGACAGTGTGGATGATTTACCAGTGAGAGGCACAAGGTCACTTGCTGAAATCTATGAAAGAAGCAATGTGGCAATGCTCGAACTATCTAACTTTGTGGAAGCTAAGGAGGATCAGAGGTGGATTGCAGCAATGCAGGAGGAGATTTCAATGATCCAGAAAAACCACACATGGGAGCTTGTTGACAGACCATCTGATAATAATGTGATTGGGGTTAAGTGGGTGTTTAGAACAAAACTTAATCCTGATGGTTCTGTTAATAAACACAAAGCTAGACTGGTGGTGAAAGGCTATGCACAAATATGGGGAGTAGACTATTCTGAAATGTTTGCTCCTGTTGCACGACTTGATACAATAAGGCTACTATTAGCTATTGCAGTAGAGAAGGGGTGGCCTATATTTCAGTTAGATGTCAAGTCTGCATTTCTGAATGGAGAGCTTAAGGAGGAGATTTTTGTTGAACAACCTTGAAGGCTTCGAGTATCAAAGGGCAAGAAGAGAGTGTATACGGGTTGAAGAAAGCTCTATATGGATCTGAAGCGGCTCCAAGAGCTTGGTATGGGAAGATAGATCGATATTTGCGGGATTTTGGCTTTGTAAAAAGCTTAAGTGAGTTCACTCTTTATGTCAAGAAGGTGAATCACGGTGTTGTAATTCTGTCACTTTATGTTGATGATCTATTAGTGATAGGGAATGATATGGAATTGATAGAGAAGGTGAAGCAAGATCTATTTGCAGTTTTTGAGATGTCAGACTTGGGAAATATGGTTTATTTTTTAGGTCTAAAAGTCAAACAGGCTTCATATGAGATCTTCATATGTCAGAAAAAATACATGAAGGAAATTCTAAATAAGTTTCAGATGGAAGATTGTCGAAGTGTAAGCACTCCTATGGCTGTTAAAGAGAAGCTGTAGAAGAATGATGGAACAGATGCAGTAGATGCTTCTATGTATAGAAGTCTAATTGGATGTCTCATGTATCTTACAGCAACCAGACCAGATATTCTATTTGTTGTGAGTGTTTTATCCAGGTTTATGAATAGTCCTAGTCAGTTACATTTGGTTGCAGCAAAAAGGGTCTTAAGATATCTCAAAGGAACATTGTTCTTTGGTGTGAAGTTTAAGAAATGTCAGAAGTTTAATTTGCAAGGATTTTCTGATAGTGACTGGGCTGATTTAGTAGATGACATGAAGAGTACGTCTTGATATTGTTTCAGTTTTGGTTTTGCTTGTTTCTCCTGGTGTTCTAAAAAGCAAGAGATTGTAGCTCAGTCTACTGCAGAGGCTGAGTTTATAGCAACTACTGCAGCTGCAAATCAAGCTTTGTGGCTGAAGAAGATAATGAAGGATTTGTGGTTGAATTCCGGCAATTGCATTGAAGTTAATGTGGATAATCAGGTTGCTTTAGCAATATCTCAGAATCCAGTTTTCCATGGCAAAACCAAGCATTTTAAAGTCAAAATTTTCTTTCTGCGTGAAGTGCAACAAAGTGGCGAAGTTAAATTGGTCTATTGCAAATCTGAAGATCAGCTTGCAGATATGTTCACAAAACCACTTCAAGTTAGAAGATTTGAAGTATTAAGAAAGAAAATTGGAGTATGCAGCAGCAATTGATCCAATGAGCAGTTTGTTGGATTATAATGTCTCAATGCTGCTGTTTTTTGTTCTGTTTTCTGCTCTGTTTTACTCTGTTTTTTTATTAAAAAACAACCAAGTTCATTTAGTTATGCATTTAGTGTTTTTTGTTATTTTCTAGGAAGTTAATAGCACATTTGTGTGCAGTTATGTGTTGCACGTACGTGAGCAGTTTTTGCTTTGTATTTAGTGGTTGTACTCGACAATTTTTTTTCTTAAGAAAACTTACGTACGCAAGTTTGTGCTCTGTTTTCTCGATGCTTCTCTTCCTCATTCAAAAACTATAGCTTCTGGTTTTCTGTTTCTAGTTTACTGTTTTGATCAGTAACAACAACAACTACATAGATATTGAGTTTAGCACAATTGAAACTAAAAACATTGCGAAATTGCTACAAATGATATAGTCATGAATCCTTTGAGCTCAACCTACTCTTTTTTAGTCAAAATATACGGAGCCACACGGGAGAGAGAGAGAGAGAGAGAGAGAGAGAGAGAGAGAGAGAGATTTACAAGAAATGATCATAAATTTGACTCAAATGAACGAATGTGGAAGCTAAGCAAAGGAAGAATGCACAGGCAATGTTTGTTAGGCCAATATTTCTGCAAACTAAAAGTAGGAGTTCAAAGAACTCCGACATCTCTGCATCTTTTCTCCGCTTGGATATGGCGTAGCATCCCGACGTGGCGTGGTTCCACCGAGCTCGCTTCTCCAACACCTCCCCAATCTCTCCTTCGTCTTTGCTTCATCTATCCTCTTTCTCAAGACGCTTAAATTCGCATCAACTAGATTACTTGATGATGATCTCCCTGGATCCATACCAAGACATCATTGCATATAATCATTTCTAGGACGCACACTTAACGTGCTCTTTTCAATATGACCTACAAGAAAGGAAAAAACTGAAACTTCTGCAGCGACCGAAGACTATACGATAGATTGTAGAATATCATTCTCATAAACAATTAATCTATTAAGAACAAACGGATCCATACATGATTGTAAAACATCGAGATCAATAAATACAGCGGAATTAAAGCATACTCATTTGAGCCATTGCTACACTTGTAAAAAAATAGATCACTCTGATAATCAGGGATCTATCGGAATGCCAGATCTTCCTCTCTATGACCTATTTCGATATAGCAGCTTTCAATAGGATTAAAGCAACTGATAGGTATAACCTACCCTTTTATAGGCTAGAGAGGGGACCTAGCAAACCCTAATCAATAGCGTGCCAACTGGGCCCTTCCCATCACGGGCTTCAGTCAAACACAATTGCCTACACTTTGCTGCTCAACTAGGCTCGTTAACAATAGATGTCAATACTCAATTCAATCAGATCACTTTAGGATATAACAAATATTGGAATATCCATTAACTCGATTATTTAAAATAGAAAATCAATTAATTAATGTAAGCCCATATTATAGGAAATTTCCAACATTCTCCCACTTGGGCTAATTAATTAACTTATTTTATTTTGAAAAAGATTTTACATTGAAAACGACACTATCGGGTTAATAACTCAAATTTTGTTTTATGTGGCCACAACTTTTAAAAAAATAATATTCCAATAATTGCATCTTAATACCAATTCAATCCTATATAACCTCAATATAGGACTACGGAGATCAATGTGTTAAGAAAATACCACAACACAAGACCTTTCATAATCACATATAATAAGTATTATATTTTCATGGATCGTGGGCCTAGTAGTGTAGTAAGAAATAGTGCCAACATGTGATCAATATATACACTATTTCTTATCGGTCCTCAATGCAATTTCTCAACGACATGAAACTGCATTAGCGCAATTTCTAAACAACATGAAATTGCCTCAGTGTGATTTCTAAACAACATGAAATTGCACAATTATGTCACAATCCAACATGAGATCTCATAAACAGTGACATCCAGTCATCTTTAAACTAAAATTTGTTTAAAGATACTGTTTTATACTTCCATTTCTCAGTCAACAGGAGAAAAAATAACGATAGAGTCAATAATAGCAATAATGAAAATAAATGCTTTAATAGATATCATAAAAGCATTATCAGTCTGCACATAACTATAATATCCAAAAGTACAAACTATATAACTCCCACTAATAAAAGAAATCAAAAGATTCTAAAACACCCATATTCTTTACATGTTCTTTAAAATTAATGGGCCGTAAGCCTTTTGTTAGAGGATCAGCCAACATGGACTCAGTTCTGATATTTTCAATTACAACGTCTCCATTTTTGACCAAGTCCTTAACAATATAATATTTGATCTCCATGTGTTTAGACGCACTACTAATTTTGTCATGCTTGGAATAAAACACAGCTGTAGTGTTGTCACAGTAGATCACCATAGGTCTAGCAATAGAGTCCACAACACGCAATTATGAGATCAAATTTATGAGCCAAACTGCTTGAACCGACGCGCCGTAGCACATTACAAACTTAGCATACATTGTAGAATTTGTAATCAAGGTTTGCTTTGTGCTCTTCCAAGAAATAGCACCTCCAGCCATCATAAAAATATATCCAGAAGTTTATTTTCTATCATCTGAACAACTAGCAAAATCAGCATCTGAATTTCCAATCACTTTTAGGTCCTCAACTCTGCTATAAACGAGCATGAAATCCTTTGTTCATTGTAGATATTTTATCACCTTCTTAGCTGCAACCCAATGTTCTTGACCTGGATTCGACAGATATCTTCCAAGAGTATTTACAGCAAAAGCAATATCAGGTCCGGTACTTACTTGTGCATACATAAGACTGCCAACTACACTAGCATATGGAACATTTTTCATGACTTCCTTTTCAACATCATTCTTGGGCCATTGATCTATGCTCAATTTATCTCCTTTCACAACAGAGCTTCACCGACTTACAGTGTCCGCATATTGAATCTTTTCAAAACACGATCTATATAACTTTTCTGAGATAACCCCAGAACCTTCTTAGATTTGTCACGATGAATCTCAATGCCTAGAACAAAAGAGGCTTCCCCAAGATCTTTCATATCAAACTTTGTAGATAGAAAATTTTTGATGTCATTCAATAGATCAACATCACTGCTAGCAAGTAAAATGTCATATACGTAAAGTACTAAGAAAATATATTTACTCCCACTTACTTTCATGTAGATGCATTGATCAAACTTATTTTCTTCAAAGCCAAATGATCTCACAACTTTGTGAAATTTTAAGTACCATTGACGTGATACTTGTTTGAGACCATATATGGACCTTTGAAGTTTGCACACCATATGCTCATTTCCGGCTTCTTTAAACCCTTCAGGTTGCTGCATATATACTTCTTCATCCAGATCTCCATTTAGAAAAGCTGTCTTGACATCCATTTGGTGAAGCTCTAAATCAAAATGAGCCACCAAAGTCATGATTATCCGAAAAGAGTCTTTAGTAGATACTGGGGAAAAGACTTCATTATAATCAATACCTTCTCTCTGTGTGTACCCTTTTGCGACTAACCTTGCCTTGAATCTCTCTATGTTGCCTTTATTGTCTTTCTTAATTTTGAATACCCATTTGCAGCCGATTGGTTTATGCCCATCAGGTAAATCAACTAATTTCCACACTTGATTAGTTGACATGGATATCATCTCGTCATTCATCGCTCCAAACCATTTATCTCGCTCGATCACTATTAAGAGCTTCTTTGAAGGTCGTCGATCAACTACTCTTCCAATGTCAAAATCAGCTTCTCCAAGATAGACATGATAATCATTTAAAAGTGTTGGTCTTCTTTGTCGCTGTGATCTTCGCACAGACATTTCTGGAGCCGCATCATTCATTTGGGGAATTTCATTTATAATTGGAGGATCTATTGCCATATTTTCAGTATTTACTTCTTGCTGAATTTCCACACTGTTAGGATCTCGCATAGAATCATCATGTAATATGGGCAATGGAATAGAAACCATTTTGTTTGGTTCTTCCCTTTCAAAAGACTAAGAAGAACTCTTTTCAGCAATATCTAATTTCAGGAATTTGGCAGTTTGAGATTCAACGATTCTAGTGCCTCGAGTAGGACAATAGAATCTACTTTTTTTAGAATGGTCAGGATATCCAATAAAGTAACATCTACTAGTCCTGAATTCCGTCTTCTTCTGAGAAGGATCATAAATTTTCACCTCTGCAGGACAACCCCAAACTCGTAAATGATTCAAGCTTGGTTTCCTCCTTGTCCACAATTCAAAAGGTGTTTTCGGCACCGATTTACTAGGTACATGATTCAATATATAAGTTGCCGTTTTAATCGCATCACCCCATAAGTATTTAGGCAAATTAGAACTGCCCATCATACTTCATTTCATCTCCATGAGTGTGCGATTTTGCCGTTCAGCTACACCATTTTGCTCAGGACTCCCAGGCATTATATATTGAGCAACAATACCACAGTCCTGCAAATATTTTGCAAACGGTCCCTTTTGTTGTCCAGCCTTAGTATATCGCCCATAATACTCACCACCGCGATCAGATTTGACAATCTTGATAATTTTTCCCAATTGTTTCTCGACTTCAGTACGAAACACTTTAAACATGTCAAGAGCATCAGTCTTCTCCTTAATTAGATAAACATAACAATAACAAGAGAAATCATCAATTAACGTGATGAAGTATTTATTTCCACACAAGGTGGTTGAGTATGGCCCACTAATATCAGTATGAATTATCTCCAATAGACTTTGACTGCGATTAGCACCTTTATTCTTTGTTTTAGTTAATTTTCCCCTCACACAATCAATACAAGTTTCAATATCATCTGAGTCAAGAGGAGGGAGAATATCAACCATGACAAGTCGTTTTACCCGTTCTTTGGAGATATGCCCCAATCGCTTATGCCATAGCATTGAAGATCTATCTTTGATTAAAGATCTCTTAGCAACAACATTCTCGACATTGAAAGAGCAATATGGTCTATCGGGAGATAAGGATAATTGATATAATCCATCAGACAAAACACAATTCCCAATAATTCTGGAATCATAACTCAAATCCACTCTTTTATTCGCAAAATGAAGACAATATCCAGCTTTGTCAAGCGAAGAAAGAGATACTAAGTTTCTCCTAAAATTAGGAACATAAAAGACATTGTTCAAGACAAGCTAAAAACCAGAATCTAAATTCAAAACAATTGTTCCTATGTGCTCCACATCAACTCCAGTATTGTTTCCAACTTTAAGCTTTGACTCCCTCAGACTTGGACTCCTTAGATTTGTGAGACCCTGTAAGACAAAGTAGTCACATGAACAAAGTAGCACCGAGAATCAAGCCACTAAGAATCCAAAGGAACATCAACCAAATTTGATTCAAAGCAAACCAACAACTCACCTTGGTGACTTTCTTTTCTTGTTTTTAGCCAAGCTTGGAATTTGTAGCAATTGGCTCTCTTGTGACCCTGCTTCTTATAGTGAAAACATTTAAAATCCTTATCTCCATTTCTCTCATAGTTCCCATTTTTCTTAAAGTCTTGCCATTTCTTTGGGCCATGAGCATTTGACCCCTTAGGCTTCTATTTGCCTCTAGACGAACTCAACTTGGCATTGGTAGTTAAGTGGGCAGACTCATACTTTTCCTTCTTTAATTTCTCTTCTTCAGTCACACACTTAGTAATCAAGGCATTAACACTCCATGTCTCATTCTGAGCATTATAAGCGATCTTAATCGGCTAAATTCAGGCGGCAAAACATTTAAGGCTTGATGCACAATATAATTTTCAGAAAGAACAATTTCATGGGCCTTAAGTTTGGATTGAATGTGGACCATCTTCAGTATAAATTCTCTAACACCCATAGCAGCATCATACCTCATGTTCGTTAACTCACTCAGCAAGTTCCTAGCTTCAGCTTTATCTGAGACTCTATATCTTTCTCCCACTGCTTCAAGGAACTGTCTGGCATTCGTATTTTCCGGCAAACATCAAATGCTCAGCAATAGAACTCTTCATAGCTATGAGGCTCAGTCGATTAGATTTTTACCATCTAGCATGATGGGCCTTTTGATCTGCAGTACTTTGATCATTGGGCCTGGCAGGCTCATCCTCACGTAGAGCCAAGTCCATATCAACGATGCCCAAAGCAAACTCTATATCTTGCTTCCATCTCTTAAAGTTTGATCTAGTTAACATTTCAACCGTAGCATTATTGTTATTTACAGCAAATGTAACTATTTAACACACATAATGCAATAAGGTCAATTATGGGCAATAAGTAATTCAATAAAAATAATAAGTACATCATAAACTCCCCTTTGGGCAGAGTGTATAATGTACCATTATTTTTCCCAGCATGAAATTTATAAAGCAACAATGAGAATTACATATAATTGTCAAGGATCCATCCCCTTTGGGCAAACAAATCCTTTAAATCATACATCTCCATAATATCAACATAGAGGGGAATTACATATAATTTTCAAAACATTTATCCCCTTTAGGCAGATAAATATTTTTCAATTATACATCCCCATCTTTTAAATATGGGAATAAACTTCACGCTATTTTTCCAAATTAATATACACAATAACTCCCTTTGGACGAGTAATTGTATATATTAATCTTTTATCAATAGAGAACTCAAAAATTTATGCCCAAAATTCATCAAACAATATGAAACACTTTATAACATGTGCTTCCAATGATCATATTGCACTTTTTCAAACAACAATTTATTGCCACAAATTTTTTAATTTTTTATATTATTTTATTATTATATTATTATTATAATATTATTTAAATATTTCGGACTCCCGCAGGCCCAGGACCCGCGAGCAGCCCTAATCGGACCGCGGGCCTGATGTGCGCGCGGCCCAAGCTGTTCCTTTCATTGTTCTTATTCTGGTTTTGGGCTCACGCCCATGAACCAAGAAAAGAAACTTTTTGGGCGTGGGCCCAGACAATCTTTAAAAACAAGGTTCTGGGACATAAAATGAAATTAAGGCAGGATGGGCTTACGCCCATCCACTGGCCTGGCCCGGCTGGAGGTCTTCTTCAACCTCCAGCCGGGTCACGAATTTGCAGCAAACCGGGTCGCACGACCCGGTTTCAACCCGAAGCTCCAAAATACCATAGAAACACTAATTTTTATGAAATTTATCCATGGATATTGCATATAACATCAATATGATTGACTAGAATGACTTAAACGGAGAAAAAACCAACTAAATCTACCACATGCAAGCTTCGAAGTTTCGGACTAAAGCTCCCATGGCCGAATTTCAAATTTCTTAAATTTAAACCCTAATAACTCAATTTAATACAACAAAAGATACTAAAACAAATATATAACAATACCCATGCAACGTTTTACATCAAACATCAATCGATTGCAAGTAATTTGCAAATTCTAGAACTTTTTCACATATAAACCCTAGAATTTCAAATCTAAAATTCTCTCTCAATTCTCAACGAAATTATGCAAACTATATATGGTTGGAAAGATCTCGACATGTAGAACAAAAGCCCTATGGTTACGGGATTAATCACGCAAAAATCTACACGAAAAAATAATGCCCATATTCGGCTCAAAGAGGAGGATTTCGAATTTGTCCATAAAAAAAAAATTTGGGTTCTACAATCATATACGATCTGCTCTGATACCACATGTACAATATTATTCTTATAAACAATTAATCTATTAAGAACAAACGGATCCATACATGATTGTAAACACCGAGATCAATAAATACAACGGAATTAAAGCGTCTGCTTTTGAACCATTGCTTCACTTGCGAGAAAAATAGATTACTCGATAATCGTGGATCTATCGAATGCCAAATCTTTCTCTCTATGACCTATTTCGATATAAGCGAAAATTTTCAATAGGATCAAAACAATTGATAGGTATAACCTATCCTTTTATAAGTAGAGATGGGGCTGCAAAGACACCCTAATCAATAGGGTGTCCCAACTAACCTTAAATCCCATCACTTCACCAAACACAATCGCCTACACTTTCACGCTTCTTCTTTCATAGTCATTAACAATAGATCTAATACCCAATTCAATCAAATCACTTTAGGGTATAACAAATATTAAAATATCTATTAACTCGATTATTTAAAATAGAAAATCAATTAATTAATGTAAGTCCATAGTATAGGAAATTTTCAACATAAATATCATGGAAAGTCGTTTGAATTTTTACTATAACGATATGTAGCAGAGAGAATGCTAAAGGGCCAAACGTGGGGTAAATGTTTACCTTCTTCTTCTCTGAAACTCTGAGCTCTAACAGGTGGACGCTGGGAGACACCGCGCTTGGGAGATGGTGCAACCAAGGCCCGAAAACAAGGAAGACAGACAGCCATTTGCTTTTGCACAGAAGAATACTTGGCATCCACACAGACTTACAGCTAAATGAAACCATCAAAAGCAGCCTTTAGAGCTGTTAGATTTGTCACGCGGTATATTAAATAACCTTGTTGGTTTCACTTTGATCGGGTCAAAGTAGAGCCTGTACATGCAGACAATGTGGAAGTTCTCAGGAGGCCCCGACGTCTGAAGGCTATTTTTATTATAATTATATGTAAAGCCTTGTCGCAGGCGAATAGAAGAGGTCGTGCGCTAATAAAGATTGATAAGACGTCTAAGAAATGACGTGATGATTCTACGTGTCTAGTGCAGAGTCAATTCAATTGCATAGAATAAGCACGTTGCCTTTGGGGTTACGTATTCGGACCAAGAAAGATCCCGCTAACTTAGCCGTCAATCGTGATTTTCTTACGTTTGTATTTGAGTTTCGGAGGAAAAAAGAACGCGATGTTCTCCTTTGACCTAAAATAAAGTACGATGTCTTCAAGATCGTTGCAATATAATTAGTTTGATCTTGGAATAGCCGCCCTTATAAAGATATTTGTCTTGTAAGATTGATACGATGATCTCTGGGTATTTTTCAATGAGGCACACTAAAAGGGAAAATTGTCCATGAATTCCTTAACTTTGTATGATGACCAATTCAATTTTAAAGTTTTAGTTTGGTCAAATTAACTATAAATTTTTTAATAATTTGTTAATGCAATCCTCCCACTTATTTTAGCTAGAAATTGTTGAGTTAGCAATCATGCCATATAGTATAGCAAGCATTTTTTTTTGTCAAAATTGGCCAAATGATTATATTTGCAAATTGTAAAAAAAAATTTAGAACTGAATTAGAATAAATTAAAATGTTTAAAATTGAACTAGTCGCCGTCGCCGTACAATAGGTTTTAGACTTTATGGACAATAATCTCAAGAAATGATGTTATAAGGGGAAATTACATTTTTTTTTTTTATCTCTTGAATTGTAAATGATAATTTATATTTTAGTTGATTCTTAGGCATATTTGTGTCGAATTATCATTCCTAGAAAGAAGACCACCAATCTTTTTTAGAAATATTAAGACTACGTTTGGTAGTCAAGATAAAACTAAGAATAGGATTTAAGATTGAATGTCCTATCTTATATCCTATCATGTTTGTATCTATTTATCCTATCCTATATTTGATGCTTATTTAAGATAGGATAAAGTTGGATATAAGAGAAATGTAGCCAAGATAAAATTATCCAATGGAGAATGTGGAGTAAAAGATGGGTAAAATCTCTAAAATTCAGAATATAAAGTTATTTTTCTCAAACAATAAACTTCTTAAATTAATAAAATTAAATAACATTTTATTTCTAATATAAATTTTAAAATAACAAAAAAATATACCAACAATTTCATTTTTATTTTTTCTATTTGTATCTATATATTCAAATTTCTTTATGTCTTATAATGTAAATTCAATAAATACTTAAGTCGATAAGAGCTCTTCATCATGTTCGAGAATTTCGAAAGAAGAGCTAAGAGTGATTGACCTCTCACTCATGGCACACATGCTTATGTGTGGTACCAACACCCAAGAGACTTTTCCTCCTAGGTCGGGGATTACTATGCCCTTATTAGAGGTAACGGTTGAATGCTAAGCTGCTTCTCAACTTACTGATCTTCCCCGCCAACCCGCTTCCTTTGAATGATTGATTCAATGTGAGAAAATACTCTCTCTAGTGGAATGAAAGCCCCTTGTGCTTTAGAACAATAGGGCTCTAGCTCTTTCTATAGTATGTTAGTTCGATCTATAAGTAAGGATAAGAACCTATCCAACTGAGCACGATCTAGGCTACAAAGGCACTTCCACCTAGAAGGTGGGTTAGTGGCATTAGATTCTAATTCGAATTTAATTTCGTAGAGGTAGAAGATTTAGAAGAAGGTGAAGAAGATAAGTTAGCTTTATACTACTATAAGTACTCATGCTTTTAAGTATTTTAATATTTAAGGTATGCTAGTATAATTTTTTATTTAATAAATTTTTATTAGAGAATAATGGAAAAGGAAAAAAGAAATAAAAAAGAAAAGAATTATAAAAAGCGAAAATAATAAAGAAAATAAGTAAATAAAAATGAAGTGGCAAGAGCGTGTGAGAAATCCTTAACATTTCTATTTGTGCCTTTTTTAGGTTTATTTACACTAATATTGCGTTTATACCAAATAATGGACATTATATGATGTAAAGCTATCTAGCTTTATTACTGCAATTTGCCAAATGATATATAAGATATAGCAAAATGCTTGAATTTCATATCCTATATTATCTTAACTAGAAATCCAAATAACCAAACGTAACTTAATAGTTTAATTTGCTCTTTTACCCACCATTAGTTATTATACCCATTTATAGTACACATAACATGAATTTCCAAACCTAGTGTTCTTACTTTAAATGGCCAAAATATCCAATGTTGAGATTAAAATGTCATTGAAAATTGACATTCCTAAACGGAAAAATACCTATGCTTTCTTGTAGCAATCCCACACTCTTATCTATCCAAAGCAAGTATGAGGGGAGATGAAGCTCAGGCAGCTTTGAAGAAACAAATGCAAAGCTATATACCATTAATAATGATAAATGATGTTACATAAAAAAATATTTATGTTTGACATGTAGTCAGGATAAAATTCAGGATTTATTCTATCTTATGTTCGATGGTTACTCAAGACAGGATAAAGTCGAATATAAGGGAGATATACGCCGGATAAAATTATCTCATAAGGGAGGTAGGATAAAAGTGGATAAAATTTCTAACATCTATAATAAAAAAGTTATTTTTCTCAAATAATGAATCTCATAAATTGACAAAATTAACATTACATTTCAATATAAATAGCATTTGAATTCTAATATAAGAAATTCAAAATAAAAAATAACATTTTAGTTATTTCGTTTAATTTAATCTTATTTTTATTTAGATATTCGAATTTAATTATACTTTATAATATAAATTATTTATATAAATATAAATATAAATATACATTTATTACATATTTTATGTATTTTAGTATTTTAGGTATATTAGTACAATTTACTATTTAATAAAAAATTTATTAGAGAATGATGGAAAGGGAAGAAAGATATAAAAAAAAGGAATTAATAAAAAAGGAAAATAAAGTAAAATAAAGTAAATAAAAATAAAGTAGGCAAGAGTGTCACAAAGATTTTTACCATATCCGTTCATCAAATTTTTGGTCATTTATACTACTATGCTTTTTATACCAACGGGTTGATGATGCATGCAGAGATCCTAATTTAGATACCTTAATCATGTCCATGACCTATGTACGAGGATTGATCAATCGACTAACGCTTTGCCACAGTTTGTGTTTCTTCGGAGCTGAAAATCCTCTCTCGTACTGGTTTTCCCTAAAAACATGGCATTGTTGAAGTATTGCTCTTGCTATGTATAAAGCAAATAACATATGGGAAAATTATTCAGTTAGTTCCAAACCTATTATATAGAAACTAATTCAATTCTCAACTTGTCAATTATGTTAACTTAGTGCTACACCTTTGCGTGAAATTCCAATATAGAATTCCGGTCAATTTTCGTTGGAAATCAGTAATGTGGTAATTCACTTATTGCCAACCATTCTATGTAGTACACTATCATGTGAGCAATTTCCAATGAAGATTGATTGAGAGGATTACATTGAAATTTCACGCAAAGATTTAGGAATAAATTAGCAAAATTGAAAATTTTAGAACTGAATAGACATCCATAAAATAGGTTTAGTATTTATTGGATAATTTCCCCAATAGACAAATGTTGTCATTTATTCATGGATACGGGCACGGGATGTCCATAATTTAAGGTGGACATGAGGAGAACTAATCTGTTCCCGTCTTCCAAGAGCTGGACCCACTCGTAAAGACACATGTCCTCAAAGGTCCTCCTTTTCTTATTACTGAAGGATCAAAGGGAACTACATTATTGTCCATGCTTAAAAATCTTTTCAATTCCACTTCTTCAACCTGTTATATATTTTATTCAATTTTTCTTTTTATTTTATTTTTTTATTTTTATGTTTCCTTATTGTGAGCTCAAATTGATAGACAAAATCATAAGAGAGCCCACAAAATCAATTTTCTTGAATATAAAGAAAGAAAAAATAAGGTCTTTTTGAGTGTCTGTTTTTGTTGGTGCCGGGCCTCCCTCTTGTATTCTTTCTTGCAAAATCAATATATTACTTACCTTCACCAAAAAAAAAAAGAAAGAAAAAATAAATTAGATACCGAAATATAAATAATTACAAGTAGAAAATATTAGCACTTGCTAAAAAGAAATCATTAATGTCATTATATAGGTCTATTAAATCTAGAAGATGAAAAAAAAAAATAGGATACATTGGCTTTGCAATTGATAACAAATATAATCGTGCAATGAATTGGCTTTTCAGCCCGTTCGCTCAAATTAAATTGCTTTAAAAGGACTCTCATATCCCCTAAAATTAAAACCAGTTATATCGATTATGCAAAAAGCAAATGAAGTAAAGAAAATATCAAAATAATGAATTAGTAGAGAAAATTTTTTACCCTATTTATCCAAATCTCATAGATGAAGATGTGTTGGGACATAAAACATTACAAAATCAATCTTAGGATTTGATGAGTCTAAGCTAAAGTCAAATAATGATTTTCGATCAATTTTTATAAAATTTTTACCTAATATAGCTTCAACATTTGGTTCATTGAGAAGATTCACATGACCATGAGACATTTGACCCTATATCATTTCATAGGGATAAAAAGTCAATCTATCACAACTAGCAAAGGTATTTTATTTCAAAATAAAATAATAACATATTCCAGCATCAATTGAAAACCCCCGATTCTATCTTGATTGCAAATCAAATTTTGACAATAGCTACAACAATTCCCAATTGAGTGAAAATCAATAAAAGTCCATGTCATTGTACCCTCGTCTTGGTAGATTGTATTCGTTAATTCAAGATGCTACGACAAATATTTTCAAATAATTCTACATAATTATTGAAAAATTATTTGGAAACACCATACCGTATGGTCCAAATTCATAGGAGAGCCAACGTGCGTCAAGTGATCTGGGGTTTGTTTTCTTCAACAAGAAAGTTCATATGCATTAATTTAGTAAAGGACTTTGCTAGGATAACATTTTTTAGTCTAGAATAATAACATGTTATAAGTTATAAATTCTTGAAGGAGTGGACCCCACAATAATTTCTAATTATTTGCTATTTTTTTTGTGGCCAAAATAAGCTGTTATTCTCATAGTAGATTGAGAACAATCACTAAGCATTTATCTTTAGCAAACTAGTATTAAGCTTAAGACAAATATATATAAATATCACATCATGTCAACAATAATTATTTAGTGAAAATTTCTTAAGCTTTTAAAGTCTACTGTTTGATATAAACAATAACAACAAAGTATATTTAATGCAAAATAAATAAATCTACCTTTTTATATGCTTTTCATTTGGGTTTTTCAATTGGATTCTTGAATCAATTTTCTTAGTTGTATGAATATTATCACTTTGATTTGTTTCTTATATATCAACCGTTTTTAATTTGTTTCTTATGATTTTATCTCTCAACTGAGCTTGCAATAACTTTTTTTACAAATCTCTAAAAGCAAAGGAAATGTAGAGTCAATATTTGAAACCGGTAGAGGAAGTTTACCGGTTTTCTCTAAAATTCTCGTGCCCCACGTTTGACTGTCACTCCATCATTTTACGGAGGACGATCATCTTAGCATTTTCATTATCAGAATGAAAATAAATAAAAAACTGTCTTAAACAAAATTTAATAGGTAACAAACAAAACAATCGAGAAATCGGGTCATCCACCGCAATCAAGAAAAACAAGCCTATATCACGAGTCGACGTAAAGATGTTCTCATATACTTGATGCGCATGGGTACAATTGCCTTCACTGTTTTCTTAGCTAGGCAGAAGATCAACGTGCATAATTGACGGCAGATGTTTAGGGACGGATCTAGACATAGAGACTTTGTAAACTGTCAGAGTGGAAGGTAAACTTCTGTAATTGATCTATTTTTTCGTAATCTTATTATGATAACGATTTCCACAATCAATGTCATTTGAATAGTTTATTATAACAAAAGTGATTTAAAATTTACATCAGCCAATAATGGATGTTACTGGAGAACTTCATAGGGGCGAAGTAGTACTACTGGTCATTCAATGACGAGTTTTTCCCAAGTGGAGGGGATTAACAAAGACATGATCGCTGATGACTTTTTCGAGCAATAGAATAGGTATAAATCTAACAAGCGGGCTTAGGATAACAATTTGTGCAGTGCGCGAGAAAATACTAGCTTTTTTACTCTAAAGGAGTTATGGAACCCATAGTTTTGACAAGAAAGATTGCAGCACTATGCCACGGCTAGATTGGGTAGCCCATTTGCGGTCATTTTGGACCCATAATCTTCAGGCGTGTTTCGGGGGAGTTTTCTAATCATATGTCATTTTTTCAGCGTCATATTAGACATCTGTTTATTTTTTCGAATCTTTACTGTTTAAGGTTATTTTCTGGTTTTTCAGTTTCATCTAAGTTTAGCAGGGTAGTTATCTGATCCTTTCGATGTACTAGACGGCTTTCTTCATATTTTACAGAATATAGAAAAAGAGATTCCTCTCTATAGTTAGTCGCCTGGGGGTATGCACCTGAGCGCGTGTTTGCAAATTCTCGAATCTGCGTTTATATAAATCTTGCGGCATTGCATATATTTCTAAAGATTATAATATTTGTTGATTTCCTTATCTTACTTTATTTTTGAAATTATGTTAGAATATTAGGTGATCTGTTTCAATTTTTTGTAGTTTTCATTTAGATATTTAAAATCTTCTTATAGGCTTATTCACTTCCTATTTCAAAGTTAAAATTTGATAGGGTTTACTACATATAAATAGATATACTTTCTCTTGTACTTTAGCTTATCCTTTGATGAATAAATGAAGAACAAAGAGTCTTCTCTATTGTGTGATGTTCATGCATGCCGTCGTTAGTGTTGCAATTGTTTGCTTATGTGTGCGAATTCTCATCCACGCTGACACTCATTTCTATTGCGCCAACAACCCCATTGTTTACTTGTGTTTATTTATTCACAAGGTCGTCCCAGCTCAAAGTATTAATGTTTCATCGGTAAATTAGATATTGATCTATGACTAGCTCTCTTTGTGCATTATGTTCCATATCTTATGATCCTTGGCAAAGATTCTAAGGATATTCTCACAGATCTAGTCACATTAACAGCTGGTTACGTTAGGGACCGCGGACATGTCTTAACTACAAGATATGCAGGGACCATTGACGTTGTAGCGTATCGCCATCTCGCTTTTGTTTCATCGTTTCTTGCCAGCTGATGCCGTTGTAGCAAACATGCGTGTAATGCATGATGAGAAGGTTACGAAGATTGTTGGCTCTCTCAAGAAGATCCGTGGAGTATGCAATGCATGCCTTTTTAATTAAGAAATATATAATTTAATTGATGGTGCATTTTCTACATTTAGGATGTAACTAGACAAGGTAGTAACTGATTATAAGTGCTAATGTAAATCCAATAGGGTTCCCAAAAATACCCAAGAACAACTACATGGATATCAAGTTCGGCGCCAGTTAAACTGCGAACACTAAGAAATCGCTAACAATTATAGAGTCTTGAATTCTGTGAGCTCAACCTGCTCTTTTTTTAGTCAAACTATACAGAACTTTAAGGAGGGAGGGAGAGAAGAGAGAGAAGATTTACAAGAAAAGGTCGTGAAGTTGACTCAAATGTATGAATATGGAAGCTACGCACAGGAAGAATGCACAAGCGATGTTTGTTAGGCCGATGTTTCTGCAAACTAAGAGTAGGATTTCAAAGAACTCCGGCTTTGTGCGTGATTTCTCCGCTTGGATATGGAATAGCATCCAGACTGGGCGTTGTTCCACCCAAGCTCGCTTCTGCAACACTTCTCTAATCTCTCCTTTATCTTCACTTCGTCGGTCCTCTTCCTTAAGACGCTCAAATTCGCATCAACAAGATTGCTGGATGATGATCTCCCTGGATCCACACCGAGACATCATCATGTTTATAAACACTCGTAGGTGCACACCTAACGTGCTGTTTTCAATGTGAGCCATGACAAGGAAAGAACTGTAACTTTACAGCGATCAAAGACTGTACTAGAGATTGCATATTTCGACAAAGTAAGATCATGAATCTCATGAAAAGTTCTTTGACTATCTACTATAATGATATGTAGTGCAGAGAACGTTATAGGGCCAAATCTAGGGCAATGTTTTACCTTCTTCATCTCTGAATCTCTGAGCTCTAACTGGTGGAGGCTGCGATACACCGCGCTTGAGAGACGGTGCGACTGAGGCACGAAAAGAAGGAAGGCGAATAGCCATTTGGTTTTGCACAGAAGAATACAATGCAGCATTGCCATAAACCGCGTTGTATAGCTAAATAAAACTATCAAAAGCAGCCTTTAGAAATGTCAGATTTGTCGTCACGGGGTACAGTAAATCTCGTCCATAAACATGGAACACGAGTTGGTTTCACTTTTGATCGGGTCAAAATAGAGCCTGTACTTGCAGACAATTAAAAGTTCTCATCTCGGGTGGGTTCAACCTTGGAAGTCTACGATCACCCAAAAGCAAAAAACTCTAATTATTATTATGATAATATATGAAGCCTTGTCTCTAGCGAGTAAAAGAGTTCCAATACGTGAATAACGATTAATAAAATGTTCTAGAAGCGATGTAATGATACTGAATGTCTTCTGCAAATCGATTGCATAAAGCAAGCACGTCGCTTTTGGAGTCACGCATTTGGACAAAGAACGATCCCGGCAACTTAGCTGTCAACCATGATTTTTTTGTGCTTGTATTGGACTTTAGGGGAGAACAACGATGTTCACCTTTGACCTAGAATAAAGTATGATATCTCCAAATTTGGTGCAAAAAGAAATAGTATGATATCTCCAAATTTGGTGCAAAAAGAAATAGTTTCGATCATACGATAGCCGCCCAGCTAAAGATGTTTGTCGTGTATGTACCAAGATTACCACTTGTATTTCCTTGTTTCGGAATAAATAAATAAATATGGATAGGTAGATAGATATGAATTGCCATAATTGTATAATTATGCGATTCCGGAGAACCTAATGTCGGCATATTAAGTCAATTTTCAACTTGATAATCATGTTTTTTTTTTCTTGATAAAGTTAGGTGCCAAACTCCCCCACCCCGACGTTCTTTATCTTTGGCAATACCCAGCCCCGACTTTCATGCATGTAAAGCAAACTTGTGCATGCATTGTCTTCCATGCGTTACGACAAGGCTAAGGAGTTCGGAGGCATGATCAGTATTGCGAGAGTTTGCTTGTATAATTGCCATAAGCACCATGATGCCTTTAACTTCAACTAAGGACTTGCTAGTAACAAATGGTTAGGGGTGACTGAAATAACGGTTCAAGCTGTTACACCAAATCGAATCAAAACTTTTTTAGTGATTCGGTTCAATTTAAAAGTGTTTTTCTTAAATTAGTTTGAACCTGGGGTTAGGACAATTGTTTGGGGCGACATTAGTTCAAATCCACCAACGACTTGTAAAATTGCTTTGGGACTTCACAAGTTCAAGGAGTTTGTAATGTGTTTCATGGACTTCAGATAACAAAGTCTCTATGCCCATAACCATAGATTATTTTAGATAATAGTACTTTTCCCAAAAAAAAAAATTGATTCACACGCCGATTCAAACCGATTTTTATGATATAGTTAGATAAAAATATGCAGAACTGTGAATTCTTTAATTTCCGTATACTACATAATGAAGATTAAGTATTTATAGGTTTTGTGGGATGACTATTTAAGATAACAAGTTATTACAGAATCATTTAAAGATATAGATAATCAAAAGAAATAGTGCACTAAGAGAAATCGAGAATCAAGTAAGATAAAAAATCTCATAATTATCTTTTGATTGCCTCTAACATCCTTTCAAACTCAAGTTGACATTGGAAAAGTGGACTGGACTCTAGAGAAAAACATTCAAAAAAACTACCCAAGTAGGATATCTTAATAAAGAAATCAACAGTTTGATCAACTAAAAAAGGGGATACAAGACAAAAATACCATGAAGCTCTAATTGGAGGAGGTTGCGAGACACCACACTTCAGAGATGGTGCAACCGAGGCATGAAAAGAAGGGAGAAGAACAGCCATTTGCTTTTGCAAAGAAGATTACTGCATAGCATTAACACAGTTTTATAGTTAAACAAAACTAGGGATAAGTGCATTTAAAGTTGTAAAACTTGTCATGAAATTGTAATTGGGTCCTAAAACTTTCAACAAATAGGTGAAAGCAAAAAAATTTTATATGTTTTGTATAAGAGCACTATCTATTTATAACTACTCTATGTACTCTTTCATAACAATAACATAAATATTGTTAAAAGTCCTTACGGAGGAAGAGCTGTTCTTTCTTTGATCTTCCCAATCCTAAAACTTGTCAAATTTGTATAATCAAGTCCTATAAACTCTGTTTGATTTTGCTAATGGAAAATTCATATCCGTTTTTTTAATTATTCTCTCTAGTCTAAGTGGCACTAACATGGCTAAAATGACCTCATTTTGATCCAAACCTTTTTTTTTTTAACACAAATGCTATTTAAGTTATGTTAAAAAATAAGCAAACTTTAAAAAGATATAAAAAAAAAGGAAGGAAAACATTGGCACCTACGGTTGGCGGGGGTGGCGAACTCTTGGCCTAGTAGGGACTCAACGGCCCCTACTAGCCATCCCCTCACCAGTGCAGGCCCTTCCTGGCAATTGGGCAAGTGACAGTAGTGGTGAGGGCTGCCCTCACCTGTGTTTTCCCTCCTTTTTTTTCTTTTTTTGTTTGTAAAGTTTGCTTTTTTAATATGACTTAAGCAAATTTGTATTTAAAAAATCATATTCAAACCAAAATAGCATTGTTTTAATCTTATGTTTCATGTTTTAATGATGTCATTTTCCATGTAGAAAAGAGAGACAATAAAAAAAAAAAAAAAATCACATCTATATTGTCATTTAGCCAAGTTGGATGGAGTTAACGGAAGGACTTAATAGTACCAATTTAACAAGTTTTAGAACTTCCAATGCACTTATTCTATAAAACTATCAAAAGTAGCCTTTAGAGATTTTGCATGGTACAATAAGTAACACAAGTTGGTTTCACTTTGATTGGGTCAAGATAGAGCTTGTGTATGTAGATAATATAGAAGTTCTCAAGAGGGTTGAATGCTTAAAGCACAGTTTACACCAAAAAACAACTAACTTCCGATATCCTTAAGTAGTGTTGGAGCAATGTTATCTGTTACTCCAAGGATAACAAGTTCTGTAATAATTTTGGAGTCCATCTCAATGATGGGTTTGCATAATCCTTGTTGCTTTGCAATGGTAAGTCCCATCTATAGTGCCCATAGTTCAGCTTGCAAAGATGAACATATTCCAAAAAATGAGGTAAAACCTCCAAGTCAATTTCCCCCTTAATTATGGAATAATCCTCCAGCTCTTGCAAGTCCAGGATTACCTTTAGACGCTACATATCTTGTATTTAAATATGGAATATAAGGCATGGACACTCAACACTATAGCATATTCCAACGACCAATTAATTGGTCGGCTACCTGCAGTTATGTGAACACTGAGAAATTTCTAGAAATCATCGAGTTTTGAGTTCTATGAGCTCAACTTACTCTTTCTGGAGTCAAAACCATACAGAACTACATGGAGGGAGAGAGAGACAGAGAGAATTACAGAAAATGATCAGGAAGTTGACTCCAATGAATCAAACTGTGAGCTAAGCAAAGGAAGAATGCACCAGCAATGTTTGTCAGGCCAATATTTCGGCAAACTACAAGTAGGAGTCCGAAGAACTCCGACCTTTTTTCGTCTTTTCTATGCTTGGATATGGAATAGCATCCGGACGTGGCGTAGTTCCACCCAAGCTTGCCTCTGCAGCACCTCTCCAGTCTTTCCTTCGTCTTCACTTCATCGATCCTCCTTCTCAAGACGCTCAAATTCGCATCGACTAGACTACTGGACGATGATCTTCCTGGATCCATACCAAGACATCATCATGAACAAGCACTTGCAGGGGCGCACTTAACGAGCCTTTTGAATGTGTCTCCGCAAGCAAAGACCATATGATAGATTGTGTATTTTTCAACAAAATAAGGTGATAGATATCATGAAAAGTTATTTGAATTTCGACTATAATAATATGTAGTAGAGCAAAGACTCCAGGGTGAACGTTTACCTTCTTCTTCTCTAAATCTCTGAGCTCTAACTGGTGGAGGCTGGGACACACCCCGCTCGAGAGATGGTATGACCGAGGCACGAAAAGAAGGAAGACGAACAGCCATTTGCTTTTGCACAGAAGAATACTGTTTAGCATTCACACAGTTTTATAGTTATATAAAACTATCCAAGCAGCCTTTAGAGATGTCATATGGTACAGTAGATAACGCATGTTGGTTTCACTTTGATCGGGTCAAAGTAGAGCCTGTACAAGCAGACAATATAGAAGTCCTCTGGTGGAGTTAGATTAATTGGATAGAATAAGCACGTCGCCTTTGGAGTCACGTGTTTGGACAAAGAATGACTCTGGCAACTTAGCTGTCAACCTTGATTTTCTTGCGCTTGTATTGGAATTTTAGAAATTAAAAAACATGATGTTCTACTTCGATCAAGAATAAAGTACGATATCTTCAAACCATTGCAAAAAGAATTAGTTTTGACCGTAGAATGGCCGCCCAACTAAAGATGTTTGTATTTTAAGTACCAAGATTGCCAACTATATTTTCCTTGTTTCGGAATAAATAGATAGGAATGATACATGGATAGATATGGATTGCCATAATTGTAGAATTATGCAGTGCGAAAACCTTAAATCAGCCGGCCTATTAATTCAACACTCAAATCATAATTACTTTTCTTTTAATTTTCTTTAAAGTTAGGTGCGAGTTTGTCCCTACCCCCACCCCCCACGTTTCTTTATTTTTGGCAATACCAAACCCCCACTTTCATGCATTACCAAACCCCCACTTTCACGCATTGTCCTCCACGCGTCACGACAAGAATGGGGCTTGTTCGCGAGATCACGTCTTTCGCTTGTGTGATTGCCGCAAGCGCCACGCTGCGTGCCTAGCTTCTTCAACAGAAGACTTGCTTGTAACGAATCATTAGGGATGAGTGGAAAAAGGTTCAAATTGCTAAATCAAATCGAATCAAACCATTTTTACCGATTTGGTTTGATTCAAAGTACCTTTTTAAATTATTTTTAACACCTAGATTGGGACAATTAATTGAAGTGTAAGGGGATTTGCCATTCATGATTCACTAGTTCAAATCCCACAAACAATATTAGAAAATCAAACTCAAAAACTTAAACTAAGAAAATTTTATGCATACTTCCTCCACAAGATTGCCATTGAGAAAGGCATTTTTTTACATTTATTTAAAGGATAGTCATCACGTAAAAGGACCAATAGCAAGAAGACTTCGACTAGAAGTAAGTCATACAACTAAAGCGAAGGTCTCATCATAGTCAATGTCATATTTCTAAATAAAGCTTTTGGCTACAAGTTGAGCTTTGTAGTGTTTCACCATACCATCTACTTTAGTTTTGATCCTATAAACCCATTTACAACCTATAGCAAACATTCCATAAAGCAAATCAACCAAATCCCAAGAACGAGATTTGTCTACGCTTGCAACTAATCTATCGTTGCTTGTTGCCAAAGATGATTAGTGCGAGGTTCTATATATGTGCAACGCTCATGAAAAGAAGCAATAGTAAATTAACAATGGAAATCACGAAGCCGAACAGAAGGTTGACTTCCCGGTGGAGCAAGGAATAGGAGAAGATGGATTGGCCAAGGATGGAGAATCCACAAATGGCATCATAAGCTGCCAAGGTGGGGTTGCTAGAGGTACCTGCATCAAGATTAAGAGGAAAAAACTTCAAAAAAAGATTCAAGTGTTTCATATTAAGGATAATAAATCCATTAAAGGATTGGTAAAGAAACAAACAATGATGGGATTCGAAAGGATGAACAAATGAGAACATCTTGTGTTTTCAAAAGATAACATGACGAAATATGCGAAGATGATTAGAGATAGAATCCTAACATCTATACCATTTGTGCTCAATGTCATACTAGAGGAAAAAACATAGACAAGGACAAGGTTCAAACTTTATATGTTCATTTGGAAGAAGATGGACAAAGCAAGCACTAGCAAATTCAAAGAAGAATGTAATTAGGAACACAACTATTCAAGTGATAACAAGGAGATATGTTACCTAAAGTTGGTGATAGGGTATGATTAATAATGTATACGATAGTATGAGAAGCTTCTAGCCAATATTGTTCTAGATAAGATACTAATATTAGATGAGTGCATACAACATCTAAGATGTGTTTTATAGTTACACTTTGCTTGACCATTTTGTCAAAAAGTTCTTGGACAAGAAATACAAATGGTGGAAGGTTTTGAGATATAATTCTAATCAGTAAAATATTGTTGTATGGGAAACATTGTGCTTTAATCGTGACAACAAAATCATGATAGATGTGAGCATGTTTAGATCGATTTTTCATAATATAAAATCATACATAAAGAGAATGATCATTGACGAATTCACAAAATAGCAAGATCTTCCCAAAGTGAGAGAAAAAATGGGCATGGAGTCTTAAGAGTCTGATTCACCAAGATCAAATGGTCAAATGGTAAAGTGTGATGTTTTCCCAACTTAAATGGCAATCAATCAAAATAATTATTTTCAATGGAACTTAAACTAACACTTGAAATCAAATGACCTCATCTAGAATAAGAAATATGACCCAAGAGAAAATTCCAAGTTTCAATTAATGCTATGGTAGCATGGGTTGTTTTAGTGTTCGAAAGCTTTAAGGGGATGAGTTCGAATGAACGTCCCACTTTACGGCTTGTCAAAATTGCCTATGATGTCCATAAATCCTGTACACTACAGCCATTGGAAGAGAAGGGAATGTCAAGATCAAGTTAAAAAGAGAGTTTAAGAACCAAGAAATTGATGGGGTTGGGGAGTCTGATAGAGAAAAATAATACTCAAGCGTAGAAATAATTTGTTGTGAGCGGGTACTTCCCAATAGGTCATCTATCCTATCACGTTAAAACAAATAACAAGGCTTTTATTTCTATTAATGGCATATATGTGATTTTCATCACAATTGTGTATGCCTTAGACTCGTACTATATATAGGGGAAATATCTTTTATAATTGTAACATTGAAGCCTGCAACCCTAAAAGTTGCAACACAAATATTGATAATGGGATTGCCTAGTACAACACTGTGGTTTTCCCCTTCCTGATTTTGAGAATGGTTTTTCACATAAAAGTTATCACTTGTTTTTCTTCTCTATTTTTCTCTTCAAATATTCACGTTCCTAATAGAAACTGTCAAGTAATGACAATGTGGACATTGAAACGTATCTTTTATGACTGACAACTGAATTATCTACTATGTGACTAGTTGGTGCTTGTGAAGGTAATGACTTTGACCTAAAAAAAAAAAAAAAAAACTGGAGCTGGAAGAATGTGATTGCAATATGTAAAATCAAAGAACCATGAATCGGAACTACCTAGAGTAGGAAAAAGTGTTAAAAAAAAGTCCTAAACCTTTTGCATTTATGTCAATTTAGTCATAAATCTTTTATTAGTTAAAATGGATTCATCATGTCAAAATACTTTAGAAATCGATCGGTCAACTTTTGATCAATGATAAACGGTCAACGGTAGAGTGACATGGAAAAGCAATGGTCCGGTCACGGTAAATAATGACGTGGCAGGGTGACGTGGCAGGGCCACGTGGCAAGCTAATGTGGCAACAATGACGTTAGCAATCACAACTAGAGCGCTTGGTCACGTGCGTTGCACATGAGCGAGTGGATCTCGCATGTCGAAGCTTTCTTTAGCACATGAAGGGGCGTGCGGTGGCGTTTCGAGACCGCGTTTGGCTACTTGGACTCGCCAGAGGACCTTGAACCTGGTCGTGGCGCTTCATTTTCAAAATAGCCAACGAGAAGTGTCAAAAAAAAAGCCCTAATAGGTGATGCGCTTCAGTGTCCGAGACATGACAACGCGTGTGGGGGCATCTGGTGTCTGTTCACGATGAAATTTTAGGATCCGATTCATCTTAGGGTGATGAGTCTGCTAGTGGTGTCTCTTTTCCCAAATGAGCAGTGAACAAGTCTTGAACAACAACTGAAGCTATGGACTTGATAACGAAACTTGAACGATGCGGCCAATGCGAGGACCGACGTGATGGGCACTTCCTTAGATAATGATGACTTTGATATCAAGAGAAAAACAATGTGGATAGAAACATGAAATTTTTGTTATCTTTCGCTATATACAATGAATTGTACATAAGCATATTTTTAGGTTTTACAGGAAACTATCTAATATAACAAAAATATCATAAAATCAATTATAGTCAATCAGGAATACATTGAGATTTTCATAAAAATATATAATAAATTGCTTGCAAACTACTTTCGTACTTAACATGTTCGTAGTGTGTTTCATGGACTTCCAAATAGCTAAGCATCTAATACTAGTGCCCCTGAATTATTATAATAAAAAATTATTTGTTTCGGGAAAAAAAGGATCCACAAATTGAACCGGACCTTCTTCTAAACCAAACTAAACCGCGAAGTTGAAGCGTACGTATTACCTATTAACAATTTTGATCATATACAAGCGAAGTAGCCTCTATTTTTTAAAATATAACATCAAAAGAAGAAAAAACGATTTGGTTCCTAACTACATTTGGCTAGACCTGATTTTTTTGTTTTTTCCTGGACATATTAATGCTGTTTTGATTGATTTGACGTTGTAAACACAATAACAGATAATAGATGTGTGACTATCCAATAAGACTAATGCTAAGAAAAACTCTTAATTAATATACATATAATAAATTTATCTTAAACTAATTTTTGATCACCAAAAATCTTAAACTAATACATATACGATAAATTTACCTCCCGTTACTTATCACTAAATTAAATTAATATCATCAAAAACTTCAAATCGGTACACATTTGACAAACAGAAAGTGAAATTCTAAATTGGTACACATATCAATTGCCATGCATCATTTAGTTTAACAATTTAATAGTAAAATTTAATGAAAATTAAATGATGATAAATTTATTAGATGTGTACTAATTTATGGTTTTTTTTGTGATCAAAAAATTAATTTGGGAATAAATTTGTCACGAATGTATCAGTTTAAAATTTTTCATGGTACTATGGTCACCCTACCTAATAAAGAAAAGGACTTACGAAGCCATTTATGTTAGGAAACATGGTTTTAAAATGTGCACATCTCGTCAAAGTAGCTGATATAAACCCATTAGCCCGCGAGTACAACATTTATTCAAGAAATCTTAAAAAGCATGAGTACCGTGAGTCGGAGTCGGATACTAGTCTAATCGGGAAGCATCTGTCATTCTAGGAAAAAGAATGATGCAGATGAAATCCCTGAATTCATGAACAAATCCTATGACCATAGGAATATGTATTTCAATGAAAGATCGACCCTGGTCACAATACTATTTTGCATCTGAGACATGGTCGATAACTCCAAAATCGATAGGACGACGAAGGGTCGTTTGGAGTTCCAACAATGGAATGATCGTGTGCCATGGGACGTCGAGGCGCTTGTCTTGGACGCCCGAACCCGGTTGGCTTGGTTTAACAAAATCTCCATGGCCCGTTGCGGTAGAGATGCTAATCAAGCGGCAAATTGGATAGCTAAGGCCTAACTATTAAATACTTTGCCCTCTTCTTGATTGGACCAGCTCCTCAACTCCTTTGGGATTTACCATGTTTTGATATCTCTTCTTTGGGCTTTTTGTCCAAGGACTCTCGTTGTTAAATAAAACGAATTTTTGGACAAAAAAAAAAACTAGGTTCTGCATTAATATTCTGAAGTTTGTAAAAGAGGGGTTTTTATGGTTTCATGAAATACACATGCATACGTATAAATGGAAACATTGCCATTTCGAAGCGTCCGCATTCCTGTTGAAACTTTTCTAAGGTTTAATTCTAAGTTTCCTTCCCACTACCAGCTTCAAGTATGAGCAATCAATTTAGTCCAAATGTATTTTTGTTACGATGTTGAATTCTAGTTCATTTGATCTTGATATTTGGTTTCGTCTAGTGTGCAAATGTAGAGTTCTTGATCGAGTTTCCTGCTCAATGTCAGCGTTGAGTTCATAAGCACATTAAACCGTCGAATAGACAGGAGGAAGAGGGTATTTATATTTACATTCTTCTGTAACCGTTATTTAGACGGAGATGCTTTCCCCAGCATTGCATTTGTCCGAACTTGCTGCTCTCATTCTTGAATCCAAGGATTCTGCGGGCCGTAATGGGACGTCTTCAGAATCTTTATGGTATCATTCAACAGCCGTGCTATTACCAGTTCCTTGTCGTCATTTCAACTGAGAGAGGTGGCCACCGCTATCATGGGAGCGGCTCCATCTGTGGCAACTCGTTTTCTTCATCACTCATCTCTAGCGACAAGTGAGGAACCTAAAAAACAAATCTTTCAGATAAATTTATGCGGTGACTGGTGATTGTAAAGAGAAGCAGAGAATTACATAATGCAAGTTAGTAGCATGGTGCCTCTGTTTCGGGCAGTTTTATTTCCAGATCATAAGTAGCAGCAAGGAAATCAAACAGTGACATTCTACTGCAATTTTCTCTAAAGAACTTGATACTTAGAGCCATACTATGATGGAATAACGGCCATGAGAAATCAAAGAATAATCATCTAGTGACCTGTTGGCGCCGATGCTGGATGGCAGAGCATGCTTTGACCAAAAGGAACAGAAGTAACTGCAATCAAAGTAACATGTCAGCACTTTTCTTATATCATCAATTTTAGGTTAGAAGGAACAGTTCTTCTGACAAGCCTCACCGTGACCAATGGCAGTGAGTAATCTCCAGCTCCGATGAGCACAATTGGTAAAGTTTGCTTCAGGAGTAGAAGAACTATAAACTGTCAAACAACGAAAAGTAATTTCTTTGGCTCAATACCGTTGTTTCATCCAAGCCAGGAGAAGGTGTTTCAATCCCATTATCCTAGCTTAAATAGGAGCAAATAGAAGAAAGATTGTAGATTGATATGGCCAGCCTGTTTTTCGAAAAAGGAATTGATATACAGCATAAAATGCTGGAAAGCAAATAACTAAATATTGTAGATGTGCAACAGCAACTTCCATGACTTGCACCAATGTAAATGTTTGTAAGATCAAGTAAGGGGGGAATTATCTGTTGAACTAGTACTGTACTTGACTCTAGATAATGCAAATTTCACTGTATTGCATCTTCTGAATGAGAAAGAAGAAACACTTAACTTGAATAAGAAATACGAGCAAACGTGACTAAGAAACATGAACAGCTTTAAGAAGTGTGTAATTTAAGGCCAACTAGAGTTCTTTTGGGATAGTTAAATTCACCTCCAATAAACAGATAGTGGTATTCATTGAAGCATGAACGGTTTCTAGTGTAAAGCTTCAGCTTGAATACCTCCTCAAAAGAGTGGAAGACTACTGCTGGAAAATGATTGAGGCAGTAACAAATTAGGGAATAGGTGGACGTGTCTATGAGAAGCTTAAAGAAGAGACAATAGAGGACATCGAAAGACGTGGATGAGCAAATAGTCTGCTGAAAAATTTTCCTGTTGCTCAACTGGAAACAGAAGTTCCATGAGAGACATTCAAAGATACCACTTGTGCACAGCTTGGACAAGACTACTTAACATTTGGATATGGCTTGTGAACAAATCGAGGTCAGGCCCAGAATTCATTTACTAGCCACCCGAGAACGAAGTCTCCACGCAGAAATCATGAGCATATACAGTTTTTCCCACGTCGTTCGTTCCAACCGAAAATTAATCAATTTCTTTAAATTAATTTCACTGAGTTTCAGGAGATCTTTTCTGCACTCTGAAGAGCCCTTAGAAAGAGATCATGATTACCCTGCTTGATCATAAAACCTATTTTTGAAAGGTTAACAACCTGTCTGCTATCTATGTTCCTTTTAGCCTATTTTACCGTGGATAAAAAATAAATAAAATCCATCTGAGTTGCAAGTAGTATAATAAACGCCAAGAGGCCCCAGAAATTGTGATGATTTCTTCAATACAAATTTAATAAGGTCCGTGCTTTCTGCCAGAAATATTGGCATTATTATTCCCTGCTAATTCTATCCAATTATGTCTTTATATGTATAATGGACTACATGAGATGGTATGTGTGCATGTCTATGGGGGGGTGCAAGTGTATGCTGCACATGTCCATGCACGAACGAGAGAGAGAGAGAGAGAGAGAGAGAGAGAGAGAGAGAGTATACAATTATGGTAACAATGCGGAAGCACATCAACCCCCCAGAAGAAGGAGTTGAGTAATCCTCAAAGTCAGTATCTGAAAAATCATTATCCGAAGAAACCGTTGCTACGGTTCGTGGGTCAAGCAGATCCCTTCTGGTAATTCCCCAAATTCCCCTGAAAAGACACGCTTAACATATATTAAATAATCTCTGGTAATAGGGGACTTCCTATTTTGCAAGACTTGAGAACAAACATTGGAGGAAACATCAAATTTTATTCAAGCATAGAAACGTTTAAATATGATACCTGAAGCTCAAAGGAAAACTTCCTTGCCGGATCAGAGGAGGCGGTGCTGTGTAGTTAGGTGTGAATTGCTACAGTCTCACGGAATTTGTGATCACTTTCTTTAATTAGATAAACTCTTGACACTTTTCTCTAGATAAATCGCAAGTTCTGATAAGAAATAGCGAACCTGGTGGCAAATCTCACAGGTGTTGTCACCCTTCGCACTGCACCATCTCTGGACGCAGTCGCGGTGAGCATACTGAAAATAACCGGAAAATGCACAGTTCAATCAAAGCCGGAGTATTGCAGCAAGTAATTTAATATGAAAAAGGGAAATCACAAGACTCCTGCTTCTCTAATTAGTCACAGATGCTGAATTGTATATAGTACAGGCTCTCTCCATTCACACCACAGAGAAAAAAGAAGCCATGATCACAAGAAGTATGAAGCGGTGGATGTAATGCATTTACCAAGTGTTGGATATTATTTTGGGACTGAATCTCGAGAAAAATAATGTCTCCATTAGTCAAGAGTCAAACATCAGTGCAGCTATGGATGAGCAACTAGTCACGTAGAGTATTTGCCTACTAAAAAAGAAAGAAGAGTAGAACATCTACAAAATCTAAGTCCCTTCCTTTTTTATGTGCGGTATACTTTGTCAAAACTGTTCTATACTTCACTATGTTATTGTTCTGTATCTTTTCTTTCAATGGAATGCTTCATATTTCTTGTTCAGCCTCCAATCTTAACCATGCCCAGCACACATAACTGCTACAAAGTGATATTGCAAAGCTCAATTCAGCGAACTATAGCTTTAGTGATCAACTTAACAGATTTCTTAGTTTGTGCTCCTAATAAAGTTGCCAGAGAACTTAACCACCAGATGACTTGAAAATGTACAGAAACATCCAAAACAGAGGACATCTCTGCAATCTGCAAATCGAACTGCATCTGACCTTCAAGCTGCCGCAGCACGCACATGGTGTTTCCATATTTAAGTTTTCATCCTCATCATGGCAAATCCTACACTGCACCAACTCCTTCCGAGTGGAGAGGATTGTCATGTTCATCTCACCAGTAGAAATATTGGCTGTAGGTTCTTTACATGGAGTCATCAACACCTGCCGAATACTGTCCTCACTCTCAATAGCAGCTTCTGAGGTAGAGTCAGCAGTTAAACGATTCACAACCAACACAAAATGGTCCCCCATCCCTAGAAAGCTGTTTCGCACAAACAGATCTTCTAGATACAAGCAGAACCTTCTGAACCAACTTGAAAGAGATAAAACCTCAATGAGCTCCCTGCGTCAGAGTATCAAATATTCAGCATCATTAAGAAGTGCAAAAGAGGAACAGCTTATTATTAGTAGGTAGGCACAATGTCTGGACGACACTGATCCATCATGGAAATGACCAAAAACTGCTGTGACATTCTTATTTTTACCATGGCAAGGAGGATAATTAACTTAAATAGAAAAAGATCACAAGAAAATGAAGAGAAGTTTCTGTTAGGTATCTTTTCAGGACATCGACTACTAATGTTTCTGTTTCCATAATCAATTCTGTGAGGTGAGCTGGATCATTACAGTTTGACGTGAAAAAAGCGCAATAATATACAGACCAATCAAGGGCAAAACAATGTGAGAGTGACAATCTGTTGTGATGGTTATTCAGAAGTTAAATGGTGTGGAGCAAGCGCTACCCAGTAAGGTATATGATACGAAGGAACACAACTGCCAACACGTTCCCATTATTAAGCCAATACAAAACAGCTTCACATAAAAGCATTGAGCAGTGGTCAAGCACCAAAAAGCTACAAGGACAGCAGAGAATGTGTTACTGGGACATCGACGGGTATGGTCATGTTAAATGTACAACAATCTAACATAGTATTGACGCCACTATAAAATTGGAATAATCACCATCAAAGCAAAAAATGGACGAGTACAGAAACCTTAAGCATAACATGATGTTTAGAGAAGATCGAAAGTGGATTTACCTCACACATCTGAATTCTGGAATGGCGACCCATCTTCATCATGCCTTAAACCTTTACGTAGAAGTAACCAAAGAATAAAAGAATCCAAATGAGACCAAGTAGGAAAGAAAAAATGAAGGAAAAAAGGCAACAAAGGGTAGAAATCAAAAGCAGGAAACGAGGCTGAATCTAAGAAAAAAACCGAAAATGACGGAAATGAGAATAAGAAAGCCGCAAAGGAACCAACTATTGTCATCCCCATATTCAGTCCCAACTCGTGTTCTGCACTCAAACCAATGTACGGGAGAAAGAGAGTCGGAGAGAGAGAGCAGCGAGAGAGAAGCAGCTCGCGAAAAGCTGAACTGATATAGAGGAACGGCCTTGATGAACATGTGAGGAAGATCAACTACGCAAGAAAGAGAGAAGCTTCTTGCAGGAGAGGGAAACGGGGGTGTCCGCAACATGAAGAAAGCACGCAATCTTTGCCCTTTCTTCCTTCCTTCGATGCACTGTCTTTGTCTCGCACAAAGAAAGAGATGGAGTGTTTTCCCTCCCCATTATCCGCATGCTCGTGCTCAGGTGATTCTCGCTGCATCTTCGTTAAATGTGTCTGAACGTCTCTTTCCTCTGCCCGTGTTGATTCGCGGGCGAAGGAGGGAAAGTTTAGGGAAAAGGTGATGGAGATTCCAACCGCACAGCCTGTCCCACGCAGTACGTTTACGTACCCTTGCGAGCCAAGAAGGGCCCCGCGCTCGCTTTCTTCCTCTGGGCCTGGACCGGCCCGATTTGGCCCGGTCCAATTCGGTACGGGCCAAAGGGTTTTGGTTCGGGCTTATCAATGGGGTTACAATATCGTTAGGCCCGATACTATGATGTCATGTGCGTGTCCCTACTGCATTTTCTCAATCATGGAGGAAGAAAAGCTGAATAAGAAGCGAGAATATAACTACTTCAAGTGACCGACCAATTCCTGAGGCCCAGTGGACCATGGACTCATTTCAACACTTAAAATTAGCCCATTGCAGATGTAAGGTAAATCGTGTTGGAGATTGGATAGCCAAGATCCAAAGACTAAATTATTTCCCCAATAATTGGTTAGCTTATCCCCTCAACTCCTCTGGGAGTTACTTTGTTTGGATGCTCCCTTAACGAGCACTTATGTTTGAACACTTTTATTAAATAAATCCGTATTCCGACCAAAAAAAAAAAAAAAAAAAGTGACCGACCAATTCGACAAAAAAAAAAATTAGTTCAAGTGATTTTTGATCAAATTCATGAGGGCGTTGTTGGAAGTTCTTTTGAAAAAATAACATTGATATAGGAATTGACAATCAATGATGGTTATTGTACATCATGCCAATACCTTATTGAATAATTCATTTGATTTTGATCCTTGTAAATTGAAAAGGGACTCCATTAAATTTACACGAATTTATAGAATTTATAGATGGCATGTTTCTAAGTAAAAGAACGGTTGGGCTTAAAAAAAGTCGGACTGACATTAACTACTACTCACCAGCGTCGGCTCGTGTATTGGTGTTTCCAGCCATGCACTTACACACGCACAATAAATTTGTAGATAATACCCACATAATCATTTCTCTCTTCAGAGATTGTGCCGAAAGATGGAGCTCTAGTTTGAACTACAGTTTCTTCGTACTTAATAATTCAATTGAGTCAAGTTGAATTAAGTTACCTATACTACTCGAGGAACTCAAGCTTAGCATTGCATCCGTTCGACTTGACTCAACCCAACTTGTTTACACCTTCAGCTATTAAATTCATTGTTCGGATTAAGTATTGGGAAAATTTATAGAAACTAACAAGGTCCAATCTTCCAAAGCCAAACAAAGAATATAGACATCACATGCCTGTGAGATTACAAGAGTGAATCGGGCAATACATGAGCTTATGGCCAACATCTCAAAAGCACCCTTTTTGTACAAAATCTCAACTGGAAGACAGAAGCCACTTGAAGTAGACCGTCAGGTACACGGACAGAGAGACCAGAGCCAGCACATGCTGCCAGAAGAGGAGCGCCGAGGCCTCGCTCACGGCATAGCCCCGCAGGCTCGCGATCGCGCCGAGCAAGATGGCGCTCGGCGTCGTGTACTGCAGCAGGAGCACGAACTTGTAGAGCTCGTCCCCGGGCATCAGCAAGCCCCACCTGTCGGCCAGGAGTACCACACCGATGCCCAGCAGGGGAAGCACCAGCAGCCGGGCGACCATGATCCCAATCGAGGTGCGGAGGCCGAGCCTCGACTCATTGGGCCCTCGGCGAGCATTCCCCCAAGGACAAGCATCGCTGAGGGCACCATCGCACCCGCCATGATGTCCAAACTGTCCGTGAGGAAGCCGAGCACCGCGTCGTCTCCGAAGCATAAGTCCTTGAGTTTAGGAATCATCCCTACAAATATAGCTAAGATGGATGCTATGATCGCAGGTTGAAGGATGTGGTGAATCGGGGTCTTCTCGGCAACGATTCTGATCTTCCTAATTACCTTCGGCTCAGTTAAGCACCTCACGGACTTCGGGCTGTTTTCACCGCCGGCCTCCACCGGACCAGGGTCCGGAAGTGCGGTGTGTGAAAAGCCCGGTATGCTATTGAACAGCCTTGCAATGAAGGGTGTCTTGCAATGCTCGGTCTCTTTATCTTCAATTCCAGGCCACTCGGCTTCAACTAAGAGCGGCCTGCTCAGATCGCTGGCGAGCGCGTCCCCGTTGATCGATGGTCTCTCGAAATCTTCTTCGGTTATTTCATGTATTTCATGTATTTCATGTATCTCGACTCTATCATCGATGACCTCGTAGAACTCCAGTGGCGGCTCCATCATGTGGTACACTAGAGTATAGACCAACAGGACCGACACCCACTGCGAGAACGAGACATAGGCCACGGCGGGGCCATAGCATTCCGGACCGAACGGGTTCTCCACATTATGACACACCGACGAGACGACTGCGAGAGGAAGATTGCCTGTGTTCCCGAACGCGGTCATGATCACAGTGAACCGGAAGAATTCGGGCGGCGGTCGGCATATCAGCGCAACCACGAATCCCAGGACGCACCCAATGCCGGTGCTGACCAAGATGTTCACGGGAATGAACCACCACCGGACGATGCTCTTGTACGAAATGCAGGGGCCGAGGTGGGTGAAGATCAAGCAGGGCAAGAACAGAGCGAACACGAGCTTGCTAAGCAGCCTGAAAGTGGACTTGGGGGCGATCTTGAATCTTGGGTGGGCGAGGAGGAGGCCGATCAGCGTTATGGTGAGGAGCTTCAGCAGCGGCAACACCGCATTGAGCACGTCGTGCGATCCAGAATTCATGGTCTCTCGCCCAGCGAAGCCGAGAGATTGGCCGATTCCTTAAAATCTCCCCCCGTACTTGAAATGCCGAGTCTCACGAGTCCGACATTCAGAAACGCTGCCAAGTTCTCGCTTGCGGTGGATCGAGGTGGAGGAAGAGCGGAGCGAGATCGAAAGAATTCAGCAAGAACTCGACCTGGGATTCCACGAAAAAGAAGGCGATTTGAAGGCAAGAAGATGAAGATGAGATTGAGTGATTCGCAGTAATAGATTTCAGGACAAAGCCTCTTCACTTACCAACCTGACGCAGATGAGCTTCGATGATTTCTGTGGTGTGCTTCTTCAAGGGACCATCCAAAGTCTTGAGGCATTCTCAAGGTCCTGAATTTTCAATGTATTGTCTAATCAGGTCCCTCGCTGGACTTATTTCATGCAATGGAGTCCTTGAGTTATGACCTTTCTCTTCGTTACTTGCGTCGAATTTGTGGACGAAAATACTGACGTGGCAAATCACATGGAAACAAGAAAAGGAGCAGAGAAGAAAAGAAGAATCTCTCGCGCGAATCAACCATCCAGGCTTTGATAAGTTGATGTTCTTCTTAACCATGTGGATCTATTGATCTAAAGCCCCCTACTATTATTTTAATAAGAGGGAGAAAGATAACATGCTAGATTTAATTGTGATCATATATGTCAATCTCCATCTTCTTCATCACTAAATTGATTCAAAGATTTAATGGTTATTTAATGTTACCGGCATATTCATTTATTTTTAAACAGAAGGACCAACTATATATTATTTATATAATTTAAAGACTCAGGTTACACAAAAAAAAAAAAAAAAGTTTAAGGCAATAGTTTAGAGATCTAAGATGCCTTATCTAAAAATCCATTCTCTTTCTACATTAATTTGATTTGGAAGCTTTCAGCTCATGAACTGCCGTTAGTGTCCTTCTGGTTTTGCACCGCTTGGCTTTCCTCGGCGGCACATGAAACGACTATTCTTTCCCAAAATTTTTTATAAACTTAACTTTTGCAAGACACCACTAAAATTAAGTTTTTTCTTGTCTCTATTTTATGTTGTTGTCTCCTGTCAGATGTCCCATACTGCAACTAAAGTGATTTTCCTTTTTCCATCTTCCGGTCGTCTGCCCCGCGAAGGAGAAGAAATGAAAAGAGAAGAAGGGTTTTTTAACTAATGGCCAAAATAGAAAAAATAAAATAAAATAAAAAACATCTTTTTTGGTCAGGCATAAGAACAAATTTGTCTCTTTGGTTATCTCATAGGCTAGCCATTTTAGTCAAGATCAGGAAATTTCTTTGAAAAAATGAACCTTTTCGTGTCTATCCTTAGATAATTCGTTCAATAGCTCATGTCATGCTTCGTGTGACTTAAATTCTCAATTATGTTTTGTTATTTTTTAATTGTTATGTCAATGAAGATAAAAGTGTAAAACACAATCGGTATCGTCAACTATAAATGCTATTTAACTCGTTCCCTTTTATAGTTTACTATTGTCTCTAGTTTATTCTGTTTTTCTTTTTTATTAATACCACGAAAATCCCCTAACGATAAATTTACTACAAATTTGAATAAAAAAATCCCCAAAATAGTGTATATGTGACAAATTTACCCCAAACAAATTTTCAAATCCCCAAAAATCCTAGATTAGTACATGCGTAATACAATTACCCTCCCTTAGTTTTCATCAAAATTTATAATGAAATTATTGAGTTGGATGACACATAACAACAACTCATTGACGTGATAAGTTTAGATGAAAATCCATAACTCTCCATCCCTCCTCTGCCGGTTTCTTCAACTTAACCTAATTTGAAAACAAATAGGGCTCGTTCTTTTTTCACTTAGAGCATGAATAACCCTAGATCGTCTTTCGACAAACTTCACTGATAGAGCTAGAGGACGACACACTTCTCTTCTAACCACTTCCAATTGAAGACATTGAACATCCTAATTTGGTGGTTTGGATGAGTTCGCAAGTGTGGAAAAAAAATTTGAAGGTGAGAAGATTATCAAAAATAAAAGTGTTCTTGAACAAGTTCCAATGCCTAATCACAAGACAAAGACAACAACAAAGGAGTGTGCTTGATGAAGAGCAAGACAAAGAAGAATTAGAGTTCTTTGATGGAGAGAGAGAATGAGCCCTGTTTGTTTTTCAAATACTAGCTACTAAGAGAGAGATGAATTTTCACGTAAACTTATCACGTTAATTATGTTATTATCATCTATCATCCAATTTAGTATTTTCAAGATAAAATTTGACAAAAACTAACAAAAGACAAATATGTCACGTGTAAATCAATTTGAGATTTTTGATGATCCAATAATTCATTTTAATATAAATTTATCACATATGTACTAATTTGAGGTTCCTAGTGATCAAAAAATTAGTTTTATGTAAATATGTTACAGGTGAATCAGTTTAATATTTTTCATGATATTAACTCCTTTTTTAGGTGGGAAATATATTCATATTTCATCCAAATAAAATTTTGGTGTAATCTCAAATCTCGAAGCTGCCTTCATTGCTCTCTATATTAATTTGATGAAGTTTGCAATATACAAATATCTATTTTAATAAAATATGAATAATTAATCATAAGTAAAATTAGAATTCCCACGACTTCTTATTAAATTTTTGTCGATTTCTGATAAGACCTCACGTGAATTTTATGATTATATTGGAATTTATTGAACTTGTCGAGAATTTATAAATTAAATATTTATTTTTAAAAAAAGCCAAGCCAGGGAATAACGTGCTGTGTCCTAGCACAAACCCTTGGCCACTGCTTTGCCCGGAATTGACTCAGTATAAGACCATTCACGTGTTTTCGATGAAGAACTTAAATTAAATGGGAGTCTGTGACGGTGGATCGCTGTACTAGTTCTCCTCCATAATGCTACCTAATTACGTTCATGCCCCTCAATTATTGAAAAAAAAAAGTGCGAGTCCGCGACATTTGTAGGGAGCTTTTATGGCTGAAAATCGTGACCCACCAATGTTAAGATAAACCATCTAACTTCGTCAAGAGAAATTCTGACACTACTTACACTAAACGTACATTTGTTTCATCATGGAAAATAGATTATGTGAAAAATATTTATAAAAAAAAAAACCACTTATTCACTTTCAAATATGAATAAACAAAAATCATTTTCATTGTCTACAAGAATAATTAGACATTAATTATTATTGATAATGAAAATATTTTACATTGACTAATGTTCCAAGCGATACATGCGATTTTTATTGGAAAAAATTTTCCAAGCCATTTATTTTCCGTAAAATAAACGGAGCCCAAACATTAATATAAATTTCCATTTAGATTTATCTCTCCTTTAAATCCAGCTAGTCTCGAGATCTTGCCTAGAATAAGATGGAAGATTGAAGAAGATGCACCCTCATTTTTTTGGAGAAAACCCATTTTGCGAAGAGAAACAAGAATCTTTTCGTAAATCGCATGACTTATGAAGTTGGTTGGACAGAGACATGAGCAAAGGAAACGCCAATTTAAACCAGACAACTATGACCCCATTACACATGGGACAAAGCATAAGTTATGAGATATGAACTTTACTTTATCAAACGTTCATGATGGTTTTCGAATTCTATTAGAATCTGAATTGGACCACGTGGATGGATCCAAGCGAGGGAAGCATGGTGGTCCCGCCTATATATCTATGTATTAAGAAGTAGGTGTCTTTTGAAACCAACTAAAAATCATATCCAACAGATGAATCATTAACGTTAAAAAAAATAGATAAATCATTACGTTCCTCATTTTAACATGTCAATACATGTAAGCCTTGGCCCCTAATTTGACACAATAATTTTTCCTTATACCCGACTCTACCCTCTAGTTGTTTTATGTCCAGGGATGCCAAGATCTACAAGCTAAGATGAAGCAATTTTTGGACAAATCCAATATACATCGATGATTATTAGTTGTCGAAAACGTTAGAAATTTGCTGTACCATGCAGCTTTCTGACGTGCATTGATGAAAGAATTATTAAATGTGGGGACAAGAATCCTTGGATGAGATGCGTCCCCTCACTTAAATTTCTACGCTACCCCACGATTTCTCTTCTCCTTCATCTCATCTAACCTTCCACGCCCCGACATGGACGGTTCGCGCGCGTCTATGATGTTCCTGTCGTCGACGGCGGCTTTTATTTCATGATCAAACGTTAGGGATGATAAAGGCGATGCCGCATGCAGTTTTCCTGCGAAGTGCTGCAACCGGTATTATGTCGACAACGCATGTTCCAAAGTTGCAGCATCATAAAGCTGAGTTCGGCGCCTTCCCAATAGTTTGCTATGAGCTGTTGTGGGTTCGAAGGGTATTACAGGTCCTTTTCATGGCTCAAGCTACTAAAGAGAAATCGTACCAAACAGTCTCTCAATGATGCATTAGTTATGGTCACTAAGGGGGTATTTTGAGGATGCTCACTCATATAATTCAATTTTTGTAGAAATATCCATGATGCATTAGGTATGGCTTAATCAGTATTTTGAGCATATATTAAAACTTATTTTCTATACAAGGAACTCGAAAATGAAAAAAGCTCGACATTGAAGTGGACTAATTCATAAGTCCAGGGTGGTTCTGGCTTTGGAAGCGCGAATATGTGTACCTCGAAAATGGCTCTGTGTTAGTAGTCCAATCCGTTTGATATTGATTAGACAACGGCCAGTCCTAACCCGAAGTCACTATTGCAATTTTTCCTTTTTTGCAGATTGGGCGGATCTGAGTAATCAAGAATAACCCAACCGAACGTGCCAAGATCCATGCGATTTTCTTTCATTTTTCTTTTCCAGATCCATGAAATTAAATTAAACTAAAGGTCGTCAAACGCGATTGATTCTCATTCTTAGCATGTGCATGTTCATGTGGATTAGTAAGAAAAGTACACCCAACTCATGTTCCTCGCACATTTAGCATAATTGTCAACATTGTGGCTTCGTCGGAAATGTCGGATCAGCTTAAGCAAATTTATAAATAGACACTCTCTAGTTTCATCAAATTTAAATAGATAATCCCATCCTTTAGTTTTAGAATCCATTTGCAAGTAATACGTAAGATAGGTGCATTATCTCTTACAAACTCAGTATTTGGATTAGTGACACTGAAATCGATACCATGACAAAGGCGTTTCCATACTTCCGGCTCAGGAATTAATGGCTGTGGGTTCGAATCTATCTTCAGGAACTCAGATTAAGTGCAAGGTTATGGCTGTGAATTGTTGTGCTAGTTCCTCTCAGTAGCCAACTAATTGTTGCCGTGCTCCTGGGTTGAAAAGTAATTAATTGCAAGGAACTTAATTGCAAGACAATTAAACTATAATTTCCGAACTTTGTAAGTGTGCTAGTTCTCTCCAGATTGCCGGCTAATTCTTATCGTGCTCGAGTCAAAAAGAAGAACTTAATTTCAGGACAATTAAATTATAATTTCTGAACTTTATTATTATTATTAAACATGAATGCTAATGACACGAACAAGGAACTTTCGCTCGTCATCTTTGTTAGTTTGTCCTAAAATTTGAATGGTAAGTGACGAGCTACTTACAATGAACTTAAATAAAAACTTCACTATTCCTAAATCATGTGAGTTTTTTTTTTTTTTTAATACAAGGAAAGCTCCTTCCATTACTGCAAAGAGAGGGATTCTTTATATCATGCCTAAAGGCTAACTTCAGTAAAGGAGTGATCGGTTCCATAATCACTAGGTTTCAAAGCTAGAACCTAGTTATTTTATCATAACTAGTTTCCAATTTTTAAATCCTAAAACCTATCTAATTGCTTGGAATTGTTTCTAGAACCTATTCTATTTTTTCAATCCAACTCTAAGGTCTACCCAAGAACTTGTTTTTTTTTTTTTTTTTTTTTGGTTCCTTTTTTTGTTCTATTTTACAACAAAATTATATAAGGTTGTGAGCAATAAAATGATTCAAAATTAAAGATGAACAACAAAAATTCTTAACTACCAAAAATAACAATCCATAAGATGAAGATGTAGTTATATACAATTATAGACAATAAAAAGTTTGAACACGTAACATGAAACATAAATTATAAAACTCTATTCCCTATTCATCCAACAAATTAGGGAAAAGGAAATATTGGCAAGGAGTTCCAAAGAAGAATGAAGAAGTGCTAAGTGTTGGAGATGGATACAATTTTATCCTTGACCTTGATCTTAATTGATTCAATCAAAGATACTTGGAGATAACATAGGAAAATTAAATATACTCAAAGATAAAGTAGGAAATTGTAATCGTATTATAATCCTATTTATCCTTTTTTTTATTCTTATCTTTTGTATTATAAATTTATACATGTACAAGGATGAAAAAAAGTAGAAGAAAATTTGCCCCCAGAAATACTCTTCATCATTCTCATTTTTATTTTCCTTTTCTTCTTCCTACTTGTTCTTAGTTTTTTAACATGGTATCAAAGCAAAATCGAATCAGAGATTCTGAAATCGACCCAAATCAAATTTGATCAAACCAACCAGAGACCTAACAGCTAGGGTTTAGTTGCTATTACCACCGCCGCCATGCTGTTCCGATTATTGTGATGCTGCCTCTCCGTTACCAACCAGACTTACTTCCGAATCACACCCAAGAGAGTGATCCGAAGCTATGTCAAACCAAGATGATGTGGTGCCTCATCAAGGGCAAGGAGAGACCTCTAATCCTACAACTACTATTTTGGAGGATTTGACGAATCGGATGAAGGAGATTTTAAGCCAAAATCAAACCCAGAATCAGACACCACTAAATGAGTCATCTACTCCACAGATTTCAATAAAGTTGGATGGGACCAATTATGGTTTATGGTCCCAGGTCGTCAAGATGTACATCTCCAAGAAAGATAAATTGGGGTACGTCAACGGAGATCTTCCTCAGCCTAACCCTACTGTTCCCAAGTTTCGCATATGAAAAACAATGGACTTCATAGTGAAGGGATGGTTGATAAACTCGAAGGAACCCCTTTAATTGGGAATTTTATCCAGTTCCCAACTACAAAGGCAGTTTGGGATTCGGTTGTTACCACCTTTTTTTAATGGAACTAATGCATCCTAGGTTTATGATTGAAACGGCATGTGACTAGGATGAGACAATCTAGAGGACCTATTGAGACCTATTATAATAGTCTACAAGGTTTGTGGAGAGAGATTGACTTCCGCCACCCAAATCCAATGGTTTTCCTCGTTAATATTGAGCAATATAATTCAACTATTCAGGAAGATTAGGTCTACATCTTCCTTGATGGGTTGCATGACACTTTGATAAAGCCTAAGCAAATGAGCTTCAAATGCAGCCTTTTCTCATAGTTGAGCAGGCTTATGCTTGTGTTCAACATAAGGATATATGGCAAAGTGTGATGCTAGCACACAAAGATACCACACAACCATCTATAGCTATGGTGTCTCAAGGAGGCAAGACAGGACCATAGGCCTTTGACCAAACCTGGGAAATGCCAGCTTTACAAATGACAAAGTCAAGTGATTTGACAAGAAGTGGTCGACCAGGTGGAGCACCATGAAGCAAATCTTCATTGATAGCAATTGGTGGATGCTCCAATTATGGGAGTGCAAAGCATACCTAAAAGACGTGTTTCAAATTAATTGGATATCATGATTGATGGAAGGAGCTAAAGGCACACAAGCAAGCAAAGAGTGCAATGAATGGTGGAAAAGGGAAGGTGTCACTCTTAATCGAAGATGCTCAACTATCACTAATGTCATAGGTAGAACCAAATAGTAAGTTCACCATTAGAGATGAAGGTAATTATGATCATGCTTTCAATAGTAACTCTTAAGATAAATGCAGTTAATGGATTATTAATTCAAGTGCAACAAATCATATGATGTTCGCAATAGATGATTTCATCAATCTTACTAAACCAAGGCGACAAAATATTTCAAATGCTAATGGGATTGTATATCCAATGATAGAGACTGGAACTATTGTTATTTCCCCCTCTATATCTTTATTGAATACTTTACTTGTGCCATCTTTGTCCACAAAATTGATCTTAGTGGGATAGGCAACTAAAGATCTAAATCATGTTATTCTAATATATCTATAATTTTATCTTTTTCAGGATATCTAATGAAGGAGATAGTTGGGTGTCGTACGAGGAGGGGGCTCTATTACTTGGATGACTTTAGTTTTGGGAGGGTGCATTAGGTGCGAGGCTTATTTGGTAGCAAGGAGAAGCAAATTTAGCTATGGCATCATTGATTAAGGCATCATTCATTTGGCTATATGAGACATTTACTTTCTGAATTATTTTCTAGTTTACCATATTCAATTTTTCAATGTTAGACTTGTATTTTGGCTAAAAGCCATCGTGTGTCATTTCCAATCAATCTGAATAAGAGTAGTGTTGCGTTTTCCTTTGTCCATTTTGATGTTTAAGGGCATTCTCTCATTACTACAGTTTCGGAAAGTCGTAGGTTTGTTATATTTGTGGATCACTGTACCAAAAAGACTTGGCTCTATTTTTTGAAACATAAGGATGAGGTAGCTAATGTTTTTTGAGTGTTTCATAAAATGGTGCAAACACAATTTGGTGGGAAATTACAAATTTTGAGAAGTGATAATGGTGGAGAGTACATTAATGCGCAACTTAAGGAATATTTTCAAGAATATGGCCTACCGCATGAGACATCATGTTCTCGGACACCACAGTAGAATGGAGTAATGGAGCAAAAGAACAAACACATTTAGAGATGGCTCATGCCCTTCTCATTGAAGGTCACATTCCTAAACACTTCTAGGACAATGCATTTGCAACAGCTATTCACCTCCTAAATCGAATGCCATCCAAGGTATTGGATTTCAAGACACCATACCATCTGTTTTGCTTATCTTCCGTTTGGTGTTTAGGGGCGTTGCTAATGTCCATATTTCAAAACTCATTAAACCAAACTTGATCCTTGTGTGGTTTGATGTGTTTTCTTGAGATATGGTATACGTCAAAAGGGTTATCACTACTATCATCCAATTACCAAAAGAACCTATGTGACAATGGATGTCACATTTGTTGAGTCATAATTTTTCTATCAGAACACCATTTCTTCCTTTCAGGGGGAGATACAAGAAGAAAGTGTGAATTGGTGGCAAGTTGGTGGTGTCATGTCTACAGGACTGGAAGAAGCGTAGGAGATGCAGCCCGAAAATGAGCAGCAACTGGCAGGAATACCGCCAAAAAATGAAAAGTAACTGGTAGAAAATGGTGAAAAGGAGTAAGCTCTGCAATTAGCAGTTGAGGATGTATAGGAACTGAAAATACACTAACAACCCCCTCTTTCTTCAACACCCAAATCTAACTTATCTCCTTAGGATATCCCTAAGGTAACTTGTCCTACTACTACATCACATTTGCTTTAAGATTTTGATATATCTGTGGGATATAAGTTACCTAACAAGCATAATAGGGGCAAGCCTCCTAACTGATACTCATCGGATGCTAGGAGGAGGAGATCCAAGTATCCTATTACAAACTATGCTTCGATGAGAAGACTATTAAAACCACTGAATGCGTTTGTGTCAAATGTATCTTCATTTCACATCCTGACTGGGATGCAAGAGGCTTTGGAAGACCCAAAGTGGGTTCAGGCAATGGTGGAGGAAATGAAGGTGTTGCAAAAGAACAAGACTTGGAAGTTGGGGGGTTGCCTAAGGGAAGAAGACAATAGGGTGCAAATAGGTCTTCACAATTAAATATAAAGGGATGGTTCCATCAAAAGATACAAAACAAGGTTAGTAGCGAAGGGATACACATAGATATATGGGGTAGATTATCATGAGACATTTTCCCTGTCACAAAGCTCAACATTGTTTGAGTTTTATTGTCTCTAATGGTGAAACCTAGACTAGCCACTACACTAGTTTGATGTCAAGAATGTGTTCCTTCATGGCTATCTGGAAGAAAAAATTTATATGGACATTCCACTGAGGTACAATTTTCCTTCATAGCTTGAGGTGATCTACAAGTTGGAATAATCTCTATATGGGTTGAAATAGTCACCCCATGCTTAGTTCGATCGATTCAGCTAGGCAATGAAGAAATGCGGGTACCTTCATAATGGTGCAGATCACACATTGTTCTTGAAATGTTGTCAAGGAAAGATAATTATGATGATTATCTATGTTGACGATATGATGATTACAAGAGATGATTCAAAGGAAATCTTTAAACTTCAAGAGAGACTATCCTCAAAGTTTGAGATGAAAAAACTTGGGGTACCAAAGTACTTCATAGGAATAGAAGTGGCACGATCTAAAGGTGAATATTTCTCTCACAAAGGAAGTATGTGTTGGACCTATTAGCGGAAGTTGTGATACTAGATTGTAAACCTGCAAATACTCCAATCGTACAAAACCATAGACTTGGGAGTATCCAAATCAGATACTAGCTAACAAAGAAAGGTATCAAAGGTTGGTGGGAAAATTAATTTATTTGTCGCATACTCAACCTTATTTGCTTATGATGTGAGTGTTATTAGTCAATTCATGCATGCCCCTAGTGAAGTTCATATGGATGCTATGATAAGAATACTTCATTACTTGGAGGGCGCTTCGGGAAGAGGAATTCATTTTTAGAAGAATGGGCACCTTGAAATTGAGGTATGGATGCTAACTGGGTTGGAAATGTATCTGATAAGAAATAAACTTTAGGATATTTTTCTTTTGTAGGAGGAAACTTAGTGACTTGGAGGAGCAAAAAGAAAAAGGTGGTAGAATTGTCAAGTGCAAAGGCAGAATTCATGGGGATGCACAAAGGTCTTTGTGAACTTCTATGGCTTAAGAAATTAATGACCAAACTCAATTATGCTCCTATGTTTGAGATGAGATTGTTCTATGACAATAAGGTAGCCATCAATATATCTCATAATCTTGTTCAGCATGACCATACAAAACACATTGAGGTAAATTGTTACTTCATTAAGTAGAACTTGGACAAGGTGGTTCGGTTTCCATATGTAAAATCTAAAGATCAACTAGTGGATATACTAACCTAAGACTGTATCAAGTAGGGTTTTTTTACAGCTCACTTGATAAGTTGGGCATCCAAGATATCTATGCACCAACTTGAGGGGAAGTATTGGAGATAGATACAATTTTATCCTTGATTGATCTTAATTGATTCAATCAAAGATACTTAGAGATAAAGTAGGAAAATCAAAGATATTGGAGATAAAGTAGGACATTGTAATCGGTTTATTCTTTCTGTTATTCTTATCTTATGTATCATAAATTTATACATGTACAAGGATGAAAGAAAGTAGAAGAAAATTTACCCTAGAAATACGTCTTTGTCGTTCTCGTTTTTCCTTTTCCTTTTCTTCTTCCCACTTGTTCTTAGTTTTTTAACACTAAGGTTAGAATTTAGAGGAAAAACAAATTAGAATTTTGACCTTTTAGCTTATAAAACCAGTTTCAAAATAGGGTAATCCAATCCAATTCTTGGTGGGTATTCACTAGATTCTAAAATTTGGAACCTATTCTCAGACCTATTTTTTGAGCAGTTTGATCTAGTTCTAGGTGAAACCCATCCATTGCACACCCTACTTCGATTTACTTATAAAACACACGTGTGCACACAAACTTCTATCATATAGTTGAAGGGTGTTGATCATGATAATTTGAAAGCACACAACACTTACATATATGACAAAATAAAAAAAAAAATGAAGTTCAAAGTTGGTGGCAACATAAAGCTAATCATTTAGGAAATTAAATTATTTCAAGAAATTTATTTAAATAGTTGTAGTGCTAGAAAAAATTCAAATTCAAATTCGATATGAGAGCGATTTTTGAGGTCACACAACAATTATTTGGAGAATTTTAAAATTGCCTTTGTAACCATTAAGATAAAATTACTTTGTCTTAAAACTGATTATTATAGGTTATTCATGAAATTGTTGGATCAGCTTAAGCAAAGCCATGCTGTCACTTCTGGCATCACACATCCTCACCCTCACTAATTGTCAATGTTGCACCTCCATCCAGCATCCGCCGCCACTGCTACCGCCTCTCCTCTTGCCAACTACTATATATGTGGGTGTATTTGTGTGTTAACCCTATACTGAGCAATTGCCTTAGAGGATGTTGAATTTCACAAGTCACCAAATTCCTTAAATTTTCTTGATCACTTGACCTTGACCGTTTTTTAGAAAACACAATTAAGAACTCTAAAAGGCACAAGCAAATACTCTTTTAATATGAATTCAATTAGGAAGATGATGAGCTCAAGCAACTAGAAAAATTAAAGGATTTTGGTGACTCATGACCTTCAAATCCTCCAAAGATATTGCTTAGTTATGGTTAATAAACACATATACACCCACATAGAGCAAGTCCCTAGTGGGGGAGGTGTCGATGGTGGTGGTAGTGGTGGTGGTAGATGGAAGCATGCTGTCAATGATTGGAGGGAGCAACCATTGTGATTGCGGTGGTGGCGGGACAACTTTAGTAACAAAGGTCACAGGGCACAAGGTAGGAATGTTGATGTTCAGAGTCAAAGAGAAAATAATGAAAAATGTTTATGGTGACTCAACCTCAATAAAAGTTGCATCATATGTATCTATAGGAGTGACTAATTATAATAAAGTAGAGATAAAAGGCATAATTACCCCTATAATACATATGAATTACACATTGATACTCTTTTAATTCGAAGTAGGTGTAACAACTAAGAAATTGGATCTCAATAGCATGACACATGGATTAGGTAGTGCCTTGGTGAAAATGTCCAACAATTGATTTACTGTAGGCACATAGTGAACATGTAGATCATTGAAAACAGCCCACTCTCAAACAAAGCGAAAATCTAACTCAATGTGTTTAGCACGAGCATGAAATATAAGGTTGACAGCAAGATATGTAATAGAGATGTTGTCACAATATATGGTGAGATGATTGAAAAGGGGAACTCCAAGCTCATGAAACAAATGACAAATCCAAATAGTCTCAATAATAAAGTGAGTGACCATGCAATACTTAACCTCTATACTAGAATAGGTTATATAGTGCATTACTTCTTGGCACTCCATGAAAGAAGATTGGCAACACAAAATCCAGAAGTGGAACATCGAACATTGGAGCACCTTAGCCCAATCTATATCCACGTCAACAATCAATAAAGCGGGAGAGCATCACTAAATGAGCAATCAGTGGATGGATGTACCAGCTATACATTTGATAGCTTGGAGATGAATTGGCTAAGTACCAGCTATACATTTGATAGCTTGGAGATGAATTGGCTAACCAAATTCACAGCAAATCTAATATCAAGTCTAGTCATGGACACAAACCATTGCAATAAGACGAGCTTTGAACCATTGGATAGTTTCCTTGGATTTTTCCTTAACCTTAAAAATCCCTTTATAACCAAATAATTTTTTAAAAGAATCAGGTGATACAAGATCCCATGTGTGATTAATGACCAAGGCATTAAATTCATCCATGATGGTTGCTTTCTAACGTGGATCAAGAATGGTCTTAGAATAGCAAGCTAGTGTCACTTCACGAAAAGGGCGAGAGAGATTAAAAAAATTTGTTGGTTTTGAAAAATCAGATTTGGCACAAGTCTGCAAAGGATGAGTGAGAACAGAAGAAACGGAAGTGGAGGAATTAGATAGAAATGTAAAGAGGATTTGAGATGATTTCCTGCTTTAATACGATATTGACGTTTAGAGTTAGCAAAATAAAGACAAATATCTATGGTGGCTCAACTCCTATTATGGTTGTGTAATACATATTAATATGAGTGACAGATTGCAACAAAGGTACCAGTAAAAATATAACTATAGAACGAACCCATAATACATATAAATTATACCTTAATAATGAATTCTTCATGCCCCTGCGGTTCGCCCTGCCCCTAATCAATCTGGCTCGGTATATTTTCTTAAGAAAATAATACTCTTCTTGAATTGATGTACATATCTGCGATAAAATATGAAAGGAAGAAACCTGTCAGAGATAACCTTTTCTTTTGGGAGAGACAATTTGCAAGTACACCCTTACTGTTGCAGGAGATTCATGCTTAAAAAATTAACAGGTAAGCGAGGTGGGACAACCGTTTTCTATGTGTTTTAATTTCACATCATCGCACATCGACTAGTGAAAAATTGAGTTTGTCTAACTCTATAAAATCAACCCTCGAGGCCACAAATAGATTTTATAGTATAATAATATTGTCCAATCACAATATAAAAATTGGTAATGAATTCTTTTTAGAAAAGAGAAAATAATACAAACGTGCCCCTGAACTTTAATCCAATATATAATGTGATCATTGAATTTTTAATTTATTTAATACAGTCTTTGAACTATTGATAAATCTTAAATGTAGTTCTTTTATTTATTCAAAAGACAAATAAACGTTATTTGATGGTGTAAGTTATAATATTCTAAGCTTGATGTGCAAAAATTGTGAGTCAACATACTCATCCACTTTAGAAAAGGAAATAATAATTAGGGCGTTAACATATTCATAGTTATTTGATGGCATTAATTATTATATCCTAAATTAAAATAATTTTTTTATGTGAATAATCCATGAGTCACCTTTTTTTTTTCATGTCCACTTTTCAAAATTATCGAAAGCCACCTAAGCAAATTCCATTTAAGTTGAATTAATCAAAAGATGGCATTAAATCTTTTCATATAATTTATGGATTATATCGAATTTTTTCAGGGACCACGTCGAATAAATCTAAAATTCAAAGTTGATATTACAATTTAGATCCAAGTTTAAAAGCCATTTATGTCGCTTTTTCCTAAAGATAAAAAGTTTTACAAAAAGGGCAATGCCCCGGAGATGTGTTGCCTCACTATCCAAACCCGGGTATGTCCCCGTCCCCATTCCCATCTTCATCCCCGTTGATTAAAATTGCGTTGCTGTGTTAGAAGCCGCGGTATTTCCTCAAGTCTCTTTCCCCTTATCATCAGCCCATTCTAGGCCCCGTTTCAGCTGATCCAAAATAAAGTACAATGAAGAAAGGGCAAAAAAGGAGAAAAAAGAAATAGAAAAAAGGAAAAAAAAAATAAAAGCTTATATTTGGAATGCTAAGATAGAATTTGACCTCGTAATCAAGTGTCCTCAAATAAATTACAAAAAGATACATATGATATACTTTTTAAATAAGTTTAAAGACTTGATCGTATTACTTGGCATTTTTAAATTTTGATTGTGATTTCTTATTTTAAAATATTAAATTGACGGCACTTATCTTTACCTTCGCAACGCCTAAATTCGTTTCGTCCGTCTATTTCGGGCGTATCTCACGCTTTGATTGCAACATAATTTGTCTAAGAATTTTATTGAATATCTAAATTAAAAACGATGCACCATCTGATCCCATCGGCTACGTGGCATTTGATGCGATAGTGATCTCCTACAGGAATTTTTATATGGCTAATGATTGGACAGAAAATGATATAAATTAATTTTTTAATGATATAATGATTGGAGGGAAATTTGAAAAATAAATAAAATATGTAACCCTGGTTCTATAGTCTTATTATTTTGAAGGAATTTGTGTTTGATTACCACAATTATGAGAAAGGGACGCAGCATGATGTGACATAGTATCATTGGCATTTATTTCCAGATTAAGTTTCTTAAAGTTGTATAATTGAGCTATGATGGTCGTCTTTTATGCTACTAAACTCCATGTGTCACATTTTATTTGCGGGTACTTGTCGACCCGCTAACCACTTCATTAATTTTTAATTTTCGTACAATGCCTAACTTCCACTTCGCCCGTTCCTCGCGACACTTGTTTGCTATGGATGAATTCTTTGGACCACACTAATGATTGGATTTAAATCATTTGTGAACTTGGCCGTTCCTCCAGTATGAGCCTAAAAACTGAAATATGCAGCTGATGACAAGCATTTACTTTGAGAAGAGCTTTACGAGAAGTCACAATGTATTCACATCTTTCTTGATAGTCGCATTTATTTGTTTTGAAATGAAATCACTCACGTAATTTCTCAATCACGGTCAAAATTTAATAGTTGTAGGCATTAAGTATCAATGCATTTCTCATATCACTTACACAATGAATAAATGAAAAATCTTAAGGTTTTAAAAGAAATTGTCGCTTATATCTTTTAAAAAATGAACTAGCAGAGAATTTTTTTCTCATAAAAAATACTTTAACCATAAATAAGTAATTGTGAAAATAAATTTCATTGATTAATTTTTTAAAAGATACAAATAATTATTTTTAGGAAAATATTTTTCTAATTATTGATTTTTTTGTGAAAAAAAATTGCACTTCAAAGGAAAAAAAAAAAAAAACTCCCCTAGAATAGTCAACTTATGCACAAGCTAAAGACGAAGGATCAAACATAGTAAATATCATATGGTTCATTTTTTTATAAGTGAAAGGGTGAAAACAGACACTTAGCATGATGACCCTTTTGAGTATTATCAAAGGAGTTCTACATTGTGTGAAAATATTTAAATACAAAAATAACTAGTGCTCATTTTACACAAATCCGAAATGGCTTAAATAGGAGTTGAAGTTTCCTAATTCCAATCGATAAGAAAGAGGGAATTGTATTGAATTTTTATTAAGTCCTTTCAGTGCATAGTTGGCATATTCTAAAATAACTATTGGCCATATTCTCAAGAGTTATGATCAAAGTTAAAATGCCGACATTACTGCTATCCATGCATCCTAAAGAACCGAGGAACGTGATTTGTCAAGAGATTCTTGAGTTTTTTTTTTTTTTTGAACAGAAGAGATTCTTGAGTTTAATCTCCCATAAGTGAGGACTGCAATCTGCAACAGCAATTGATTTACTCAATTTCGCAGCATAAGTAGCTGAAATCAGGTAAGCAAGTGAACGACACTCGAACACCAAAGAACTCCATCTCCATATCCAACATGCAATGCCAAAAATGAAAGTCCCTTGATGCGCCCCCTCTGGCCAAGTAGGACAATGCCGACATAGATGTTGAACAAGCCGAGAGCATCACTCCGACACAAAAAGCTCATTCTCGATTGGGTATGCTGAACAAAAATTACTACAATTTCAATGCACAATCCGACAACGTTCGTGAGACACGGTACCGGGCCTATCATCGGTTAAATTATGCCTGGCTCATGCCAAGCTTGTAAAGGACACTCCATGCCATGTAAAAATGTTAAAATATCATTTTGTTTCAAAAATGATTTACATTCAAAAATGATTCTTTTTCTATTGTATTCCTTGAATAAAATTATGAGTATTTGAAAATATTTGGTAACTATCCAAAATTTCTATTCTCGAAATAAAATACATTTGGTTATGACTCTTAATTTTTTTTTTTGGTGATTTAGAATTTCTTTAATTTTTTAAATATTTTTATTATATTTTTTTTATTTTTCCTTCCCTCTTTTTCTTCTCTAGTCAATCGCCAACTACAACAATTGCTAACAACTGAGCGAGGTCCGGTGATTGAGCGAAGTCCGGTGACGTTACCAATCTCACTAGGCTAGAGCAAGGTTTGATGAAGTCGTCAAAGCCTCACCAAACCTAGGTGAGGTCAATCCTCACCGTTGACCTCACCCTAGCTTGGCAAGGCCAAGCCTCACCGACGGCCGAGTGAAGCTCTTGAGCAGATCTAGTGAGGCAAGCCTTGCCTAGCCATTGGTGAGCTCGCCTAACCTCACTTAGTCAGTGGCCGACGACCAACGATCAAAGAAGAGGGAAGAAAGAAAAGAAAATAAAGAAAATGGTTTGTCTCGATTTTAAAGTTCACAAGAATAAAAAAAAAAAAAAAACTTTTTTCTCCTTTTGATTTTGTTACAAATTTATTCTCAAAATAAATTTATCCTCGAAAACAAAAGAATTGCCAAACGAATTTCTATTTTTTTTTTTTATCTCGGATAATAAAAGAATGGAGTCAGGCAATGTTTCATACGTTACCAAATAGCCCTTAACATTTCCTCAGCTACATCCAACCCATTTCAACGTGAGCAAAAGCATGAGTAAATTCAGACTAGGCTTGAAAGAAACCATAACTAGTTCGTAACGACTTATACAGTACTGTGCTCCGAGAAATAATGGGGAATAGGAATGACATAAGTAGTGTCGATGACACATGAACGCCGAGGCTGAGCAGCTACAAGTCTAGATAAATGCTGCATATATTGGAGTTAATTTAATTACGCTTCCAGAAATAGCCTTCAGAGAACGCATTATTCATCCTCACCAGCCTACGTAAAAGAATTTTTTTGTAGGCGGTATGCAAACCCAAAAAAGCATTCATCTTTGCTGCAGATACTAAGTAGATTGACGGTGGCACCTATCCTCCTAGACAACTCAAAAAAATGGAAATATATTTAAATCAACTTTCTTTTTCCTCATCACAAACCTCAAGATTTGAGAGAAATCTAATTAGAATTTCATCCAGAAGAAAACATTACAACTTATTTCTAAGATAGCAGCTTAATTCCTCACACAGGTGTGGGTGCTTCATTCTCTTGTACTGTACCCCTATCATCATCATTTCCTTGTCCGCCAGTAAATCCATTCTCTAAAATCTTGTGCTCTGAGGGTAAATTTTTCCTGGCTTTCCTGCTGCCTTCAATTTTCCACTGATCCCATACCCGTGTTTTTGGTGGAGGCACTGAATCTGCAATTGGAGCAACCAGACCTGGCTTCCCATCATCAATGACTCCATCAACCAATCCGTATTCCTTAGCTTCCCAAGCGTTCATGAAATTGTCCCGGTCTGTATCCAATTCAACCTGCACATAGAAAGAGGAAAGGAACACAATAATGAACTCATAACCAATATCACAGGGGGCAGATACAAAGAAAATGCTAGTCCATGTATCTTTTTCACATCCAACCTGTTCTTCAGGCTTCCCTGTGATTCTTGATAGTATTTTGTTAAGCTTAATTTTATGGTACACCATCTCTCTTATCCGAATTCCCATGTCTGTGGCCTGTAGTCATAACAAACCATATTAGAGGAAAAAGATTCCACTTCAGGCATCAAACTGTGCAAATAATCTGCGTCTCTCAACTAGAAAAGCCAGTCCAAATTCTGAACAAGCAGTGGAGAGAAGGGAAGATCTAGGATATTGAATAAAGGTCCTACACTGCGAGTCCCTCTAATACGTAGAGGAATCCAGGAACTTCTTACAAATTAGATCAAGTAAAATAGACTACAACAATGCAAGCAGGCCTCAAAAGACACCAACAAGGGCTTTAGCCTATATGGGATGATGAAAAACAGGTCGAAAATCAAACGTACTTTGCCTCCAGCAGTTCCAAGTGGTTGATGAATCATCACTCGGGCATTTGGCATGCAGAATCTCTTGCCTTTTGAACCAGAAGCCAGAAGAAAAGCACCCATAGATGCGGCAAGCCCCAGGCAAATAGTTGAAACATCAGCTTTGCATAATTTCATTGCATCATATATTCCCATTCCTACATTGACAATCAAGTACATGGTAAAGCATTGAGAACGTTTTCAACTAGATTATAAAGCATATTATGCACAATTAATTGAAACACATAACAAAGCAATCTTAACTTGTTATCTGAAAAATGACACAAGAACATTTATTCTGCTATATCAACCATCCCTTTTTCATTTGATTTGTCCTAATTATGTTTCACATGTTGTACTAGTCTTCTAGAAGGGACAATCCTACTTAAATTGGACTGTCATCAAACTCCTTTATTTCATTGGCAAGCATCAAACTCCCCTATGATGATTAACTGACCCTTTCATATATAAAATGCTGAATAATACCTTCCATGTTGCAGTTTAAATCTTTGAGAAAGAAATGAGTTCTCACCATTCTAATGAAACTCCAGCATTACATTTTACTAGGAAAGATTTGCTATTCAAAGGCACCAAATAGAAGTGACTGTATTGCTACTCTGAAAAGGCACTTTGTCAGTCAATATGCACTAGCAGCTTGCCTAATTTAGGGTCATGGCTATTTAAGTCCAGTGATGAAATGGCTATTCCAATGTTTGTCTCAAAACGGAGGCAGGCTAATAATTTGAACAGGTAATCTATTTCCACAACCCTGAGGGGCACAGCTATTCCAACCTCAAGGAAATAGCTAAACCATGTCTGTGTTTGAATGTCCTCAATTATTCACAGTATGAATATAGTTCCTTAAGACATCATATATAAGTTTGTGTATTTGCCCACTCATTTAGCACAACAGCTCCCCCGTGCAACAGCATTCTTTATAATGTCTCTATGTATCCATTCAGCACTTGAATTTTTTTTCTCTTTTCTGCTTTCTTCCGTTTTCAGTAACAATCCAGCATTTGAATTGCATTGCTTGTGCACCTTCACTACTAATGATGCCTTGAACCAGGTATGAAGTGAGCTCAAACCACTCTGCTGCTGAAGCTCCACACCACCGATGCTTCTTTTGCCTGTCAAGCGCTCAACTCACTTCACACTTGCACCTCCAACCAATATTGACATCAATTCCTTCAATTTTACCCTTGTAGAGCACCCAAACGACTTCAAAAAACAACTAGAGGAAGATGACATTTATATAGTTCACTAGAAAAATAATTCAAATTTTGTTGCATTTTTTAGGCTTTCAAACTGGAGACTCCCATTACAACAACCCCCCCCCAAAAAAAAAAAAAAAAAAAAACAAAACAAAAAAAAAAAAATCTGGAGACTAGCATTTAAATGGTTCTTAGATTGCATGTTATGTTTGCGATTTTGCACTACTATGGTGATGGTGATTATTGCATGGACAAGTGATTGCAAATGGCAGCAAAATCCATTGCACAATGCCTGTTTGAAATAAGTTTCAACACAAATAGTGTACTAACTCAGGCATGCTAGAACTACAATGGTAATTTTGCTGAATGCAGCACTACTCCTGGATCATTCCACAATTTATGAATCTTAAACCACTGAGAGGAGTACAATTACATATCAGCTATCCATTTACTGAACTCCTACTACTACTCTACAGTCTATTGCAATTCTTCATTATAGCCACTCCATTCTTATCGCCTTTCATCCCACAAAACCACCTGTAAGAGTGACCATCACATTACAAGCCTACAACTCAGATAAGCAGCCTCCAAACCGTTCTCAAACCATCACATGAAAAGCCTTTTCATATGCCCATTGAAGAAACTACTACTCTACAAGCACCAGCAAATAGCGAACAAGAAAAATGCTTCTTTTAACAGCATTAAGCTCCACACTCTCAAACTCACCGGCGGTAACAGAGCCACCGGGGGAGTTGATAAATAAGTTGATGTCCTTGGTGGGATCCTCAGCATCCAGAAACAAGAGCTGGCTTATTATGAAATCTGCCGTCACGTCATCAACCTGTCGAAAGACATTCAGAACAACCTCAGATTTCCATCTCCCAAACGCACTCAAAAAGTAATCTTTTAGACCGCCTTGCTATGGGCGCTCTGGAGATGTTCGAATTGAAGTAGTTCTTAAGCTTGTTCCCCAACGCTAGTTTCAAACATTTCAGTCTTCCGCGACATGGCATCGCCCATTCCCAACAACCCATCAATTAAGTCCTCCATAACCCGAAAAAAGCTGGAAGCTCGTGCTCTTCCAGCAGCGAACAACAATCATAAACAATCCCAACTAATGCAACTACAAAGCCTAATGCAGAAATTATAGACACCAATCAATCAATTCGACGACGGAGAGAGAGAGAGAGAGAGACCTGGGAACCCAAGAAGATGATCCTCTGGCGGAGAAGCATGTTGGTGGTGTCGAGCTCCTCGAACCTGGGCAACCGCGGGGCCGTCGGAGAGACGGAAGAGACGGAGAAGCCGCCGGCGCCGCCGACGTCCCAACTGCTCGACAGCGTCCGCCTCGCCGCCGACAAAGAGCTACTGCTCTGCACCGCTCTGACGACTGCGCACCTTCGGCTTCTCCGGCGACCGCCGGCGGCACAACCGGCGTCGCCGCCGAAACTAGGGATTGGGACTTGAAGCCTCGTCCGCGAGATGGGGCACGCTAAAGCCCCCTCCATCGATTCACTCCGCCGTACGAATTGCTTCTCTCTGTCTCTCCCCTCTCTCTAGGCCCTTCGAGTTCTTTTCAGATAGACTTCAGTTCGACCAGGGGGACAACACGAGCCGGTCCAACTCCAACCTAAGCCTAACCTCGAACCGATCTGTTTGAGTTGGGACGTTTTGCTCTATGGTGTGTCTGAACCGGGGCATCCGACCGATCCTTTTTGAAAATCATATGCCTATTCACGATTCTGCCATTTGTTTTTTTGGTTAGAAAAAGCTCATTTTACTTCAATTAAATAAAGTAGAAGAACAATCCATGTGGGCTTTTGGACAAATAACATCCAAAAGAGGTTGAGGGAGGCTTCAAATTCAGCTCGAAGGAAGGGACTTGAGAAGTAGAGTTTTAGAGAGTGTTTGGTAACGCTTTTTTTATTTATGAAAATAATTTCTTATTATAAATTATTCTCTTTTGATTCTATTCTCGAAAACAATATCTAAACATTTTAAATCATTTGGTAACTGTCCAAAATTTCAATTCTCGAAATAAAATTGCATTTAGTATTGTCCTCAAAATTTTTACTTTAAATTATTTTCTTTTAATTTTTAAATAATTTTATTACTTTTTTCTTCTTTTCTTTTTTCATTTCTTTCTTTCTTCTTCTTCTTCTTCTTCTTGGTTGCTAGTCGCCAGCCTTGGGATGATTGGCAACCAACCAAAGGAGGGTTGGTGATCTCATCAAAGCATCGCCAACCCTTAGTGGTGGCGTGCCTCATTAGCTGAGCCTTGCCGGTAACTGGGCAAGCCTCGCTAGTGGTTAGGAGAGGCCTACCTCGCCAACCGGTCACCACCAACCGGCGGCGGCAATGGTTGAAGAAGAAAAGAGAGGGAAGAAGAATAAAAAGAAAGAAGAGGCAAAAAAAAAAAAAAAGTTGACTTGATTCCAAAGTTGTTTCAAGGAGCAAAAAATCAATTTTTCTTTTTACTTCTAAATTCTACTCCAAATTTATTCCCGGGAGCAAAAAATTTACCAAACGAATTCTTATTCTAAATTTACTCTCGAAAACAAAAGAATAAAAATTTTCACTGCCAAACAAACTCTTAATGACTCATTCCGCAGCTTTTTTGAAGGCTTGGAGCAATAGGTCAAGTGTAAAAGTGGTAAATTGAAGAGTAAGGCCCTTCTCACTTCGATAAGTATAGTGACATCCCACGCAACATGATCTACACACAAGCCTAGCTAAACTGAAGTAAGGCTGTCAAATTCTACGTTAGAACTCTATCTCTCGTCTTTTACTCTCAATCACTCCCAAACCTCAAGCCCTCAATTACAACTAGGGTTTATCCATGAAGTGACCATTGTGCCTTAACTGCACAGGCGAAACCTCCGATTAGCACACCAAAAGCATCTCTACACACTTCGGCAACCGCTCGTTGTTCCGACAACAAAAGAACCATCGACCCCATGGGTGGCGGAATCCAAATCGAGGGTAACACACATTTTCTCTTAGGATTTTTCTTTTGATTTGAGTTTCAACTCCCTGTGGATCTAATGCCTTCTTGGCTCAAGATATCGCGCCATTTCTCGCTTTCCATATGAATCATAGCACTTCAACTACAAGTCCAATCCCCATCTAATTAGAAGCTAATCAATTATGACAAGTCACATTATAATGCATATACATTAAGAGGCTTTTTGTTGTGGTAGTTAGATATCGTTTCATTCATTACATTTTTAATGATATATTGGTGCGGTAAAAATATATCCGAAGAGAATAAATTAATTTGCAAGCATTCATAGAAGCAACATCATTTAAGGCCAAAATTAAATTCTCTAGATGTGCCCTAAAAAGTAATGATAAAAGTTGTCTCAAATATGACAAATAGATAATTTATACGATTAGAAATTAATCTTAATTATTTGTATCGAGATCATTACTAAATGCCAATAAAAATTATGTAAACCACTCGAAACTTTTTCATGTAAAATCCAACGAGTAGCAAAATAGACCGATTTTGACGCAACCAAAAAAATAATAAAGTAGAGTAATATAATCAATTTTAAGAAAATGTCCTAAAAAAATTAAAGTTGACTAATATAAAATGAAACGAAATCATAAAACGACAGGTAGTTGTAACTCGTGTGCAATGGAAGCCTCGCGCGTTGGCGTAACAAATTGGAAGGGAGATAGACAAGCCTGGACAAGCAATGGTGAAATTCTCAGTGGACGGAGAGGACGATGACCACGCGCCCAGCAGCTCCGTGCTTGGCAGGAGGCGCCGTTCGCCTTCTTCCGGCCATCAATCGGAGCAAGGAGAAGGTAGCCGAAGCCGACGCCGACTCGCCGAGGAAGGAGAAGAGGGAGGCGGAGAAGAAGAGGAAGACTGGGGTTCAGACAGCGAACGGAGAGACGAATTGAAACCAAGCGATGACAAATTGGAAGAGCAGGATCGAGACCCATCGGAGTGCACGGAACGGTACGGGGACGAGTACTCGTCCGGTCGTGGTGGGTCCCCTCCATGTGGCCGGTCGGATGGGTCGTTCAAAGTCACTGTCACGGACCCAGATGTGTTTGACTGCGCCGTCTGTCTCGAGCCTTTGACGATCCCCGTTTTCCAGGTTCGATTTTGTTCTCACCGGGGTTTCGTTTCTTTGGTGGTTACTTGTCGGTGATTCGATTGTGGTTGTTGCTGGGCATGAATTGAATGCGTGAGAGGAGAATTGCAGAATTTGGGTGAGAAGCTCGCATCTTCGTGATGAATTTCGAGTCTTTCGCGCCTTGTTGGGGGTTGAGAGTGAAATTGAGCTGCTTGATTAGTAGTCCTCTGCATGTAAATTGAAGGCAGAGAAAGGTCTCTGTTGGGGTGCCCTCTTTTGCTTCATTTCTGGTCGAAATATGTTCTCTTCTCGGCCTCAATCAATTCAATTTCAGTAACTTGATCGTTGACAAAACCAGTGTGGTTGGCCTGAGACATGACCAGATTGTGCCGGCATCTCAGGGTTGTGTTTTACTGAGATATGTTGAATTTAACACTTTTGGTCGAGTCCTGTTAGAATTGTCACGATCGCAAGTGCTTTTTGGTGGCCCTCAGGGGATGCCAAAGTTGGAAGTTGGCGTTGTGATTAATGTAGAATTCTGGGCGCTAATGGTAACAAGCTAGTGATTTGGATGAAAGTAGGCAATCAATCCTTAGGGTCTTAATGAAACGGAGTGGATATTCTTTAACCCATATGTAGCTGAGAGCTGGTTGACTTGGATTTATGTCATATGAAACGCATTCCTCTTTTGGTGCCGTCTTTTGAACCCTTCCACGTGGGAAGTGGAGGAAAGTTGGTTCACATAAAAGGTAAAACACATTTGGGATCACCGATCATGAAATATCTGCATCTTTTAAAATCACCGACCATGAAATGTCTGCATCAGTGTTAAACGGAGGATGGTAGCCAAATCAAAACCACCAATTAGCCATGCTAAAGCTTGCTCTTTTTGGTGACTTTTGGCCCTTCTCTTTGATATATAATTAGTCCCAACAAGGATGTCTGGACATGGTGGAAGCGTCTTTTAGTTTTGTATGATTTTGTTTGGAGTAGGAGAACTCCTGAAATTCATGTTCAAAGCATGAATATCTCACTAGATGGGGACTTTCGCAGTTTAGTTTTGCCCCCAGATCATCTTTCTGCCAACAGATATTTTTTCTGAAAAGTCTTTTGTCTCCAATCACTAAGCCTCACAGGAAGCTTAATTCTTAATCAAAGAGAATTGAAGAAGGGTGTGCTACTCTCACTGACCTCAGTGCTTTCAGAAAAATAACAGGGTTTCATTATTGAGTTGTCTGGTTGGTACACCAGCCTTGTTGTATGGATAATCTCTTGTCAGGATTAAACTTAAAATTGTCTCTTTGTTGGGAGCATATATGATGTTCTGGTTTTGTCAAATGTTAAGGAAAACTGAACATTGTGTAAATTATAACAGTGGTAGGTTTTTATTTATTTATTTTTTTCGCCTTGGCTCTTATTTTAGCTTGTGCCACTTAATCTCATGTTGGTATTGTCATGAGTAAATTCCATGTAGATGTACAACTTTTTTCAGGATAAGATTTTGTATATACTGAATAAAGTGGCATTCTTTGTGATAGTTGCCGTTATGTCTGAACTGATAATACTTTGTCTTCGTATGATGAAACAGTGTGAGAATGGGCACATAGCTTGCTCTTCCTGCTGCAGAAAGATAAGCAACAAATGCCCGTCCTGCTCTATGCCTATTGGCTACAACAGATGCCGCGCCATGGAGAAAGTCCTGGAGTCTGTCCAGATAGCATGTCGAAATGCAAAGTTTGGCTGTCATCAGAAGTTTGGTTACCACATGAAAAATGACCACGAGAAGACGTGTTTGTTCGCTCCTTGTTCGTGTCCCTTTTCCAGTTGCAGCTACGTTGGCTCATTTAGGATTTTAGCAAAGCACTTCAGCACCAAGCATGGGGCTTCTCCGACATCCTTCTGTTTCAACTTCAACACCTTTTTCTTGATGAATGTTGAGACGGAGGTCCGTTTGCTTAAAGAAGCAAGAGAAGATGTTCTCTTTGTCTTGAAAAACGAAACTGTCGACCTGGGCAACAAGATTAAGATCAGTTGCATTGGCCCCTTGCCAAAGGCGGCTTATTTGTACGACATAGTGGCAAAATCTCGAGAAAGCTCTCTCAAGCTTCACACTTGCACCAAGAGCATTTCAGGCTTTGAATATAATCCTAATTTGGAGCCTTACCTTTTGGTGCCAAGAGGGTTCTTCGATGATTTCTTCGGTCTCAAGTTGGAAGTGTGCATTTGGCGCAGCGGAACAATAGATTAATGCAGTCGTATTTACTTTTTCGTTGCCATCAATTCGTCGATAGGAACTCCCACTGTAATAATCAACTGTGTTAATGTTATTTTACTTTAAATCCTTCACCCTCAAGACATTTTCCAGTTGCACAGATGAACCATATTCAGAAGAATGATTGACTGAATTAATTAGAATCCTTCACCCTCAAGACATTTTCCAGTTGCACGGATGAACCATATTCAGAAGAATGATTGACTCAATTAATTAGACTTTTTGTTTCTTTCTTAAGAGAGATTTATGGGTATCCGGACCACTCATGTGACCTAACTTGCTGAGTGTTATCAAATACACGACACTTCTCCTTATCGGCATGGAGGAAAACTAGGAAGGCATTCGGTGATTGATTTAAATTGGCAGATGAGAGAAATAACATAGCAGTCGAACGGGTACAAAAGTATTGGAATCGGATAGCATGTTATTTTACTGGGTGTTCCGCCTTTGAATTTGTTAAGGCAATGCTCTTCATGTCTTATAATTAGTTCATGTTATGTTGATGAATATTTGGAGTTTATCTCACTTTTATCACTTTCATTTGTTTCTTCCCCATAAATCTCCCCCTAATTACACTATGTATATTCTTACTTTACTCATTTACTAAACGTGTCAAACTTGACCTAGGGTCGATCATAATGATAGTTGAAGATCTGACATGTTATTATTTTAAGAATAAATATAGTCTATGTGGCTCGCGAGAGTTGTCTACTCAACAATTAGTGTGCAAAACGATGTCGTTTTATCTCCAAAATTTATTTATAATATAAATATTAATTAAATTAAATTTAAAAAAAAAATAAATTTAATAAAACATAAGGGTGTGGCAGAGCAGCATAGCGGTAGCAAAATGACATAGTTTTGGAATAAGCTAGCCACGTCAGCACCGCATTGATAACTTTTTTTTTTTTTAAAGAATTGCCACTCCAATAAAAAAATCTCGTCCGAAAAAGTCACATTTATTATAGTGCCATAAGAGTACAGGACATGCGCGCACGCATCATCTACCTCTCGTTATAGGATCCGAGTGAAGTCGCACTTTGGCGAGCAGGATCTTCAGGAAATGGTAACGACTGAAATGGGAGTGGGTTGAAAAATTTCGAGTGAGATTCGAGTTCTTCAAGCTAGGCGGCCCGCCGAAACCTGCGCTTTCCCTCCTCAAGTGTGCGGATTTTGTGGTGGATGAGGACGGTGGGTGGCGACGGAGGTGTCACGATGGAGATGATGAAGAAGCTTCGAGGAGGAAGGTGTGCCCTCCTCATCGTGTGCCCTCCTTCAGGGAGGAGCTCGTTAATGGCAGGTGGCATGAATCAGCAGTAATCAATGGCAGATTTTAAGGTAGCTGGGAGAAAGAAAGCGAGAGAGAAAAGTCTTCCCCCAGATTCCTATGGAGTTCTCCCCTCTTCTCCTTCTTAACTTCAAAAACCTCTGAAGAGTAAAAGAGAGAGTCTTGTTTCTTGTCCTTTCGTACCGCCACCATCCTCCCAAGATGGAATAACCTTGGCTTTATCTAAGGTTTGGTGTGATTGTGCTAAGTAGCACGATCTTGAGAGGCTTGAGCTCAAATCTTATGGTGCCGAGTGTGGTACTCTGAATGATTGATTAGCTCTTCATGAATTGGAACTTTTTTAAATGGGACTTGGGGTTTCTAAATTTTATCGTTCCTAAATCAAAATTTCTAAAGAAAAGATAAGAAATTAACAAAATAATAATAATTTTTTTCTTTTCTTTTTGAAAATTTGAAATCTAAAGGGTTAATTTCACATGCCTAAGGTTAAATTGACATTTATTATGTAATTGAGATACTAATGACACTACTCTGATTTTTGTCAAGAAACAAGGCTCACTACAATCAAGAATTCAAACTTTGAATTTTCTAACTTAAATGGTCGAGAAAATTCGGGTGTCAAGAGTGCTTCCACATAAGACAAGAAAAATATATCATTGTTGCATTCCATTGCATTGCTATACTTCAAACGGGAGTAAAGAATAATAGAGTTTATTTCCCCAAATACATGGCCAATCAAGAGGGTGCTAATGGCACTCCTATTATCTTCTACACCCACAAAGAGAGAGAGAGATGGAGAGAGAGAGAGAGAGAGAGAGAGAGAGAGAGAGAGAGAAAATCACGAAAATCCTGGTAGTTTCAATGTGCTGTATTAAGAATGTACCGCTAAAGCTAAAAGAAAAATTAACCATATGTACCGAAACCAATTAGCCTATTCCCAATATTCACGAAATCAACCAAATTACCAATGTTCGTATCAATCTAATGAAATGGAGCTCTTTGCGGTTCTTCCTGCTTTCTTGCTCGTTTCCTGAATGAGTGAACATCACGAGCATTCTCCTCCAACGTTGTCTCTAGCTTCCTCTTTGCTTTCTTATCCATATTTCCACTTCCATTCATCTTCAACGCCGCTTCAACCTACCCAAAAAACACAATGAATCATACGTGAGATAACGTTCTTTGAAATCGCGGAACATTCAAAAACACGGTTTATTCAAAAAGACACGCCCGATCATCACCTTGCATTCCACTGAGCAATACTTGGCGCTCGGCGACTTGAGCACGTACCGGCAGGATTCACACTCCGCGGCACCATTCTTGCAGCGGGAGCGAGATATTCCAGTTCCCTTTTTGTATATGAAGGCGACGAGCCACCCGTTGAAAGAGTACGGGCAGATACCAGAAATATCCCACAGCGATTTCAAGTCCTCCATTCTGAAAGAGGCCGCGTGCGAAGCTTTATATGCCTGAGAAGATCAAAACCCATAAACAAAATTTGATAAAAAAAGGAAAGAATTCAATATGAGGAAAAGAAACCCTAGTTTCCCGATTTCCTGATGATACAGTATTATATAGCAGAGCTTCACGACACACTGATAAATAAAATGCCCTTATTAAGTACAGAGATGTAAGACAATTCTAAATGGATATTGTTACCGTTAAGATCTCGTGTTTGGAGCAATCGTGTTGCTGCTTGCAATCTTTGCAGAAAGCGAGCATGCAGACTCTACAGTAGTATTTGCGCTCTTTGGAGTGATGAGCCTCGCACGAGCTGAAGAGCTTGGCGCCCGCGATCGGCCTCAACCACCGCGGAATGGCCTTCTCCTGATCATCTCCTGACAAGATCATCATCGTATCGGTCACGGTCATTTTCCAGGCTCGCTTCTTTAATTTGATGGAGAACGAAACCCCAGAAGAGGAAAGACAGAAGAGGCAGCGAAGATGTAATGAAACTGAGAGAGAGAGAGAGAGAGGAAACGAGAGAGACTTTCTCAGAACTCTAGAGCAAGCGATGGTGAATTAAGGAACTAGTTGGGTTGAAGTGTATATATGATAAACAAAATTGAAAAGATATCTGGAAAAAAAAAGGGCAAAAAATTTGATTGGAGGAATGGAGAGGACGAGGATTAGCAAGAAATAGGAAATAAAATAAAATATTTTGATAGATCAAGATTTTCTGCTCGTGGTGTGATTAATGCGAGAAGTGGATTTAATTTAGGAAATTGCACTTCGAAGCCAAACTTAATATATTTGCGTATATTTCGTAATAATTACAATTGGTGACGTTGGGTTAGTTAGCTACCGTTGCTAGCTGGAGATGATATGAAGACGATCATCTCCATTAATGTGATAACAATAGCATTTCAACAACATTACAAAGGGGGAAAAATTTTACATTTCTCAAATGGGTTTCTTTGATTTTAAATTGTACTAACTGAATTTTTGTTTTTTAAACACGGTAAATAAATTTTGGCAAAAAAATCTGTCACTATTTTTTATTCGTCAATCTGAGAAATTATCGACTTTATTACCTTTACGTAAGTCCCACTGCATTGCCCCATTTCATATTGATGAGTCTTTGTTTTTTTTTGGTTGTATTGATGAGTCTTTGTTATTGTCCATTAGAAGCAAAAAAATCATATTATGAATTGATGTTAGCATACTTTTGCTGCGAGCTTAAATATGATTTATTTGTTTATACTTGCATTAGTAAATTTGTCACATCAGTTTGTAAAAAAGAAAAAAAAAATAATCATTTTTTCCGCCCCTTATGTTACTCAGATCTATAGTACATACATTTATTTATTAAATCTATTTATATCTATCTTAGTATGTGTGCATAAAAACCGGGTAAGGAACATGCTTATTTTTCTGATTTAAATTAACCATTCCCTTGGCCATCTAAGAAATAGGAAGTATAATAGTAATCAATTTTAATTTTGTCCTTCATACTAAAAGGAGTTCGACAGAATTCCAAGTGTTCTCCTTGGAAGCATTAGTTAATGGAAAACTGCTGGACATTTTTAATCAAAAAAGGAGGACTAAAAAAATGAAAAAAGAAAACGATTGGAATGAGGATTGTGGCTTAGTATTATTTGTGATATCTTTTGAATTTTTGACGATAGACTTGACATGTGAATTTAGAAAACTTGTGCTTCAAGTGAAATAACTAATCCTCTTTCTAATGTCACAACAGATTGATATCCAATGATGACATCATATATGTAGAAACGATTACTATTATCTCCCTATGTATTACACATGGGTATTTCCATTTTATATGACATTCATAAAATACGAGACTTACAAGAAGATAATAGGTAAAATTCCGAACATTCTGCGAAAGAGCCGGAGGAGGAAAGGATCTCCAATTTTGATAGTAATTTGGTTAAATGCATTTTCGCAAGCATGTCGATATTACAAATGTTGAACATGGGTATTTCACCTTCCAAGTTTTATAACTGCTTATTTTAAACTTGACCGAGTTTACACATAGGAATCGAGTTGTTGCTTGAGCCACCAGCTCCTTTTTTTGCCTTCAAAGCTTTCCATAAGCCATTTATCAAAACGTTGAATAATATTGTTGAGTTGGCAATGATTGTTGCAAGCGTGCAAATGGGATCAGGTAATACCTTTCGTTTATATAGTTATTGCATTATGACAAACACTTGCGCAACTTTGGGGGGAAAAAGATACAAGGTATGAAATGAGGTTGACTCCGTGTTGTTGTTTCGTGGTGTGACATACTTTGTTGTATCAACTAAAATACATCTAGATCACTAGATCACTTAATGAGATCTCTTATGATTCCATCATTTGCTTGCCATCACCTACTCGATACCTCATTTTCAAAATGCATTTTAGTATTTTTCTGCTCCAATAATTGAGATAATCTCCGTGCTTGTTTTCCAACATTGCTTTGTTGAAATTTATTAAACCTTATCTAAAACTACTTCTTCCAATGTTACTTGTCTCACAGTGAAATAAAAGGACGGCACACTATTGCAAATTCATTCATTCGGCTTCTTTCTTGTGCCAGGGCACTGCATGACTTTGGTAAATGCATTTTTGCTTTCGAATCATGTCGACAGGTAATTTTTTTCTCAAAGACCCAAGAGTTCTCGACATTCAAGTTTTTTCAAATGCCTCATATATCTAAATTCCAGAAGACATATCCTCAAGAATCAAAGATATCACCAGATAAATATATATCTTTACCCATACTCTAAATACTTGTCATTGTACAGGTATTCTCTCCCAAGTGCATCAACACTTGACTCGGTCAAGCTATCCTTTATATTGACCTGGCGTGCTTTCGTAGCCCAAAGTCCCTTTCATCGACCCGGCGTGCTTTCGTATGCTTGACCATTGCGCAACCAGCAGCCCGGACCACATTCAATCCCCGCGTGGGCATGCCGCTGTTCTTCTAAAGCTCCCCTTAGGTAGTTAGTTTATTTTTATTTTTATTTTTATTTTTGTTGTTATTATTGTAAGATGGCTTTCATTTTATAAATTTTGTAGACATTATCCGCTAGGATTTTGTCTTAATATAATTATTAATTTAATCCGAGAGACATCGGATTATTTTTTTATATTAATTTTTGGGCTTTTTGGTATAATTTTAATTGTTAAATCATTATAATTATTAATTTGATCCGTAAGACTTTGGATCAGATTTTTAATTATTTTGATCCCTTTGTCATGATAATTAGGGTTAAGAAAATCGTTAATTTGACTTGTGAGACAACAGGTTATTTTTTTATTATTTTAATCCTTTATTTTGTTGATAGTTTAGACTTAATATTTATTTAATAATTACTTTTCTTTAAAAAAAAACTAAAAAATCAAAAAAATCAAAAATAAAAATTCTGCATGAGCATATAAGTTTAGTAAATCAGACATGTAGGTTTAGTAAATTAGGATTTTCTTAGGATTACATTTTTAGGGTTGCATTTTTTAGAAATAAGTTAGGGTTGGACCTAAATAATTTTCTCTTTAAGGTTTTAGATAATGTTCGCGCATTTTAATTGTCTTATTCTTCCAAAAAAATAGTTTTCTAAGATAGGATAGGGTTCAAGTCAAATTAATCCCTAGAATAAATTAGAAAATTATCCCTTTTTAGATAGATTAATTAGGGTTTTCAAAAATTCTGAATTTCAATAAAAAAAAATACAAAAATACTAGGTGCATGTTAACTAGTTTGCATAATAGGATCGTTCAATTAGAATTTGTTCATTAATGAAATTAGGTCATGAGGTACATGTTAATTAGTTTGCATAATAGGCCCATTTAATTAGAGTTTGCATATTAATAACATTAAGTCATTTAGTTAAGGAATGCATTTTTATAAAAGAATTCTACTTTTCGAAGAAAACCCAAAAAAAATCATTCGCTTAGTGTGATTTGTGTTGTATGATGCAATTTATTTATTTATTTGAATGTTTAATAGTAGACGAGTATCCATGTGGCCACCTTTTTGCATGATAGAGATTTAGGTTAAAATAAATCAATGCCGCCTGGGAAAACATTTTTGAAATTAAAAAGAAATGGTACCGAAAGGGCATTAGAGAAATCTAGTGTAACCAAGTCCCCGTACCCTTAGTCTTTGGTTCGTAGGAGTAAAATAATCCTCCTATTATTTTACTTAGGTGTCTAATCGACCTACCATAAACCGATTAGTGGCGACTCTTAGTAAAAAAAATTTTGCACGTTAAATCTTTGAATCTTAAGTCGCGATTTGGTATGGGCTTGGGAGAGCTCGAGCTAAGTTTAAAAACTTAGTAGTCCATTAACCTAGTTTTAGTTGGTGCATCCTAAAATGAGGTCACGATAGTTTCGAATCTGAATTGTTTTTTTTCTTTTCTGACTTTCAGGGTGCAACATGAGAAGGAGTGGGCTGTGATCTGAACCAACAGCTAGTAGAGCCTAACTTCAGCATCTGGAAGGTTACTCGCCGGTAGGGTGTGCAATTTACAATTCCCGGTCCCGGCCCACCCGGAAAACAGGTCGGGAACCGGTTCCGGTTGAAACCGGTTCGGGAACCAGTTCTCGAAATTCAGACCACTGAACCGGTCCCGGGAACCGTTCCGAGGATACCACCGGCCGGTTCGATCGACAACCGGTATTTTTAAGACAACCCCAAATCAAAAACCCTAACTCGTTTACGTCTTCTTTAACTCACACGGTCACGACTCACACTGCTTGCTTTTCCTTCGTCGCCCCATCGCATCCATCGAGTTGGAGAACGCCACCGCCGGGAGCCATCGTTGGGTTCGCCACCGTCGCCGCCGCTAGTTTTGGAGTTTGCTTTGGGCATACGGATGATCTGTCGGTGGGAGAACGCCCGCGAGCCGTTTCGCCACCGTCGTCCGCGCACCCCCTCGACGTCTATTTTATAATGACATCATATATGTAGAAACGATTACTATTATGTCCCTATGTATTACAACATGGGTATTTCTGTTTTATAACTGCTTATTTTAAATATTTACACTGGCAGTGTTTTCAGTAAACATTCTGTAGATAAACAATTCCTTGGTAAAAAGTTAATAATCGTTCTTAATTTTCTTGAGCCCTTTTTTTTGGTTGAATAATATTGTTGAGTTGGCAACAACACTCCTCGAAGTTATACTTGCTTAAAAAGATATATAAATGGACAAGTGTGACACATCAACTAAAATACATCTAGATCACTAGATTTAATGAGATCCTTATGATTCCATCATTTTCGATATTCAAAATGCATTTTAGTATTTTCAATAATCACGCTTATCTAATAAGTTACAGTGAAATAAAAGGCGGCACACTATTGCAAATTCAAATCCTGCTCTTGCTCCATTCATTCGGCTTCTTCTTGAGGGCACTGCATGACATTAAACTTAAAGTGAACATCTATTTAATTCAATGTAAACCATTAGAAAAATCTTTGTTTAAAATATTTATTGTGTCGAAAAAAGACAGAGAGAGCCTCAACGGCTAGCCGAAATTTAAATCGTCCAGCCCAAAATTCTTGCTACCGGATTTATTTTATGCGGGGCTTAGAAGAGTCATGGTGCCAAAAATCATGTGAATCTATATATTTAAGGGCTTAATTAAAAAAAATGCATGAATTTATATTCAGACAACCAAAGATGTACGAAATTCTTAATTATTTGGGGCTCCTCATTATTTATTTTCTCTCCTTTTCCATTGAAACAAACGAGTTCTTCGTTTAGAAGGCCAAAAGAGCAAACACTGCATTTGAGTAGCGAGAAATGGGATCGTTTTGCATTGCGCTATTAGTTAGGTCAAAAGCCACGTCAACTTGTTTAGATGAAAACCTAGCGGTGGATATTATTGTTCCTCAAGTAAAAATTTGAGCATTTTACGGGGTCACTTGAAAAGTGACAGATATTTTTGTTGATGCATTTTTGCTGCGATTTGGCCTATATTTAAGGAAAAAAGTTCGGATATTCGTTTCATATTAGGTTTCCGAGAATACCCAGTGTGCAAAATTGGACTCGGTCACGGAATCAGGAGAAGGAAAAACCGAAAAAAGGAAAGACGGCAATCTTGATATTTTTTCACATATTTTATGTTTATTTATTAATTATTCACATCTTTTCTTTTTCAATTGGCATCTCCTTTTCTGAATTCAACAAACTATAGATTTGTCAAATCTCTGAGATCCCCCAACCGATCGAATCCAATCCGGAGAGGAATATTTGAATGTCTCTATTACTAGGGAAGGTTTAAATTAATCCATATTAGAGTGATATATCGCAATCAAACTTGGCGATTTATATCCATATCAGAGTGATCAGCGAAGAGATTTAGGAGAACGACAAAACCATTAAATACGAACTTAATGCCAATGTTAAAATGAACAGCTGATTATATTAAGAGCTTTAAGTTTTTAAGTTGTAAAATTCTGAAGTTCTCAGATAATTTTCGTTTCTATGGATATCACTTGAGATGGTGAATTGGAACAAATGTAATCTTGCGAAGATTGGAACAAATGTAATTTGCCTTCGCAAGGTGTGATAAGCCGTTCTAGAAATGAACAGAATTAGAAGAAAAGAACTTCATTTATTGAAGAGTTTAGGCTTAAAAGGCTCTTGCCCGGTTCAACCGGCTCTGAAGCAAAAATAATTCAGAAAAGCTATTGAGAAGCTACTTATGGAAAATCGAAACGTCTGGCCATGAGCCAAGAAATGGGATGAAAGCTTAAACTCTAGATAACTAGCAAATGCTTAGTTCTTTTCTAGTAATTGCTTGAACCAATAGGCAGACATCTTCGGGTGTCTTGAGAGGTCATTGAAGTCCATGTAGGTGATGCCGAACCGAGCGGTATAGCCCAACAGCCACTCAAAGTTGTCGAGCAGCGACCAAGCAAAGTAGCCATTCACATTCGCTCCATTATCAATGGCTGCCTTCAACTCTTGTAGATAGCTCCTGTAGTAATTTATTCTCGTAGTGTCATGCAATCCCTCAGGATAAGTGACATTACCTGGGTCGTCCATTCCTGCGTAAGTACAAACAAAGTTTTGATATGCCTATAAAAAAAACCTTAAAAAGATGCTAAGTGACAGAAAATATCATTTTCCAATACCATTTTCAGAGAGAAACATATATGGATTTTTGTAGTTCTCTTTTACATATGTAACGGCCCTGTTGATACCCCATGGCACTATATAAAGCCAACCAGAATTTGCCTGCATATGTTTGATATTCCAAGTAAAATTAAACCAACCAGCATATAAACATATCAAAGCAATTTACAGTATACAGAGATGGAAATGAGAACTGACTCGGAAGCATAGTTTTTCTTTTAATGAATATGTCAAAGAATGTTTACAGCAATGACAGACTACAAATGTAGTTCTAAGCTATTGTTTTAGGAATTTAGAAGATTTACCCTTGGCCCAATCGGAACTCCGTTCTTTTCATCTGCAAATTCAAGCAAAAGAAAAATCATTTATGTGAATTAATAATTACAGAATTTTTTAGTTTAAAAGCTAGGTCTTACAAGCAAATCCAACATTCCAATCTGCTTGATAGCCCGGTGGAGAAGTTTCAGTCCAATTCGGATTATACATGTAGTAAGATGTATAGTGGTTAACGCCTACAAAATCAAACCCGCCTTTCACAATATTGACCTCTCTTTTAGTAAACTTCGGAAGCCTTTCACCAACTATGTTCTGCATTGTTTTCGGATATTCTCCGTAGACTAATGGGTGTAGAAACCTGTCAAATGAAATCCATGTTAGAGGAGGCACATAATCATTATTTCAATCGATTATTTAAATTAGTGTAGTTCCCTACCAGCCAATATGAAAATCTCTTGCTCTTTGAGCAGCATAATTATCCTCCAGTGAACTTGTCAAAGGTTCGTACCAGACGAAATCCAACAAAATTCCGATTCTTCCCTGTTGCTTCGCCTGAACATAAGAAGAAGTTAGTTGGTAGAGGACATGGATGTTTTTATTCAAAAGAAAACTGAATGAGACTTAAAATTTAAAGAAAGAATGAGACTTCAAATTTAAAGACAGAATTAGACTTAAAAGTTAAAACAGTGATTCCTACTTGATATCTTTTGCGATATCTTTTGACGGCTGCTGCATGAGACAGTATCAAATGATGTGCTGCAATATAGGGCTCAGTGGCCGAATTGCCCACCGTACAGTTCCCATACGGCTTGGAGCATCTATTAGGAGGATTCAAGCCGCTATCAAATCCGAGAGCTGCGATCACCCTTGGCTCATTAAAAGTCATCCAGTTTTTCACCCGATCACCAAATGTCTTGAAACAAAACTCAGCATAATCAGCAAAATCCTTCCTGCAAGTATGAAACATTTGATTCAATGATATTAGCAAGACATAGTTATGGCTTGGGAAAAAATATCTATCAAATATCAGATCTCATAAGTCAATTTTAAACCCAATTTCTCATCATTTTTTTCTCTATACTTTATCTCTCAACTTCACTTGACGAATTTGAAATTTGCAATTTTATAATTTTTTTTTGGCTAACCATCATAATTAATAAGTTAAAATTAATACTTCTCTATACTAAAAGAAGAAGCACAAGGTCCTCATACTTAATCAAATCATTTGCATTAAAATATTTAATTGGTAAAATTGATACATACCTTAGTCGAAAGCACATCAAATAATACATTTGAGTAATTATGGTAAAAACTGCTAAATGTCATTTATCAAACAATTTAAATACAAAACTTACACGACATTAATGCTAAGCAACCCCCATATCTCAGCTGAAGAGCTAGAGGCATATCGTAGTGATATAGATTTGCATAAGGAGTTATTCCTAGTAATAAATTGAAAAAATTAGACCTTCAAACAGTAAAAACTAAAAAAATATTTATTTCATAAAATCATAAGACTAACTAATCTTACCTTTAGCTATCAAGGCATCGATTAACTTGTTATAATAATCGACTCCCCTCCAATTTACATACCCTGTGCCATCTACATAACAAAATCAAATCCAAATAAACATATGATGATAATGATTACAATAGATGATATTCAGGATAGGTTAAAATCATTGATTACTCGGAAATATCCTTGACCATGAGATTGAAAATCGATATGCATCGAAATTCAACTTGTGCATCAAGTCAATATCTTCCTGCATTAAAAAAAAAATCAATATTTCATATATTTCTATCAACAAGATTTCATCGGATTGCAATTAAATGATTTTAAAGTGGTCACAATACAACTAGACAAACTTCTGTGATTTCAAGAAATAATACCTTGTATTTATGATACTGATCAACCGCCATCTCTCCAGAATCCAGTTCAGCGATATTTCCTGTCCACGAACGAATGAATCAATGGATAGCAAAGAATACAATAATCAAAGTAAAAGAAAACGCACCTGGAACTTGAACGAAAGCATCCCAAATGCTAGGTCCTCTGCCATCTCCACTAGCCATGCCTTCAACCTGATAAGCAGATGTGGCCGTACCAAATACAAAGCCTTTGGGAAAGCTCGCTCTACTCAAGCCTCCCATATCAAACTTCACCTCTGACTTCACATCTGAAGATTGTACGTTGCCATTGTGCATACACAAAACAAGAAAAAGAACCAACAGCACAGTTGAGTCTCTCATGACTACTGAACGCCTTGATGATTTTGAAACGGATAACTCAGTATATAAATAAGGAGAGGAGACTGATTTTTTCTAGAAAGATCTAATATTATCCAAAATGATTTGACCTTATCCAAAAAGATTGAAATAACTGTGTGAGATTGAGTGAATCTTTTTGTAACCGTATAATCTATATATTTTTATTTTTATTTTTTTAGAGTAACTAATTCTTTGTTTAAAATGAAGAGGAGCATATTTATTTTTACATCTGATTGAAAGGTGTCAGGTGTAAAGAAAAATAGATAATTTGTTGTCAATTTCAAGATTCGAATCAAATAATGTATAGATTATCAATTGTGAAACTAACATTGCGAAACTTTGTAAAATTTGGTGATCTGACCAAACTTATTTCATTTCCTATGACAAACTTGCATGGAAATATTCTAATTTTAAGTAAAAAAATTAAATGTAATTCTTACATTAATTTGTAACAATAAATGCATTTCATTGATAATGTATACAATATTAACTAATAAAGAAGATTTAATCTTTTCCAAACAATTGTAAGATCTTATCCTAACTATTGTCATCTATTCTATATCTATACTATCCATCTACGTCTATTTATATATAATAAGGAAGTTGAGTTATATAACTTTGTTTATTTCTCCACATGGTGAAATCTTATCCATTCCCATCCTTTATAGGAAAGGACAGGATTGATACATTTGTACATTAACAGCTCCTAGGAAGTTAAAAAGGAAAAACTTGATTATGACGCTTTTTTTCTGAAATAGTGTAACTTAAACCATTATCCAATGTTGTCTTATTGATTTGTTAATTTGGATATGACTCGGCACAAGAGACAACAAGTAAGCTTGATACGCTAGTGAAAATTTGTCTATGATTCTATTTTCATTTATCATTAATACGAGTGATAACATAATTCTTTTTCAGTTAGTTATTCATTGAGCCATCCAAATTGTGTACTGTCGTATTTTAATTTTTCAAAATATTGGTTTGCTTATATATTGTATTTTTGGGCTGAAAAATACATGGTTTACCACGATTTCCAGTATTCTTATACATGGTCAACAAGAATGAACATGGTAAATTAAAAGCATATCTTGATTTTTTTCCTTATAAAACGTGCATAAGAAATCCTAATAAAGATATATATCTATATATATATATATATATATATATATATATATACATATATATGTATGTATGTATGTATAATTCAGCTAGATATATCTTTATGTTTTCCATAAAGAAGAATTAAACACAAATTGCTAGTACTCCCATACGCGAAGTAAAAATACAGTAGCGTAGTTCATTATTAAAGAATGAGATTGTCACATATTATATAAACTAGCTTTTCAATCTGTGCTATGTGCAAGTTTTCATTATAAAGCACCTATTAAATTTTATTAACATAGTATTCCAATATTTAAAATGGTTACGTAATGCAAAGATTGAGTGAGGTATATCAAACAAAGTAAGCTTATGATAATCTATATTTCTTCAATATATATGAAGCCAACTTTTGGCATCAATCCCATATTTACAAAAATATCCTTAATTTTTCCTCTCTTTTCATTATTTTGTTGAGATCACTTATGTAAACGTCTACCATACTTTAAAATTTGGTTAATTAGTGAATCACTTGCTTTTTCCTTTTTTTTTTTAATTTAGAACTTTTAAAAAAAATTAGAAGTAGAATCTATTACAATTTGCAACCACTTCATTCGCTATAGTAATTTGGGAACTTTCACATTACTATAATAATGTGAAATGACTTAAAAGAAACAATAAAACGTAAGTAGATCCGTAACTTAGTCGTATGAGCTTGAAATAATGAGAGTGTGATGATACCATATAGAATTTAAAGAGGCACTCGAATTGAACAATGGATTTTAGGACATGGCTGAAGAGTACATAATGCTGAAATATGTAATAAAACTAAAACTATTGTAGGAGTAACTTAATGGATTTAGGCTAGGCAATGGCATCAAAAATTAATCCGAAGAAGAGCAAGAAAATTGAGAAGCATGAAAATAGGCCAACATAATTTTCCATAATTAATTGAATATAATTTTTGTGGCTAGAACTTAATTCATGTTAATCTTGCCTATAGCCTTTTGGACACTTGAATTTGCTTTATGCTGCGAAATCTTTTTTTTTTTTTTTTTACAGCAATAAAAAAAGGGAAAATTTTTGCTAAATTTTGCTATTGAACTATAAAAATGCATGAAATATTTTTTGTATTGTCATTCAAAGAGTTCCGTGGCCCGGTAAAAGAAGAAAATACTAGGTACACATTACTTGCCAAGTCGGTAATAAATTACTTAAATCATTGATCGCCGTTCGGTGAGGGGTTTTTATGGAAGAGAGAAGGTGAATTAGGAAAAGATTTCTGAAAGAAAAAAGAAAAAGATCTGAAATGTGGGCCCACGTATCGATCAATTAATAGAGTGATTTGTTATTGACTTGGCAAGTAACGTCTATCCAATATTTTCTCCAAAACCAGTAAAAGAGGAAACAATCGAAAAAGTCCACACACTTTCCGAAGAACTACCTAGATTGTTTCGCCAGTGATGCGGAGAAAGGGTCAGCTGAGTCAAGGTAGCCGGCATCATAGGGTTTTTGAAACATCATTTTTACAATTAATTGGCCTTATCCTCGTAATTTTCGATATATTAACGTTATTTAAAAAATGCAAGTATAAATAATTGACTAAAGGCTTCTTCTGCCATGAATAGAAAAGCGTAGATAAGTAATTGATATCAATTATTTGGCTTTTATATTGGCTAATTATTTTTCCACCAAAAGAAATTATATTGGCTAATTAATTTGCCTACTTAATAGCCCATTTATAATTAAGTTTAAATATTTGTAAAACAAAAGGAGCCATAATGGATTTCATTAATTACAATTAAGTGACCTCATTAATGAGAAGAGGCAAAGTTTTTAGATATTAGAAGTTAAAACTTAGGCTCAGAATATAAAATGAGAAGTGAATGGTATGAGGTTGAAATTCAAGAATTAGGTAGATGTGCTTTAGTAACCAAAAGTACTATTTAGATGAGTAAATTTTCATGTACAATATACCTTTTCTTACAGTGAAATATTAATCTATATGGTTGTCCTCTCATCCATATATTTTCAGGATTTTGTTAAAGATGCCTCCATTGTACTTGTTAAGAAGCCATTTAAAAGTAACTACATAGTTTTCCAGGCATTATTTTTCTTGTGTTATGAGTAATCACCATTTTAGAAATCGAAATATTCCTTGATCAATATGTCCAACAAATGCATGAGTGACAATCGTTAACATAACCCATATTAAAAAAAAAAAAAAAAAAAAAAATTGCCGATGGCATTTTTAAAAGAGGAAAGAAAGACATGCTTGAAAGTAGAAGGATCTTTTTATCAATTGATTTATAAAATTTATTATTCATATTCTTGAAGTATGAAAATAAACATGATAGAATTTTATAGGACTATATAGCAAAAGTGACCTTTTAATTTGTCTAATCTAATCAAGTCTTTAAATTTTTAATTTTTCTAATTAAGCCCCAGAACTTGCAGAAATTGCTAATTAAATCCTTTTTGTCTCACAAATCTAGTCAATGGGTAGCTGCCGGACCTCAAGCTTAGGCGCATTGCCCAAGCTTGCTAATCATCAAATTGGTACTTACAAGCCCTCGGGTGGAGTTGAGTCGGGGCGGTTGGATTTTTTCACTAAATGCCTTTGCTGAATACCAACTGAAAAGTCTTCAAGCGCTTGTGGCTCAGGTTGGCAGCCCACGATATGGCCTAATAGGAGGTAACATGTTTGGTGGAGCGTTTCACATGGAATGTTCTAGTGCAATTCGTGTTGAGAATTGCCCGAGGTAGTCTCACATGAGACCACCATTTTAATGGGTGCAATTGAAGTTTCTCTGTCCATGCTTCCTGATATGATGGTATCCATCCATTTATTTGCTTATTTATCTTATTTATGGCCGTTGAAAAGCGAAATGACCAACGCTCGATTAGTTAATATTGCTTCTCTTTTAGAAAGTAGAAAGGAAAATGGAGAAATGGTCAGTCCTGATGACAAAATGACCATGTGCAGATGCAACCGCACCTTCACGAGGCTGGGGAGGTGCGAATCCGCTACTCACGCAAATTCGAAAAAGAGTATCATGCCTTCTGGACTTGGTCAATCGCATTAACAGCTTTTCAGACCAAACTCACCAGTCAGTCTCTGTTCATATGTAGTGCTCCAAACGCTCGCTGTCTCTGTCTTCCTCATGAAGAAATTGATTGGTCTCACTTTTGGAGTTTCATCAGTCAACTGAAAGCAAAAGGCTTCTTGGAGCAGATCCGAGACAGTGTCACTTCAAGGCTAAGAATGTCAGTCAATGAACTTGGTCAACATCAAATGATAAAGGTTCTTCTTTCTAATCTTTGCCCTCCCCCTCTTCTGCTCTCGCCCTTTGGCGACCTGTAGTTTGTTATCTAAGCGGAGTTTCCCGACTCATTGAAATCAAATTTTTCTGCTTCGCAGACACATTTGCTCAAAGTGCACGTTAACTGTCTAGGATGCCGGCGGAAAGTGAAGAAACTCCTCCGAAAGATCGACGGTACTCGTTATCTCTAGATTTTGCCCGATAGGCATTGCATGGTTCAGACTTTGGGCGATGAGTCTGTTTCTTCTGTTTTTTTCAGGCAATCATCAGTGAACTTATTTAGAGTCTCTTGCTTCCATGTTCTGAAGATTTCTAAATTAGTTTTCTGAACTTCAAGTCAAGCATCATTATGCAAGCGAGCGCTTAATGAATATCAAGTCAGCATTGAAAAATCCATGCATCGATAAACTAAACATGGTTTGATGGTGCCTGTTCAAGTTTCCGTTCCATCATCAGTTTCCTCTTGACTTATTTCTTCAATTTCTTATGCGTTTTGTTGGCGTATTATCTGATTAAATTGTTAATTTCTTTTTACGAGTCCAAGTGTTTACTCGGTACACATTGATCCAGAACAAGAGTTGGTAACTGTTTCCGGCACAGTGGACTCTGATGTTTTGATTGAGAAGTTGGCAGGTTCTGGTAAACACGCAGAGCTTATTCTTCCAGAAGTCAAGGCGAATCTGAAACAAGAAGAAGATGGCTCGAAGACATACTCAGACAATGATATACAGATCCTACGTCCAGTGGATTCAATGCCCTCCACTTTCTTCCAAGGAGATAGGACCCTCGGAAACTATCTTACCTCGGACAACGGAGAGGGGACTTTGATGGGCAAAAGTATTGATGCTGTCCAGTGGAAGGGGGACATGAATCCCGGTGTCTATACCCAAAGAAATGGCCTCGGTTATGCTGGCTTCAGAGGCCATCAAATCGACTACCAGAATCTTCCCACCATTCCACGTCATCTTCCACCGATGTCGATTTGGGCTCGCCCATACCAATTTTCAGCTCCGGAGATTATGCATAAGCCAATGATGAACGACGCCCCAAGTGACTATAGCTCATATCTCTCTTGGCCTTATGGGATGCAACCCTATATTCACTTCACTCCGTGATTGCGATTACTATGTGAATAGCGCAATGCTCTCTAAGTCTCTAGATTCGACAAATTCATACTATTTGAGCAATATTTATGTCTAGTAATCTACTTAAGTGGTGGTGTTGTAAGCAAAAGTTCCAAAGGCGAATTGGGAATTGCGATGGCTAATTAAAGCCCACCATACCAGGTTTTTCTCTATTTGAAGTTAAATCCATCATGAATTTCGCGATTATATAAGAGATTCCAAAGTGGTCTCACTCATGCAAATTGTTGATATTTCCACTACTCTACATTTTCTTACTGTATATTGCCTTTATAGATGGCGGACGTTTTCAAAGTCATATTTCACGTTAGTAGAGTGATAGAGTTCAAAACTTAGTTTTCGTAGCAGAAAAGGAGGAGACTTCGGAACAAATGGAGAGCCAAGTGACTTATCGTATGTGAAATGGGTAATTACCGCTGAAAAGTTGGGCTGCAACATAAGTAAATTATGGTGTAAATTGGCCGCCAAGACTTGCTCACTGGTAAAGGAAACGCTTCCACTGGCATCATCACAAGGTGTGATTCACTTCTATGGAGAGCGGTGAAATGAAAATTGAGGTTCAATAAGACCGAAAGTGAGGAAAGATAGGGTTGGTGCAAAGTTGGAAATAGAGGTGGCAAAATTGGTTAATGGCCCTATTTGGACTTATATTTTACAAGCCTAATCGAACGGTTGGTTACTGGAAACTTCCATAAAAGGTTGTAATGTCACAGTAAAACCCAACTAAAAATTGGGCTTTAATAGATATGTGATAGACCCATATTTAACCCATTAATTACTTAATTTATACCGCAAAAGTTTTCTAATTGAACAAGCAGATCTCTGCAAATCATGGTTTGTCTTGCTTTTCCCTCCCCTCACGCTGCGAGGAAGATTGCTAAAAACCATGATTTGTACTTCGTGTGCTTTCCAGATAATTAACCAATTAGGATTACTTTGAGTATTCGTCACCAACTCTTATTACCTACTTTTAAAATTTTAGTTAAAATATACGAGAAGTGAGTTGCTATTTTAAAATTTGGAATAAATATATCAAGCAACTCTTGATTACGTCATAGTTGGATAATATACATCTTATTGAGAATTTCGCAAACGAATCCATTAATAGGCAGTACTATGTGTGAAATTTGAAAACTAGTCGTCGAGCTCCCGGAAGAGAGATTTCTATAATTGGCAAAACCTCATGCATCCATAAAGTAACAATCAGGTATTAGACAGGTTTATTATTTATTTATTTTTGGAGGAAATTAGAAAATAAGACAACAAGATGTACGAAAGTCCAAACAAATGTAGATTAATCTGCATTCCCATTGCATGATGTAGCAGGAACTTTAATCATATATAAACTAAGGAAGTAGTAATGATTTAATAATGTCTAGCAAAAGACTATTTAGTCCAATTTAACAGTCTCCACAAATTATTTTTACCAAAAAAAAACAGTCTCCACAAATTATCAGCACATTTCATTTAAATGACAAGATTTTGCAAACATAATAATCTAAATTATCAGCATATGCATGTTTCAAAATATTTGGGTGTATAAACAAAAAGGGATAATATCTTAAAAAACCCTAAACTGGTACACTTGTGACAAATTTACCCCAAACTATTTTTTTAACCACCAAAAACCCCAAATTGGTATACTTTTGACAAATTTATCCCAAACTGGTACACTTGTGACAAATTTACCCTATGTTAGTTTTCGTTAAATTTTATTCTCAAATTATTAACTTAAATGACACGTAACAGTTAACCAGTATATCAACTTAGGATTTTACGTTTCGTTTGTCACAGTTTACAATTTTTATAATTTTTTTGTGATATTAATCCAATTTAGCATAGGGTATTTTTGTCACAAATTTACCAATTTAGAGTTTTTTGCAGTCGAATAAATTAGTTTGGGGTAAATTTGTCATAAATGTATCAGTTTAGGGTTTTTTATAATCAGTCGGGGTAAATTTGTCACAAGTTTACTAGTTTGAGGCTTTTCATGATAAAAAAAAAAATAGTTTGGGATAAATTTGTCACAAGTGTACCAGTTTGGGGATTTCTTAAGGTATTATCCCTAAACAAAAATTATCCTTGGATGATGGTATTGGGTACATTTCCTTGTTTGCCCTTTTGATGATTTGATTGATCTGACTATTTTCAAATCTTAGTATTTTCAAATTTTTCAATAGTAGAAGTTTATGTCATACATATCTTCTTAGGTTTGATCTCTTCTGTTAAATTAGATCAATTTTTTAGTGCTATGAGAAATAACAGGTTGTGTGTTCTGGTAGCTTGATCTGTCAAATTCTTTAGTAATTCTTTATTTGTGAGGTGTTTTCATCTTTAATTTGTTTGGAATCCCACGTTAGCCCCGAGACATTGGGTTGTCATGTATGCTATTTCCATGCATAAAGAGAAAATTTGTTGAGAATTGGAGCTCAATTTGGGTCCAAGTTGAGTATGGGCTACTAAAATTATTTACATTAAAATGAGTCAATATGAGTTAATTTAGGTCTAATCCATTTTGGAATCCGACTTTGGCCCATCTCAGTCATTTGACAAGTCTAGGTAGAGACTATCGTTGAAGATCAAAATTCGAAGGATGATTCCCAATACAAACCCGTGGATAAAAGTAACAGTGAATCTAATAGCCAATTATTTCGTGAGGAATACCTATTAGATAACGAGAAAATACAAAGAGACTTAGGCAAAATAGAAAGGAGCTTAGATGAAAAATAAGAATCGTGGACTTTTTTGGACCTTCACTTCGTTTCTTTTGGTGCATTCTATTGTAAGTGGCAAAGTCAATTTTTTTCTCCACATTGAGCTATAGATGTATAGGTAATCTTCTTCAGTAAGTATATCATATTGCATATCATGCACAATAAAGTCAATTCCACGTGAAATTATAGATAAAATACTTTCTTATTCTTGCGAAGTTATTAGAACTTATTCCTTTAGATATTGCTGAGTAGATGTAATATCTATATCTATGTTGATAGTTTATGTTTTTTTCTCTTAATTGTTTCGAAAAACATTTTTTAATTCTCATGGGTCATTTTTACTACTCAATGTCAAGAGATATAAACTTTCGCCTTTTTTTGTGGAAAAACTCTTGAATTTTCATCCCAAAAAAAAAAAAAAAAAAAAAGACCCCTTCATTAAATTGAATGCATTTTATGTGCCAAAATCGATTAGATGGGTACCAACATAAATATTGTCAAACTTGCTTTGACCGCTATTTTTCTCAATCTTTTATCTCAATTTAGATCAAAGGCCAAGCATTTAGATCGGATCTCAAGCAGTGACAAACAGTAGATTGCCAAAGGCTTGTAAGTCCTGCACCATCTTTGATTATTGGTTACTGCTCAACTAAGATGGTATGTTCAGAAATAATGGCACTCTTCGAGATTAATCATGCCGTTAATGACCATATTTCTTTCGGTCGTTCCAAGTCCGTTTGCGCTAATTAGTGCGTAATAAATCATTACTAAGATGGTACGTTCAGAATTATTGGCACTCTGCGAGATTAATAAGCCGTCAACGACGATATTTCTTGTGGTTGTTCTTAGTGCGTTTTCACAGATTAGTGCATAAGCGAATCATTACTAAATGATGCCGCAAGCAAGTGAAAGGTAATGCCATCCCAAAAGTGCACTGTGGATCGTGGCCAAGATAAGTGTTATGGAGGAGGACCGGTTCAAGCGTACAACTAGGGTAGCATAAAACCATATTCCTCCCTCTCTTTTCTCATTTTGTTTTGATAAACGAGATGAGTGCAAATGAGATATGTGTGTGGATTTGGAGAACTGAAGTGATTTGATTTCCTCGCATCATTAGGAGTAAATAATTTATTTAAATTACCTATTTAGGTTTTGACTCGTGTCTTATTTGATCCATGAAATTAGATAATATTTCTTCATCCTATTTAAATGAGCTTCCTTGTCATGATAAAAAGAGCAACTTGTTGAAAAGAGCAGTGCTAATTGCAATTACAACATAAAGCAATCGAAATGTGATCATTATAAGAAGGAAATGACATATTTGAGAGAACTAGCAAAGGAGCGAAAATTTGCAGACGTTTCGAGGCGAACATGTTGAAGTGCCATGAAGGTGAAATGTATGATGATTTCAGCTCCCATTACCATTCTGATATTTGATTTAATTCTCAGATAAGGCAATTTTTAGATGTCCTAAGCAAGCGATAATATGTAAAATACAACCTGCACTGCTTTTTAATAGTTCACATTCTTAGAGAAGGTGATTGCAGGCGTGAGGCGGGAATATTGTCAACTAAAAAGCAGACTCCACTATTTTTTAAACAATTTAAGGATTTAGAGGTCCAGTCTCTATTAATAATTGAACTAATCAATCGACATGATATAATCTAAATGACCGTGTAGGAAAACGAATTCGAGAGACGTTTGAAGTGGTGAACCTGTTAAAATGCACAGGGATAGTGCGAATCCTAAAACTTGTGCAACAGCACACTTGATTTCTAAAATTTTCATTATCTTCGTTTAAATTTTAAAAATTTCATAGAAAACGAAAATAAGGAATTTTGTCAACCCTATCAATTTCCCCCTTCTCTCGCTAGGTTGCGCCAGCATTAACAGAAACAGAGACCATCGATAGTAAATGAATTATATTGTCCTCCAACCCCTCTAAGCATCCTTCTTATTGGTGGGCTAAAAGTTGTGAATATTACCCACATGTAAAATTAAGTAAGCGTAAATATTAGTGAAACCTATGATTGTAAGTTTTAGGACTCACTTGAATGAATTAAAATATTTTAATGCAATATTGGTTAGCATAAATTTCAAGACTCCAAGCAAAACGGAAAATTATTCAAGAAATCCTAAATCTATTGTGTGGTGGCTACTTCCGATATAAACTTTTTAATTATGTTAATTTAGTCTTAAACGTTTGACAATTTTCCAATTTCATTTTTTGATTAATTTTAGTTGAAAATCACTAACATTGCGGTCTACTCAACACTAATCATCCAATATGGCATTGCTGACATAGGCACTATTTGCACTAAAATGGAAAACTTTTGCATTTTTTAAAATAATTTTCTGAATTCTTTTTCTTTTCTTTCTTCTCATTTCCTTTCTTTTTTCTTTTTTTCCTTCTACTTGCCATCACCAGGCCTCGATGATGGCCAGTGACTAATGGTGGTCAATGGAGGTAAAAAGGGAAAAACAAAAAAACATAAAGGAATGACAGGGATTGGAGGGGAAAAAAATTCAGATAGAATGCTCAAGTTTAAGGGTCAAAAGTAGATTTTTACTTGTATAGATTCTAATACAGTGGCATGAACAAGCTTAGTCACAATAATGGTAAATGACTTTACCAAAAGAGTCATAATTCTATTGTATCGTGTCAATTCAATCTTAAATCTTTTTTTTTAACTAATTGAGTTCTAAACCTTTTATATTTGTGTTAATTCACTCCATCCGACTAATTTTAGTTGGTTGGCACTAACATAAATGCTAAGTGTCCTATGTGACGCCATGAGACTACATGAATAATTTTTAATAATATTTTAATATTTTTTGAATTATTTTTTATTTTTTTAACTTTTTTTTTTAATCTTTTTCTTTACTTCATTCTTCCTCCACTTGGTCACTAGCTTGTGATTGGCAAGGCCGGCGAGGTCTTGTTAGCCTTGGGGAGGCTTGCCCATGGCTAGGCTTGCCTAGGCTGCCATTGGGCTAGCGAGGCTTAAGCCTCGCTGAGAGGCGGTTGAGGGGGCCTCGCCTAGGCCACTTGCTAGGCTTGGTGAGGCTCGAGCCCTCACCAAAGGCCGCAAGGTTGAAGGCCACAACCTCATGGCCTAGGCAAGGCGTGCCATGGCTAGGCTCTCGCTAGTGAGGCACGACCTCACTGAATCAAGCTCATAGAATCAAGCAAGATTGAGCCTCGCCCATGGTTGGCCACGCTCGAACTCACCTACCATGGGCGATCGACTAGAGGAACAAGGAAGTGAAGAAAAAAAACAAAAAAAAATGAAAATATTATTAAAATATTATTTAAAATTATCGATATTAGCACAACAGGCACCATGTACCAACACCCATTTAGGACTCAATTGGTAAAAATACAAAAAATTTAAGACTGAATTGGCACAATTATAATAGGTTTTAAGACTTTTTTTTTTGTAATTTTCTTAGAGTTAAAAAATAAAAACGATAAGTGGAATTGTGAGATATTGCGCAATCTCAAGATATACAGAAAACTAAGAGGTATAATTATCTCTAATATAGAAAAATATCCTAAAGAATTATCCTAATTATCTTACACCTAGGATTATCCAATCTAAGAACTCATCACTTGCGAGGCAATCTTTCTTCCGCCATTGTAACAAAACTTGTACCAAGATGTTGGCATTGCTTTTCTTTTTGAAAGTAGGAAAGAAAATGGAGAAACGGCCAGTCTTGATAACAAAATGACCATGTGCAGATGCAATCACGCTTTCACGAGGCAATGGAGGTGCGAATATGTGACTCACGCAAATACGAAAAAGTGCCATGCCCTTTGGACTTGGTCAATCTCTGTTCATGTGTTGGGCACTACCAGGACTACTCTCTGTTCCTGTCTTCCTCGTAAGGAAATTTACTTGTCTCGCTTTTGGAGTTTCATCGACCCATTTAAACAAAAGGGTCCCCGGAGCAGATCCTAGACAGAATCACTTCTATTCTGGCCTCGGAATGTCAATCAATGAACTTGGTCAATGCTGAGTAGCACGGGTGAAGATTCAAAACTATAATTTGAGGAGTACGGGTGAAGATTCAAGAATTTGACAATTTTACTACTTGGCACTTTTTCTCCTTTTGACGGAAATTAAAAAATAGGACCACGAGATGTACGTAAATCCGAACAAATGCAATTAATACGTTTGCAACCCTGTTGCATTTTTCCGATGGGCTTTCTGATATAGCTAGTACGAGTACCTAGAGGGGGGTGAATAGGTATATAAAAATTTTCTTGAAGATTGCACAATACTTAGACAGTTGAAGGATTTGCAATAATGAAAAATCAATCGTAAGACCGAGTAAAGGAAAGAGAGAATTGAACACGCGGTTTATAGTGGTTCGGCTTGATTCAAGCCTACGTCCACTCTTTCGCACCGACAGCCAATTGGCTGGATTCCACTATGAACAAAGAGATATTACAGTGTTGATCTTCCTTGATTTCTAGGTGTAGATGATCTACCACACTCACTCAAGGTGTCACCAAGTATAAATACTCTCTGTGTATACAATTTCGCTCGAACTGTATCGACTAACAATCAAGGTTCTTCAGACTCTTGAATTTTTCTATCGATCACGTTACTAAAACAACTAGAACGTCTTCCTTTTATACTCCTTTATGCCATCATAACCGTTGGCACTTACCAAAGGAATTCCTCCAATCTACCCGTTGGACGGAATCAATTAAGAAGATCATCCGAGCTATTTAAGGAACCTGATGATAACCCATCAATCCTGTTCGTCCATACAATCAGGATCTTGGTTTCCAAGAATAGAACATTCCAAGAATATTTCGTCGACCATCGGATCTTCAATTGATCTTGATGACAATAAAAGAATCCGAAATATTTATCCAACCAAGGAATCTTTTCCAGAGGATAGGATCGAATCCTCGACCATATATTTCGGCTTTGGATTTCCTTCGTTACTGGATTAGAAAGACTGTCAGTGAGACCACCGCCCGCGGTGGAAGCGTTGGTTAGGGCTTGGTACCCCAAACGCAGGGGGAAGGGTTCGAACCTCCGTGGAAGCGATGCTTCAATGCATAACGCGCGTCTTACTGCGCTTGGGGGTCGGCGGTGGGGGCCCCGGCGCTCCGGGTTTACTCTCCCCGCGAAGCGCGTTCGGAGGTTCCTGGGTCACCAAAAAAAAAAAAAAAAAAAAAAAAAAAGACTGTCAGTGAGAATAGTCTTGAGTCTTGAGTCTTGAGTCTTGAGTCTTGTGAATACAAAGTCTTCAGACTTTAAACTGTCAATCTCCAAATATCTAGACTAGACTGATAGAAATGTTTTGTCAGCTTCAAAATATTCTGGAAAGATTTCTCCAACACTTTCAAAATGTTGAACCAAACGCACTCTTAATCATCCACACACTTAGCAAGAAGTAAAGACTAAATAATGTCTAACAAAAGACTCTTTTTTGTCAAGTTTAACCATCTCCTCAAATTATTAGTACATTTCATCTTGATGACAAATTTTTGTGTGAACATAATAGTTTGAAACATCAGCATTTACATGCTTCAAAGAATCAGGGTGAATACATAACCTAATCCTTGGTTGTTATTTGGTACATTTCCTTACTTTTCTTCTTAATGTTATGACTGGTCTGAGTATTTTCAAATCCTTAAGTATCTTCATATCTTTTAGTTTTTATGAGAGTAGAAGTTTACCTCACATATATCTCTTCAAACGTGGTCTCTTCTGTTAAATTAGATCAAATTTTTAACACTAGGAGAAACCACAGTGATGTCTTTCAGTTGCTTGATTCATCAAATAGTTTAGTAACTTCTTATTTGCTGATTTTTTTTCATGTCTAATTTGGTGTTGATTAGTTATTTGTTTCAGCATGTTATTTTCCATATATAAGAAAAAAAATTGTTAAGAATTGGACCTCTCTTAAATTATGTTAGGTCGGGTTGAATATGGGGGACTGAAATTATATTATATGGAAATGGGTCAGTATAAGTTAATTTGAATTGGAGCCATTTTTGACCCATCCAAATTCAACCCATTTCATCCATTTGAGTAGAGACTATCATTGAGGTAGAAGATTACTATTGAGACGATGATTCCTATTACAAACTTGTGGATGATAATGATAACGAATATGATAGTAGCTTATTTTGTGAGGAATACTTATTAGATACTAGGAAATACAAGGAGACTAGACAAAATAGAATGGAGCTTAGGGAAAGAATTAATAATAATGGGCCTTGACTTTGTTTGTTTTGGTGTATTCTATTATAAGCACAAAGTCAATCTTTCTCTCCACATTATTTTATAGATTTGTGAGTAATTTTTTGTATAAATATCGAATCACATACTATGCATAATAGACTCAATTTTACTTAAAGTTATATGTTACACTCTATCGTTTTTGATTTGACCAAAAAAAAAAAAAAAAGCTCTATCGTTTTTGTAGAGTTACTTTTACTCTTTATTGCTTTAGGTATTAGTCAACATCAATATGTATATCTATATAATATTTAAAATGTTTTTCTCTTAATTCTTTCTAAAAACAAATACTCATTCTCATAGATCATGTTCACTACTTATTGTCAAGAGATTTCCCTCTAAACCTTTACCTTTCTTTCCAAAAGTTCTCAAATTTTCACTTGGGAAAAAAAAAACTCCCATGACGCTTTTGATGTGCAAACATTACTTTTAGTATAGTATATTCGATTAGACGGATACCGACATACATAGTCAAACTTGCTTTGACCCACTGTTTTTCTCAATCTTTTCTCCCAATTCAGATCGAATCTCAAGCAGTGACAAACAGTAGATTGCCGAAGGCTTATCTTTCGGGCCTTCTCCATCTTTGATTATGGGTTACTAATCAACTGAGATGGTATGTTCTGAAATAATGCCATTCTTTGACATTAATCATGCCGCTGTCGACCACGTTCCTTTCAGTTGGTCCGAGTCCGTTTTCGCAGATCAGTGCATAAGTGAATCATTACTAATAATGCCGCGAAAGTGGAGGATGATGCCTTCCCAAAAAGTGCGTCGTGGATTGTGACCAAGAAAAGTGCAATGGAGGAGGACCGGTTCAAGCATGCAACTAGGTGTAGCGAAAAACCATGTTTCCTTTCGAGAAACGAGGTGCGTGGGAATCAGGAGAACGAGGACTGGCTTCATTTACTCGCATCATCGGGTGCAAGTAATTTCATATTTTGAACTATCAATTTGGGTTTTAGCTCATGTCTTATCTGATCCATGAGATCAGTAAGATATTTATTTATGGACTTATGATTTACCTGATCAAACGGGCTTCTTTGTCATGATAAGGAAAACAGCTTTTCCAAAGAGTGGTGTTGGTCGCAATTACAACATACAGCAAACGAAAAGTGATCATTCGTTAAAGGGATATAACATATTTGAGAGCAAGAAGCTAATGAGTGATAATTTCCAAACGTTGAGGTCAACATCTTAGCTCCCATTACCAATCTGATATTTTATTTAATTTTCAGAAAAATCAATTTTAGGTGGACTAAGCAAGCGATAAGATTTAGAGTACAAACTGCTTTGTTGTTTGATGGTTCATATTCTTAGAGAAGAAGATTGCACAGGCGAGGTGAGAGATGATGTCAATTAGAACGTAGACTACATTACTTTTTAAACTATTTAAGGATTTGGAGGTGCAATCTATTTTAATAATTTAACTTATGAAAAGATGCGACATAACTTCAACATCTGTCTAGAGAAATGAATTCAAGACATATATGAGGCGGCGAACTTATTCAAATATATAGGACAATCCCGCCAGGAGTCATCAAATTTGTTCAAATATCGTACTTTGACTCCTTAAACTTCCGTCTTATTCGATTAAATATTAAAAGCTCCCACAGAAAGTGCAAATAAGGAATTTTGTCGAGGATTAGACGAAGCTAAAATTTACCTTTCAACTTCATCACTATTTTCGACCAAAAAAAAAAACTTCATCACTATTACGTCACCGGTTTCTTTTTGATTTCCCCCAAGAGTTATATACACACAGAATAATGTATGAAAGTGCAAATGAGGAATTTTGTCAACTCTCTCTCTCTCTCCAATTTTCTTCGATGCGACTCCGACATTGAAAAAAACAGAAATTGATAGTAAATGGCTATTTCTTTTTTCTTCAAATCGAATTGGAGGAAATATTCTTTAACCGCCCAATTAATTAGTAAATTATAAATTGTAAACATCACCTATATGCAAAATCATTTAAACATAAATATCAATGACGCCTTTGGCTGTAACTCACTGATGCAAATGGTTGTTAGAAGAAGTTTTTTTCCAGCTCGTTTCTTTTTCGCATTTCTCGTGTGGGTTTTAGGATTCGAATGGACGAAACAAAAATTTTGTAAAATGCAAGTACATTATCAGTCGCCACAAATTTCAAGACTCCAAGCAGAAGCGTCCCCATGCCACAATATGAACTTACCCAATGACCAAAGTCAAGCGATGTGATCGAACTTCTCGAACGCCTTGCACTCGGACCAGATTTTTCGAACGCAGCGACCATCCCATCCCACCATCTCTAAAATGATCACCAAATCTAGAAGGAGGAAGACAAAAAAGTCAAAGGAGCATATAATCCACACTCGCCAACCGTTTGTTGACCTTTTTAAGCACTGAAGTTAGGGGCGGAGTTTGGAGCGATTTGCTTGCGAACTGAAAGTGTCCCGACAGAAAACTTAATTGACGGATGGATTGACACGGGCAAGAGAGTCAACACTTTCACCTATATCTAACGAAATCAATGCACGTCTGTTCTTCTTCTGAGCAGGAAAACAGTGGCCCCCATCTTCTTCATTGTCCATTGATGTATCCCCTAAAATGCAAATGATTAAATGACGTCTGCAACCAGAAAAAAAGGGTACGTTACCGACAGGCGATGCCATAAGTCGAGCTAATTTTAGGTTTCAGCGAATTCCCATGTGAAGGCTTACTCAGCTGACAAGCCCGAAATATTTGAAATGCATGGGTCTGATCTCAAACCGACAAACGGTTACTAATTCAAGAGCTTCGATGATAGAACGTACTTAGACTCCTATGCTTGTGTACTGAGAAAATCACCAAAAAATTCATAAATCTATTATATTTATGCCACTTTAATTCTAGCCTTTCAATTATGAAAATTGAGACCTGAACGTTATGATTTTGATCAATTTTGGCGGGAAATTACTAACGTAAATGCCGATTTCTGACATGGCATAGCTAATGCTACCATGATTTTTTAAATTTTTATTATTTTCTTTTCATTTTTCCTTCTTTTCTTTCTTTTCATTTTTGTTCTTCCTCTCCGGTCGATGACCAGTGACCAACCACAAGAGAGGGCCGGCCTCGCGACGCTTGAGCTCACCAATCCCAATAGGGCTCAAGCTCACTCAAGGCTCAAGGCCAACAAGGTCAAGCATTGCTTGATCACCAAGCCTAGCGAACTAGCAAAGGAAGAAAGAAAAAAAAAAAAAATTAAAAAATTAAAATTTGTCAACATCGATGTCAATCATACCACATAAAATACTCCAGCTTTTACGTTAGTAATTTGGGGTCAAAATTTACTGAAATTACTAAATTAATAAATTATAAAAAGATTTATAATTCAATTAAAATATTTAGAACTGGATTTATATTAGCGTAATAAAATAAGACTGTTTTTAGTAATTTCGCCATTCTGTACTAATGAACCGATAAGCTGAAGAAAGTGGCGATACTTTCGATCGGCTTAATCAAAAGCTGTCCGAGAACAGTTGACTTCCATTCACTATGCACGAGCTACAAACCCCACCTATCAACAACCCGAAGAAAAATCTAAAGGGGATTAATTTATTTTCGAAAGTACGTATACATACATATAGAAAGCAGTGGGAGCCCACGAAATGGGTTTAAAATTTTTCGGACAGCGACTGCACCGTCAAAAGGTGGATTGGGGATTGGGCGGCCGCTCGCGACTGCGATGCTCGAACTTTTGACCATCTTTGGATGGCTGCACGCCGAAAACAGGCTCTTCTCCACTTGGACACTATTCATGACTCAAGTCGGACAGTATTTTTTCTTTTTTCTTTTTACAAAGGAGATAAATAAACCTTAAATTTTAATTCAATATATAATATAATTTCTAAACTTTTAATTTATTCAATATGATTTTTAAACTTTAATTCAATATACAATGTTCCTGAACTTTTAATTTGTTCTATATAATTTCTGAATTTTTATACATATTCAATATAATTATTGAACTGTATGAAAATATTCAATATAATCCTTTCATTAATTCGAAAGCAGGAATAATATTGAACATTTTAGTGTGATTAGGGACTATATTAAATATTTCCATGTAATTCATAAATTATATTAAACAAATTATAAGTTTATGAATCACATTCCACTTTAAGCCAAAATTCATGAACAATTTTTGTCATCTTCCCATTTTTTATTTGGGAAAACTTTATAACTCTCATTATTTAATTTTATTTCACATATACTAGAACTTATATTATATGTATATATGATGTTTCAGCATGTATCTCATAAATTAGAACTTATATATATATGATGTTTTAGCCATGTATCTCATAAGTAAGGGAGTGAGGACGCCACAGGCTGTGGCCCACAGCCATCCGACTTGGAGCAAAGATCATGTGTTGCTTTCGCTACACCTCAATGATAAAAGAGAAAAAAAAAAATCATTTTTAGGATAATTTGACAAATGAGTGGTAATATTTACCTCTCAATTTCATCACCTTTTGCGTCACAACCTTGTTTTTCTTTTTTTTTTCTTTTTTTTTTCTTCCCACGACTTGTTCCCACTAAAAATAGTGTATGAAAGGGAATTTATTGATGCAATCATCACACGACAATGCTCTTTTAGACTAGTGGGAAATACATGAAAAAGGTGATTAGAGCCTCGGACTGACATGGCCCCTATCCTCTTTTTAGACTTTTCTTCACGACGATGCTGGCCGTGTGAACAAAAATCATGCTTTAAAGTCGCGAATTGCTAGTGACGATCCATTGGGAATCGCGCTAGTATCTTTCGGATTCACACTCTGTATTAACTTCAATATCTTTTCACGTGATCTCGAATAGAATTACGGTGAGTTTGAGGGAAGAGAGAGAGAGAGAGAGAGAGAGAGCAGAGAGATGGGGAACAGCATGGGAGGGAAGAGAAGAGCCAAGGTGATGAAGATAAACGGCGACACCTTCAAGTTGAACACCCCTGTTCGGGCCGGCGACGTCGTGAAGGACTACCCGGGGCACGTCCTGATGGACTCCGAGGCCGTCAAGCACTTCGGCATCCGGGCGAAGCCGCTCGAGCCCCAGCAGGAGCTCAAGCCCAAGAGGGTGTACTTCCTCGTCGAGCTGCCCAAGTTCCCGGAGGAGGACGATAAGGTCCCGAGGCGGGTCCGGTCCACCGGCATCCGGATGAGCGCCAAGGACCGGCTCGAGTGCCTGATGCTGTCGCGGAGGGCAGCGTCCGACCTAGCGCTGGCCAGGTCGGAGGGCGACGGGGGGTTGCCGCGGCGTGGTGAGGGGCCGTTGACGGTGAAGATGAGGCTGACGAGGGCGGAGATGGCGAAGCTGGTGGAGGAGAGCAGGGACGAGAAGGAGGTGGCGGAGAGGATCATGGGCATGTGCCATGGCGACGGGAATGTGTTGCAGCAAGGAGGATCGAATTGGACGCCTGGTCGCGGTAGCATTAGAGAAAAGAGCAGCAGCAGCAGCAGCAGCAGGAGCAGCAGCAGCAAGTTGTCCGAGGTAAATCTCCTCTCAAATTAGTCCCAATTTGTGACTCAAATTAGTCCCAATTTGTGACAACTTCGATTGCCAACTTTTTTGTAATTAAATGATTAAGAAACGTGTAGCTTTTTTTATAATTAAAAGCACTATATTTTAAGAACAAACAGTAGTAGAATGGTGAATCTTACCCCAAATCATGTGGATGATTCAAATCAATAACTTAACTCGTTCTTCAGAAAATTTGGCACCAGAAGTTCTGCCCAGTTGTAATCAAAGTCCTAAACGAATGCGAACGTGCAATCTAAGTCCGTACGTTTCGAATTCTTCATGCCTGCGAGTCGTGTTGACACCTCTTTTAAACCTTTTTGCAGAAGAGGGTGAGATTCGATCCAACGGAAGGAGGAGAGATCCGTCCGGAAATTCAATCCGAGTCGTCGTGAAAGATCGATTCAAGGGCAACCGGCGGCGCGAGGATGTCGTGGACGGAGACGGTCGTGGAGCACGAATTCACGGGGGGCGGTTAAGCAGCTCCTCAAGCGGGCCCGTTCCGGAAATTCTATTCCCGTGTGCTAGTCCTTTGTCTTCCCTTTCGCTATTCCACTTTGAATATATATTTTTTTTTAGTAGCTTTGATGTTAGTCAAAAAGGTTGACTCCGTGATGCAAGAAGTCGCATTGCAGATCCTAGCGTATATATGGCAGTAAACTTCTTGGAATTAGACTCCACACGCCGGCATTTACGACATAGTTCGCATGAACCCTTATGTTTTTCCAGTTCCATTGTGCCCAAAAAGAAAACTGCTTGTAACAAACTGTTCTCTAAGTCGAACATTCAACTCATTTAAAGGACACAAAAGACGACCACATGGACGGGATAATCCAAGAACAGACGACAAAATTGAACGTAAACGAGCATGCATGTGACACAGAGTGTAGCATCAAGAAACGTTAATGAACAATGCATGCCTCACAAATGGGCAACGCCGCCAAGACCAGCCAACGTCCGCAGCCATACAACGCGAACGAGGCTTACAATTCAAAGCATGAGTTTTGGGCTGGTCAGCGTAAAAGCGCCGAACGGACGGCGCCAATCACGGCGGATGGGAGTGAAGCAGAAGGAACGTCGGGGTGATCGCAAGGTTGAGGATCCACGGAGAGCAGAAGACGATGGCCACGGCCCGTGCTACGAAGTCCAGGACACTGACCAGGTTCAGCATCGCGATCGCCTGGCTCTCTGCTCTCCGCGTCTCCTGCTCGATTTCCTCCTTCGCGCTACCTGTTGAGTCGAGGTGGGTTCCTCGGTCCCCGTTTCGACCTATATCTCCAGCTTTGACTTGGGAGGTGGGTGGACTGGAGAAAAGCTACGTGCCCGCCTCACAGACCGCGGAGGACATGTGGTGCCATGCGCCGGATAGAGCTCCCGACTCGCGTCCTCAGCTGATGGTAGGGGACATCATGCATGCATCATGGTTTACCTGCTGTAAATCTTCAATTCACTCTACCCACTAAAGTACTATTGTGTACTCATCTTATATGGTTCAAATCGGGATCCGTTTAGATTGTATCACGACTTTCTATTGAGTAGATTACGGAAACTAATCAACTTATAAGAAAACGTTTTTCATGACTAAAAAGCAATGAGCTTAGATTAGGGAAACACGACATCCTCCTCTGGTAAAAGGAAAATCACGCTCTTTAAATCACCGAACAAATAAAATTAATTTTTTAAAAATGATTTTTATGAGAAATACTTTCATTTATGATGTCGTTGATTTTGCTCGCGGAATATGGGCTTCGGGTCTTGGAGATGCTCACCAGACTCCATGATCGGGCCCTATTCCTCAGACCATTTTCTGAAGTGTTCGGATGATGTTTACTGAACAGCCCAATTCCCAAGCCCCCTAAATCTTTCCATGGCATTGATGAATTTCGTTCATGTGCTACACAACTGACGCAAATGAATGATACTAACTTTACTGATATCTCCAACGTTTGCGCATTTCGCGCTGCAATCTTGAACGTCGACATTAAGGCCGTGGTTCGTTCGGAGGTGCGAATGGTAACGTTTACTGTTTTTTTTTTGTTAGAGGTAAATTAAAAAAAAAAAATGTTTACGTTAGGAACAATTTTTGAACAAAAAAACGCATTTGGTAACGTTTGTTCCGGAATAAAAAATGAATAAAACATGTTTGGTAAATTTTATTCTTTTTGGTTTCTTTTAATTTTTTAAACATTTTTATTTTATTTTTCATTTTTTCCTTTATTTTTTCTTTTTTCTTTTTTCGGCCGGTCACCGGCCTCCAGCGACCGGCCGACGGGGCCGGCAGCCTCGCCTAGATCCGGTGAGGCCGAGCGTCGCCGGCCCTCGGCGAGGCCGAGCCTCGCCATGGGCCAACGAGCTCGAGCTCGCCGGGGGCGGCGACGCTGGCCTCGCCGGATCTGGGCGAGCCCGAGCTCGCCCGGCCCCATGGCGAGGCTCGGCCTCGCCGGGGCCGGCGACGCTCCGTGAGGTCGCCGACCCTCAAGGGCGTCGCCGGCCATGGCGAGGCCGGCGACCAACCAAAGAAAAAAGAAGAAAAAAAGAAGAAAAGAAGAAGAAGAGAGAAAAGAAACGTTTCTCCAAAATTGTTTAAAACAAGAAGTAAAAAAATTTTATTTCTTTTTTTTGTTCCGGGAACAAAAAACAAAAAAAAAACAGAAACGCAACCAAATGCGTTTTATTCTTTTTTTGTTCCCAGGAACAAAAAAGCAAAAAAAGTGTTTAAGAACAGAAATAAAGAACAAAAACATGCAGGCCCTTTCTTTCTTCAGTTCGGAGGAGCGAAGACCATCCCCATCTAGAGATCAAGGGAGTCGGAAACATTGACCTCCTCACGGACTCATTCAATAAGTTACGACGAACGAGAAGCAAATCCAGGACATAGTTTCGGTCATATTAGGAAGTCGATTAGACCATGGAGTTTAAGTTCTCACTCCATTGTTCATCAATAGCCAATTACCCATTTGAATTCTGAACAGACATGTGTTACTTCTGCAATTTTAGCTGTCACCGATGCGAGGCTCCGGCTAAATTAGGTAATGATGATCATCTTTTTTCAGCACATCTAACCGCAACAGAGCGAGTACAAAGAAGTCCAAGAAAATTGCAGGATTAGGTCATCAGATTCTTACACCAAACCTTCCCAACTTTTACCAATGAAGGCACCGACTTGAAGTAAGTGAAACGGGGATACGCAAACGATATGAAAATCATCATGGCATATTCGCGAAGGATTGATCAATCAGTTTATCAATTAAAAGTCAACAACGAAGCCCATCTATAAACTAAGATGAAACCTAATCCCCTTTAAATTTGGGAAATTGTCTGATCAATTTTAAATTTATTGTAGAAACATCAATTATATTTTAAACTTTTCAATTTTATCAATTTAATTCTAAATATTTATGCAAAATTTGATTATAATTCTTTTGATTAATTATCGTTGGAAATCACTAACATAACAACGCACCATGTCAATTGCAACAATCTTTTGCTTTATCAATTATCATAATCACAACATGAAATTTACTCAATATTACATTCAAGATGAACCATAAAATGCACCTAGAAAGGTGAATAGTTCGACGGTTGTCAGGCTTTTTGCACGTAATTCTTCTTTCTCCATTTTAATTGAATGTAATAAATACTAGAGTAGGACACTTTAAGGTAAAGGAAAATAAAATTTGAGATGACATTTCATTAACTTATTCCTTAGCCCAACAAATGATCCTTCCTCAACTCATGCGATTCGGCATGCTCCTAACTAGCATTTTAAAAAATTTAATGACTATTTATGTAATTATCTCTTTCTTGAGAATTTGAGTTTGCGTGTTCATATCATGTCGTGTCAATATAACAATATTGCAACATAATTATAGAATATTTATCCACCAAAAATGAAAGAAAATGTGTAAATTCACGCCAAATTCAAGTTAAGTTGTATCATGTCAAGCTCGAATATCTTTGACTAAATTCTTGTCAGGTTCAAGTTGTGTTCCCTTAGACTGTATTTGATGACACTCCCGAGAACAATTAATTCTATTCTTTTGTTCCCTTAAAAAAAAAAAAAGTAGAAATTCATTTGCTAAACTTTTTTGTTCCCGAGACCGAAAATCCATTTTTTTTTTTTGTTCTTAACAATAGATTTGGAATATAATCAAAAAGTAAATAAAGTAACTTCTTATTCTCGAAAACAATTTTAAAATCAAATCCAACATTTTCTTTTTTCTCTTTCTTTTTCCTTTATTCTCTTTCTCTTCTTCTTCCTCCACTAGCCACTGTTGGCCACCACCACCGTTGGCAATTGACTAGGTGAGGTCCAATGAGCTCCCCAAAGCCTTACCAAGCCAAGGCGAGGTCTAGCAAGCTTGCCAGAGGACTGCCTAGCCACCGTGAGCCTCTACCTCACAAATTTGGGCAAGGCCAAGCCTCGCCAAGCTAGGAGAGGCTTGGTGAGGCTTGGCATTGCTAGCCGGCACGAGGCCAACCTTGCATTGCCTAGGCAAGGTCGAGTCTCGCCCAAATCTAGCAAGGCCGAGGCTCACAATGGTCAAGCGAGCCTCCGGCGAGCTCGCCAAACCTCATTATGGCTTGATAAGGCTTTGGCCGGCTCACCAGACCTCACCCAGCTGGTCGCAGACACCACCATGTTTAGCGACCACCTACAAAAGAGGAAGAAAAAGAGAAAAGAGAAAAATATAATACAAGTATTTACAAATTAAAAGAAACCAAAAAAAAAAAAAAGTTAAGAATCCTATCAAACACATTTTTATCACAAGAACAGAAATTTTGAACAGTTATCAAGTGCCTTCAAAAATTCAGAAATTATTCTTGAGAACGTAATTAAAAAAAAAAATCATTTTTGAGTAAATATTATTCTCAGGAATAGAATAATTATAAAATGCATCCTTATTGTGTTGGGAATTGCCACTCTTCATTGACAACAACCGTCAACGAGAATCTAGTCACAATTTAATATAGCGATTCGGAAAATTGATATAATTTCTCAAGATGAGAAACATTACCAAAGCCCTCATCGTGGTCAAGGAATAAGCTTTTTCGTGGACAAAGCTCGAGACAATGTTTGGACTCATATTTAATGATCCCTTGTCCCACTTATGGCTTTTTTTATTACGTTGCTATCACCAGATTACGTCCATACAATTCTTTAATCTCAGATACTCTAGGAGTTGGTGAAAGTTTGAGGGAAAATTTAGGAAAACAACCCTTTTGACCCCAAAGGGCAGTAGTTGAAGTGTTGTCGTAATTCAATGAACTGTCGACTCTTGTCCCATCTAAAGTAGCTTATTCTAATCCCTTAGAGGGACCGGGACATCGAAAAAGATGTTGAGTTCGCTCCATCTTATGTGAAATAGCGGACAGCCTTGTAGGCCTACGTTCCTTAGCCTAGCATAAGGTTTATCCTAACTTAGGGAAAGTGGCTGAGAAAGTGAAAGTTGGCCGATGTTTGCAACCTATAGATGAGCCTTTAGGCAGGCAATGGGGTTGCACCCAAGACCCTAGGTGGATTTTCCCTTGTGAAAAAAGTTTTGCGAAAAGCTCAAATTATGCCTCGATTATTGTTTTGTAGTGGACATTCTCTGCCTCCTAAAGCCCACATAGAGGACTGCAATACAATGTGACCTTGATTTGTTTAGAATCCAAAGATGGTTAGGGGGGAGGGAGAGAGAGAGAGTTGAGCCTTTTATTTAAATCACTTAATGCGGTTCCTCTGAAACTCTCCACATTTTCATCTTCTTAAGTCTCTCTTGTGTTTTTGGCCCTTTGGTTTCTCCCTCTCAGTGAAGCCAGAAGTGCTGCACAGAAATGGCAAGCTCCATCAAGAATGGTCATGGTGTATGTGCGAGTATCTTGGTTATGGTTCTGTTCGCTGCATTTCCACAAGCCCTGGTACATGGACAAGCTGTAGTGACAGTTTCGCAGCCGCCACCTAGCAACTGTCCCTACCCTTGTCTCCCGCCGCCAACGACCCCCACAATGTACCCACCGCCATCTCCACCGTTGCCGCCTTCTGAGGTCTATCTGCCACCTTCCACGGTCTATCCACCACCCGGCGGGAACTTTCCATACTATCTTCCACCGCCATGGTACTTGGCCAATGCACCTCCCCCTCCTGATCCCATCTTGCCTTATTATCCATGGTACTACAAGCAGCCTCTGGTGCCAAGCTCTTCGTCGAAAATTCGCCACCCGCAGTCCTGGGTTGTGATTCTCTCTCTTCTGCTGATGATTGTGAGTTCAGCTCTGTTTGGGTGATAGTTTTTCGCAGTTGCGCTAAGGTCTAGTTCTAGTGACAATGTCGTGCTCTTTTCCCTCAAATTTGTAGCTATTTATCCTCTGTAGCAATTTGACAGGATGCCCTGCAAGTAATATGATTCTGGTCCTCAAAATTTTTATTTTATGTCTAGTTCAAAGTTGTAAAATGTTGCGTTTTGTTGCAAATTTCGGACCTTGTTTAGTCCTTTGGGATAAATTCTTGCTGCAAACGATCAGGAAAGAGAACTTGGTAGCCCTTTTTTGCTGCATTATGTGAAGATGCAGCATTCAATCATGTCAATCAAGAAAAAAACGATTGGAAAGATTGCAATGCAAGGGAAAGCAAAAAAAAAACGGGGGTCTTTCGAGTAAAAGCTGAAGAAGACCAGGACACACGGTTTGAACTGCGGGTCTCAAAATCAAATTAACGCCATGGCCTTCTCGAAATGTCAGCAGAATTGGCTGTTTCTTCTTGTTGTTGGTAATCATTCAATCTGCAATCGTCGGCTCCGTTTTCCTGGTTCTCTGAACTTTCTCTGGTTGTCTTCTTCTTCACAAATAAAATATTCTAACCGAACCAAATGACCAAATCTGGAGTGGGATAAATTGCAAACTTCTGTAACAGATGAGATCCCAGGTCAACTTTGGAGGTGAACCGGGCCACGACATCAACATACCTGCCACCTTCATCATCACGAAGTCACGGGCTGTTGATTTACGTTATTAGTAAGCAAAGTGCGAGCAGACGAAACAGGTGGGGGGGATTCATATTTCATGCATAATCACTTCCTTACTGACTTCTGACATTTCCTTGATGTCATCCGGTAATAACGTGTTCGTCAAAAGTTGTAAGTTTCGAAAAATGTAAGGACCGTAAACCAATACCGAGCCGTGTCCTATGACTCCTATCACTGTTTAATTGTTGATGTGAACTGTGAATGTCCCCTATTGCTCAATGACCTTAGTCCTCTGACCTCAAGGAGACAAGGACAATGCCTATTACGTAACCCAGCAATACAAATGAAATCCAGTGCAAGGAAATTCTCTTCCCTATCGTCAAACAAGATATTCTGAGACCAACATCCTCACTCGGCGATAAAAACTTGTAAAAGGCTTGATGCGAATTCTTTATCATAATCTGATCTCTTTCGTCAGACAATAGCTTCCGAGGCCTGAGACCTTGTTAGAAAGTTGAATATGAGATCCCTGCAAATTGGGTATGCAAATTTTGTGGTCAACTTTAATCTGCCAATGCCATTCAACCTTGGAAACATGAACAGGTCATTTCTCCTTCCTAAGTTAGAATCCAGCCACAACAAAGTGCCAGCTTTGGGATATACACCTTTGTAATATCATAATCCCACAACAATACAAAAGAATTAGATAATTAGCCATGGGACTACAAATTCAAAAGGCACAAATCCTTTTCACTGAACAGGCGTTGGAGGATCCGCATTTACTACTGACCATAATATACATGGACCTCACATCCAATCTGACATTACAAATCCTAGTTGTCAAGGCTACAACACAAAGAAGCTTGTATACCGCTCAAAAGAGAGCCCTGGTGGCAAGCCTTGAATGCTGATGTCTAACTAGAAAGCCCATACATTTCGTTCCATCTACTGTGCAACAGAACAAGGCGGGCCTTGGTTAAAAGGCATCACAGCATTGGGTAACCTGCAAAGATTATGAATTAGGTAACAGAGCAAATGATCCAACTTCTAAAACAAGAAGAAATGCAGGCAGAAAAGCATGCATCACATGCATTTTGACTGACATAAGTGGAGACATCAACTCAAAAACTGCAAAAGCAAACATTAACACTTTGTTCAGCAACAAACTCATCACAGTCAGTCACAGATTAAGACCCCAACAAGGTGGTTGACTATTTTTAGTGAGAAAGGTTCCATCAGAAAGCAGTCAAAGATGTTCCAAGATTGTTCAAAGATCCATTAAGGAGGAAATGGCAACAGGAGTAAAGGTGTCTTTAAAGATATCATTCTGATAAATATCTTCAGTTTGCATACTAATCAACATAGCACACATCTAAGAAACAAACGAAACAATGTTCAAAGACAAGTAGCCACCCTATATGATTACAAGAATTCAGTTAAAATGGTTTAAAAAAGAATTTTAGAAGTAGAGAGTAGAACCTACTGAGGGTCAACACACAGTTTCTTGTTGGCCTTTTTCTAGTTCTTGCGTCGCTTTTTAACAGAATTCGTAGCAGCAATAGGCTGTTGTTCTGTACTTGAAGGAACAAAGGAGATTAACGGATTCTCCACTGCAGAGGATGCTACAGCCACTGCTCTTGGTATTTGGAACAAATGATGCAGTTTAGGTAACTCTGAGCATGCCTCGGGAATAGCTGAACCAACAATATAATTAGGTTGCCCAGAAGATGAACCTTCTCTATGCTTGGTATCCGAGATTTCAGAATTGCCTCCCACATTCACTCCAACAGGACATGAATACTTAGTCTCACGGTATGCAGCATAAAGTTTCCACTTAGACTTGATCGTCTTCAAAAGAACTATTTTTGACTTGCTATCATCTGCATTACATCCTTCGTTAGTTTCTTTATTCTTTTTTTTTTTTTTTAATTTGGTCGGTAAATCCTTTGTTAGTTGAATGGATAGAAACATGCACAACTTCAAAATCAAGTACAAAATATGGCATACCATATAGGGATTGAATGGCAGCACGGGCTGCCAATTGTTCAGCCTCCTTTTTGCTTTTACCAACATCACCAGTGTAAGTCACACCATTGAATACCAAAGAAGACACAAAAACTGGAACTGCCCCTTGTGGCTGAATGGTTCTGTAATTTGGCATTTGCAAGTTCATCTTGGCTGCATATTCATTAAGAATAGACTTGCAAAAAATTGTATCCTGTGGAGTAATGACATAACCAGTGAATTAGTTAAAAAAACATAAGGATGAATTAAGAATCAAAATATATCATTGAGAGTGTGAAGCAAACATTGTGTTTTCTAGTTGCTATTGGTTGAAACAAAATGTAAAATAACAAAGGCTACTCCCTGGTGTCTTATTATCTATGTCATACCTCCCATCTTCATATTCCTCAATTGATTTAGTGGTTTCACATAGATGGTCAACCCGGTTGACCACATGACAAGAACATATAAATAATGAAAATCAAATGTTGACCTCATCTGGACGTGCACATAGAACTGGATGAATCATATCAACAACCATAGAAAGGCAAGTTCTTGCTATCAGCTATTATAGGACAATGTTAATGAGGATAAATTGCAAAGATATCCACCTGAGGTACATTCATAGTTGTAAGCTCTCAAATGAATTAGTCGGCTCAGTTCAAGATTTCTTCAAGATATCCACATGCATGATAAGAACATGTCATCAATTCAAAGATAATGATTTCCAGCATTTCAGCTATATAACATATGCTAACTAACAATTCAAGTGAATCAATCGCAATCCATATCAAGCATAGCAACAACAGGTAAAAAAATTATCAAACCTCATGGATGAGAGGACAGGCTTCATCCTCCATCTTTTGTGACAAAAGTTCCAATGCAATTTGAGCAACATTTTGCTCAGCTTCCTTTTTTTGGGGAAATGTGTTGGGAGATGTAAAGCTTTTCCCATCTACAAATACCGTTGACCTATATCTCGGTGCATGTTGAGATCCTTCATTTATTGTATTATAAATAGGAAAATGCACCATTATCTTCTGCGTATACTCCTGCAACCGATTTTTGTACCTCACATGCTCTGGAACACCTGAACAAGTTACACATATGTGAGGTTTTCTTTTTGGTTACTATCAATGAACATCACTAGTCTTTTGCCCACTTTATAGTAGCATCATCTATTTTCAGGAATTTAAAGGTCTCTTCTGACCAATTTGGAAACATGAAGAAAATAGAATATATTTCTTGTTCTCTTGTTCAATACTCAAACAACTATATATCACAAAACTTTTCAGTTCATACGGAGTGCATTTAGAATGTGAAACATCAAGCAGGGTACTAAAATTTCTGCAAAAGCATGTTACCACCTCTAAAGGTCAACAGAGGCAGATTTATATATATATATATGTTTTTTCTGTGAGTAAGATTCATCATTCCAGAGTAGATGAAAGAATCCAAAACACATTAAAAAAAAAAAAAGCACCCTTTTCTTGGCTATCGAATTACACATATGAAGCTTTGGATGGTCTTTTTTACTCATTGTTATATCATTTTCCCTGGTACGCCTTTTAGATATAACAAAATTGTCTCAATTTTTCTCAAATATTCACCATCAATAGTAAAGTTGCTGAAGTTTGTCAACACCTCATATATCTATTTATCCACATATAGTCACATTTTTCCTCATAATTATTCGAATTTCCTTCTAATTATCCTTCTAGTCAACAAGATCAATAGCTTTGGGGAAAAAAAAAAGATCAATAGCCAATAGTTAGTAAGAAAGGTCTTGAAAACATAGGGTACAAAGTCAAACGCCAGATGTCAACTATATGAACGAATCAAGTGTCAAAAAAGACAGTTTTGACCCTATGTGACCACAGTGGGCCATGCATTATAATATGGAAAAAACTTGGGCCATTTCAAAATGGTCTTTAGAAATCAGGATACATAGGATACATTATAGGACATGAAACAACGGAGAGCAAAGTGAAACAAACTCCGAAGTTAGGAAAACATTTAAGCTATACAAGATTATTAACATTAATTTTTTCACCAAGAACAAGTAAAATCAAGCGAGAGACCAATACAGAAGGGAAGACTTACATGAAGGAGGGCAGGAAACCTGAGCTCGCTCTGAAGCTTGAGTTGAAGGTGGAGCTAGAGCCTGAGCAGGGACAACTGTAGGAGGTTCTGGTTGAGAGAAGTCACTGAGATCATCCATTCTGGCTGGTACAACTGAAAATGAAACAGACAATGACTGTCATATTGAAAGACCAAACCTCTCCAGCACTTTTTATAACATTTAATATGAGATCATGGGTAAAAAAAATCATAGCATGAGACAAACAGCCTTTAACATGGGGGGATGAATTGGGTATAGCAGAGTGTCCAGCCTCCTATTTCTTCACTGAAAGAATTGATAGCAAGCCTCGAAAATAAAATAAATTAAAAAAGACTTTGCCTTGTTTGCTTTTGGAATTATAAAGTAAAAAACACTTAGCCAAGAGATTCCACATCCTTTGACCAAACAATTAGGAGATCGTCTTTAAAAATAAAAAAAAATGCACTATCCTTTATTTCTGCTGCAATCATAGCCAACCTACATGACCAAATATCATGTATACCATAAAGCATGTAATCTCGATGCATAAGGAATTGGGAGAAAGAAACATAATGTACAACTTTTGGCTTTATCACCAGATTTTCCATTTAAATCTTGAATGATTTGACAATCCAGTATAGAGAAAAACTTACTTGTTAGGCACTTTAGCCCCACAAAAAAGAAAAAAAAAAAAGGCCAATCAATTTATGAATGCCAAATTCTCATATAATCTGATCAGATGATAACCCACTGGATAATCTAGTTGCTTAAAGTCAACCTATATATTAATATATCTTTTCAATCAGGATGACAATTATTTGTCCCACTTAAGTGTACGCAAAAGCTAATCATTCTTGATTACATTATGATAGCAAATTTCATTATAAACCAATATTCGTCAGCAAGACTTACGCAAAGAAGGATTGAACACTTGAGCTTGCACAGGAGCCTGAGATGAAGCCGGAGCCAGAGAAGAAGGTAGAGCCAGAGCCTGAGTTGGGATAGCAAGAGGAAGTTCTGTTTGACGAAATTGACTAAGATTGTCCGTTCTGACAGGCACAGCTGAAAAAATGAGAAAGGCATCTGTCATATTAAAACACAATGCCTCTACCACATTTTTTACAGCTTTCCATTTCACATCATTGGAAAAAGGAATCATAGCATGTGAGGAACAGCCTTTCCTATTGGGGGATGTACTGAGGGAGCTGGCTTGAACTGCATCCAGCCTCCTATATCATCTCCAAAACAAAAGACACTATATCTTGTTTGTTTCTGGAATGGTTAAGTAAGAAATATTTAGCAAAGAAACTCCACATCTATCAACCAACAGCTATGATTAAAAGATTAGAAGTGCACCATCCTTATTTCTGCTGACATTGTAAACAACTTAGATATTATGTTTTAAATAAATACCAAAACCACATCTGAGATCCAGAATAAAGACAGTCACCTTTTAAGTACCTTCGCCTGAAGAAATTGGTCAATCAATTTATGAATACCAATTTCTCATATAATTTGATCAAATTATAAACCATTCAAGAATCTAGTTGTTTAAAGTCCACATATATAGTGATATTTCCTTTCAATCAAGATGATGATTGTTAGTCCCACTTAAGTGTCTGCCGAAGCCAATCACTATTGATTACATCGTGCTGTCGCAGATCTCATTATAAATCAATGTTCATCAGAAAGACTTACGCAGATAAGGGTCAAACGCCTGAGCTTGCATGGGAGAGCCAGATGATGGTGGAGCAGGAGCCTGAGCAGGCTCAGCAACAGGAAGTTCCGGCTGATGAAGTTGACTAAGATTGTTTCTTTCGATAGGCACAGCTGAAAAAACGAGACAGGTGACTGTCAAATTGAAAGATGATGCCTCTACCACATTTTTTATAGCTTGTCATTTGTGATCATGGGAAAAAGGAATCACAGCATGTGAGGAACGGCCTTTCTGACTAGGGGATGAACTGAGGGAACTGTCATGAACCGTATGCACCCTCCTATATCATCCACACAACAAAAGACACTCTTATCTTGTTTGTTTTTGGAATGGTTAAGTAAGAAGTATTTAGCAAAGAAACTCCACATCTAGCAACCACCAGCTATGATCAAAACATTAAAAGTGTTCTATACTAGTTTTAGCTGACATTGTAATCAACTTAGGTATTAGGTTTTAAATAAATACCTCAGCCACATATGAGATTCCAAAATAGAGGCAAACCAACTTTTAAGTACCTTCGCCTAAAGAACTTGGTAGATCAATTTATGAATGCCAATTTCTCATATGATCTGATTAAATTATAAACCATTCAAAATCTAGTTGTTCAAAATCCACATATATAGTAATATTTCCTTTCAATCAGGACGACAATTGTTAGTCCCACTTAAGTGTATGCCAAAGCTAATCATTCTTAACTACGTTATGCCATCGGAAACCTCATTATAAACCAATGTTCATCAGCAAGACTTACACAAAGAAGGTTCAAACGCCTGAGCTTGCATGGGAGCCTGAGATGAAGGTGATGCCGGAGCCCGAGCAGGCTCAGCAAGAGGAAGGTCCGGCTGACGAAATTGACCACCATTGTCCGTTCTGACAGGCACAGCTGGAAAAAACAAGACACCTGTCTGTCAAATTGGAAGAGGATGCCTCTACCACATTTTTTACGGCTTTCCATTTCAGATCTTGGAAAAAGGAACCATAGCATGTAAAGAATGGCCTTTCCTGCTGGGGGATGAACTGAGAAAACTGTCATAAACTGTATCCAGCGTTCGATATCATCTCCACAACAAAAGATATTTTATCTTGCTTGATTTTTGAATGGTTAAGTAAAATAGCATTAGCAAAGAAACTCCACATCTAGCAACCACAGCTATGATCAAAACATTAAAAGTGTTCTATACTAGTTTTGGCTGACATAGTAATCAACTGAGGTATTAGGTTTTAAATAAATACCTCAACCACATATGAGATTCCAAAATAGAGGCAAACCAACTTTTACGTACCTTCGCCTAAAGAACTTGGTAGATCAATTTATGAATGCCAATTTCTCATATGATCTGATTAAATTATAAACCATTCAAAATCTAGTTGTTTAAAATCCACATATATAGTAATATTTCCTTTCAATCAGGACAACAATTGTTAGTCCCACTTAAGTGTATGCCAAAGCTAATCATTCTTAACTACGTTATGCTGTCACAAACCTCATTATAAATCAATGTTCATCAGCAAGACTTACACAAAGAAGGTTCAAACGCCTGAGCTTGCATGGGAGCCTGAGATGAAGGTGATGCCGGAGCCTGAGCCTGAGCAGGCTCAGCAAGAGGAAGTTCCGGCTGACGAAATTGACCACCATTGTCCGTTCTGACAGGCACAGCTGGAAAAAACAAGACGCCTGTCTGTCAAATTGGAAGAGGATGCCTCTACCACATTTTTTACGGCTTTCCATTTCAGATCTTGCAAAAAGGAATCATAGCATGCAAAGAATGGCCTTTCCTGCTGTGGGATGAACTGAGAAAACTGTCGTGAACTGTATCCAGCGTTCGATATCATCTCCACAACAAAAGATATTTTATCTTGTTTGTTTTTTGAATGGTTAAGTAAAATAGCATTTAGCAAAGAAACTCCACATCTATCAACCAACAGCTATGTTTAAAACATTAGAAGCACAGTATCCTTGTTTCTGCTGACATTGTAATCAACTTACGCAGATAAAGGTCAAACTCCTGAGCTTGCGTGGGAGCCCCAGATGATGGTGGAGCAGGAGCCCGAGCAGGCTCAGCAACAGGAAGTTCCGGCTGATGAAGTTGACTAAGATTGTTTCTTCCGATAGGCACAGCTGAAAAAACGAGACAGGTGACTGTCAAATTGAAAGATGATGCCTCTACCACATTTTTTACAGCTAGTCATTTGTGATCATGGGAAAAAGGAATCACAGCATGTGGGGAACGGCCTTTCTGACTAGGGGATGAACTGAGGGAACTGTCATGAACCATATGCACCCTCCTACATCATCCACACAACAAAAGACACTCTATCTTGTTTGTTTTTGGAATGGTTAAGTAAGAAGTATTTAACAAAGAAACTCCACATCTAGCAACCACCAGCTATGATCAAAACATTAAAAGTGTTCTATACTAGTTTTGGCTGACATTGTAATCAACTTAGGTATTAGGTTTTAAATAAATACCTCAACCACATCTGACATTCCAGAATAGAGGCAAACCAACTTCTAAGCACCTTCCCCTAAAGAAACTGGTCAATCAATTCATTGGACAATCCAGTTGTTCAAAGTCCACATATATAGTGAGACATCCTTTCAATCAGGACGATGATTGTTAGTCCCACAAAATTCTATGCCGAAGCTAATCATTCTTGACTACACTATGCCATCACAAATCTCATCGTAAATCAATGTTCATCAGCAAGACTTACAGAAAGAAGGGTCAAATGTCTGAGCTTTCACGGGAGCCCGAGATGAAGGGGAAGCCGGAGCTGGAGCCTGCTCAGGCTCCACATGAGGAAGTTCCAGTTGACGAAATTGAGTAAGGTTGTCAATTCTGACAGGCACAGCTGAAAAAACCAAGATAGGTGACTGTCAGATCGAAAGACGATGCATCTACCGCTTTCCATTTGTTTCATCGATGCCAACTTCTCAGATAACCTGGTCAGCAGCCACTAAAGGTAATGCACAAGTTAATCAATCTTCATTATGGACGGACGTTCATCTAGGGAAGCTAGTCTTTCCCGTCAAAACGCTCTCATCGCATTGAACCGAAAACAGATTCCACAGCATTTCTCAAGCATAACGTCATTCTCTCATCCCAGCGCGCTAGAAATGCGATTTCTCCCCAAATTCCACAGGCGTCGTTTCAAGCAAAGCTCGAATCTTTCACACGCAGAGAGGGAGAAAGAGAGAGAGAAGGAGAGAGAGAGTTACGTGGAGAAGCCGACGGCGCCGGAGGCAGAGCGTAAGCCGGAGTAGACGCCACAGCCGGAGCCGGAGACTCGAGGCCAGGGAACTGGCAAAGGTCGCTCATTTCGCCTCCCTTCTCTCTGCCGCGCTCGGCGGAGCCGACTGCGGTTGGCGGAGGCGGACGGCGGGCGGCGGAGGCGATCGGCGGAGGAGCTCCGGGGCCGGCGAAGGCTTAGGGCACCTGAGGGGAGAGGCTTTTGGGGAGCTGAACTGAACTGTTGGGGGGCAAGGAGCTCACCAACTGACAGGAAAACGATACGAAATATCTCTTCGTGCACCGTCGCTCATGTGACGTTGGACAGGCTAATTTCTTCTTTTTCTTCCTTTTTCTTCTTTCTGTGAAAAAATGGCCAATTTCAAGAATTTGAATTTTACTCCAAAAATAGATTTATGGGAAATTTTTTTAATTTTTATGGAGAATCATTAATGGAGGAAATGGGGACGGTGAAGAAGATGAATTTTGTCAAGTTAAGGGAAGGAAGTGATTTTTTTATCCTTTTCTAGAACCTTTCCATGAATATCCTTCACTACCTAAGTAGTCACAAGGACGGAAACTTTAATTTATTGATGGAACGGATGTTGTTAATTGAAATCAAATAATTTTTATACGTGTTGGTGCATATGAACCATGCTTGTATGATGATTTGTTTATATTATTAGTTTACCAAATAAAATTAAAAGCTTAAAGAAATTGCTTTCACCAAAAAGTGAAAAAAATCCTAATAATGGAGTGACAATCGATTATAAATTTAGACAAAATGGTAAATGGCTAAAAACTGAAAGAATTGAAAATGCGAGCACTGGAATCTAAGGTTGCGAGAAATGCTAAAGGTATGAGATGAGGTAATAATTTACGGGGAACTAAAGGTAGACATAAATTTGCTAGAACAGGTGTCATTTGATTGATAGAGCAAGAATATATAACAACATTGTTATTTATATCCAGTTTTGACATTTATATATAATCAGTTATGGATTCTGGATATATAACCAACATGATTATTTATATCTAGTTTTGACATTTATTTATAATCAGTTATGGATTCTGAATTAATGAATAGTTTATTAACACTGGCTACAATCATTGATGGATAGTTACACTTGTTGAGACTGTAAACATGATTATCCAACGTTACGCTTAGCTACAGTTATTGATAGTCATGTTTTGAAGCCATTTATTTGTCTTCGTTTTCAAACTCCATCGCTTACCAAAATCGGCACTAGCAAGCGTCCACGGGCCTCAACAATTCGTGAAGGCCCTTTGATGGCAAACATAACGTTTGTTGTCCACCACATTATTACTGAGTTATCAATTCTATTCAAGTTGTCAATTATTTTATTCATGAATAATTCGTGTTTTGACCAAATTTAATTCTCATCAAATGGCTTGTGCTTGTCAATGATAATCAAAACCTGATCATTTTTTAATATATAAAAAAAAAAAAAAAAAAGGATAGAATTGCTAAAGCAAACTATTTTCATTATCTCAGCTCTCATCAAAATCTCCTAAACCGTTGCCTCCGTTACTGTCTAGATCTTGGACATGCATGCCCATTGTTAAGTCTGGCTATTGTCATGTGAATATAAATTTATTGGGTAGTTCAAATCTATATTCTTGCAATTTTTGGTATCGAAACTTCTATCATTGCCACACACATCTCCATTTAAAAGAGTCGGACTAAAAAAGTTAAAACTTTCCAAAGGCATGAATAATATTTATAGCAAAAATTAATATTAAAGAGGTCTGAAATTAAAACAAAAAACTTTGTTTGCATCTAATTTAATGCACTACATTTAGGTAAGATTTATTTTATTTTCAAAAAAGAAAAAAAGGATTTAATTCATTTTTGCCAATTAAGTTTATCTATTAATTTTGACAATAAATCATTGACATAGACGTGGTTTTGTGATTTTTTTTGATAATATTTCAAAATTTTCTTTAAATTTTTATTATTTTTTTATTTTCCTATACTTTCCTCCTTTATTTTTTTTTTTTTTTTCTCTTTTTCCCTCCACCGGACATCATCAGGTCTCATTAATGGCAAGCGACCTTGTCACAGGCTAGCAAGGGCAGCTAAGGTCCAGCAATTGCTAGTGAGGGAAAAAGAAAAAGAAAAAAAATAAAAAAAATAAAAATTCAAAAAGAAAAATTAAAATATTATAATAAAATATTTTATACCAACACTGGCCATGTGACAAATAATATTTGTATTAATAATTTTTGATTAAAATTAACTGAATTGATTCAATGACCACAATCATATTTTTGACTTTATGACTTAGATGATGGTTTGTGCCTCACGATCAAAAGAGGTTCCTTCTTGCCCTCATTGCCACCTGCAAGATGATCCTGCGGGTCGTCCCAGATTTACTCACCGGCTACCGGTGTATGGCAAATCACAAGAAAAAACCGCCACTTCCATAAGAGCACAGAGTCGGCTCTGCGTTTCGGCCCAGACAACCGGCACGCCTAGCGTTTTCCCGGGAGAACAACTGTAGATTTGTCCTCTGATTTTCTCCGCGATTGCTCCCCTCAAATCAGCTGCTCGATCTTCTCTCTCGATTTAGGGCTAACACCCGAGAAGCGGATCCGTCAATGGCCGGCGACCGGAAGCGGCCGTACCGCAATTTCCGCCGCGCCCGCTCCCGTTCCCCGCCGCCGAGCGCGCCCTTCCCGACAGCAAGCGCCGCGCGTCTCTGAATCCGAGGTCGATATCGAAATCCCCCCGTACCCGCGTCCCTACCACCACGCCCGCCCCATCGCCGCCGCTGCCGCCGCCGCCGCCGCCCCGAAACAAGAACTGGGCAGGCGGCCGTATTTCAATTCGTACCTCGACGCCCCCAATTTGCCGCCCAAGATCAGGGTCCTGTGCGAAATCGTCGCCCGGACCCCCGCCCACGCCGTCGAGGAGGTCCTCGGGGATTCCGGCATCGGGGTCGGGCAGGAAGACGTCGAGGAGGTGCTCAAGCTGTCCTACGCCTTCCCGGGCGCCGCCGTCAAGTTCTTCCGGTGGGCCGGGCACCAGCTCAAGGATGACCACAGCCCGTACGCTTGGAACTTGGTGGTGGACATGCTGGGCAAGAACGCCCTGTTCGATGCGATGTGGGACGCCGTGAAGTCGATGCAGAAGAAGGGGCTGCTCTCGCTCGCCAGCTTCGCCTCGGTTTTCAGTAGCTACGTGATTGCCGGGAGCTTGCCTGAAGCTATCATGACCTTTGAAGTGATGGACCAATACGGCATGCCGCCTGACGTCGTGGCATTGAATTCGCTGATCAGCGCGATTTGTAGGGACGGTAAGACCGTGGACGCAGTGGACTTCTTACAGGTCGTGAAGGAGAGGATTAGGCCGGACGCTGATACGTATGCGATATTGTTGGAGGGTTGGGAGAATGAAGGGAATGTGACTGGTGCTAGGCGGACTTTCGCCGAGATGGTGACGGAAATCGGTTGGGACCCGGCCAATCTGCCTGCCTATAGCTCGTTTTTGTGTACTTTGCTAAAGGGCCCTAGTGGCATGTCTGAAGCGTTGAAATATTTCGGGACGATGAGCGATCACCGGTGTTATCCAGGTATGAAGTTCTTTCAGGATGCATTGGAGGAGTGTATAAAGTGTGCTGATTCTAAAGGAGCCAGCTTTCTATGGGAAGCTATGGTAGGAAGAGTTGGGTGTAGACCAGATACAGAAATGTATAATTCAATGATAGCTTTACATTGTGACACCGACCACATCGATGTAGCTGAGAGACTGTTGGATGAAATGGTCTACAATGGGGCATTTCCAGACGATAGAACTTACAATATTTTGCTTCAGTTCTTGATCATATACAGGAAGCTAAAGGAGGCCTCGATAGTGTTTACAGAGATGGTGAAAAATGAATGCTTGCCAAGCCTGGCAAATTGTAATGCAGCTGCCAGGATATTTATAGATATAGGAGACCATCACTCAGCTATGAAGGTCTGGAAATGGATGGTCGAGTACTACAGGTCTGATTTGTATGAGACTGGAAATATTTTGATTGTGGGGCTTCTTGATCTCAATAGGCTCCCTGAAGCAGTCAAATATGCTGAGGATATTATTGAAAGAGGAATTAAATTGTCCTCTTCCACATTGTCAAATTGAAACAGAACCTTTCCAAGGCCAGAAAGTTACATGTGTACGATGAACTTTTGAGGAAGTGGAGAAGTCCTCTTGTAGCTTAAAATTCATACAAGCCTTCATTTTTAGAGGTGGCATTTTCAGACTGGCCATATTTTGTTTCTAGTCAACTATATATTCTGTGCCTCCAATTCTTCCATCCTTGCTAAGAATGATCTGTAAATCTCTAAACCTTCTTATTTGCATGAACTACATTCTCCTTGGTTGTGTGGACAATGTTAATCTGGATATCTGTGTCAACCAAAAACCATGCTTTTTGAGTAGTAGACTGTTTCGTGTCCAATTTCTCCTCTTATGGGAAGATTTTCTCACTAAGCTAACTGGGAGGGTGAATGTTCCGGCAGTTTTTGGACAATGAATGGATATCAGTGTCTCCAATTGCGCTTATATCTTTGTGAGTAGATTCAGCAGCCTGTCCTCTATCTATGAGTGTTGTGTCACAACCATATCTTTATGTTAGAGGAATCTAATGTGGAACTTGTATTCTAGGAGCTGTAATGTTTTGGATGGTCTTTTGGAAATGTCGTTTTTGGTTTTCACTGTTAGTTCAATTTCTAAACCTGCTATTTTTGTCAACGCTTTGTATTTATTTGGATGGTCATTTTGTCATCCTTTTGTGGTAGCCTTAGCTTCTTTTATTACTAAAGGTCATAGTATCGTGTGGCCCTTGTTTGTTGGAAGATTGTACACATTCTTGGTTGTATGTACTCTTCATTTTGCATAGAGTAAGCAGTAGATTCGTGTTTTGGGAGGCTGCATGTTCGTTGGTTGTTGGATATATCATGATTTGACAACCATTAAGAAGAAAGTAGTTGCCAAGAAGCTCAGTAGCATTGATGAAGTGGTCTCTGTTTGAGGAATGCCAAATGCAAAACTTTGAATCGTTGATGACATTTTTTATGTTGCACTTGTTATGCGCATCATCTATTTTCTGGTGCCTCGCAAATTGTTCAGACACGAAAACTGCAGCAAATTATCATCTTTGGATGCTGTTGACAACTTTTAGGCCATTAGATGTCTTTGCCCGCCAAGCCAAAAGGGTGAGATGTGCCTGCCTAGCTATACGTATTCGGACATTCCCAACGAAGAGAGATGCCTAACCCTGTTCGCTCGAGTCTTGAAGTGCCTTGTGAAGTCAGTAACCATGAGGAGGGTGCACTGATGGCTGATGAAGTAGTTATATTGATATTCTGTAGTTTTCTTGGGCAACAACTTTCCTCTTGAATTCACAATTCTCCCAAGGTCCTGTGACAGACTTCTTGTAAGCCATTTTCTGCGTTTTTCTTCCCACAAATTGGTAGGATTGCTGCTCAAGAATTATTTGATAGCAAGTTTTAATTGATCATTAGAATTATTCAGTTACACCGACCCTGTGCTGGCGCCTCTGCATCCTTGAACTGGGGCTGGGGTCGAGGTTAATTCAAGGTTGACCACCCATATCAGTCTCGATCCATGTTGAGGGCTCGGCAGCAGCCGTGGTGACACAGAGAGAAAAGTGGCCCCGCCAGGTGAGGTTGGTCGAGGCATTTCAAATTGTTTGGTGATATGGACATAGTTAGGAAAACCTTTAAAATTATTTCAATATTGGATGTTGGACATTTCAAATTGTTTTCAAATTGTTTGTGACATGGATTATTAGTTAAATTATTTCAATTGAGAATTTCAAATTGTTTAGTGACATGGACTTAGTTAGGGAAAACCTCTGAAATTATTTCAATATTGGACCTTGGACATATGATAGTTTTGAATTTTCTTTTTTTGGGGGGTGGGGTGGGACGTTTTAATCCGGCGAGATGAGGTGCAGGTGACTGAGGATGGCAGCTACTACCGCAGTGATGGTGCAGCGGGGATGACGGTTCGACAGCCAAGGTGGCTGCAATGGCGCATAAATCCGAGATGGGTCAGAGGATTGCGCAGAAGAGGGAGAGGACGGTTCTTTTATCTTATTCAAGGTAAATTGCGGCTTGACATAATTTTAATTGACGGCGAATCTAAAGTTTGATAGGGTCGGGCTTACCTAACCTTTTCTATTGCATTTGCCTCTTCACATTATTTTGCCTAGAAAACATTAATCAAAGTCCCCCCGGTGCTATAAGCAGAAAGAGCTCATTTTACAAGGGTAAGAGATGCCTTGATGGGGCTTCACATGGCCATGTAAGTTGAGATGAAACACGAACCATGAGGCGCTTTCACTGGTAGAAATACATGATACACAGAAGAATTGCCCTCACTAATTTCCGTAAATATGAACCTGTCATTGTAAATGATAAAGATGTCATTTAACATAAGATAAGTTCGACAAAAAAAAAATTAATATAAGATAAGGTATAAAGAACTAGCTCAAAATTGGAGATTTCCACGGTGAAAATAGAAGATTGGTTACTCAAATACTAATATCAGACGATATAATTGTTACTAGTAGCACCTGCATTTTTTCATGTGTTTAAAATTGTTATATGTATTTTGACAGAAACTACTTGTTAAATGTGATATTTAACTTGAATCTTCCTCTTTTGAACAAAATAAATGTAAAATTTTAGTTCATATTATTTTAATGTAAAATAATATTGACTCGATAATAGTTAAGAACTAGTTAATGAGAAGAGTTACAAAAAAGTTGAAATTATAATTGCTAAATTGCAATATTAAAGCCCGTCAAAACCAATGTTCTTTCTGTTGAACAAAACTTATGGTTTTGAATGAGGCATGAACAAATCCTAATTGGAAACAAAATGAGGGGAGAGTGCAAGACAAGCTCTTCTTTCAAGAAAAATAATCCATCGCTCACAAATCAGCGAGAACAAGCCTATGGCAAGGCTCACAATTATAATCTAGAGAGTGGCGAGCTCGCCTGTCACTATGGTTGCTGGCCAATTGATGATGGAGGAGGAGGAAAAGAAAAAAAATATAAATATAATTAAAAGTTCTATGTTTTCAAAAAAGAGAAAAAGAAATAAGGCCCGTTTGGTTCGGCTTTGGGGAAATGTCATTGGGAGAATGTAAATACCTTTGAGGTAAAGGGCTTTCGGAAATGTTAGACCATTTGGTAAATTATAGCTTTGAAATGCAACTTAGCATAAACACCGTTTGGCAAAATTCACATTTGTAATTAGCTTTTGTTATTTTTTATTTTTTTTAAGTATGAAATCAAATCATGGCGGCCGGCCAACCACCGGCCACTATCGGACGGCCGAGATCGGCCATCGCCGAACCGCCAACTCGGCCGCCGGAGGTCGCGGAGGCCGATTTGGCCTTGCACTGTCGCCGGCTCGCGCGCATGAGCCGTGCAACACCACCTAAGGTCGCTCAACCTCGGGCGAGGCTTTCCGGCGGCCGATCCGCCGCCGGGGGCTAGATCTAGCCGCTCGCGGCTAAGCGTCGCCCACCGCAAAAAGAAGACGAACGGCGAAGAAGAAGGTGAATGGCAGAGGAGACGATGAACAATAACTCGGTGAACAGTGAAATCGCATCTTTGAAATGCCCGATGCTCAAAGTTGGTCCTCCCCAGCTTTTCACTTTCGGCATTTAAAATGCCCGCATTTCGCAAATGGGCATTCAAAATTTCCTAACCAAACACACAAATGGTGCGAATGGTAGCGTTTTTGTTCTTTTTTTGTTATAGGGAACGAAACAAAAAAAAGTGTTTTTGTTCGGGGAACAATTTTTTGAACAAAAGAACGCGTTTGGTAATGTTTGTTCTAATAAAAAATGAATAGAAACACGTTTGGTAAATTTTATTCTTTTTTGTTTCTTTTAATTTTTTAAACATTTTTATTTTATTTTTCATTTTTTCCTTTCTTTTTTATTTTTTATTTTTTCGGTCGGTCACGGCCTCCGCGACAGCCGACAGGGCCGGCAACCTTGCCCAGTTACGGCGAGGCTCGGCCTCGCCGGGGCCGGCGAGGCTTCGGTGAGGTCACCGACCCTCGACGGTCGGCGAAAGAAAAAAAGAAGAAAAAAGAAGAAGAAAAGAAGAAGAGAAGAAGAAGAGAGAGAAGATAAACGTTTCTTCATTTTTGTTTTCTGGAACAAGAAACAACAATTTATTGTTTCTTTTTTTTTTTTCTTATTTTGTTCTGGAAACAAAAAAAAAAAAAAAAAAAAAATGCAACCAAACGCATTTCTGTTTTTTTTTTTTTTTTAACAAAATCCGTACGTGTGTTCCGAAACGTTTACGCACGCCCAAAATTTTCCCCAAGGGGCTTGGGGGCCCCAAAGCCCCTTGGAAAAGCCCAACCAAACGGGGCCTAAGAGGAGGCTAGCATGGCTGCATGAGAATGTGAGAAAAGAGAGAGTGAGTGAGAAACCTATCTTCCATTTTTTGAAAAGTGGGAAACATTTTCTCTTGTTTTTGAAGACTTTTTTAGTTGATGGAAAATGTTTTTTCTTAACTAGATGTTAGATATTTTCATCTTCTTATTCTGAAAATGTCTTCTTGGAAGTTGTTTTTGCAAAACGAATGGACTCGAGTCCCATGTAAAATTTATAATTGCTATTCTAAAAAAGTCTTGATCCTTCCCACTCTGATTAAGATGTTAGATATGTTTCATCTTGTTAAAATAATTGATAGAACATTCACAGTTTGTCACTTTATTAACGACACTTTTATCTTAACAAGATTAATAATGTTATATTCAAAAAGATAATTTATCAAAATTAAATTTTCTATGATCACCATTATTGTTATCCTTAACCACAATTATAAATAGATTATAAGTAAACAGATAGTTGACATATGATAGAAAAAGAACAATACACATAATGAATCTAATGATTGTGTATCATTATTCACTGTATCAAAAGTCATATATAATACAATAATTAGCATAATTATTCATTACTCAATTGGATTTTACAGATGATTATTTAAAATTTCATAATTAAATATAATGATGCTCATTAAATAAAAATTGCCTTAGTTATTAGTTATTTTAATTTATGTTATACAAAACCAAATAAATTTGAAACTTAACATGTAATGACGAAAATATATTATAAACTAAAACCTGTATTTTGCCATTCTAATCAATATGTCATTAATATTTGAAAAAAAAATTACTTATAACATAATTATACATTGTTTACAAACAACAAGTAACCTGACTACTACATATCTAATATCGTAGTGTGTGAAGTTGTTCAATTATTATCCATATTCATTTGCAATTGCAGTGTTAATCAACCATGAATTTAAACCCATAAATTCAAGAGATATATAGTATGGTGGAGAAGAAGAAAGTTAGAATATGTATATGCTAGGGAGAAGTATAGTAGAAGTGTTAAAAGTTGTGTATGACACTTACTTTATTGCCAAAAATTTTCACCGGTTCACTTAAGGGTTAAATCAGAGAAAAACGATCACTTAAGTACCAATAATGAAATATTATGGCCAAAATGATTATGTGGCTTTTATGATTAAAAAAATAAGCTAAGTTGGATTTTTTATTAAAAATTTAGTTGTGTGAACTGGCAAAACGACATTGCTCAATCCAATGTGGCTAGGTCAGACTAAATGGCATTGCACCAACGCCATTGCCCAAAAACAATGTCGCACATGATAAATGAAAGTTAGGGCTCTAATGGTGTTCATCTCATTGTCCACCATTCTCCCTGTTAAGTTTGCTCACGATCCTTGCTTGTTGTTTGTCACTCGCCATTTTTGTCGCTCTTGGTTCGTCAAGTTCTTATTCCTCATCGATTCACTCAATTGGAGGGAAAAATTAGGCCTCAAGCGAGGAAGGCAAAGTTAGGGTCGTTACTGCTAGAGGAGAAATCCTTGAAACAAATTTGAGCCACTGTTGAAGTTCCTGTCTTTCATTTGCAAGATTGAGCTATTAATTTGAGGGGCAAATCAAATTAGGGTGTGAATTTTGACTAAACAGCCGGTTAGGGTTTCAAATTTGGGTCTCTTTCAATATGGGGATTTAGTATTCTTATATGGGGGAAAGCTAGTAGACAATGTTGTTTATGGTTTAGATGCTAACTACACTCTTCAGCAAGCCATGTTAGCCTAAGAAATTAATAAAACAAAAAGGACACATTGGATTTTTGTTAAAGAAAATCGGAGTTGACATTGAAAAGATTCTTTTTCAAAAATATTGGCACTTAAGTGATTCGAGATAAATTTTTTGCCTTAAAGTGAGAAACGTATATAACTTTTAACATTTTTATTGCACTTCTCCCCTATATGCCATTATATTTTTTCAGCCTTCCCTTGGTCCAATGAAGTGAATGGATGTGTGCAAATCTTCAAATATAACTTCAGAATGTAACATCTCCCAAAAGGTTTACTAGTAGAACCTATTCCATACATCATACCTTCAGGAACAAGCATTGTACCTTTTGGACTGAAATTGTTCCTCGCACCATTTCGCGCAAGGATGATATCCTTTCATTTTCACATGCATAATGTATCTTGATTTCCTTCACGAAAGGAAATAAGTGGGCAAGTTTATCAAAGGAGTTTTCTTTATGAAAAAAGGGGTATATCGGGAATCTTGGGAGGATCTGCCAGCGAGTCCCTTAATAAACAAAACCCCCCAATCAAAGCGTGGAGGGAGCACAAATAGCATCTTCATGGTGCAGAGCAGGATCGACAGGACAGGACTTCCCAGAATGGCCAATGATACCATTTTTATAGCACGAAAGAAAGACAAATGGAGTGATGCATGCAAAGATCCGTGAAGATCATGTTATAGGTTATGATGGAAACTGGGACGAAGGCGAATGGTTGAATCAGGGCAGCAACCACAAATCGACAAAGCGATTAGGAGAGATCATGTTACGCAAATCTTTTAAACAAGGGTTTGCACGGCACAGACTGCACTTTCATGTTGGATGGACACGCGAGTGTACCGTTATCCGTGGACATATATACGATGGAAAACTCACTACAACTAATGCAATTTAATGACAGATGAACACTTAGAATAATTCTGGTGATGATGATGAGGAGGGAGACATGAAAGTTGGACATGTTAGCCATAATGCAAAGCGTGCGTGGCAACTGTCATGTCAGCTGGTAATCTGGGGCCAAATTTATTTAATCAGGCTTTGTTGATTCTTGCTTCCTATAATGGTGCATTCGCCAACCTAGAGGAGCATATCGACATGTAGGGCTTTGGAGGAAGGAACTAATTTTGTTTAATGTGCATTGTCCTCCTAGTTTGGTCCATTCAATTTGCTTTTTAAACTTTTTTTCAACAAGTAACGTCTTCTTTTAACTTTCAATTTCATTTATGTTTTATTATTATTATCATGATTTTATTTTTTTTTATCTAGGACTCCATCTACTAGGCTATCGATTTAGCCGACCACCTTAGCACGCCAGGCTATCAACTTCGCCGACCACCTGATACCACTGGGCTATCAACTTCGCTGACTACCTAGAGCCACTAGGCTATTGACCAACATCGGCTGACCACCTAACGCAGTGACTATACGTGGGGAAAAGCTAGCACATGACCTCACCATCATAATCCCCCACTTAAGACGTGTTATTCAATTTCATTTATGTTAGTTTTGAACTAATCTAAAATGACAAATTATCATCCTTACTTTAAAAATTGATTCCACACTCAATCGGTATAAAACGTGGCACTTAATATTTATAATGTCATCTTCTTCTTAGGTTCTCAAGAGATCGATGAAACTAATAGGATTGAATGAATGATTAGGTGCCATGCGTCGAATTGTAAAAAGAAAAAGTTCTCTGTACTTGTTACTAGTAAAGATTTCGTTTTAGGTTCTCAAGATATTGATGAAACTAATAGGATTGAATGAATGATTAGGCGCCATACGTCAAATTGTAAAAAGAAAAAGTTCTCTGTACTTGTTACTAGTAAAGATTTCATCTACTTTGATTGATATTTCTTTATCTTGGTACGGAGCTTTTTCTTTTGAGCACCAACCCAATGCTTTTCTCAATTACCTTTACACTTAGTCCAACCAAACGGATCAGCATCTCCAGCTTTTCTCAAATATTAATGGGGCTAATCAAACCGAAGAGACTTATCGATTAAAAGGACCCTCATCAAGATCAACATGGAGTATCCGCCAAATATATATATCCGCATGGAGGACACTGGGAATGATAGAGCAATGTTTACATCAATTATTAAGGGAATACAAAGGACCCGTGATGGTGTTTGGTCACATGGTAAAAAGAAAAGATCCGACTGGACATGCTTTGATCCTGAATCGTCCAAAGGACCCCCTTTTCCGAGTGAATCGAATGCTACAAACAGAAAGTGATCGAGCATATAAACCTGAAGATGCAATGACATCTATCCTAAGACCAATCACGCATGCAAAGGGAGAATTACCAAAAAAGTCATAAACTTATTGCAATTGTACCAATTTAGTCCTAAAATTTTTGTTTTTTTTTTTTGCCAATGTAGTCCTAAACATTTTACAATTGTGCAAATTCAGTCCATTCGGTCAAAATTGATCGGCCGGCGTTGACGTGAACGCCGGTCATCCGGCGAACACCGAACATGTCATTTTTTTATATGTTATATTATTTTATTATTTTTGAATTTTTAAATATTTCTTTTGAATTCTTGAATTCTTTTTTTTCCCCATCTTCTCCTTCCCTTGGCCGGCCAGAGGTGAGGGTCGGAGGGCAAGGCCTCGCCGGCTAGCGAGCTTGGCCCTTGCTAGATCCGGCGGGGCCTCGCCTAGCCTTGGTGAGGGCCAAGCTCGCCGGATCTGGCAGGGCCTTGCCCTCGTCGGCCCTAGCCTTCGGCCAGTGGGGGCAAGCCTTACTAGTGGCCAGCGAGGCTGACCTCCCCTGCCCTTGCCTCTGGCCAATGCCAACTGGCTAGAGAAAGGAGAAGGTGGAAAAAAAAGAAAAAGAAAAAAAGAATTAAAAAATATATTTAAAATTTTGAAAAAAAAATTAAAAAATTGCCATATCAATGTTCGCGGCCTTGTCCTCCGCCGGCGTGCATCCACATCGGTGTCGGTCAGCCAATTTTGGTTGGATGAACTAATTGACACAATTATAAAATGTTTATGACTAAATTGGCAAAAAAAAAAGTCTAAAATTGAATTGGCACAATTGCAATAGGTTTGTAACTTTTTTGGTAATTCTCCCCGCATGCAAGGCCGCTTAACAATACTAACATAAATGGAACATGTTGAGACACCCTTGTGAGTTGAATTAAAAAAATTTCACATTGCAGTATTAGCATAAATTAGAGCTATTAATAACTTAGTGACTTAAACCTTTATTAAAGATAAGTTTAATTAAATATATTCATAGGCCCATACTTAGACTCCCTCTTGGCGATCTTCTTAAGTGAAAGTATCGGACTTCTATTGCGCACTCTTAACAAATGGTATCCTAAGAAAAAAAATCTCTTGACCAACCTGACTTGATTTTCGGGCAATGGGCGTTATGATGTGATTTGGAGTAGTAAGTTTGGTTTTAGCTTTCGAATGAAGATGGGTTCAACTAAATATGTTAATGAGCTCTAAAGAGTGAGGAAATATTGAGGTTAATACCATAAAAAATTTCAAACTGATACACTTATGATGAATTTATCTCGAACTTATTTTTGAATTATCAAAGACCCCAAACTAGTATATGTGTTACACATTTATCTTCCGTTAACTTATGTTGAACTTTACTATGAAATTATTGAACTAAATGACACATAACGATAACTCAATTGATCTTTACCCAAAAAAAAAAAACGATAACTCAATTGATGTGGCAAATTTACGTGGAAATTTATAACTCTCTTTGTTTCTTCAAGTAGCCCTAATTTGAAACAAATGGGTCTCTCTCTCTAAGCACACTTTCATCTTTGATAATCTTCTTGCCTTGGATTTTTTTTTTTTTATTTTTAGGCTTGTTTGGCTAACTCATCCAAATCACTAAATTAAGATAAGTGGTTTGAAGGGAAGCGTGTCATAATTTAACTCTATCAACAAAGTTAGTTGGAAGACGATCTAGTGTTTTCTGTGCTCTAAGGGAGACATAGAATGTGCCCTTTTAGTTTCAATATAGGGCTTCTTGTAGAGAGAGAGAGAGATGGAGTTCAGCATGTACTTACCACATCAATTGAGTTATTACCATATATCATCTAGTTCAGCAATTTCAAATAAAATTTGACCGAAACTAACAGAGAATAAATATTTCACAAGTATATTAATTTGGAGTCAGGTAAATTTGTTATAGATATATTAATTTGGAATTTTAAAAAATCTCAATCCACTTCACTTTCCCTCTACCATCTCCAACCACCTTAAGCCCAGCCTCCTTGCCTCCCCCTCCTTGCCATCGGCAAAGTTGCTAGCGCCGAGTCTAAGACGACCATTGCTGGGTGTCCAACCCTCTATAGGTTGTCTTTGTGGTCCGTCTGCCTTTGCTTAATTTCGTTGCCACAGATCAAATCTAGGGTCATGGAGACGGAGTTGCAGGTCTAGAAGTCGACCATTGTTGCTCAAGGCCATGGACAAGCCGCTGTCACTGGAGTCATGGTTGCAGATTTGGAAGTCTCGTCACAGCCTTGGACGAGCTACTATGACCAAATTTGAAGGGAAGTTCGCTTAAATCTCGAAAGGCAATGTCCGCTGCTGTAGTACGGTCCCGATCCGAGGGCATCTAGGAATTCATCATCGGATCTCGACTTTCAAATGTGGATGTCCTCAGGATCTCAACCTCGCCCGTCAGTGTCATGGACAAGCCTTTCCCGTGCTCGGAGAAGACGGAGACGAAGAAAAGCTTCACGATTCATTCTTGCTTTATTCTTTTCTTTGCTTCTTGTTTTCAAGTCGCAATGTCTGAAGCAAGTCGCACGGGGACTTCAAGAGTAGCCTTTAGATTTGGACTCAGTTGAACTATTAGATATGGAGTCATCGTGCTCGCTGCCATGGCTCCGAATCTGGAGCTCATGGCCGCAAGCTCCAGATTTACAGTCATGTCTGCGAGCAATGACCATCGTTCGGCATCGACCGCCATGGACGCCAGATCTCAAGTGCTAGTTATAAAGACGCCTGAGCGTGTCCTTGATGGTAACGGGCGACGGTCAAATTTGGAGGAAAAAAGTGGGAGGAGGAGGAGGGATAAGAGAAAAGTTAGATTTGTATCTTTTTAATCCAACTTAGTAAACCCATGTCAACCAAATTTTAGACATGAATGAAAAACGCGCGCAATCTCGGCAATTGACATGACTCTTGGCAACCATTGAATATTTTCTCCCAAAGAGTAGCGTATGGATTCAAATTTTAATATAATTAACCTTGTTGATACTCGTTCTTATATTAGTATCATGATACCATATGGTGCATTTACCAACCTAGAGGAGCATACAAGGGCCGAGCTGATTTTGTTTAATGTGTGATGTCCCCCAAACTTTGTGATGTCCCCCAAACTTTGGTTGGTTTAATTACATCTTTGAAAATTTTTTTTTTCAACGCGTAATGTTTTCTTTGCACATTTGATTTGATTTGATTTATTTCGGTGTTTGAACTATTTGAATGTTACCACTAGGCACGCGGCCTAGGGATGAGGGAATTAAGTGGGGGTGGGGATGTTTAGGGTGCAAATGGTAACATTTCTGTTCCAGAGAATAATTTCTTTTGAGAAATAGTTCTTTTTTGTTTTTATTCTCTAGAACAATTTTTGAGTAAAATAATGTGTTTGGTAACTATACCAAATTTCTATTCTCGGAATAGAAAAAGAATAGGAATGTGCTCGGTATGATCAATAATTTTTTGTATTTTTTCGTTTTTTCTTTTTGCTCGCCGACCGCTAACCACCGAATGTCAATCGTTAATTGCTGACCACCATCGGCCGCTAGTAGTGGTGGGTGGTCGAGCGGTGATCGTGGTCAAGTGTCGCAGAGGCCGATGGTGATGGTTGGCGGCGACGGCCGATAGTAGATGGTTAGGCGTCGACGATGGTCGTGGGTGGCAACAGATCCAAGGGTAACGACAATGGCAAGGAAGAAGAAAAAAAATAAAAATAGAAAAGAAAAATAGCTTATTTTTAGAAATTGTTCCCGAGAACAAAAAGTTACTTTTTTTTAACTTTTTATTTATGTTACAAATCTATTCCTTGGCCACTATTCTATTCCGAGAATAGAATAATTAGTTGACGTTACCAAATGAATTTTTATTCTTTTTTTTATTTTGGGGAGCAAAAGAACAAAGGAATAGGGGAATAGAAATGTTCCCATGCCACCCCTTAGTTTCAAGTGTGGGAGTGGGGATTGACTTTCATGCTTTAAAAAGAGGAAAAATAAAAGTATGAGAAAAAGAAGAGATTTAGAATATGATAGATAAAAACAAATATTTTAATATTTAATTGCCATCCTTACGTTAAAGATTGATTCGAAATTAAATCACCTTTCCAATTTTTCAAGAGATCGGTGAAAGTAATCAAGAATGAATGGATGATTAGATACTATGCATAAAAAGAAAATAAAAAAAGAATACTTCTTCATACTTGTTACTAATAAAGATTTAGGCAAAAGCCATCAAAACCTTAAACTATACTTAATGCGACACATTGACCTTAAATTTTTTTATGTGATATCAAAAATCCTAAACTTGTACTTGTAAACATATTTACCCTTGGTCAAATTGTTGTCAATAAGATCTATAGAAAATTTGCCTACATGGATGCTAGAAAGCAAATAATATTAACATAGCATCCGTTAGGGGTAAGCATGATTCGGGTCCCATGAATTGAGAATTGCCCATTAAGGACCGATTCCGAAAAATTAGAAGCATGAATCGCTTGTTGGTTCCATGGATCCACTCAAAAATTGGACTGTTGATCTGGTCTGGTTTTCGAGTGGGTTTATCGAACCTGTTCCAATGAGTTTCACGTACTCAATACAACATTTTTGAGTAAGCTAAAGTAAAGCAAAAAACAAAGAATGTCTCTATTCTTGATTGCAAGATTAGTAAAAAGATCGGACTCATCTTTACCAAAAAAAAAAAAAATCGGACTCATATTAAAAGTAGGGAATTAATGGACGTTGAGCTTGAGAGTGGAGGTTGTAAGTGAGAGATAGAGAGATGACCCAAACGAGACCACAGTGAAATGAGATGAGCACGCAGTTAATGGTTATTGAGCTTTAAATTATGGATTTTATAGTTTTTCATTTTTTTTTGGTCTAAAAATTTATTCAAAATTAAATATATGTATTTATATATTACCGGTCTAGTCTGGTTGGAATTAGGAATCGAACCGATATCCATGGGTTCCAACAAATTTGAACTGAGAATCAAATTGGCTCCCTTAGGAACCGCCGATTTCGGTTCGGTCTGATCTAGTTCCAAGTGATTCAGGTGGTTCCCATTTTGCACACCCCTAGCATCCACATGACTTAAGTGAAATAAAAATGACCTTATTTTGGCTGAAAAATCATCTAACAAAAACTTGACAAAGGGTAAATGTGTGATATATGTACATGTTTGGATTTTTTTATGTCATGAGAAAAAGTTTAGGGTAAATGTTCTAGTGGAAATAGTTTTGGATTTTTGATATAGGATATATGTGCTATATTATGGGTAGAGTTTGATCTTTTGTGGCTTTTTCTTAAAGATTTCAATGCTACTTTAGTTAATTTGCTCTCAATCTTTGACAGATCTTCGTGAGATAAAAAAAACTTAACATCATTGTTGGAGAGGGTTAAGTAAATGATAAGGTTTGAGGAAATTATTCCCAACACGATACCTAGTGCTTTAGTTCAATCACTTTCATACATTTAAAATCACATAAAGAGTTAATGCCATAAATGATTTTTGAACTTTGACTTAATGTGTAATCTCATCTATGGACTTTTAATTGTTTGATGTGGTACATAAAGTATTGGTAAATATTCAATATAGTGCTTCTATTTGCTAAAATAATACATTAGACATCATTTAATGATGTGGATTACAATATGTTGAGTTGGATTTTTAAAACGATGAGTTAACGTGTCCATCTTTTTATTCATCTACTTTAGGGAAAAATAAAATAAAACGTTAACATGTCCATGTTTATTTGATAATGTGAATTATTACATCTTTATTTAAGATGAATATCTTGTAATTATTTTTTTTATTGTCATCAGTTTAAACTTAACATATTGAAAGTTACATGAGCAAACTTTGTTAATTTGAATTAATAGAAGAACGATATTGGACATTTCATATAATTTAAGGACTAGATTAAATATTTATCAATAACTTAACAACCACATTGAACAAAATTAAAGGTATAGAGCCGGCATTAAACATTTGATAAAAGTCCATGAACTATTTATATCATTTCCCCGTGCATAAACGGATCTACATCTCACAGCCTTTTTCATACGTACATGGTGCTAATCAAACCAAAGGGACTCATTAATGAAGTAGACTCTCGTCAATATCACCGTGAAATACACTGCAAAGGATGGAGCAATGTTCACATCAATTATTAATGAAACGAAAGGAGACATGTTGGTGTTTGGCCACATGGTCAATAGAAAAGATCCGACTGGACTTGCTTTGATCCTCAATGGTCCATAGGAGCCCCTTTTCCGAGCGAATCAGATGCTACGAACAGAAAGGGATCGAGCATATAACCCCGAAAATGCAATGACGTCTCCATGCCGACACCAACTGCACGGGCAAGGCCCGCTTAACAATGCTCAACACTAGTGAGAATGATTGAAATTTTCTCCTATCATCTAACAGGTTTCTTCGAAAACACTATTTGAATAAAGGGCAAATGTCAATGAGCATCGCATGATGCTTCTTACGATTGTGGTAAGCTCGTTTGTCCAATTTTAGAGCAATGGAATCTTTGCGATTTACACAACATGAAAGTTTCCATGGCGATAAGTATATAGTTACAACACTTTATAATCGTTCGCACTTTAGCACTTAATCAACATATTTCGTTAGGCAAATGTAAGGCATGAAGAGAAATCCTATTAGAAACTTGTTTTATCAAATGATGTGGCGAGTAATTGAGTGCTGAGATAAGTGGGACCAATGCTATGGATGACCAAATAGATTAAACATCCAATAGGATACTGCAACGTCCCTTAATTACATAAGTTTAGTATGATTTTTTTATACATGCAAGACGTAATAGCATTACTTTTTTCTTCATCGTTCATTAATAATGGTTATATTTAAATACGATATATCGGTTTACCTTATAAGGATCTCAAGAAAAGGATTGATCTTAATAACTATTATTTCTCATCGTTTCCTGACGAAACAAAGATTATTTCTAGATTGAGAATATGTCAACATGTTTGTTTAATGGTACGATTGATAGTTAGGTCTCAATAAGAGTTGAGAGCAAGTAAGATAAGAGTTGCAAAGCCGAAAAAAGCAAGGTTGTCAATGTCAATCGAGGTCGTTGGAGGGTCACCCAAAGTGAATGTAATCGGTTCTATTTGAGTTTTGGCATGGACCACCCACTTTTTCTTTTTAAATAATAAGAAAATAATTAATAACATTTTCATTTCCTAAACAAATGGTGGTCAATCTTATAGGTTATCAAATATAATCCACTGATTTAAATGCCCACTGAAATTTACCACGTGCCCACATCATTTTGTATAATAATCTTCTAATTAATCAATTTTTATTATCTCGAACACAAAATAACCTTACGAAGTTAGCATTTTGATCACACCATGCACACTCAAGCTTAGTTTTCCTTAATAACGTGAGATATCCACCAACATTTCGTCCCGCTTAACATGCTTTATCAAGCATACTTGTTTATTTCTTGTTTGGGATAATAATACAAATGAATCCCTAAACTCGATTCAATTTTTTTGTATAATATCACAAATGAATTCCTAAACTCCAGTTCAATGTATAATATTATTTTTAAACTTTTAATTTATGTAATGAGATTTCTGAATTTTGAGCTCAATTTGTAATGTCGTTTTTAAACTTTTATATTTAACATAATTTATATATATATATTCAATATAGTTTTCAAATTATATGAAAATATTTCAAAATTTAAGGACCACATCAGATATTAAACCAAAATTCAAAAATCATATTACATAAGTTAAAAGTTCATAAAATTTACGGAATATTTCTGTCATTTTCTTATCTAGCTTCCTTGTCATTTTCAAATTCCGTCCATGACCCTCTCACGGCACGCACAGTCCCTCTTTTGGTCAACGCGTGAAGATCCACAGATCCACATGAGAGGCTCCTCGAGAAGGGAGGTACTTCCCCTGCGCAGTGTCTACTGAACCACATGAGCCTCGGTCTTCGCTTTTTTATTTTTCCTTTGGTCAGTACAATCTACTCTCTCCCTCTCTCCCTCTCCCTCCTGTCCTGTCCGGTTGTGACTTGAGCCTGCACGCTTCGGCCATGGCAGACGGAATCTCTGCTTTTTTCTCAGCAGCCCCTCTCTGACCTCACAACTCATGCCCCTCCCCCTCCTTTCCCCTTTTAAAAAAATCGTTCCTTCCGCTTGTGCGAGCCCACAAGCACCTGCTCCATTTGTTCATATTCATGCTTTTGGGTGGGAGGGGAGTGTGTTTACATGCACCTTCTCCCTCCCTATTATTCTGTACTCTTTTTTTTATTGATATATTCATATTTCTCCATCCTTTCTTTTCCCAACCATACTTTTGATGGATGGATTCCATATTCGGATTTAATTATATATACGGCGTCAATAATATTCATACTTATAATTCATGAATAAGACTATTGACTTCCTTCAATTAGTGATGAAAGAAGACACGACTTACAATCCGCTTGAAATTACCGATTTTGACATTTGAACGACCCGCACGAGTTTACAGGATCCTGAAACTAACCTTGTTTCGATGTGGTTTTGCAATGTCAACTGAATTTAGATCACTGTTTGCCATTACTCATGCATGTAAATTATTTAATTTTTTTGCATTGATTACATTAATTTATAATGCGTTGTCTCAGCATGTTCAGGCACATCCCCATGTCCACCTGCTGATTGTCAAGAAGACCCCTCTCTCTTGCATCTCTCACATGTTCTCTCTCCTTCCTCAAGCAAAGCAGCTCCCACTTTAATTTATTCCCACCCAACTCTCTCCTCCATCTTCCCTCTCCTTGCTCAGAACACTTTCACCTCTGCATTTTCAGCCACTTCCAGAAAGAAAAAGAGATAAGTCAGAGAAATGGGGTTGTCCCAAGAAACTTGCACAGATCCTGAGAGGCCACGCAACGAATCAGATGCTCCGATGCAAGTTTCCCGTCGGTACACCGACCACCAAAACGAGTCACGACTCAAAACCCTCCTGAGGAAGATGGTGGCGGACTTTGGGTTGTCCTGTTTTCGTCCTCTGACGAAGAAGCAGAGCCGGGACGAGGCCGAGTGCGAGGATAAGGACGGCCACTTGGAGAACAACAAGGCGTGGTTGCTTGCGGAGTCGAGCGGCGGCGGGGGCCGCCACGGTCCGGAGGTGGCCAACTCCGACCCGCAATCCGTGCACTCGTCCTTCAGGTTCACCTTCTGCTCGCGGGTCGAGCTCGAGCCCTTCAGCGTCGACGCTTCCGCTGTCGGCACGACGGTTCTCATGCTGAACTTGGACAATGGCCTGGGCCAGTGCGATGCCCAGGAGCTCAAATGGCGACGGGTTGAGTCGCTGGAGAAGAACATTGCCCCGGTGGCCGATACTTTGATCAGATTCGGCTACAGTGAAATTCTCTCTGCAACTCGCAATTTTTCCAAAGGTGAGTACAGTCCAGTTGGCTTCTGTTCCTCTTTTCCTACTTTTAAGATTTAGGAAAGAGCTCATTTAGGTAGATAAACGCCACCAATCAAGTTGATGAGAGAGGTAAGGCACGGGTCAAATCGCATTAATTGGCCAAATAATGAGCTTATTTGCACTTTCACGGCACTCTCCGTTCTCTTAACTGCTAACTCAGTTCGCGTTTCGGTTGCCGGTATTAATTTCGAGACCTGGAGTGAGAGTGTTTGCCCCGTTATTTTGTAGGCAGAGTGCTGGGAAGAGGGGCATTGAGCTGTGTTTTCAGAGGAAGGGTTGGGTACTTGAGAACAGCAGTGGCCATAAAGCGTTTGGACAGAGAAGACAAGGAGTCCCCAGAGGCGTTCTTCAGAGAGCTGATGATTGCAAGCTCGCTTCACAACCCAAACATAGTCCCTTTGCTAGGCTTCTGCATCGATCCGGAGGAGGGCCTGTTCTTGGTGTACAAATACGTGTCCGGCGGAAGCTTAGAGCAGCATCTGCACAGTGAGTTCTGGTTTGGAAACTCGCTGTTGAATGGGTTTCAATTTCTGGGTGGTTTCTTGAAAATTCGGTCTTCCTTCTTGCAGATAGGAAAAAGGGAGGTAAGGTTTGCCCTACACTTCCATGGTTGGCGAGGTACAAGGTCGCTGTCGGTGTGGCCGAGGCTATAATGTATTTGCACAATGGGACTGAGAAATGCGTGGTTCACAGAGACATCAAGCCCTCCAACATTCTCCTCTCCTCCAAGAAAAAGCCCAAGGTCAAAAAGTCGATATTTTTTAAGTTTTGCTGCTCCATTATCATTTTTTTTCCCGTTCATACCGGTCAAGAATAGTCATTCTGATGCACCTACCTCTTGGACTTGTTTGCACTTTGCAGTTGTGTGATTTTGGGTTAGCTACATGGACTTCTCGACCATCAGTCCCTTTCCTGTGCAAAACTGTCAAGGGAACATTTGGGTATGTGTAGAAGTTAAAGGGAAAAAAATGGCAAAATAGAGAAAAACAGGGAATATATTGAATTGGGCTATTTGTTGATTAGGTGCATGGTTAAGACGTTTCTTCAACTAATGTGTTTCTAACACTTGACCTGGTGCAGATATTTGGCACCTGAATATTTCCAGCATGGCAAAGTGTCTGATAAGACCGACGTTTATGCTTTTGGAGTGGTTTTGTTGGAGCTACTAACTGGCCGAAAACCAATTGAAGCAAATAAGCCTGCAGGGGAGGAGAATTTGGTCCTATGGGTAGGTTCATCTTCTGGCTTTAGATTTTTGTTGCTGTTCACTGCTAAAATTAACATGTATATGCACACTCCTCATAAGCAACTTATGTGCGGAAAAGAGGTCAACCAAGAAGATATGGAATTGACAATGGCAATTCGCTAGTCCTCAGAAAGCTCGTTTACTTTGGAAGTACCCTTAGTCTAAGCTAAAACGTCTAGAAGTACCTTTAATCTTGCTAGGAAACTGCCGTAATCGAAGTGCTTTAAAGCTATATTAATTTTTCAATTTTATGAGGTTTTGAAATTGGAGAGTTCATCTTATTTCTTTTTGCAAAAAGAAGCAAATAGTTTGCATCTCATGACGTTTCAAAGCATCAAATCCATGTGCCTTCAGAACCAGATGTAGCTGGTCCTGAAGTTACTGAACTTTCACTGCAGCAAACTTGGTTTTGGCATTGAATCTTCTCGACCTGTTGGCACAATGAAATACAATACTATTTCGCCTTTTTGACAGAATTGTGGGAAGTTATAATAACTAAAGTTATCCTGAAAAATAACCATCATGTCATTGTCTCACTTGCCTAATAAAGAAGCTCGGAGCACTTAATTGCATTGCCTATAATTCATGTCGAGTTTATTTTTATAATTTAAGAAAAAGCTCCTTGAAACCACTATAGAACTGGATTTGTCACGCAATACTATAAACTAATGTTTTCTTTCTTTCTTCATTATTTTGGAAGTTAAGCAAAATATTATGACACGAGCTAGATGGTTAGTATTTTGAAAGATCTCATGTCAGGAAAATAGTGGGTTTAGTGTTAGGGAGTCAGAATATTTGAATGATGTTAGTCATATGCGTATGTTGGAAAACTACCTATGACATAACTTATCCTAATCTGAAAAGGTAATCCTACCGGTCCTTGTAAAGCGCTCTGCATGTAGATGTGGCTTTGTGTTCAAAGGATCTCAAACTGCAAGATTGCAACTACTGTTTATATGCCTACCTCCAATGTATGCCCGTCAATATGCACTTCTGGTTTTGGAATTTCTTTGTACATAAGCAACAGCATAAGGCACGATGTACTTACCATGGGCTATAATGGGACTTTTACTGGTTCTGCAGGCGAAACCCCTCTTGCAGAAAGGAGTAGGAGCCATCCAAGAACTGCTTGATCCACATCTTGGACCCACTCGTAGAAGTAATAGACAAGTTCTGAGGCTGATTCAAGCAGCACACGTGTGCATAAATAGCGAAGAATCTCAGAGGCCGCCCATGGATCATGTCGTCGCCATTCTAAGAGGCGAAGAGGAGCCTTCCTCATTAAGTAGGAAGGCTGGAAATGGATGCATCATCGACTTTTACAGTCAACTACAACAATCAAAAACCGACATGAACGGGCACCTAGCCCTGGCGATGCTAGGAGTTCCTGACTTCGAAGACGACGATCACTTCTTCTGTCGTTGAGACTTGAGAATAAAAGAAACCCAACAATTCCCTCCCGGATTTTCTGCTTGGGTTCTCCGAAGCAACTCCTGCTCGGAGAACGGAAGTGGAGAAAGGCTGTCGGTAGAAGCATTAGATAGCTGCGGGAGCCGAGTTTGGAGATCAATTTCTTGTGTATATATCGCAAATCTCCCCCTTTTCCGAGAGGGAAGTGTAAAACGAATTCTCAACCTCGATCCTGGAAAAATTACATTGCATGGTCCTCTAGTTTGGCGGGCGGTACCCAGCAGTTTCTTAAATTTTGAATGGTTTCAGGGATGACCCTGACACAACGCAAAGTTCATGTGGATGTCCAGTCCTTTTAATCCACGGATGGATATCTCATTGGAAGGCATGCAACTCTTTGTGAGATCGGCAGCTTTTCGTGAATCTGGTCGGTCCAGTGTCCATTTGAAAAGATGAACAGAGAGATGGGACCAAGGCCATTTTCGAGTTCTGCCATGGGAAGAAGAAAGGCGAAAACATTTCTCCACTTTGGGATACTCTGTTCAGCTATGGAGGCTTGCTTCATTGTACACGATCTTCTATATAGATTTATACCATTCCCCGTCTCTTTCTTTCTCTGTTTATTGCGCATTTGAACGTATTCGAGAATTTCATTTCATTTCTTTTGGTCAAAAAGTGACATACTTCAGCTAGTGAAAGATAGTAGGGCCTGAAAGACGGGCTTTGGTACGTAATAGATCGCAAAGAGCTTGGGATGGGCCCGTGGGAGGATAAGACCCAGTTTGGAGGTATAGAGTTTCTCTTTCGTGAGCTCTAACTATCCAATCCGTAATTAAATTGACCTTCTAAAACAATGAGCAGCCCAAATTTTTGGGGAGAAAGATATTTCCAAAAGTTTTTATCGCTCGTTTAAGTATTAAATCGGAGAAAACCGATCATTTAATTGCCTTTAATGAGAATTTTCAGTCAAAGAAATTACATAGCTTTTATAATTTAAATTTTTGGGGAGAAAGATATTTCCAAAAGTTTTTATCGCTCGTTTAAGTATTAAATCGGAGAAAACCGATCATTTAATTGTCTTAATGAGAATTTTCAGTCAAAGAAATTACATAGCTTTTATAATTTAAATTTTATCTGGGCTAACAGTTTTTATTTTTTATTTAAAAAAAAAATCAGTCCACATGGATAGATGATTGTAAAAAATGACGTTGTTCCTCTGAAATTACGTCTTCTTCTCCCTCTCACCATCCTCTGCGCCGCCGATTATGAAGCCACCACGCCTAGCACCGCCAACTCCTCCACTCCCTCGACAGTCAGTGACCGCGGCAAAAGCATCGTCAACCCATCCATCTCCTTCGAGAACGTTTCCGCCATGCCTACATCTACATGCTCATCTAGTTCAGTCCATGTCCATTCCAGGCGCTTCCTTTGATTGAGCGACTTCACGCTCTGTTGAGAGTCCTTGATTGTTGCTGTGAAATCAAGCTAAAGCTCATTCGTTTTGCAGTAAATAATTTTCAAAGAAATATTTTTCGGATTTTTCAACACTCGTTTTACAAAAAATGAATTCTTTGAAGAAAATGTAAAAAGTGACATTTTCTCACTCGATCTATCTTATCTCACACTTCTATAAATCCTCACTTCCTCCTCTCTTTTTTTTTTTTTTTCGAATTGTTTTTTAATTTTATTTTTCTTTTTAATTCAAATTATTTTTAATTTCATTTTTTTTTTCTTTGTTTCCTATCTTCTTCTTTCTTGACTAGTCATTGGTTGTCGCTAGACAAATCTCATGCTTGTTGATTTCAAGCTCGCGCTTGTCCATCTGGCGAGCCTCAAGCTCGACACTCACGCTCGCCAATTTGGGAGTGGCGAATCTCGTGCTCATTGGTGAGCTCGAGGCTCGTCTGTGGTCAGTCGGGACCGTCACCGTGGCCAGCCATTAGCCAAGAAAGAAGGAAATGGAAAAAAAAAAAAAGATTTCAAAAATTAAAAAATAATTAAAAATTGATTTAAAAAAATGAAAAATCCATCTTAAAAAATAAAATAAATGAAAAAGAGTATATGGAGGAAAATATTTTCCTTACCAAATAACGAAAAATATTTTTTACTTCATTTTCAAGTTTCACTCGAATATTGGAAAATAATTACATTTTCTTAAAAATAACTTGAAAAATATTTTTCAAAAACACCATGTTTTTCATGAAACGAACGGAGCTTAAGTTCTCTCTTATTTTCTGACTTTCATTTTATGATTCAGTCAAAGGCATTGCTCCTCAGCCTTTTTTTGAGATTTCTTCATCGATTTTTCTTCTCCATCGCTCTCCTAACACCAAAAAAGCCATCATTGAAGAGCAAGGGATTCATCACGCATGCACTGATCAAACGAAGAAGTTGTTGATGGAAGCGATTTTCCTTCAAGACATGCACTGATCAAACGAAGAAGTTCTTGATAGAAGTGATTTTCGTTCGACTCGGCTCGCGATTTCGGACGAATTGTTCTGGTGGCTGTCGCCCTCGTTGACAAAAGTCTCTTCGCCGTCACTCACTTCCTCTGTTTCACCATGTCTTATGGCGAGAGTGTCCAAGTGGTTGAATCTCGGCTAAAACTTCATCGCTCGTGTCCATCTTCAATGACAACGAATTCCAAGACCTCTTTTTGTCAGTTTGATGACTGATGGCGATTAGGAACAGAGCAGAGTGTAAAATTTCAGCTACTACCGGCATGAAAACCGGCCATGATTTAGTATCCATTGACAATTCAAGCTTGCTATTATGATGTTGCGGTCCGTGGGGCGGTGCTTGGCGACGGTAAGGTGAACAGCGTCCAGACGAAGATGGGAAAGAAAGCCAATGAAGAGGCCTCTAGAGAATAGGGAAGACCAAAATCGGAACGAGAGAAAGTAAGAGGACCAAGCTTCAGCGATAGAGTACAAGTGTCGAGCACGACTAGTCATTTTCTTCGAAAAAAAGGCTTAGAGACTGCAGAAAACACAAGTCAAGCGAAGGAATCACTTCTGAAGAGGATTTTCCTCCCTCGGTGATTGTTCTGACGGGTCGATCGTCCCTTCTCTCTCTGGCGTAGGACTTTGAAATGGATTCAAATTTTTTGGATAGCGCCACCGCGAAACAGAGTACAGGAGAATCGGAATGTGATGTTAGGAGGGTCGTCATTGACAGTAACAATTAGTGGAATTAGCTCCAGCTCTCTGGAATCGCGAATCGCGTTGGATGAAATCGTTTCTCGAAAGGAACTGTCACGAATTCATGCGTCTTTGGTCTGCTCTGTTCTGTGCAGAATGGGAGAAGGAAAGCAACCGAAAATAGGATCTTTAATGGTCGATTAGTGTTTTTTAAGCTTCTAATTCTTGGTAACACGAGAGGAAATTTCGTTTTCTTCCTTCATTTCCCCATTTTGGTTGTGTGAGAGAGCTTGAAGTAGTTCGCGAGGAATCGGATTAGGTTTAGGGCTTTTTTTTTTTTTTCAATTTGTGATTTAGGTTTTATATGTTGGGGCAAACGTTGTAGACAAAGTCGTTTAGGGCATTGTATGTTATTTGGGCATGAACAATGGCCACGTCGGATTTTCGGTGGTTCATATTGGAATTACCACTTAAAATATTATCTTTTAAAAAAAGTCATATTAAAATGATCTAAAAAAACTTTTAACATTAAAGTGAGCGCCAGATATGATTTTTAATAATTATACCATCCTTCCAAATATTTGAAAAGGAGATTAATATATCTTTCTAGATCTTAAAAGTTTTTGACATCTTTCGGTGGTGTCGAACTCGTGACAAAAATAGTTCACCTACAATCCTAGAAATTATAGTTCCGCCGTTCCTTTCCGTCGTTGTATAATCATCGCAGCAATGTGATTTAAATTTAATCAATACTGTCGGATACACAAACTTAGACAAAACATAAAACGGTTCCCGTATCACCCAGCAACCATTTGTTCTTTGAAATGCGTTTGAACAGAATGATGTCCTCTGTGGTTGATTTGCTTACAACGTTTCTCTGAGGCTTTGACAATAAAGTCATTAATTTATAGAAATTATAAGTCTGGGTGATGTTATTATTTTATTTGGTCGGAATGGGTGAAGTTAGTTGACTTTTTAATTATTTTCTAATATCATTTACCTGAAAAGTATGTGGTATCAAGATTACCTCTTTAAAAATTTGTTATTTGCGGTTAATTTTCTTTGGGAAAATTATTCAATCAATTTTGAACATCTTGTATAGGTGCGAATTCAATTCAAACTCCTTCAATGTTGTTTCAAACTTTTGCACGAGATTTTAGATTTAGTCATTCAAGCTAATTTTAAGCAGAAATTGGTAGTGTGTTGCATAGGATAGTCGGTAATGACTAGATCGTCATGTCAACTCTTTTCGTGAAAATTGATCGGAATGACTATATTGGAATTTCATGCAAAGATTTAAGATTAAAATAACAAAATTGAAAAGTTTAAAGTTGAATTGGCATTCGTATAATATGTTCATGACTGATTAGGTAATTTTCCCAATTTTCTTATGAAGTGCTAAGCGTTTAATTGTATTGAATGTCATTTTTTATAGCTTAAAGGAAATTTTCTGTCTTGCACTTCACCTTTGAACTTTCGAAACACATTTCAACAAAAAGAAATTAAAACATCCAAAACAGAAGTGCTAATCCTATTATTGTACCTTATGTTCTACTCTGTTCCATTCATTTTAATCATAACATTAATATGAACTTCCATGTTTTCCATCTGGAATTAGAAAAAGGAGATTATTTCTACTTCTAAAATGAGAAAGTCTTAACTTTTTCCACGCTCTTTAATAGTTCTTTGTAATAAATAGTTATTTGAGTATTTCTAATAATCAATTTTTTTATCAGCTTATATTCAAATTAACTGACTATTTCACATAAGGAGTTCCCAAACCTTCCTTTCTAAGGGCGCGTTTGGTTGTGTTTCTGTTTAAAAATTGTTCCGGGAACGAAATAGAAAAAAGTGTTTACGTTCCGGGAACAATTTTTGAACAAAAATACGCGTTTGGTAAACTTGTTCGGGAATAAAAATAAACAGAAACATGTTCGGTAAATTTGGATAATTTTTTTATTTCTTTTATTTTTTCTATTTTTTTCTTATTTTTCCTTTTTTTCTTTTTTCTTTGTCATTTTTTTTTTTCTTCTTTTGGCCGGCGAATGGCCGGCAAGAGCCGAGCTCGCCCGGCCGACGGGGAGGCGCGGCCTCGCCGGCCACCGCCGCGAGGCCGAGGCTCGCCGGCCGCCGGGCGAGCTCGAGGCCGGATCTGGGCGAGATCGAGCTCGCCCCGGGCCGGCGCGAGGTTGACCTCGCCTTGATCCGACGAGGCCGAGCTCGCCCGGCCGGCGGCGAGGCGTGGCCTCGCCGGCCACCCTGTGTGAGGCCGAGGCTCGCCGGCCGCCGGGCGAGCTCGGCCTCACCGGATCCGGGCGAGATTGAGCTCGCCCGGCCGGCGCGAGGTCGGCCTCGCCATGGCCGGGCGAGCTCGAGCTCGCCCGGATCCGGCGAGGCGACCTCGCCCGCGGCCGGCGAGCCTCGGCCTCGCCGGATCTCGGGCGAGCTCGAGCTCGCCCGGCCATGGCAAGGCCGACCCTCGCCTAGCTACGGAGAGCGTCGGCCTCGCCGGGGACGGCGAGCGTCGGCCTCGCCGGGGCCGGCGAGCCTCGCCGTGGCCGGGCGAGGCCGCCGGCCCTCGTCGGCCGATCGCCGGCCATGGCCGAGGCCGACGACCGGCCAAAAGAAAGAAGAACAAGAAAATAAAAGAGAAAAAAAAGAAAAAAAAAGTGTTTCTCATTTGTGTTCCGAAACAAGAAAACACAAAATTTGTGTTTCTTGTTTTCGCTTTTTTTTGTTCCTGGGAACAAAAGAACAAAAAGGAACAAACGCATCCAAACGCTTTATTCCTTTTTGTTCCTAACAAAAAAACAGAAAAAGTGTTTAAAAACAAAAAAAAAAAGAACACAACCAAACGCAGCCTAACTTACCATAACTCTTGTCAGAACTCTGAGAAATATTTCAAATCGATTCATGCCTTTTTGCTTAATATATTGTCTCATGCTTTATTCTTATATATTACGGTGCCGTGACAGGAATCACTAAATTTGAGTTTTTTTTTTTTTTTGTAAGGAGCTACATTCATGAGTGAAATAGAGCGTGCATTGTGTAAAAATTGTCCTTTCAAGGAGCATAGTGCATGCTTTGTTCAAATTGTTTAATTATAATTTAATATGCTTCAAAATCAATCAGTAAAATTATGTCCGTTCGTTAAGAGTCACGCCTAATAGCGAAATAATATGTTCATTCCTATGGCAGTTGTGTTTCTTATAAGATATGAATATTCGTTGAAATAATGCATCTTTTAATCTACTTTCAAATGATTGAATATGAATAATCTTTCATATTCAGAATAATAGTTTTTATATTTGATTATGTTTGTTCATATTTCTAAAAACTACCAAAGGACCGAATTACTGTTGTTTTTCTTCAGGAAAAATGGCCTGTATATATTCACCATATGAGTTTTCATTAATAGGATTTACACATTATCTCACATATAAATTAAATTATATACATCATTACTCGTTTGCCTCTTTTTATATGCGTTATTTTTCGATATTCATCATTTTATATTCTAATAATCTACTTAATTTTAGTACTACTATCTGTATTATTTATATTTGAATTCCATTATCCGCAAGTAAATGGTCTAATTTTACTTTTGGTCGAAAGAAAATTTCATTCAATTGTCAGGATTAAATATGAGAGGAATATAAAAAGTTTCCAAGCAAAACAAATCCTAAAGAGCTGCAAAACAAAACAAAATCCAAAAAAAGCAGAGTATAGCCTGCAGCTTGCAGCTATAAACACATTCTCATCTCAAAATACTAGATTTGTCACGGCATAGAAACACAATTGGCGGCATAGAAACACAATTGGCGGCTGAGGGCGCGTTTGGTTGTGTTTCGTTTAAAAATTGTTCCGGAACAGAAATAGAAAAAAGTGTTTCGTTCCGGAACAATTTTTGAACAAAAATACGCGTTTGGTAAACTTGTTCCGGAATAAAAAATAAACAGAAACATGTTCGGTAAATTTGGATAATTTTTTTATTTCTTTTATTTTTTCTATTTTTTTCTTTTTTCTTTTTCATTTTTTTCTTCTTTTGGCCGGTCGCCGCCAAGGCCTTGGCCGGCGACCAGCCGGCAAGGGCCGAGCTCGCCCCCGGCGGGTGAGGCGCGGCCTCGCCGGACCACCGCGGGCGAGGCCGAGGCTCGCCGCCGCCGGGCGAGCTCGGCCTCGCCGGCCCGGGCGAGCTCGAGGCCGGATCTGGCGAGATCGAGCTCGCCCGGGCCGGCGCGAGGTTGGCCTCGCCATGGCCGGGCGAGCTCGAGCTCGCCTAGATCCGCGAGGCCGACCTCGCCCGAGAGCCGGCGAGCCTCGGCCTCGCCGGATGCGGGCGAGCTCGAGCTCGCTTAGCCATGGCGAGGCCGACCCTCGCCCGGCCTACGGCGAGCGTCGGCCTCGCCGGGACGCGAGCGTCGGCCTCACGGGGCCGGCAAGCCTCGCCGTGGCCGGGCGAGGCCGCCGCCCTCGTCGGCCGGTCGCCGGCCATGGCCGAGGCCGACGACCGGCCAAAAGAAAGAAGAACAAGAAAAAAAAGAGAAAAAAAAAAAAAAAGTGTTTCTCATTTGTGTTCCAGAAACAAGAAACACAAAATTTGTGTTTCTTGTTTCTATTTCTTTTTTGTTCCTGGGAACAAAAGAACAAAAAAAGAACAGAAACGCACCCAAACGCGTTTCTGTTCCTTTTTTGTTCCCAGGAACAAAAAAATAGAAAAAGTGTTTAAAAACAAAAAAAAAAGAACACAACCAAACGCAGCCTGAGTCACTAGAAAATTAATGATGGGCACACACTGTGATCATTTCCTCCAAAAACTAAGGCTTACACTACGCACCAAGGTTCAATGTCCTCAACACTATCAATGTAAACAATAATAATATGTTGAACCACCATAAATTGAACACCTCTAAGAAACTTCCACATCTCTATCAGGAAAGAAAAACTTCCAGATTTAGATTTATACCTAATTCAGGAGAGGAGAGTTTTCACCGAGTATTGAGAAGTTATATAACAATGTTCGGGCTTTGGCTGGATTGGTAACGAGTTACTTACCAAATTTTCAGCTGCAAGCAGATTTATACCGCGACGACGAAGAGGAAAAACAACGAGTCAAAGATGACACCACGAGGTGAAGAAAGACTCTTGGATTAGATTTGGAGAGGCAAAAAAATAGAAAATCAAAGCCTATAAAAATAAAGTGGAGCAAAGCAAGGATGAAGCTGAGAGAGCCTGCAAGTGAAATTTCTTCGTGTGAGGGTTTTTCGGGAGAGAGAGAGGGTTGTCGACAAAGAGAGACTAGGGTTTGGCCGATTTCAATGATCTAGCTAACTCAACAATCTGCCTTCTCTTCATCTTCACCGTCTCTGTCTTCATCTTCATCTTCAGCCAACAATTTTCACTTTCATATACATTTTTCTTTTTTTCTTTCTTTTTCCAATCATTTTCTTAGCTACCGTCTATGTCCTAACGTGACCAGCAAGACCAAAACAATATGGGAAAAATGTTTAGTTAGATTCTCTCTCTATGAAGCTGTGATACGTGCTTCGTGAATCTGCCATATGAAATGATGGAGCTTCAGCGAGTCTGGTGGATGATCTCTATGGTTGTCGTGCTTTTGTTGGTGTGTGTTCCTCATTCTTCGAGGGCTGAGGATGTGTATTCCACAATGACAACTCAACTCTGAAGAAGCTCAGTTATAGCAATTGATTCGTTCGGTAACTATGTTGCTCCCTCTCCTTTGCAGCTCTTGTTCGTCTGATGCTTGACTAGAACATGCTTAGTATGGCGATGTCCATCCTGCTCTTGCTCTTCACTGCAAATTTTAACACCTAATTTTGCATCAACTCCTCGATTGAAGGACAAAATTGAATTAGAGCTTGAAAAAGAAACGAATTTAGCCCCAATTCATTAATTTGGGGTGAATTACCCACATAGACGATGCGGTTTAGCACTAATATTATTGACTTAACTTTGTCAGTGAGTCATGTTTGACCGTTTACATTGGAATATTGCAATGAGGGATTTCAAGCCAAACAAATTGTTGATGACACCAAGTGATCTTTAAAAAAAAAAATTATTTATCAAAGTATACTTTGGCACTAAAATAAGCACCATACAAAGTTATCCCACTTCTATTTTGTTCCACATTTCACAATAACAAGAAAGTTTTGGTAGATAATTAACTGTTCACTTTGCATGATTATCATAGCAAAATGCTTGTATTCTTTTTCATGGTTCTATTTCAAATTAACTGAATATCGTATATGAATAAAACCTAATGTCGAATGAAGAATCTTGAAATATTGCTTAGTGAAATTGGGTTTTTATACATCTTTTGAGATTTTGTGGGAACGCTACTAACTATTTTAAAATCTTAAGCTTTTAAATGAAGGCACAGTTTAATATTTAATCATTTGAACATTTCCCCTCACGCTTAGTCTACTCCTTTTGTCTTATATTAAGTATAGACATTTTTAATTGGGGAAGCAAAGAGAGTCGAGAAAGATTTGAACTCAGAACCTCCGATTATAATACTATATGAGATTTTGTGAGATCACTTGCAAACTGTTTTAAAGTTTAAACTTTTAGATAAAAAAGTGATTTAATATTTAATTATTTCAACACAAATCGAAGAATAATTCATATATATATATATATATATATATATATATATGTTGATTAAAAGATAATAAAAATTTTGGAAAATTTTAAAAAAAGTTATTCACATCAAAGTTAGTTACGTCATGTAAAACAACTAGTATAGATTGGATTGCCAAGTTGGTGATTTTTGGCCAAAATTAGCCGGAATAATTATGCTAAGGTTTAGGATTAATTTGGCAAAACTTTAAAATGTTTAAGACTAAATTGACATAATTGAAAGTTTTAGGGCTGAATTGACCGTCGTACATTAGGTTTAAGACTTTTTGGATAATTTTCCCGAAAAAGTATTTCAAAGTCATTAGAAAAATAATGTAATTGATGTGATTAGAAAATTATATTTATGTTATATGGTAACATTTGTAAAGAGCATATGTTTATTGTAACATAATAGAAAAACTGATAAATTATGTTGTCTGCGCAGATGCTATAGCCAAGATACATATTATTTAAAATTGATTTTTGCCTTTTTCGTTCTATATGGAGTTGTTTCTTTACTGTTTTAAATTAGCGTGTTTCAAAATTAATTGGTAATGGTACTTTTTTATCCTCATTTTCCTTTACAATTGAAATAGTAAATCTAAAAGTCGCCTCTTTCCATAATACATGGCTATTCATTTACAATATGTGTTTTAATTTGCTTTTAAAATGAAAATGATCCATGAGTCGACTTTTTCCTATTCTCCCTTTTACCCCATACTGATAACATGTGTATATTATATATTATCTTATTTCTCCTTTATCAATGTTTGAAATATCTTTTACAATGGACATGAGTAAGAAAACATTTTCTCAATATTTTAATAAAAAAGAATGATTTGCTAGCAATCGTGCTTAACTTATTTCACAAAAAATAAATAATTTAGAATATCATCCTAAAAATAATTGCTTGTATCTATTGAAATATGTGATCAATTAAAAATATTTTCACTATTGGCAATAATTTATATCTCAATATTTTAGTGGACGATGAAAATATTTTTCGTTTATTCATTTTTTTATGCAATACAAAAGATTATTTTTAGTAAAATAATTTTCAAATTATTTATTTTTTGTGAAACAACTAGAAGTTTGAGTGTTGATTCGATATGTGTGGAAAAATAGTCCATACACGATTTTCATATGTTTATCTACAATTCTTATTGTCTGTGTTCCTAAAAGCAAAGAAGGAAATGTGCAACCTGAATTTAAATGGAAAAAATATCATTGATGAAATTAAACAAAACAACAAAATTTTCATTGCTCTTCTAGTATTTTCAAAAGTACAACCGTTAAAATTTACATAAGAAAAAGAGAACAAAAAAAGGAAAGAAGGATAATCCGTCCCTTCATACTTACACCTCAAGGAACGTACAAGCAAACCCATACGATCCAACTACCGGGATGCATTGCACTCATCTTATCTGATTTCTCTTTTTGTCTTTATATTATCTGATTTAAACTCGATATTTTGCACTACAAGAATTACCACACTAAAAATAATGGACACAGCCCATGAATTTTGGTAGAGGTGATTGGTTCTATGTTTAGGTTCTTGATCTGCAACTTACTTTATCAAAATCAGTTTCTTATTCGAAATCAATTCCCTCATAGACGAGTTAGGTAAAATCTACCCATGAATTGAGCCTATCTTTCGGAGAATCAAACCTTAAGTAGTAGAACTACTTCTTTAGGAAAATTTGTGATAAAGTGCTTAAGTCATCGATCTATTACCTACACTTTTCAGGTTTGCAACCCATCTTGAACATATCCACCTCTTTGTTTAAACAATTCAATACCGGTTCCGTTTCCTAAAATTTGGAGCTTTCGTAAATGTACAAAGACTCGATGCATTTAATAGGCAACCAAAATTCAGAGCAGCTTTCCAAAGTCCCACGGTCCCCCGCAGTAGGTTGCTGCACGTTCTGCGTGACCCTGAGAAAAAGGTAACTACAGCTTTCCCACTTTCACGGGTGTCTCCTAGGACCACTTCTCATCCGTGAGGTCACTTATCACATATTTTTGAATTTATATGAAAAAAAAATATCGCCAGTGTAATATATTTTTTTTTCACTTAAATACATTTAAAATTAGAATCTACAATCACTACCATGTCAATTTATCACCTGCATAAGTGTACATAGGTCGTGATCTAAGGTGTTCTTGGGTAGTTTAACAAAAGAAAATCATTGATAAAATGACAAGTAAGCTTATAGTTTTCATTCATGTTTCATTTATTTCTCAAACGATGAATGATTTGAAAAATATTTTCGTAAAACTAATTAGTTATATCATTTGAAAAAATTAGTAAAAGATATTTTCGTTTAGAAATTTTTATAATCGATATAAGTTTTCGTTTCTAGGAAAATATTCTAAAAAATGTGGGTTTTTTTTTTGGGCAAAAAATCAGACCCTTATTGTCTTTTTCTTTTCTTTTCTTTTTTTGGATTTACATAACAAAATAGCGACAATGTAATCTTTTCTTGACACTAGGGCTCTAAAAATTAAGATTTGTGTCCATTATCATGTCAAGTGATCACCTATTGCAATGCTGCGTGACCTCACGGCGTTACCTTTCATTTTTATGTAGATAGTGGTTGAGATAATGCCTTTTTTTTTTTTACTCATTTTTTGTTATTGCTATGCATTAAGGTCTGCCTAGTAACTTGGAAGACCTCGACTTCTAAGTTCTAGTCTGCGGTCCACCAATTTGGCGATTCAAGGACACCTCAAACAAGGTTAGAGATATGATTTCATTGGATGTCAAATGCAATCCATTTGTTTGAAGAACTATCTGTAGCTTTCCATATCGCTTATAGTATGTTTGGTCGTAGTAATGACAATTACATTAGACTTTTTTTATATTGCCCGTTATAATGTATGCTTGTGATGATAGCTATTAAAGTGTATTCCCTATTATATTCCGAGCTAGAATATTTATTAAATCACCCCCGGTGCACTAGCCATTCCCGCCTAAAAGATCCCTGCCTGTTTTTGCCAACTCACTCTACCAAGGTTAGGCTATATTAATTATAACTAAATTTATTATGCTATTATATCACAATGACAACATTTATATTTAATTTGATATGATCACATATTACACGATCAAAAAATAGTTGGTCATAATCATAGTGAAGCACTCGGTGAGTTAGGTTTGCCCCATCTTGCAAAATTATGCTATATTGATAATAAGTAACTATCTTATTGAAAAATATTCTTATGTAACGATTAGCATAATATTGGTTGCTTAACATCAGGTATAGCAATCAAAATTTTTGTAATTGACTATCATATTTATTTTAATATAATGATTATCTCAATCACTAATCATTCAATGCTCAAAATTGTTGTTTGATTATTATTTCAATCATGATGATATTTATATTAATTCAGTCACATACTATGTGATTAACTTTTAAATAAAAATCATATATATATATATATATATATATTCATTAAAAATTCAATTATTAATTATAGTATATATCTTGAAAATAAATATGGGGTTTTGTACTCATAATTGGCTATTCAAGTAATATTTATAGTAATATAATATTTATGTTAAGATAACCGCATGTTATGTGCTTAATTTAATAATAATCTTACACAAGAATAATAAATATTTGATGTAATAAATCATATTATCTGATAAGGTTTATGGGGTTTAAATTCATAGTTGACTATTAGAATGACTCTTATAATATTATCTATCTGAGTTTGGGAATTCCCATGCAAAACCGCCCTTATTACATGCTACTCAAGAAACCAAAAAGTTTCGACCCAAAAAAAAAAAAAAAAAGAAACCAAACAGTATAATACATATCATATTACTTAAATCAAATAGCATAGTAGTTATTACAACTCCATTACATTATAACGTAATAGCATATTACAGGCATATTCCATCCTTGCGTCCAACTGGGCTGCTGATTCATGAATCTAGAATGCTAGTCTTATATAGAATTTTCGTATGGACCCATTAATCTATTGCAATCAATCCTTATTTAAACATCTATAACTGTCGGTTTCACAATAGTCAATCGCAATTCAGAATCCAAAGGGCGATAGCTATATGATTTCTTTGGTCATGTCCAAAATGGTAATGTGGACACATATCTTTCAAATGCTCTCATCAAGTGGATCTGAAGTTGCCGATCGCCATTGGCTGCGGCCAAATGGAGAAATTTCTTTTCAAGAACGGGAATTGCGTCACTACTTTGCTAAGTCTCTCGCAAATGATAAAAAAATCATTTCAAGAAACAAGTGAGAAAAGGAAAGAGAAATAGTAAGACAATTCAGCACGGTTGCTCTGCTTTAGGGTTTACGCGTTTTAATCTTTTGCGCAGACCAATGAAGGACCGCCGTTATCGGGAGTCTTATGTTTTTTCGTGCGTTCCCAACTTTCCAATATTAATCTTAAAAATCTATTTCCAGGAAAGAAGCTCGAGGAGATCGTCCAATCACAAGCATCATTCAAAAAGCCAGTGGTATAAATAAAATAAAATAAAATCAAAATCTTTCCAGGGTCACGATAAATGGACGTGACATCTTTTTCTCCTTTCTATATTGGTAAGAAAAGTTAAAAAAGAAAAATCGATAGTTTTGACACGAATTTTATGGATTTAGAAAATAAGCCGCTATTAAAAAATCTTGATAATTACGAATGAGTGACCTCCAGTTATTTGACTGAAAATTTCCTGATGCCCAACCGACTGTATCTTCCGGGATTTACTAAATTCCATATTAATATTGTTTCATACAAAAGTAATAGTATAAAATGATCCTTCTTTCTTTACATTAGAATTATATAACAAAGATTTCATGAGTTTGTTGGGTATTTAACTACCAAAATTTTCTCAGTAATCTTACGGTTTCAACCTTCTAATACAAAATTTCTAAAAAATTATATATTAATTAAAAGGAACATAATCTACATTTAGAATTAGCGGTTCTTAAGTTAAGTACCCTATTTCCAATTATATTTCAACAGATAGATGTGTAGCTAAATAATTTCTTTTAAAAGGAGATAAATATATGCATAGAAACTTAATTCTTGATTTTAAGTCTTTTGACTCTTTTGGTAACTAAGAAGAGCAATCCATCGGTCCATATTACTGTGAAACACCGATATTTTTCCGAAGCCTTCGTGTCATGTCGGATACTCTCCGACACTTGGTTAACGCGTGTCAAAAAATTCGACGCCTAATCAACTCAATTGGGAATTTTGACATGTGAGTTTGGAATTTCGATATATGATTCTCAATTTTAAAAAATTTCATTAGATGAGGTTCAAAATATAAATATATAAGAAAATAAAAAATAATAAAAATAACAAATGGGAAAGAAAAAAAAAAGTTACTTACCTATTTCCTTTACCTTACCAAAAAAAAAAAAAAAACCTACTCTTCTCTTCTCTTCTCTTCCGACTCTCACTTCCCATGACACAAACTTTAGCCCTCAAGTTTATTTTTTTCTTTTCTCTTTCGACACGCTCTAATACGCAAGTTCAGAATATGGATTGCTCTATTTTTTTTCCTCCAAAATTTATGGATTATTTGAGTAGAGTTGAATTTGTAAAATTGAAACAATGAATAAATATTAACGAATGGTGGATTAATGATTTTAACGTAAATTCATTCTAGGCTATAATAATAATAATAATAATAATAATAATAATAATAATAATAATTATTATTATTATTATTATTATTATTTATTTGTGAATTTGAATTAAATTAATTTGATTAAAATAATCATACAAATGAAAAGTTATCATGTAGATATAAAAATATACATTTAATATATAACATGTCCTAACGTGTTAGAATTTTTTTTTTTAAAAGACGTATCGTGTCGCATGTTGCATGTTGGTGTCGGTACTATTTGCTCGAAATCATACGCTCCACCCTCGTCCCCCAACCCCTTTCTCCCTCCTCTTTTTTTTTTTTTTTAATGTATATTAAGTCATTCACCTAAATCAATGTGCCGAATCCACTCAGGGTCCGTTCTTTTTTTGTCCACACTCAAATTCCGTTACTTCTTTTCTCCTTATATTTTCCCCTTTTTTAACTAATTAAATGCTTATACTTTCAATTTGACTAATCAAATTTTGCTACATTTATTAATCTTCTAATCAAGTCCCTCCACCGTCAAATCCAATTAAATTTAACGGACGTCGGATGACATCCCAATATAATGTGGATAAAATATGCCGATGTCCATGTTGAAATATGCGAAAATTTTTAGCAGATGTCAGCAAAAACAGAGTATAATGTCGATAAAATTTAGTGAATGTCTCGTTCACATTGAGGAATTTTATGTCCACACCGCACTGTGAAGTTGTCTGAAGGGTGTGCCGGCTCAATTTAGTTGGATATTATGTCACATGGACTTGATTAGGAAATTTATCAAAGTAGAAAGATTTAGATTTGATTAGATGAATTGAGAATAAAGATATTTGACTAAAAGAGAAGGCAAAAGAAGACCGACAAAAGTGATGAAAATAGAAATTTCTTCGAATACTCATCGTTCTTTATCATCATGATCAAATTTGATTCAGGAATTAATACGACTAGTGTAGGAGATTTCAAAAGAGATTTTTACCATTGGTCTTTCCTGTTCTGATCAAAATTTGATCAAGATAGAATATGACTTTTAATAGCTTTAAAAGTCTCCTCCTATATATAAAAAACACAACCACTCCAACATGGAAGGGAAAGGTGGGGGATTCAAATCCCCACCTTTTCAGGAGTTGGGATAGGTGAGAGTTAGAGTAAGAATAGAATAAGATTGACCAAAAAATTTATAGAGACACACACATATAAAACACAAGATATTCGCAAGAAGAAAGCGACGCTCCCTATTCTCAACAATGGCCAAAAGTGGCGGCTCAAGTTCAATTCCGAAGCCGAGGTGTTCTCTGGGCACCATGGATGAGGTGAGGCTAGTCTTCAACAAGTACGACGCGAACGGTGACGGCAAGATCTCCTGCGACGAGCTGAGGCAAGCCCTGAGTGCGCTTGACCCGACGGCGGCCACCCCCGAGGAGGCGAGGCGCGCGTTGTCGGAGATCGATAGGAACGGGGATGGCTTCATCGACCTCAACGAGTTTGCCGAGATCTTCACGTGGGGGCCGGGTGGCGGCCGCAACGAGCAGGAGGAGCTCAAGGGGGTGTTCGACATTTACGACCTCGACAAGAACGGGCGGATCTCGGCGAAGGAGCTGCACGCGGTGATGAAGAAGCTTGGGGAGAAGTGCTCGCTGAGCGATTGCCGGAGGATGATTGGCTCCGTCGACAGGGACGGGGACGGCCAAGTCGATTTCGACGAGTTCAAGGCCATGATGACCAAGTCAAGCGCTTCTGATTCTTAACAAGTGACGATGCATGGGCGTGGAGTAAAACCCTTTTCCCTCCTATTTCTTCTTCTTCAGTCGATTTTTTCAGTCACGATTGATTTGGGTTTGGTTGCCAATTTGATATGAACAGTATTAATCTTTTTGACTTTGATTAGGGATTCTAGTTGGGAAGTACAATTTTTTTTTCTCAATGTTCGTAGTGTAGTGTGAATATCAGACTCTTTATTCTGTAAATTGGCAAAATAAGAAAATAATTACACAAGCATGATTTAGGCAATGGCACATATACATTTTTTTTTTTCCCCATAATTATACGGTAAAAAGGAAAACAATCTTTTGGGAAAGAGATCTTAGAAGATTTTATTCCAGAGATCTATCTACAGGAAAAAGATCCGTTTAGCGATTTTTGGGATTATGATAGGCTTTATTTATCAACGGAACAGCAGAATTCTCCAGGTTAATTATGATAGGCTTTATTTTTGGGATTTAGGGTTTCCACACCAATTTCTAGCGATTAGAGATCTGTCTAGATCTTATAGTTTACAACAAGGCTCTGTTTATCTTTCTTCATTGGATGGAGAGTGAAACAAAGAAGCACAATATATATTAAATGAAATTTTATCCTTGACTATAAATCTTTCTGTATTAAGATCAGGATAAATTGAATAAACTTTTGAATAAATGGGGATGCTTTTTGAAAATAGACCTGCACAGTGCGTGTAATCTCTCGATATTTTATGCCAACCCCAAAACATCCTTCAACCTTTATTTCAATAAAATTCTTGCCTACGCGTAGCGCAATTGGCTTAAAAAATATGTTTTAAAATAGAGCATGAAACATTTTAACATATATACGTCATTTTAACCTATCATAGCCGTGAAAGGTATATAAAAAACTAAATTATCAAACTACAAGGCCACTAAAAAGTATGAAAATACAAATTCACTAATATGATGCAAAACGTTATGTAGTTTTACTATATTTGAAATGCATGTAAACAATAGAAACTTTTGTCGACTAACTAATATGGACAAGAAAACTTGATCTTATGTTATTTTGCTAAAAAAAAAAAATTGTTATATACAAATAAGTTAGAATTAAATAGTAAAATAACGAAGAGACGAGATAATAATGGTAGGTAAATGCAGCACGCACCAAAATCTTTCTTGCAATGACTGAAAGTCTAATTCTAGCAATATAAAGTCCGGGCACACTTCGAGGCAACACCTAAAAGAAGATTTTGTTGTAATACATTCATATAGGTATAGATGGTAATGCGATATTATTATATAATAGACCAAACAATCTTTTAGGAAAGTCAATACATATGCAAACAGTAATGTGATCCCATAATTTTTTTTTCTAGAATAAATCAAATTGCCCTTGAATTTATTCCTTTACTAGAAAAAGAGCATGAGGGTGGCATACGAAGAGAAATAATGAAAAACTAAATTAGTAAATAATATATGCCGTGTAAATATTTTGACACATATTTTAAATATAATTTAGAATCATCATCATGGATAAGACGAGTGGTGTATGAAATTCGTGACAATTATTTTAATTTTAGAAGGTAAGAGGTTCATATATTATTAGTCAAGCATCTTGATTATTGTAATTCACGATTTTGTCTATCTATAACTATGTAATGTATGCATGGGTTTGTCATGGGATCTTTAGGTAAATATTTTAGGAAAATCATAAAAAAAAACTAAATTTATTTCATCTGTATCAATTTAATTCTCAATCTTTTATTTTGGCCAAATTATTCTAAATCTTTTAACGATTTGTCAATTTAGTTATTCTAGCAAATTTTGATTGGATATTTATTCATGTAAATGCCAACAATGCTACATAGGACTGTCGGCATTGCCATTGACAATTTTTAATTTTTTTAGAATTCAATGACTTTTTAATACTTTTTTTTTTCTACGAAGTTTGGTGAGGGTTGTAGGCTGACCCTAATCACAACTGAGGGCTAGCTTCATTGGCCGATGGGTGATAGTCGCAAAGCCCTTGTTAGTAGTGGGCGAGGGTTGTGGCCCTAGCTAAGGTGGCCACTAGGCAAGGGTTGGTCGAAGACCCTTCCCGGGCTTAGAAGAACATAAAAGAAAAGAAAGAAAGAAAAAGGAAAAATAACAGGAGGAGGACAAAAATAAAAACTTATAAAAAAATCAAAATATTTTTAACAAAAATTATAAAAGTTGTTCACTTTAGTGTTGGCCATGTAAGATAGCGATGTTCACATTAGCTATTTTTAATTAAAATTGGCCGGAATAATTAAATTGGTAAATCACTAAAAAATTTATAATTAAATTGGTCAAATTGAAAAGATTCTGAATTGAATTGATATAAGTATAATAAATTTATGATTTTTTTGATAATGTCCCCTAAAAGTTTGAGGTTGAATGGCTATTTGGGTTTGCTTAATCATTTTCTTTGTACGTATAGTAAATGACAGCAAATTATTCTCCCACAGGAACCATCATCGTTTATCGGATCTTTTTTTTCCCAACTAATCTGATTTTGTGAAATTACTAAGGTTTATTATTTTGGCGTTAGTTTAAAATGTGTCGAGAAATTATTGTATGAGCGTAGGGATATATATATATCCTTGCTCCGTTTGACTTGCTAGAATATAGTAGCGTGCTCCAGGCGACACGTTTCTTCTCCATGATGCTGAGCTCAACACGTTTCTCCATAGGAGGAACTGAGGAAGAAACTCATTCCATCTCGCCTTGAGAGATGGACCGACTCTCCTTTTCTTCTTCCGAGTAATTACGTTAACAATCTCCAGAATTGAAGGATCGATCGTGGGTCATTTTCGTTTTTCCTTTCACAACCACCAGAAGTTACAAAAGGGTTCTATTATTTATTGGGCAAATGAGTATATTCTGTGAATATCCCTTTCCCATCAGAAGCCATTACGAGAATAGAAATGCTATCCTCACCTTTCGAATTTGTGCGGATGCCAGATTTATCCGTCACATACAAGTTTGCTTATGCCCTATTTGATAGCCATTTTGTTACCTTATTTTTCTATTCTTTTGTTTCCTTTAAAGAAAATAAGTTTAGAAATCCGTTTAGTAATGTCAACTAATTTTTCTATTCTTTAGAATAGATTAGTAGTAAGGAAATATACTTAAAATAGAAATAAAAAGAAAAAAAACTACCTTTTTTTTTTGTTCTTGACAACAAATTCTAAAACAAGATAATTTTCCTTTTTTTTTTTTTTCCTTTTTTCTCCTTTATTCCTTTTTCTTCTCTAGTCGATCACCAACCTCGGCAATGGGTCGGGGGAGCCTCATTGGCTATGGCGAGGGTGACCTTGCAGCCTCACCTAGCCATTGGCGAGACTCGACCTCATGTAGTCACTGTGAGGTTGGCTTTGTCCAGCCTTGATGAGGCTAACCTTGCCTAGCCACGGTGAGGTCGAGCCTCACGAATCTTTGGCCAGTCGCCAGCCATCTCTTAGCCTTGGCAACTAGGTATAATAAAAATTATAAAAATCTTAGAAAATTATTAAAAACTAAAATAATTCTAGGTTAAAAAAAATTTGAGAATTGTATCAAACATATTTATATTCTTTTTCTATTATGAGAATATAAATTTTGTGCAGTTATCAAACACATTATTTTGCACATAAACTTGTTTAGAGACTAGAAATGAACAAATTATTTTTGAACATAAATTGTTTCTAAAAATAGAATTGTTATCAAATGCACCCTTGGTCCATAAATTTCCAATCGTATTTCTACCCTACTTTCCAAGATTTAATGAGCCAATAAATTTGCAAGTCTTTCGTGAAAGGCCATGTTAACTTTGCAAAAAATGAATTGTTTGAAAAACAATTTCTTACATTTAATCGTTTATATCGTTTAAAATAATTAGTCAATGAAAAATATTTTCATTATTGAAAATAATTTAAATTTAAACATTGTTATGGACAATGGAAATATATTGAATGATTCATTTTCTTTAGTAATACAAGCACTCATTTTTTAGGAAAATATTTTTGAAGTCCTTCATGTTCCGTGAAAATAAACATACCATTCATATATGCTTGTTTACTTGAAAGAGTGATGCAAAGTCAATAAAGAACATTAATGACTAGGTCTCGGGAGGTTCATTAAGCATTACAATAGAGTAATATTGCAAGTTTTCTACATCTTGACAGGGATCGTGATACTCACAGCCAACGCCTTCAGATAAAAAATTTCTTACATCAAATATGTTTAGCAAATCTCGCCCTGACGGCACTCATTAGCATTGGTAAAAATAATTTTTCCCTTCTGAAAACTCCACTTGTCCCAGGTCGTTGAATGAATAAAAGGCGCGCATTGATCGCAACTAGCTTCCTGATTCAGTATAGTACAATACCGATTCTCAAAACCGATCCACGCCGTTCCAAATTATGGAAAGATTAAGAAAGGATATGACGCTCGAAAGATCATAGATTCACTTGAATGGCAGGAGGGAAAATAAATTCCTATAACAAACTTCATGGTTAGTACAAGAAAAACCTAAAAGAACTGCCAAGGGCCGGTGGCCACCATCATGCAAATACGTTGGCACTTGTTACCTAACATAAATCAATCAGTAATCTACAAAGGGCAACTTCTGCCCAGGTGCTCATGAAAGCCACCATTAAGTACAGAAGCTCTGTTTCTAATAGCAATGGCAAAGTCAAAACTTCAATCTTCCAGACGGTCAGTCCAAGCAACGCTGTCTGGTAAGGAATGTAACCCGCCCTGCGGTGCAGCGAATCTACTGAACCACATTCCTCACCACCGAACCGACAAACTACGCAAAACAAAGCGATGCAAGATGCGGAATCTTGTCCTGGACAGTTTGTCAGGATCATCTGGCCTTCAGTTCCTTGTGCTTCAGCAAGGAGCGATTCACGGTGCAAACCTGCTACTGCAAGAGCCATGCCCTGCCTTTCACGACTAGACAATCTTGATGCAAATGCGAGGTGGCTGTAGCAGCAGAAGATGTGGACACAGCTTCTTCGTTCTGATGCAGGTTATATGCTTCAGCATCAATCTTGCACAAGCCTGCTGCTTCTGAGATTTGAGCCTTCACTTCTCGGAAACTCTCCTCTGATAGGGAAACCTCCGCAAGGAGTCTCCATGCATAGTCCTCCGACGCATTTTCAAGGTCCTCGCATCTCTTCAGCACTATGTGTCCGCCAATCTCCCAGACGGCGGGATTTACTTGAGTTTCCAAAAGTTCTTGGCTCACTTCTCCCCGAGCTTGCTTCTCTGCATAACACTGACCATTGACAGAGAGCTCAATTAGATGCGCAATAACTAAAAACTTATGAGGAATATACACAACCTTGTTCTGTGGTGACCACCAGAATTTACTGAGGATTAATAACATTTCCTTATAGTCAGGATCCTAACTAGCTCCTTAAACACAACTCTTGACTCAAAGTTCCTTTCTCGTGTGAGATTTGGTCCATTAGTAGTGTAACTTCATTGGTAAATCGAGACAATGGCAAAGAAAGTCGAAATATATAAGAGTCAGTGCAGCTTAAATAGAAGAGGAGCATATGAACAAAAAAAACTGCACAAATGTTACATCACACTCAAAGATCTCCATGACGAACCAAGCAGAGCGCATCATAAGATGTGATGTCTTCGAAGACAAGAAATTGGACCTATGAAAAATAAGCCTCGTAAACAAAGATGAGACTTTGTGTGCCATGATTAAATGGCCCATATATCAGTTAAACTCCTATCACAATGGATCATCTTGAAAGTGCTAGTACCGCTATTTTTTTTTTTTTTGAACAGAGCTAGTATCCCTATTAAGTTGCACAGCAAAACGGCTCATGGACATTAAACTGTCAATCTGTTGGGAAAGGAAAAAATGAAAAGTTACCTGTGGAAATAGAAACACTCTTTTGCCGCAATTGGCGATCAGTATATTGAAGGGGATGTTGTTGTGCTGAAGGAGTATGCAGGAATTAGCAACTGCACTGGACAGATCCCATAAAGTATCTCCACCCTCAAACACAAGTGAGCGGACTGGGAATTTCAAGAGTTGAGAAACAACTACTCCATTTCTCTGCATGCTCGTGGAAGTCATTACTCTCAGAGTAGGAACCTTTTCGACCGGGAATGGAGAAGCCAAATAATACGCCTGTAATAACAAGAAAAACAAGGTAAGTAGGTAACGCTACTGAGTGGGATAAAAAAGTTATAATTTCCTTCCATAGAAAAAGAAAAGTAGCTCAATCAGCTAGTCAATATCATGGATCAAAGTGTGTTCAATTAATGTTACCTGAAAGTGAAGATGGTTAATGGTGGCGAATGCGCCGAGACTGTTGTAACCCACTCTGAAGAAAGGATCTGCTGCTTCTTTGGCCAAAGACAGAGCCAGAAAGAAGCTCATGTGGTCAATCCTCTGAGGCAAGCAGTCGAGAACACGGGGTATAAGGAGAACGTGCCCATACTCAATGGGGCTGACCTGCAGAAGTTTAACCACCTTATTCATCAGCAGCCAGTGGACATCAATGAAGCCATGCATAACGTTTAGTGTTAAGGAAGCAACGGACTTACGTTGATAGCTACAACATTAGGAGAAGTAGGCTTGAAAATGGCGGGTGGACTGGGGAAGAAGTGACTGTAGCAGTCATCACTTTGTTCAAACATAAAAAGCACTTCCTCTTGGCCCACTTTGGTGAAATTGAACTTCTTCTCATCGAAATCCTGGAGAACTTGATCTACTCGGAATTCAGTCGGCCGTTTTTTGAGGTGGCGCCCCTCGTTCAGCTGCACAATGAAGCCATACTCGCCAGGAATAACCTTTGTCTTGCATGTAGTTACATCGTAGCGAAATAGACCTTGATTCATCCGATTCTCCCACTGTCCAAGTAAGAGATTAAGCAGGAAAGAAGTCTCAGATGGTTCTTGATAAAAGATGGATGCTTCAGTGCAATCTTCTCTGGCTACCTTGAACGTGTACAGAGGAAGGTCTGATGCTGCAATTAGCAATTAAATCAGGCACAAGCCAGTGCCAACATAGAGAAAGTAATGAACCAAACATCCGCATCCTCTCTCTCTCTCTCTCTCCACATATAATGAATTTTATATATATACACATATATGTCTTTAATTGAATGTACTGCTGCTTTTTGATCCTCTAGGGTATGACGACAGCCTTTATTTTTCTCTAATCTTTGATTCTTGATTTCTATATTGTCCCTTCTCCAGGCAGTGGAGAATGATTGAAGATCAAGAAAAGCAGCTGGCCATTGCTATAAAAAAATATGCATCCCTCCAATTAGATAAGAATCAGAAAACCCCCATAGAACTTGAAGCTCAATCAAGAGTTCAACTTCCAGCATATAATATGGTAAGAAAAGAAGATGGTCCACCTCATTTTATTCCAATTTCACAATCAGCTTTATACACCAGCAATCAAAAGTTTGAAACCTCATGGTCATAACTTATGCGGGAAACAAAGAAAGCCAAATAGAATGCGTAATTTCCGGTCAATAGTCTGCAAAGCCCAAGAACTTAACTGGAAATCTTTTCCAGCAAGAAAACTACACTTGCCTTAGAACAATCAGGACATCAAAGAAATAGGGACGAAACATGTAACTAATTAAAATAAGATGAATTTATCAAAGCTAATGTACCCAATCGTCTCTATGTAAGTCTCTTTGTGGCAAAAAAGAAACATCCAAATCGAACAATATTCTAATATGCACACAAAGCGATACACGTTTGATATCTGCAGATCATGAGAAAGGTAAACCATCCAAATCCTACAAAAACAATCTATTCATCTTCAAATATATGACTAAACCGCAAACAATCAGCGAGAATGTTCTTATTTTCATAGGCCAAAGGAAAAGGAAAAGGAAAAGGAAAGGAAGAGTGTGATCACAGGGGACTTACCAGGCAAACAGCACTTTCCGAGGCAATTACGACCACATCCCTTGGCTTCCCCTTCAACAGCAACGGCAGCATTATCCTTCTCGCCACCCTCCTCCTGATAATTCGACACCACCGTGGCGACCCTCTTGATCGTCAACATCCTTTTGTCGTTCTAACCAAGGTCCTATTAATACACCGCAACGTACGTGTTGCAGCACAACAGCTACCCGCAAAAACAAAAGGGTGTCCCCCGGGATCCGCCGCCGGCTCAAAAGAGGTGACCCCCGGAAAAAGATAGCGCAGTTGGCTTCGCTCTGGTTTCTTGTCTCTGTCCCGGTGAAATTCGGAGAGTTCCTGTCGGAGCTTTCGTCCGTCGTGGAAACGCCGCTTCTTGCCAACCGAGAGACCCGGATTCCTCTAGATTCCTTCAGGTGATTCTGCTTCTCTCTCTCTCTCTTTCTTGAGGCGGCGAAATAGGAGGAGGGAGTCTGTATTTATAGGTTGGCGGAGCGAGATGCTTTTCCGAACTGAAGGTCGGGAACGAGACTTTGATTACCGAAAGTCAAAGAGGGACGTGACCCCTCCGATCCATTCGTATCCAACGGCTGCGAAGTGCCTTGACTTTTCTATAGAAGATCGCGCCGCTGCCATTCCGTGTTACGCGGTAGAGGTGCCGCTAGAGGTGAAGCATCGCTGCACGTAAAGGGCGGTGGATGTGCTCCCTCGGATCTCGACAGATCCGCATGATCCAATTGCTAACATGCATGAGGCTCATCACACGGATTCACCGAATAACTTCTTCGAACACATATCGACCCGTCAATGCGGACAAAGCCCCTTTCAAAACGTAAATCTATATAGAAATCGACAAAACGTGTGAAGGGTCCTTTGTTAATTCTTAGATAGGAAACACAAGCCGATGGGAAAATTAAAGATACAAAGATTAGAGATAATCATGATCGGCTATGTAAAAGAGTACTGAAATGCAAAGATAACAAAAAAATAAAATTGACCAAATGGTGTTCATTGATTGATTGCTGGTCCTTTGCTCAAATTACAATTCCAATACTTACAGCCACCAACGATTAATGACAATTTAAGAAAAAAAAGCAAATAATATTCTACACAACTCTTAGAATTTACCAACATGTATTTACAAATGGTTATCAAAATACCTCCGGTCAACAATCAAAGCTTTATCACTCACCCCATGTCGACAATTTCTTTTGTAACTTACAACTCCACTTCTTTACAGTTATAACAATCCGTGTTTCTCAATCACTATAATAAGTGGTTTGAGATTTACGACACCGTCATTTGATAATCGTGATGGCTCCATGATTGAATGGGTCATCATCATTGTAGCCAAGATTGTTTGTTTGGTCACTTGAACATTTATCTTGTTCTTAATCCATCGATCTTCATTAACTGAACCAAGTCTCATTTACCGCTGTTCGTGGCTCAACACTTTAGTACGATCATATCTCGCTCGGTCTCTCAGGGACTTAGGGCAATTTTTTGGGTCAACAAAAGGAATCCCACCAATAGTCATAAACAACAAGACTGCCATCAACGATGACGTAAATTAACTTGAGAGAGAGGGAGAGAGAGAAAGAGAGACATTATTGGTGTGCGAGGTTTGGATTTTCTTCTCACTGTAATTCGACTATGCTAACTCATAACAAAAACGTGGGCTCAATGTCAGTATATTTTATTGTCCAGTAAGGGCAAGAACATGATTATTAAAGCAAATCCAACTTTTCTCGAAAGAGCAATACATGTGAAATTTAGAAAGTTCAACGGCAGCACTTGCATCCACTAATTATAATTGAAGCGGCATCCCTTATCCTAGTTGCGGAAATATACAGATGATGAAGAAGACAAAATCTTTTTGCAAGATTTACTACTGTTTTCTCCCATTGATCTGTTCTTTTTGCCCCCTCCGGCCCCTTTAAATCCTACATTGTTTCTTCGACTTTCTGCATGAAATGTGTTGTTTATCAGCATTCGTTCTAACTAGGATCCCACATTACCATTGAACGGATTCATCAGAACGGCAAACTCAACTAAGAGCAAAACGGATCATCTTATGTTTTTCTCAAGCCATGAAATCAGTTCAACGAGCTTATTTTGTTTGTTTGTTTGCATGTTAAGTACTGGCCTTCAGATCATTTATATCCTTGAGCACCATCATGAAAATTCAAAACCAGATTCTTTACTAACATTTTCTCTTCTGTCACGGTAGGATTCTGCCATAATTCTTCTTCTTTGTTTGGCCAACTTTCACGTCATGTTTCTCGAGAAATTGTGACCATCACCACCATTCGAGACAGACTAGATACTTTTGATGCAGATGAAGGGTTTTAACTATTGAAAAAAGGTTCTACTTACGGTATGGTGGAACATCAAACGAGTATTTCCTCGAACGTTAAAAATCACAGTTGATATTCTAAAAATCTTGTCATGTATGCATGTGGGACGTTTTATTCGAAACGTATCCAAATATATAGCAAATCTCGGAAGGATTCATAATCACCGTTGATGTTCTAGAGTCATTATTCTCCCTTTTACGCAGTCATATGGACCACAAGCATACGAAGGGATCACGCGCAGAAAAGCAGTACACACACCACTTGGTTCTCCCATGTCCGTATTCATACAAACCCCAATCATATGAAGGCAACACATGCATAAGTAATATCCAAGGGCCCGGCAAGATCCTATCACACCGGCCAGTCCCAGATGCTTTCTGCATCGAAGGAGAGTCCGCTCCAACAATCCAACCATGCCTCCGTCGTCTCCGAACGCAGCTCAAAGTCATCATCGATCCAGGGGCTTCTGTTTGGAGGCACGTCGTGGACGCGCGGCTCTCGGGACTTGTTCAGCTCTCTATAGGCTTCGACCCCAAGGAAGAGAAGTTCTTGGAGATTGTCCGAGGGCGAGGCCTTATGACTTCAACTTTTACCAAATCTTGGGGTTTCTCGTTCTCCGGCTTCCCTTGGCAAGTCATCAATTTCCGTTGATGGGCATTCCAATAGTTCTTTACGTCATTCGCAGTTCGACCCGGGAGTCTCCCAGCAATTAGGGACCACCTGCATCAATAATTTCGACTAAATGAAATGTTAAATTATGAGGAAATATATTGAAAATTATTTTCATACGGTACTCACTTGAGAGCCATAACTTTTTTTTCGATCACAAAATTGCGATAATTTCTCAAAAACGTTTATTTGAGTATTGAAACTTTCGACTGATTGTTTGCATGCCATAACTTCTTAAAAACATTAACCTAAATACCCAAAATCTAATATGGCATGACACTTATGATGGATATTTCTAAAAAATTATGACACTAAAGTGATTCATAAATAAACGAATCAATCCAAAGTACTGATTTCTTTTTGTTTCCGTAAGTGTTCAATCCTGACAAAATAAGGGTTTCATTGTGGGAATGGCCAAATGTTGACAGTCAAGGAATGGGAATTTTCATAAGCTCTCTCCAATCTGCGAAGTGTTATAAATGAGTTGCGAACAATTAGTTTCTTTCTCTTCTAAATATTTGAAGTACACACCATTAACACGTTTGTGTTAAATTCTATAAATTTCCATTGATTCACCTATTATTACTTTTAAATGTGGAAAAATGGCCCTTCAGAGCAACTATGCTAGTGAAGTTGATTAAAAATGACTAAGATTTAGGGTCTGTTGGGTAAATTAAAAATTTTAAGTGCCGAATTTTAAGTGTTAATAATCTTTAATAATGGAAATGGAATTAATATTTGTTTGATGATAATTAAAAATTGACAGCTGAATATCATGAAGCTCTTACCAACATAGAAAAAAGAGGACTGATGTTAGGTTAAATCAGTATATTTAGCAAGATTCGGATTTTCATAAATTGATTTTCTATTGATTGAATTTAAGTTATTACCGACTGAGCATGCGGCCCATTTGCTTTGCCTCCCTATCCAAAGATATAGTTATTATAATTGCCACATAATTGTTTAATTCCTGCTCTCTCGTTCTTTGTTTGGCCCAAAGAATGAAATGCACGTTTGTGATCGAATTCAAGCTTCTGTTGTTCAGTCTACCTTTCTTTGGACTACATAAACAGAATCGACATCAGACGAATAATCTCTCTGAGTTTCTTATACCTGTAACCGTGATCGGGAGTGACTAGATCTAAGAACAATACATGAACAACCATGCAGTTAGTAAGCAATCGCTCCTGAAGTCGACGACGGCTAATGAGAACCATTACTAGTACTCAGTTAATGTTGTCCGAAGAAATAGGTAGGGAGAGCTAGAGAGAGACTCTATCTTCACCTGTGAACAAGTATCAAAGAATGTGCGATATGTACTAGGGGTCAGAGTCACGTACATCGTTGGAAATGAAAGCTCGGATAAGTGATTTCGTGTTAAACACTCATTATTGAACGTTATAAAATACCTCTAGATTATGTGAAGATATAGAATAAAACAAAAAAATACAAAGACTTGCTCTAAATTCTAGATTTTCGACTTTACCTGCGACCTACCTTACATATCTTAAAATCTAGAACTAGACCAATTTCCACTTATTGGGTTCTCACGTTCCCAAGCTATACCATTTGACCATGATCAGTCCTAATATATACTAAACAGTATCTAGACGGTTGGATTTGAAGGGTCGCGTTTCACTAGTAAGATCAATAACCGTATGACATGAGCTGTAGTCGGCAACTTTCGTCTCTGTCATGCATGTGGCCATATCTACAGTAGGTTATTTATTGAACATTTCCGAAATAGTGACTCTTGTATGGACTTTATCGGGGTTGTATCAGCCTGTCCCATCAAGCGGTTGTCATCGGAGACAAGGTGCACTCCAAATGGCTATGCCTATGTACGAGTAACGTTGTCCAAACAGATGCCAAAGTTGGACACTTGTCCCTTTCCAAGTAGGGTGGTCGTACAAAAAATCAAAGGGCAAATTACTAAAAAGTTGTTAAATTTATTACATTAATACTAATTCAATTATAAACCTTTTAATTGAATCAATTTAATTCTACACCTTCAATTTTACCAATTTTATCTTAAATCTTTTGATGAATTGCCAAACCTTTGATGATTGATCAATTTAGCTTAATTAGCCAAATTTACTTGGAAATCATTAATATGATAGTCTAGTAAATGTCGATTATCCTATGTGATACAATTTTTCTTGAATTGTTTATTACTTTATTCTTTTCTTTTTTCCCAACCCAAGGTTGGCGAGGGCTAACAACCATTAGCTAATCTGAGCGAGGGAATTGCGGCCCTCCCTAGTCATAGGCAAAGGCTGCAACTCCCTCGCCCAAATCAAGGGGAGGGCCATGACCCTTGCCCATTGGCCAGCAACGGAGTCGCAACCCTCGCTTGGATTTGAGCAAGGGTCAATGCCCTCACTTGTGGCCGACAAGGATACTAAGGCCATGGGTGAGGGCCACGATGCCTTGTCTCAATTAGGTGAGGGTCGCTAAGAAGGATCAGTTGGCAACTGAGCCAGTGTTAGGAAAATAAAGAAAAGAAGAAAAAATAATAAAATATTTTTAAAAAATTGTTCATATTAGTATTGGCTATGTCATGTAAGACAGTTGGTATTGACTAAGTTACCACATCAACGATTTTCGACCAAAATTTCTTGCAATGACTAAATTGACAAATTGTCGAAAGTTTTATGATTAAATTAACAAAATTAAAAGATTTATGATTGATTTGACAACACGTCAAAGGCTTAGTACTAGATTGGCTAAATTAAAAGGTTCAAAACTGAATTGGCACATGTATAATAGATTTAAGATTTTTTTTTTTATTTTTCCTAAAATGAAATAGCCTAATCCTTACCACAGTTTATACACGCGGTCATCATTTATTTCGATCAATGCAACCCTTAATCAATTTTTGGAGAAGGAAGAGGGAGAGGCTGTTGTGAATAACGCAGGTAGGCTCAACACCATATAAGTAACTCTATTAAAACAAACAAATGCACTTCACATGTGACCTTTTCTTAGCATGTACTCACCTATTCCCAAGAAGTTTGTGAAGCCTGATGATCATGTCGACCTCATCATCTTGGAATTTCCCTCTCTTAATGTTGGGCTTCAGATAGTTCAACCACCTCAATCTGCAGCTCTTTCTGCACCTATTCAAACCTACAAGCTCAAGAAATACAAACATGAACTTAGCGATCTCTCTCTCTCTGCGCGCATGTGTATACACAGTATAGAGATGCTCTTACTGCAAATCAATCCGTTGACATGAGTAAATATCAATACACGTCCCCTTTTTGTCTTATTTTAAAAAATCAATGAAATATCATTGGAGAGCACGAGAAGTTTCACTTAAAGAAGTCAAATCTAATCTGACTTGATACCACTATCTCAAAACTAACGAAAGACACATGCACCCATTTTAATAAAACAAAAACTTTTCACTCAAGTAAAAGTATCTCAATGATAACACAAGTATTTGACAAAAATAAAATATGATGACACGAGATGATTTGACACACGCAAATCCAAGTGAATTATACCGATGGGGATGCAACAAGAAAACAAGGATCCCCATCACTAAACAAATTTACACGCTCGCGAGTATATGCAAGTTAAAAACATGAATAACCTTCACATACAATGATACAATACCTGCTCTCTGAGGAACTCGATGCCACTCTCCTTCTCCGTACCTCGGGACACAGCTCCTCAAGAGAACATCTTCCTCTTCCGTCCACGAACCTTTCCTCAATCCGAACGACGATCCTTTCTGCATCTCTCTTCCCTCTCTCTCCCTCTCTCTCTCTCTCAGGCTTTTCGTGAACAGTTTGCGGATTACGTTTTGAAGCACACTCGAAGTCCTACATTGTCATCGGTGCTTTTAGGGGCCACGTGCCCCTTCATTTTCCACAAAAAACGCAGATCTACATCAGTTGTCAAATACCGTGGAAGATTGCAACTAATCTAATTGTCAATTATTACAATACGCAACACTACAAATGGATCTCCCACATTCGATATGATTCTTTCCGCGTGGCTGCGACCTTTCAGTCTGCAGGATCTTTTCATAAAGCTAGAAAAAAAAAAATAGGGGGACTTCGAACGATTTAGAAAAATCATATTTCTTTAGCCATGAAAAGAAAGACATCGAGCATGGTACTTACTGGTCCAGCGTCCGGGCATTGTCGCGGACCATCATTTGTATGAATTGTTTCGTAACATCTATTCTTTTAACTAACAGTCTCATTAACCAACGCTAAATATCAAGATTCGCTGTTTTGCATATATATATATGAGATAGCTAGTATAAGAGATAGCTAGTATAAGCATCTAGAAGGGGTGAATAGGTATATAATAATTTTTCGTGATATGCGAGCAATATTAAACAGATAGTAGAAAGGAAATTCTTCTTTGGTTAATAAAACGAATTACGATCAAAGTAAAACAGAGAGTAGGGAAGAGAAAATGGAACACAAGGTTTATAGTGGTTCGGCTTATTCCAAGCTTACGTTCACTCTTCCACACTGACAGCCCACCAGCTGAATTTCACTATGAACAAAAAAGATGTTACAGCAAAGCTCTTCCTTGATTCCACAGTGTAGATATTCTATCACACTTCATCAAGGTTTCTCACGAATATAGACTCTCTTTTGCGTACAAGATTTCGCTCAACAAATGAATTGACTAAGAACAAGGAGCTTCAGAGTTTGGAATTCTTCTATCACGCACCCACTCGAACAACTGGAACGTCTTCCTTATATACTCATTTATGCCATCATACCCGTTGGCACTTACCAAAGGAATTCCTCCAATCTATCCGTTGGACGGAATCAATTAGGAAGATCATTTGAGCTATTAAAGGAACATGTCGATAGCCCATCAATCCTGTTCGCCTATATAATCAGGATCTCGGTTTCCATAAGTAGAACCTTCCAAATATAATTCGCCAATCATCGGATCCTTAATCTTCGAATCAATCATGATTAAATAAAGGATTCCATTATGTCATATCCAGCCAAGAGATCTTCTCCAGTTGATAATGTCACATCCTTAATGAAACATCCAATTCTAGATGGACATTCTTCAACGGATTAAAAACTATCAATGAGAATAAACTTTGAGTTTTGAGTCTAGTAGTCCGGAGGTCTTCAGACTTTAAATAGTAGAGTTTGCAAATCTTCAGACTAGACTGATGGAAACGTTTTGTCAGTTTCAAAATACTTCACGAGGATTTCTCCAACATATATATATATATATATATATATATATATATATATAATGGGTAAAATACGAACGAGACCGAGTGGCCTATTATGCTCGCGCGCGACTTGCTTTGGTGTCACTTTGGCATACCTCTTTTGCTTCTATATGAGGGCCATTGCTTTTGGCCAAAGTGTCTTATTAGTGTCCTTCCTCTTGTAAAAGCATCTTGCATAATAACATAGTCCTTTATGCCTAGTGGTCCTAAGTATGCTTGTATTATTCTAATAGTGTGGTTATACTGTTACAATATTACCTTTGGCTTTGTCTATATAAAGGTTACTTCTGTAAGAAGTCAAAACAAGATTAGTGTTTTGAAAATCTCTTTTATATGCAATTCCTTAATGGCCTTCTCAACGCTTTCTCTTCTTCCTCGAACTCTAATGTTAGTAAGAAGCTTAGGTTTGTACTATTAGTTCAATACGATAAGTTGGTTTCACAAATATAACCTTCATTCACCACTCTATGAATCTGGTGAATTAGAAAGTTTCTGAAACTTGAGAGCCTTATAAAATAGATTAATAATTTATGAAGATTAAGAGGCAGTTCCATTGAAAGGCTGAGAGAAGGGCCATGTGTTGTGAGATAGCATAAGCATCTCAGGAATCATTAGCTTATTCTATAGCCCCATCATGGTGTCAAAGATAGCTTCGTTTAGATTGGGCTAAGATTATAACTCTGTGAATTAAAATGAGTCTATACTAAGAGAAAGATCCATTTCATCATGACCGAATCTATGGAAAATACCACCCCTATATGTGTCAATGCCCTTGTTATTTCGACTCTCCAATTCCATTATTGAAATCGAATTCCTCTAAGATTGATTATTTTTTATAAGGTTTTCTACCTCAATGAAGATGAGAAGACTACCACTTCTCAACTTTCTCTTGAAATCCTTATTCCCCCTTTGACAAGCCTACTTCCTTCTCTCCCATCAAATCCATCAAAAAAATGATCCATCACACTCCAAAGGAAGTTAAAAAATTCAGCGAACCAACACCCCTTTTTTCTTTACATTATCAAAAACCAATACCTCATTTCAATCTGTTAAATTATGTCTCAAATTTAAGTCTGTCAATTAAACATGCAAATAAATGAGGTCCAAGTTGGACTTTTGTAAAATCTTAGAGTTGGTTATTTTTTCCAGCCAACGTTAATTCTATCTGCTTTTGTAGAAGAAAGAAGTATAAGGGTTCTAACATTAATTTCTTTTAACTGTGACAAACTGCTCATGGGTTTCATTTAAGTTTGGGTGTAGAAGAGAGACTTGTTCTTCAATCACAGATCATGTGAGAGATATGTTTCTATTGAAAATAAATGAGATGGTATATTTTTTACGAGGTGGTAATGGAGGGGACAACTCCCGTCAGACGCCGTAGACATTTAGACCATGACATTTATTGAAGAGGGTCCACCGGCAATGATGGAGACACCTTGCTTTTGGCACTATGAAAGGATTATAGCTCTCAGAAGACACGAAGAGGAAAGACATTAACGATAAAAGGAAAAGTCCAAATCATTATTTTATTGGAGTGGTCTCTTGGCCAGTTTGCCCTTTTGTTATCTTCTGCTTTCTTCTATTTATCCAACCAGAGGGGACTCCCCTCTTTGGCGGATCGGGAGATTTGTGCAGAAAACACTATGGGCATAAGGTGTAATTTTCAAATTAAAAAAAATACTCGAGTGTATGAGAGATTATTATCATGTCATTCTTTGATTAATTAGTAAATTATATATAGTTGGCTCTCTCTAGGATTGCATCATATAAATCTCTTGTATCTTTTATTATTTTTTGATTAATTAGTGAATTAATAGGGAGATTTGTGCTGAAAACACCATGGACATAAGGTGTAATTTTAAAATTTAGAAAAATACTTGAGCGTATGAGAGATTATTATTATTATTTTTTTTATAAATGGTAAGAGATATATTGACTTTTAAACCAAGAAGCTATACAATTATACATTAAGGGTTCTCGGCACCAAAAGCGTATGAGAGATTGTTATCGTGTAATTCTTTGATTAATTAGTGAATTATTTGCAGTTTACTCACTTTATAGACGTAGATATTGATACTCGGATCGAATCATATAAATCTCTCGTATCTTTTATTATTCCTCATTTAAAATCTCTTTGATTTTTGTCGCTCATGATATTAAGATTCTGGCAGCTTCCATGTTAAAATATTTCAACAATTGGAATTCGAGTTGAGGTTTTGCAACCCTTCATTATTAGATGGCGTACAGAGTCCTAAATCATGCCCTTGATTGGCTCTTTCGAGAGCAGAAGATGCTCCTTTGATCTCTGTAGATAATAATCAGACAACTTCGTGCATTCATGTTCTGAGGTAGATCCCTCCTTTATAGTTGATTAAGCTTCTCTCAGACACTTGAATGATTGACTTCGTATGAGAAGCTTCACCAGAATATCTTGAGAATTTAGTCTTCAGAATCTAAATTCACTAAGAAAAAAGAGTGCAACGTGGTCCTTAAATTTGACTATTCAAAGGAAAAAGGATGAAACCCTTCTTCTTCCATTTCTCCTACCATTTTGATGATGCAGCTATGCATCCCACAATATGAAGTTGAAGGAGAAAGACTTGAAATAGAGTCTTTCAATTTTGAAGTACATCCTCTTATCGACTTCAAAAACCCTCATACAAGTAATTGCTATTAGGATGTAGACTAGCAATGCATACATTATCTAGCCCTTTTAGAAGATGAAGATGTAAGGCCTTCCGAAAAAGAAGAAGAAATTCTTCTCATGCAAATAGGAATTCTTTGAAATAGTTATTTAAAAGTAAGCCTGAATTTTTCTAAAAACAATAAGTTCTTACATCTAAGTTATAAAAGGAAAAAGGAAAATTTAGATGTTAATAAGACTTTCCTACATCTAAGTTGCCAAAATAAAAGTACAAATTAAAGAGAAAAATTACATGTTTGAAAGTGTTGCATGGCGCATTTTATTATATTTTGTATAGAGATTATTGTGCATATTTTAGTGAGTCTCTAATTGATATGCATATACTATATATAAATTGTTATGGCAGATGTGGAAACTAAAATCAAATTGAAATTGAGAAGAATAAAAGAACACCTAATTTGCATAGAAACCCTTGCGGGAAAAACTACGGGGGCGAGGAGAAGGAAAATCCATTATGGAATTTTAAGGATTACTAAAGGACTTTGAAAAACTAGGACTTTTTTTTTTGCAACTTGTTGACCTTATAACTTGAGAAAAACAATATTTATATTGTCCCCAAGCCCAAACATTGGCCCAAGCCCATTAAAAAAAAAAAAATAAGACATACTCAACAAATTCCACCTTGGCTTGAATTCTACATAAGTAACAAACAATCTTCTCCTCCTACTAGAGTGAAACTTAGTTGTAGCAAACATTAACCAAAATCAAGCAATGCTTGAATTTGGCAATAGGCAAAGACTTCGTCAACATATTCTATATCAATCTTCAAGACATTAATATAGCCATCATCAATAATGTCTCGAATAAAATGATATCGTACATCAATGAGCTTTGTCCTCTTATGATACATCTAGTCTTTAGTAAGATGTATAGACCTTTGATTATGACAATGGACAATAGTCACACGATGATTCATAGTGAGCTCTTCAATAAGCCTTTTAACCATATGACCTCTTAAACTACCTATACAATAGCCAAATACTTTGCTTCTATAGTAGACAAAGCAATTGCATGTTGCAAAGTAGCTTTTCAACTGACTACACAAACTCCAATAATAAAGATGTACCTAGTCAAAGACCTCCTCTTATCAAGGTCACCGGTATAATCAAAATCAACATATTTTGTCAAAATGTTTTCGGTTTTTCCAAACTCTAAACCAAAATCAAAAGTACACTTCAAATATTTCAAAATTCACTTCACAGCTTGCCAATGAATTTTTCCTCGGTATGATAAATATCTACTTATCATGCTAAATCACGTGAAATGTTTAATCAAGTACAAACCATGGCATACATAATGCTACTAACTACACTAGAGTATGGAACATGTGACATATATTTTAGGTCATCATCTATTTGTGGACATAAATTAGTTGATAATCTAAAATACATCAAGACGTGCTTATTAGTTTGATATCTTTCATGCCAAAACAATCTAACACCTTCTCGATGTAGCTTTTTTAGGAGAGATAATTTTTCTCTTTTTTGACCTCACTGAATTTTGATGCTTAGGATTTTCTTCACTGCACCTAATTCCTTCATCTCAAATTCAATGCTCAACTATGCCTTCAAATTATGTATATCAAATTTATCTTTTGCTGCAATCAATATACTATTTGTTGACACCTAAATTTTGGTGACCTAGTCATTTACTTATTACATAAAAATCAGGGATTAATTTTTAAAAAAATTGCATAATGTTATGAAATACATGAATGAATAGAATACATGAATTAATATTCATTATATTCATCTTATCCAATGTACTTATTATGGTACATTTGTATCAAATGTTCTAAGTACATCTCCCTATACAATGAACGTTCGTCTCCTTTATCTTGTACATGTATCATTCGATACATTGATATTAATGATAAGTACATTCTTGTTCTCCTATAAATAGGAGTTTAGTTTTGATATACAACACACAATCACACAGAAACGATACAGTGAAATATCTGGCTTTCTCTACTATCTCTAGTGTTCATTTACTTTCTCTTCTCAATCTCTTCTCTATTATATATTTGCAACGCAATATTTTACAACACATAACATATAGTTTTTAGGAGCATTTCTTTTTATTACATTTGCAATTGATCGGCCACAGGGGATTTGAAAGTCACGAGGGAGCTTCTAATAGTAGGCCATGATCTTTGCATGTTCGAGAACAAAGGTGGCTGGACACCATTCCAATACGCGGCCATCAAGCGTAGGATCAAGTGGAGAACGATCAGTCCGATGCGCTCAAGAAGTTGTCGAAGATGGAGATGCGGATGACCTTGTACGATGAATGGGAACCACGTTGATATCGATGAAAGAAATATCTTGTCTAACGAAAATAAGCAGGAGCGACATTGCTACACTTGAATGGCTCGTCCCCAGAAAATATATGTTTAGCCATTGAAAATTCGGTCAAGTCATCCAAAGATTTAACTGAATATCTCTGCTGAAGGAAAAGGGGCAGGAAGGGATTTTGATAAAAGGATAATGCCTTGTGTGGGGGATATATTTAATCTCATTATTCTGGTAATATATCCTTTTGACAATGTTATTGTTCGTGAGGAAGGAATGTCTGCAAATATCATCTCTTTCGATATCTCTACATGAAGAAACGATACAAAGAGGGGATTGGTAGACGTGGGTCATATATTTAGTGAATCTATTCCTGTTTTAAGACAAGAAATTGCGTGCTGTCAAGGAAGATTTCAAGTGTCCAAAAGAGGAAACGAAATACGTTTTTTTTTTTTTTTATGAGTTCGGACCCTCTCCCTATAAAAGGGACCTTTCGCAGACAGAAAAGGGGGATTCCGAATTTCAAAGAGACACACGGGAGAGAGAGAGACACGTGAGAGAGGAAGGAGTGTGGGTCTTCTTGGTCAATTCTAGGCCAAGACTCACGCCGACGCTTCTACCGTGGTGCTTTCATCGTCCGCGATACATTGTCAACGAGCTGCCATCCTGCTGGAGTTATTGTTCTACCGCTTGATGACGCTACCGCAGCCCCTTCGTCGATGACGTCATTGTAGCTCCGCTCCTCGTAGTTGCTGTTTCGATTATTTCCCGAACGTTGCCGTCGCTGCTTTCATCTCGTTGTTGCCGCGCGCTGGCGCCATTGCTCTCTGGCCTACTGCCGCTGATCCTCCACTGACGAACGCCGCCTCATCTAGTCGGCAATCTTATTGGGTTTCTATTTTGCAGCAACTCTCTCTGTTGTTGTTCTAGTCTTCTTATTGCTGCCCCCCTGCTATGCTGGTCATCCTCGTTGACTTTGCCAAGCCGAATCAGCGAAGCATCAGCCACCACTCTAAACTTGCTATTGCTTACTGAGCGAGACACCATCCTTGAGTAGCACGTCATCTTGAGCTGCCGCCCGTGAGTCATCCCGTCGTCCTTATGCTATCACGTTGAGCCTCTATCGTGATTCACGAGCCGCTGTTCGAAGGCCAAATTTGAAAGCAAATATTTGGGATAGGTAAGAATTTTGTCTATGTTAATTTTCGAAAATTTTGTTTCCTTATTTGATATACTCATCGGTGCACGTGATGAAATTCCCAATATGCCATGATATTCGCAACACGATTAGCCTTTTAAATTGGGAAATCTTCCTAAATTCGCAACGTACATATGATCGACGGTTTGATTTCACGCTCGAAATATGACAGGCAATCATATGGAAAAATCACCAATCCGATCTCACGCTCGAGATACGATTCATGATTTTATTTAAAAATTGGCTAATCTGATCTCATGTGCGAGATACGATTTGTCAATTTATTTCCCAAAATTAAATGGACGTGAATGATGTCTTGCTTGATTTGGTGCCGTGTTGTTCTTAATGCCTTATTTGTTTGCTCCCGTAAAAGAAAAAATATTTGAGTTAGATTAGATGCATGTTAGGATGTTACTTGTTTTAGGTTATTTTGCATGTCTAGAATAGGAAAATTATTTTTTTCGAATTTCTTAAATAAAAATACAAAAAAAATAAATTTAGGATGTTAGATTTCTGTTTCACTAGTCTAAATTGCATGTTTCATTATTTGGCAATTATTAATTTCGAAATTTAAAAAAAAAAAAGGAAAAACAGCAAAAAAAATCATCGTGCATACGTCATGTAGAGTTAAGGTATATTTTGCACGTCATTGCATATTAGGATAAAAATTGCACTTAGTTTAATTCTAGGTAATATTTTTCTTAATTTATTTTAAGTTTAGATAGATTGCATTTTAGGATTATTTAGGTTAAGATAATGTTTTAGTTTAAATTAGGATTTGGCTCAACCTAATTCCTAATATAAATTAAATAGGATCTTAATTCCTTCAATCTCTGCCACCTGCTCCGTCTTCGGTCTCCTCTGCCATCCACCGAAGCCTCCATTTCCCTACATCCACTCACCTCATGCCACACAGCCACACACCACCATCCCTCTCTCCACCAAATCACCGTCCAAGCTGCCACATGTCTGTTTTCATCTCCACCGGTCAACTACAGCACCTCCTGCGCCCACGCCATTGACTCCAAAGCAGCTCACGCCAGTCCACGGTCGCTCCTCTCTTCGTCCGTAACCCAGCCCATCCGAAGCCAGCCACTCGAAGCTCGCTTCAGCCCTTCGCAATTCAAGATTGAAACTCAGCTTTGCTGAGCAGTCTTGGCCGATTTTAGCCAGCCCGAGCTTCCCCTAGCCTCGCCATGAGCCAAAATCTCGGCCGCCGTTGCGCCATCGTCGCTGTGAGCCGGCTTTCGTGCTAAATCGGTGAGTTGCGCTCTAATCCCTAATTAGTAGGCTAATGACACTTAGATGTGTATTAATTAGCTAATTGGTGGATTAGTTAGGTTAACTAAGCTTAGAGCAATTTAGTTAGATTAAGTATATAGTTAGTTATATAGTTAGTTATATAGTTAGTTTAGTTAGAATAGTTAGGTGGATTTAGTTAGGAATTAGTTAGTTTATATAGTTAGTGTAATTAGATTGAATTAGATAGAATGGTTAGATTTAATTGTTAGTTAGATTAATTAGCCTAGTTAGTTTAAGTTAACTTAATTAAGTGCTTTAATTAATTTATTTTGTAATTTATTTACTTGCTGACAATTTATTTAATCATTGAATGTTTTCCGGAAATTAGACCGGGATAGTTAGTGACCGGAATTTCGTGTTGATTGCAATGGTGTGATTAATTTATGCAATTGGATGTTAAATTGTGCAAATTGAGTGATGAATGGAATTTTGAGTATTTAATTCCAAAATTTGTGAATTTCGTTATTATTCAGAAAATCCCGGGTGTCGGATTTTAACACCGAAAATGATTTTATATATTATTAAAATAGTGGGATTTTAAATTTGGAGGTTATGAATTTTCTGGGTCCAATCTGACCGTGTACCCCATACACGACTATTTTACAGTATATTTTTAATACAAAGAAAATAGGTCAAGATCACTATTTTAATTAAGGCATTTGAGTGCAATGCATGGTGTCCTGGGCTAAGATTGATTGGTCGTGTGTTGGTTAATAGAGCTGTCTCAAGCGATTATGCCGACATTATTAAATCCCTTTTAGAGTTATCCATGCATTAGGATAGCGGGTCGCAGTAGATTCTGGACCTATGCTCCTTCGAGAATGCTATCTTTGAGAGACGAAGCCGTGCTTAATGGGGAAGAGACGATACTTGGCTATGCTAGTAGACAGTCGAACATGGGAGTCGGCTGTGCCTTGAGGGGCTTAATTAACAATTGGAATGCATGATTGATTGAGTGTGATGCACCTGATTATGAGACAAAACTGTGGGGTATAGTATGAGATGTCTCATAACGATTTGGCCTTATAATCGGGACCCTTGTAATTAATTGAGTTGATGAGGTGTTTCAATTGTTATATGCATTAATTATATACATTGCGATATGAACTGAGTTGACGTGCAGGAAGGAACTGAGGCGAGGTGAGTCCTATGTTCTATTTGCGTGGTTGTATGGTTAGGACGCTTCTAGGCTTATTACCCTCCTAATCAGAGTTTAAAGCGTGAGCTTGCTAAGATTATATCTTACCCTGTCATGGGCTTAAATTTTTAGGACCGTAGAGTGGAGGGTCTGGAGCCGAGCTGAGGTGACTTGAAGAGTAGGTCAGATAGGATAGCCTCTTTTTGAGAACAAGTCTTTTGGTTATAGACTTTTGTAAATGACTCAATGTGTATATAAAATCATGTTTGTTTGTGAATGTGTTGTTCTGCTTTTCTATCTCGAGATGGTTACTGTTAGGAGATTTGTTATTCGCTTTTGCATGTGTAATAAAATGAAAAAGTTCGCGACTTGTCCTGGGAAGTTGCAAAATTTTATCGACTACAGAGGGATGGGCATGCGCTCGAGGATCAGGGTGTGACATAAGATCAAAGGAAGAAAATCATGAGGAGGACAGGCTTTGATATTATAATTTGATATGCTTCCAAAAGAGAAATACCCAAATTAGAGAAAGTTTTTCTTTCCTCACCCTAAGGAATGCCCTGTTTTTTTAAGTCCCGAAGTTCAGACGTAGTAGTTTAAGGACGTTCTAAGGTCCAAAAAAAATAAAAATCAATATGATAATTTGAGAAGATCCAAGAAGAGAAATTTCTAGCCAGTCCACACATGCACTAGTTTCCTTGTATGGACGACAGATAATGACTTCCCCACACGGATGAATCGTCTTGAAGATCTGCACAAGCAAACTTTCTTGAATTTCTCAACTTGCTGCTACCATCAAAGATTTTGAGAAATTACAGACTGCAAATCAACTTCTAAAATCAACTAGTTCACACCAGGGGAGTGCGTTAGCTCAAGAGCTAAATAGACTACCCATAGTTCAGTTGGAATGAACTGCGATAACCGATTGAGCAAGCAAGACCACTTGACCATCTCCTTGTGTTTTATCTAATGAAGCGAATCATCACCCAGCAGGTTTTCTGTTTCTTGCTAAAATTTGGATAAATAGTTAGCTTAGCAGTATTGTGGATGCATGTGTAAATTAAGTTGCTACATAGTACAGATTTGACTTTCACATTATGAATTGCATTTATTCTTTTTGCATTGGATTACTCGTCAAGATTCGTCTTGTCTCTAAGCTATAATCCACGAAGTTAACGTGTTTTTCATGGCTAGAGTCATATCCAATCCAATGAAATCATCATTCGAAGGATCAGAGAAACTACAATTTTCAAAGTGCAACAACAATGGGGATCACTAAGCTATCGGATGGGCTTCTACTTCCAAATCTATAATGGGTGGCCTTCAGTTATAACTGGGGTAATGATTAGACGTATCCGTTTTAAGCACTGTATGAATCACATATTCAATTAGCAGAAAGCAAACTTTTGATAAGAGCTTTCAGTGGTAGTCCGATAACTTAGCGCCCAGTCTAGATGCATTCTTTATTTTAATATATTAGTGCCCGCACACCTTGTATCCCTAATTAGAGAGATTTTTTTTTTCTTACCCTTAAAAGTACTTTCAAATTTTACGTTTCAAAGTTAAGACGAATTAGCTTTATGATAATACATAACTACTTTGAGCTGTCAAATAAGACAAGCTGCAGACCACGATAAACAACAGACCGTTCGCTTCCCTGCTCACAACCATCGAATCGTTTAAGGAATCATAAATCCTGCAGGAAGTTTAGAAAAGAAGTGACGACACCTAGGGTTTGCTTAAAACAACGGCAGAATTGTAATTTTGCTCGGAGAGGCTGTCCCCTCACTAAGGGCATGTCAGACGTCGCAATCTCTTTCATTATTGCAGTGCTTTTCCTATATCTGGGCAAAGGACAAACCGTCCTTTCCCCACATATGGGACACACAGACTTCCATTTTTAACGGAATGAAGGGTGGACGAAAGTGGAAGTAATTATCTTGTCTATTCTCGAAAATAAGCGGATGGTCCAATAACGTCTCGCAATCAACGCCAGGACCAGCCCTACCTTTTTGAAGATTTGAAAGTATCCGTGGGTGAGTAAATTTAATGATCAATTTGTTGCGGTCGCAATTTTACTGCATACTGCATCATATGAACTTGAAGAGACTTCCTAGCCTTTTGAAATGCCGATAAGGTTGCAGTGACGAATTTAGACATCATGGATGAACTAAGGAGTTATGCTGTAAATCAAGTACTTATTAAAGTGATATTGCCCCTATTAGAGAATATTCCATGCACATCTCTAGTTATTTTTGTTGAGAATATAACTTGAGTTTGAGCTTATGAAAGAAGCCCAATCCAAGTAAGTTTTTATTTTTTATTTTTTGGGTGAAAAGTATCCAAGAATAGTTTCTGATCAGGACGATCAATTGTATGGCTTGTTCATAAATTACATCTCAAGTGTTCGAAGTCATGAAAGTCCTGTGTTAATATTTAGTGAATTCATTTGTATGATTGAAAAATTATTTGTGAGGAATCGTGAGAGCTAAACACTGTATAAATTGTTTGAGGTAATTAAGGACTAAGAAAACTAGAAGTATTTTAAAAATTTAAGTGTGCTTGTTATCTCCGTTGTATCGCTTCATCTATAAGGAAATTCTATGCTACTCTTTCCATATAGTAGGTCTCATCGAACCAATTACGTAAAATCTAGTGTTCGAGTTATATCTTTATTTGTTTATTACATCATTGGATCGCTTATTTTTTGCAACGATTAATATTAGAACTAGGCTTGACTAAGTTGAAGCCAATTGATGATGATAGAAGAAGGAAAACGGATCATCTTAGTTTTTTCTCAAGCTATGAAATTAGTTCAACGAGCTTATTTTGTTTGTTTGTTTGCATGTTAAGTACGGGCCTTCAGATCATTTATATCCTTGAGCACCATCTTGAAAATTCAAAACCAGAATCTTAACTAACATTTTCTCTTCTGTCACGGTAGGATTCTGATCGCCATAATTCTTCTTCTTTGGTCGGCCAACTTTCACGTGATGTTTCTTGAGAAATTGTGTCCTTCACCGCCATTCGAGACAGACCAGAAACTTTTGATGCAGATGAAGGGTTTTAACTATTGGAAAAGGTCTACTTACGGTACGGTGGAACATCAAACGAGTATTTCCTCGAACGTTAAAAATCACAGTAGATATTCTGAAAATCTTGTCATGTTTGCATGTGGGACGTTTTATTCGAAACGTAATATATAGCAAATCTCGGAAGGATTCATAATCACCGTTGATGTTCTAGAGTCATTATTCTCCCTTGTATGCAGTCATACGGACCCCAAGCGTACGAAGGGATCACGTGCAGAAAAGCAGTACACACACCACTTGGTTCTCCCATGTCCATATTCATACAAACCCCAATCATATGAAGGCAACACATGCATAAGTAATATCCAAGTGCCCGGCAAGATCCTATCACACCGGCCAGTCCCAGATGCTTTCTGCATCGAAGGAGAGTCCGCTCCAACAATCCAACCATGCCTCCGTCGTCTCCGAACGCAGCTCAAAGTCATCATCGATCCAGGGGCTTCTGTTTGGAGGCACGTCGTGGACGCGCGGCTCTCGGGACTTGTTCAGCTCTCTATAGGCTTCGATCCCCAAGGAAGAGAAGTTCTTGGAGATTGTCCGAGGGCGAGGCCTTATGACTTCAACTTTTACCAAATCTTGGGGTTTCTCGTTCTCCGGCTTCCCTTGGCAAGTCATCAATTTCCGTTGATGGGCATTCCAATAGTTCTTCACGTCATTCGCAGTTCGACCTGGGAGTCTCCCAGCAATTAGGGACCACCTGCATCAATAATTTCGACTAAATGAAATGTTAAATTATGAGGAAAGATATCAAAAATTATTTTCATACGGTGCTCACTTGAGTGTCATAACTTTTTTTTTTTTATCACAAAATTGCCATAATTTCTCAAAAATGTTTATTTGAGTATTGAAACTTTCAACTGATGGTTTGCATGCCATAACTTCTTAAAAACGTTCACCCAAATACCCAAAATCTAATATGGCATGACACTTGTGATGGATATTTTTAAAAAATGATGACACTCAAGTGATTCATAAATAAACGAATCAATCCAAAGTACTGATTTCTTTTTTTTTTTTTTTTTTTTTCCATAAGTGTTCAATCCTGACAAAATAAGGGTTTCATCGTGGGAATGGCCAATTGATCTTGACAGTCAAGGAGTGGGAATTTTCATAAGCTCTCTCCAATCTGCGAAGTGTTATAAATGAGTTGCGAACAATTAGTTTCTTTCTCTTCTAATATATTTGAAGGACACACCGTTAACACGTTTGTGTTAAATTCTATAAATTTCTGTTGATTCACCTATTATTACTTTTAAATGTGGAAAAATGGCCCTTCAGAGCAACTATGCTAGTGAAGTTGATTAAAAATGACTAAGATTTAGGGTCTGTTGGGTGAATTAAAAATTTTAAGTGCCGAATTTTAAGTGTTAATAATCTTTAATAATGGAAATGGAATTAATATTTGTTTGATGATAATTAAAAATTGACAGCTGAATATCATGAAGCTCTTACCAACATAGAAAAAAGAGGACTGATGTTAGGTTAAATCAGTATATTTAGCAAGATTCGGATTTTCATAAATTGATTTTCTATTGATTGAATTTAAGTTATTACCGACTGAGCATGCGGCCCATTTGCTTTGCCTCCCTATCCAAAGATGTAGTTATTATAATTGCCACATAATTGTTTAATTCCTGCTCTCTCGTTCTTTGTTTGGCCCAAAGAATGAAATGCACGTTTGTGATCGAATTCAAGCTTCTGTTGTTCAGTCTACCTTTCTTTGGACTACATAAATAGAATCGACATCAGACGAATAATCTCTCTGAGTTTCTTATACCTGTAACCATGATCGGGAGTGACTAGATCTAAGAACAATACATGAACAACCCTGCAGTTAGTAAGCAATCGCTCCTGAAGTTGACGACGGCTAATGAGAACCATTACTCGTACTCAGTTAATGCTGTCTGAAGAAATAGGTAGGGAGAGCTAGAGAGAGACTCTATCTTCACCTGTGAACAAGTATCGAAGAATGCGCGATATGTACTAGGGGTCACATTCACGTACATCGTTGGAAATGAAAGCTCGGATAAGTGATTTCATATTATACACTCATTATTGAACGTTATAAAATACCTCTAGATTGTGCGAAGATATAGAATAAAAAAAAAAAACACAAAGACTTGCTCTAAATTCTAGATTTTCGACTTTACCTGCGACCTACCTTACATATCTTAAAATCTAGAACTAGACCAATTTCCACTTATTGGGTTCTCATGTTCCCAAGTTATACCATATGGCCATGATCAACCCTAATATATACTAAACAGTATCTAGACGGTTGGATTTGAAGGGTCGCGTTTCACTGGTAAGATCAATAACCGTATGACATGAGCTGTAGTCGGCAACTTTCGTCTCTCTCATGCATGTGGCCATATCTACAGTAGGTTATTTTATTGAACATTTCCGAAATAGTGACTCTTGTATGGACTTTATCGGGGTCGTATCAGCCTGTCCCATCAAGCGGTTGTCATCGGACACAAGGTGCACTCCAAATGGCTATGCCTATGTACGAGTAACGTTGTCCAAACATATGCCAAAGTTGGACACTTGTCCCTTTCTAAGTAGGGTGGTCGTACAAAAAATCAAAGGGCAAATTACTAAAAAGTTGTTAAATTTATTACATTGATACTAATTCAATTATAAACCTTTTAATTGGATCAATTTAATTCTACGCCTTCAATTTTTCTAATTTTATCTTAAATCTTTTGATGAATTGCCAAACCTTTTGATAATTGATCAATTTAGCTTAATTAGCCAAATTTACTTGGAAATTATTGACATGACAGTCTAGTCAATGTCGATTGTCCTATGTGATACAACCGGCGTTGATGTAGATAACTTTTTATTTTTCTTGAATTGTTTATTACTTTATTCTTCTCTTTTTTCCCAACCCAAGGTTGGCGAGGGCTAACAACCATCAGCTAATCTGAGCGAGGGAATTGTGGCCCTCCCCAGTCATAGGCGAAGGCCGCAACTCCCTCGCCCATTGGCCGGCAACGGAGTCACAACCCTCGCTTGGATTTGAGCAAGGGTCAATGCCCTCACTTGCGGCCGACAAGGATACTAAGGCCATGGGTGAGGGCCACGATGCCTCGTCTCAACCAGGTGAGGGTCGCTAAGAAGGATCAGTTGGCAATTGAGCCAGTGTTAGGAAAATAAAGAAAAGAAGAAAAAATAATAAAATATTTTAAAAAAATTGTTCATATTAGTATTGGCTATGTCATGTAAGACAGCTGATCTTATTCAAGGTTACCACATCAACGATTTTCGACCAAAATTTCTTGCAATGACTAAATTGATAAATTATCGAAAGTTTTATGATAAATTAACAAAATTGAAAGATTTATGATTGATTTGACAACACGTCAAAGGCTTAGTACTAGATTGGCTAAATTAAAAGGTTCAAGACTGAATTTGCACATGTATAATATAATTAATATATATATTTTTTAATTTTTCCTAAAATGAAATAGCCTAATCCTTACCACAGTTTATACATGCGGTCGTCATTTATTTCGATCAATGCAACCCTTAATCAATCTTTGGAGAAGGAAGAGGGAGAGGCTGTTGTGAATAACGCAGGTAGGCTCAACACCATATAAGTAACTCTATTAAAACAAACAAATGCACTTCACTTGTGACCTTTTCTTAGCATGTAATCACCTATTCCCAAGAAGTTTGTGAAGCCTGATGATCATGTCGACCTCATCATCTTGGAATTTCCCTCTCTTAATGTTGGGCTTCAGATAGTTCAACCACCTCAATCTGCAGCTCTTTCTGCACCTATTCAAACCTACAAGCTCAAGAAATACAAACATGAACTTAGCGATCTCTCTCTCTCTCCGCGCATGTGTATACACAGTATAGAGATGCTCTTAGTGCAAATCAATCCGTTGACATGAGTAAATATCAATACACGTCCCCTTTTTGTCTTATTTTAAAAAATCAACGAAATATCATTGGAGACCACGAGAAGTTTCACTTAAAGAAGTCAAATCTAATCTGACTTGATACCACTATCTCAAAGCTAACGAAAGACACATCCACCCATTTTAATAAAACAAAAACTTTTCACTCAAGTAAAAGTATCTCCCAAAAAAAAAAAAAAGTAAAAGTATCTCAATGATAATAGAAGTATTTGACAAAAATAAAATATGATGACACGAGATGATTTGACACACGCAAATCCAAGTGGATTATACCGATGGGGATGCAACAAGAAAACAAGGATCCCCATCACTAAACAAAATTACACGCTCGCGAGTATATGCAAATAAAAAACAAGAATAACCTTCACATACAATGATACAATACCTGCTCTCTGAGGAACTCGATGCCACTCTCCTTCTCCGTACCTCTGGACACAGCTCCTCAAGAGAACATCTTCCTCTTCCGTCCACGAACCTTTCCTCAATCCGAACGACGATCCTTTCTGCATCTCTCTTCCCTCTCTCTCTCCCTCTCTCTCTCTCTCAGAGGCTTTTCGTGAACAGTTTGCGGATTACGTTTTGAAGCGCACTCGAAGTCCTACGCTGTCATCGGTGCTTTTAGGGGCCACGTGCCCCTTCATTTTCCACAAAAAAGGCAGATCTACATCGGTTGTCAAATACCGTGGAAGATTGCAACTAATCTAATTGTCAATTATTACAATACGCAACAGTACAAATGGATCTCCCACATTCGATATGATTCTTTCCGTGTGGCTGCGACCTTTCAGTCTGCAGGATCTTTTCATAAAGCTATAAAATAAAAAAGGGGGACTTCGAACGATTTAGAAAAATCATATTTCTTTAGCCATGAAAAGAAAGACATTGAGCATGGTACTTACTGGTCCAGCGTCCGGGCATTGTCGCGGACCATCATTTGTATGAATTGTTTCATAACATCTATTCTTTTAACTAATAGTCTCATTAACCAACGCTAAATATCAAGATTCGCTGTTTTACATATATATATTGAGATAGCTAGTATAAGCACCTAGAGGGGGAGTGAATAGGTGTATAATAATTTTTCGTGATATGCGAGCAATATTAAACAGACAGTAGAAAAGAAATTCTTCTTTGGTTAACAAAACGAATTACGATCAAAGTAAAACAGAGAGTAGGGAAGAGAAAATGGAACACAAGGTTTATAGTGGTTCGGCTTATTCCAAGCCTACGTCCACTCTTCCGCACTGACAGCCCACCAGCTGGATTCCACTATGAACAAAAAAGATGTTACAGCAAAGCTCTTTCTTGATTCCACAGTGTAGATATTCTACCACACTTCCTCAAGGTTTCTCACGAATATAGACTCTCTTTTGCGTACAATATTTCGCTTAACAAATGAATTGACTAAGAACAAGGAGCTTTAGACTTTGAAATTCTTCTATCGCGCACCCACTCAAACAACTGGAACGCCTTCCTTATATACTCCTTTATGCCATCATACCCGTTGGCACTTACCAAAGGAATTCCTCCAATCTATCCGTTGGACATAATCAATTAGGAAGATCATTCGAGCTATTAAAGGAACATGTCGATAGCCCATCAATCCTGTTCTCCTATACAATCAGGATCTTGGTTTTCATAAGTAGAACCTTCCAAATATAATTCGCCAATCATCGGATCTTTAATCTTCGAATCAATCATGATTAAATAAAGGATTCCATTATGTCATATCCAGCCAAGAGATCTTCTCCAATCGATAAGGTCACATCCTTAATGAAACATCCAGTTCTGGATAGACCTTCTTCAACAGATTAAAAACTGTCAATGAGAATAAACTTTGAGTCTTGAGTTTGGCAGTCCGAAGGTCTTCAGACTTTAAATAGTAGAGTCTGCAAATCTTCAGACTAGACTGATGGAAACATTTTGTCAGCTTCATAATACTTCACGAGGATTTCTCCAACATATATATATATAATGGGTAAAATACAAACGAGACCGAGTGGCCTATTACGCTCACGCGCGACTTGCTTTGGTGTCACTTTGGCAGACCTCTTTTGCTTCTATATGAGGGCCATTGCTTTTGGCCAAAGTGTCTTATTAGTGTCCTTCCTCTTGTAAAAGCATCTTGCATAATAACGCAGTCCTTTATGCCTAGTGGTCCTAAGTATGCTTGTATTATTCTAATAGTGTGGTTATACCGTTACAATATTACCCTTGGCTTTGTCTATATAAAGGTTACTTCTGTAAGAAGTCAAAACAAGATTAGTGTTTTGAAAATCTCTTTTATATGCAATTCCTTAATGGCCTTCTCAATGCTTTCTCTTCTTCCTCGAACTCTAATGTTAGTAAGAAGCTTAGGTTTGTACTGTTAGTTCAATACGATAAGTTGGTTTCACAAATATAACCTTCATTCACCACTCTATGAATCTGGTGAATTAGAAAGTTTCTGAAACTTGAGAGCCTTATAAAATAGATTAATAATTTATGAAGATTAAGAGGCAGTTCCATTGAAAGGCCGAGAGAAGGGCCATGTGTTGTGAGATAGCATAAGCATCTCAGGAATCATTAGCTTATGCTGTAGCCCCATCATGGTATCAAAGACAGCTTCGTTTAGATTGGGCTAAGATTATAACTCAGTGAATTAAAATGAGTCTATACTAAGAGAAAGATCCATTTCATCATGACCGAATCTATGGAAAATACCACCCCTATATGTGTCAATGCCCTTGTTATTTCGACTCTCCAATTCCATTATTGAAATCGAATTCCTCTAAGATTGATTATTTTTTATGAGGTTTTCTACCTCAATGAAGATGAGAAGACTACCACTTCTGAACTTTCTCTTGAAATCCTTATTCCCCCTTTGACGAGCCTACTTCCTTCTTTCCCATCAAATCCATCAAAAAATGATCCATCACACTCCAAAGGAAGTTAAAAAATTCAGCGAACCAACACCCCTTTTTTCTTTACATGATCAAAAACCAATACCTCATTTCAATCTATTAAATTATGTCTGAAATTTAAGTCTGTCAATTAAACATGATCATAAATGAGGTCCAAGTTGGACTTTTGTAAAATCCTTGAGTTGGTTATTTTTTCCAGCCAATGTTAATTCTATCTACTTTTGTAGAAGAAAGAAGTATAAGGGTTCTAACATTAATTTCTTTTAACTGTGACAAACTGCTCATGGGTTTCATTTAAGTTTGGGTGTAGAAGAGACTTGTTCTTCAATCACAGATCATGTGAGAGATATGTTTCTGTTGAAAATAAATGAGATGGTATATTTTTTACGAGGTGGTAATGGAGGGGACAACTCCCATCATACGCCGTGGACATTTAGACCATGACATTTATTGAAGAGGGTCCACCGGCAGTGATGGAGACACCTTGCTTTTGGCACTATGAAAGGAGTATAGCTCTCAGAAGACACAAAGAGGAAAGACATTAACGATAAAAGGAAAAGTCCAAATCATTATTTTATTGGAGTGGTCTCTTGGCCAGTTTGCCCTTTTGTTATCTTCTGCTTTCTTCTATTTATCCAACCAGAGGGGACTCGTGTGTAGAAAACACTGTGGGCATAAGGTGTAATTTTCAAATTAAAAAAAATCAAGACATACTCAACAAATTCCACCTTGGCTTGAATTCTACATAAGTAACAAACAATCTTCTCCTCCTACTAGAGTGAAACTTAGTTGTAGCAAACATTAACCAAAATCAAGCAATGCTTGAATTTGGCAATAGGCAAAGACTTCGTCAACATATCAACTGGATTGTTTTCTATATCAATCTTCAAGACATTAATATAGCCATCATCAATAATGTCTCGAATAAAATGATATCGTACATCAATGTGCTTTGTCCTCTTATGATACATCTAGTCTTTAGTAAGATGTATAGACCTTTGATTATCACAATGGACAATAGTCACACGATGATTCATAGTGAGCTCTTCAATAAGCCTTTTAACCATATGACCTCTTAAACTACCTATACAATAGCCAAATACTTTGCTTCTATAGTAGACAAAGCAATTGCATGTTGCAAAGTAGCTTTTCAACTTACTACACAACCTCCAATAATAAAGATGTACCTAGTCAAAGACCTCCTCTTATCAAGGTCACCCGGTATAATCAAAATCAACATATTTTGTCAGAATGTTATCGGTTTTTCCAAAATCTAAACCAAAATCAAAAGTACACTTCAAATATTTCAAAATTCACTTCACAGCTTGCCAATGAATTTTTCCTCGGTATGATAAATATCTACTTATCATGCTAACATCATGTGAAATGTGTAATCAAGTACAAACCATGGCATACATAATGCTACTAACTACACTAGAGTATGGAACATGTGACATATATTTTAGGTCATCATCTATTTGTGGACATAAATTAGTTGATAATCTAAAATACAGCAAGACGTACTTATTAGTTTGGTATCTTTCTTGCCAAAACAATCTAACACCTTCTCGATGTAGCTTTTTTTAGGAGAGATATAATTTTTCTCTTTTTTGACCTCACTGAATTTTGATGCTTAGGATTTTCTTCACTGCACCTAATTCCTTCATCTCAAATTCAATGCTCAACTATGCCTTCAAATTATGTATATCAAATTTATCTTTTGCTACAATTAATATATTATTTGTTGACACCTAAATTTTGGCGACCCAGTTATTTACTTATTACATAAAAATCTGGGATTAATTTTTAAAAAAATTGCATAATGTTATGAAATACATGAATGAATAGAATACATGAATGAATATTCATTATATTCATCTTATTTAATGTACTTATTATGGTGCATTTGTATCAAATGTTCTAAGTACATCTCCCTATACAATGAACGTTCGTCTCCCTTATCCTGTACATGTATCATTCGATACATTGATATTAATGAAAAGTACATTCTTATTCTCCTATAAGTAGGAGTTTAGTTTTGATGTACAACACACAATCATACAGAAGCAATACAGTGAAATATCTGGCTTTCTCTACTATCTCTAGTGTTCATTTACTTTTTCTTCTCAATCTCTTCTCTCTTATATATTCGCAACGCAATATTTTACAACACGTTATCAGCACGAAAATCTACTGACTGTTTGCTGGGATAGTTTAAATTCAATGTACTTATCCCACACGGAATGGCACAAGTAATCTGATTGTAGCGTATAGGAGACCTTCCATGCCTTTTGAACTTCATTGAAAAGGAGGATGCATTGATCATTTGCTATCTTTCAATGCTTGTTTTAGCCCCAAAACTGTCTTTCAAGGCTTGTTTTTCATCGGTCGGAAAGAGGGAGGGCAGAGAGAGAGAGGGAGGTCGCACGCCGGAGGGCGGAGAGAGAAAGTGAGGGAGGTCGCACGCCGCCGATCGAAAAGAGGGAGGGCAGAGAGAGAGAGGGAGGTCGCACGCCGGAGGGCAGAGAGAAAGAGAGGGAGGTCGCACGCTAGTCAGTCGAAAAGAGGGAGGGTAGAGAGAGGGACGTTTCATGCCGGAGGGCAAAGACAGAGAGGGAGGTCGCACGCTAGTATCCTCCTAGTTCGTCGGTTGCTTGTAGTGGTTTGCTTGTTGGAAAGAGGGAGGGCGAGAGAAAGAGGGACGTCGCATGCTGGTTAGTTGCTTGCGGTTGTCTCACCGGTATCCTCTTGGTTCGTCGGTTGCTCGTGGTGGTTTGCTGGTCGGAAAGAGGGAGGGCAGAGAGAGAGGGACGTCGCACGTCGATCAGTTGCTCGCGGTCATCTCACTAGTATCCTCCTGGTTCGTCAGTTGCTCATGGTCATCTCACTGGTATGCTCCTAGTTCGTCGGTTGCTCGCGGTGGTTTGCCAGTCGAAAAGAGGGAGGGTAGAGAGAGAGAGAGACGTGAAGAAAGAAAATTGGGATTAAATTTTTTTTAAATCAGCACCTCTTTTTCTCTCCAGAATGTGGGTCCCACGAGGACACATGTCACGCTTCCACCGCCTTCTTGTTTGCCACGCTAGAGCATTCCCAGAGAAAATATTGGTTGGGTTTTACATTCCACGTAGGCGAAGGGTAAGACCATTTAGAAATCGACATGTGGCTCCACATAGGCGATAGGGTCAAAAGTTCAAAATTTGCGTGACGCTCTCTCTCCTTTGCGACCTGTCGACTCGTCCTCTCTCTCCTCTCTCTCTTCCTGTTCTCCGTTCCATTGCGGGAGGAGAACAAAAATTGCAAGTGCTTCCATATGCTCTTCCCCCTCCTCTACTCTCTCTCCTTTGTTGGTTGCCCACGACACCTATGTCGACACCCTTTCCAGTGAACCGTGATGCCGATCTTCCCCCTCCTCTACTCTCTCTCCTCCATTGGTTGCCCACGACGCTGACGCCGACATCGATGCCCTTTCCACCTCTACCAACACCAACGCCCTTTCCGGTGAACCGCGACGCCGATGCCCCTTCGCCGGTTGCCTCCATCGCCCCGACTCCAACGCCGACGCCAACGCAGCCTCCGCCTCTACCCCCGAACTTGACTTTGACGCCGACGCCCCTTCGTTGGTTGCCTTTGTCGCCCTCGACTCCAACGCCCCTCAAGCCGGTTGCCTCAATTGCCCTGGACTCCGATGCCGACGGCCCTTCGCCTTCGCCTTCGCCCTCGACGCCGTCGCTGACGCCCTTTCACCTCCCTCTCGCGACCTCTGCTCCACTCTCTCCCTCTTTCTTTTGCAGAGCACCCTTGCTAGCCAACCCCAACGCCGATGAACTCCTGATCGCGTTTTAGCTTCCCTCTTTCCAAACGAAGGTCGCTCTCTCTCTCTTTCCTCAGCGAAGCACCCCCTACTCTTGAACACAGACGTCATCGATGTTGTCGCTTTCCCAAGCCCCACCGATAGGCACCCCATTGGCGACTCCCGTACGTCCGAAGGTTCTTTTTTTTTTTTTTTTGGATTCCACTTAGTAGAATTCATGTTAAGGTTTATAGTTGGATAAGGATGGAGCACATTTGCATTAGGATTTTCTACACCTCCATGGTAAACATGCTCTTGTAGATAGATGGCTCTTTGAAAGCAAGTTTCCACTATAATGTAGATTGTGAAGGAAGATTTTATTTGCTTTGTATCATTTTGATAAACCTCTTTGCTTTATATTGCTATAACCTAAGATTCACCTTGCTTGGTGATTTGTTGCAATTCATTTGCTTATCATACATTTCTCCGATTCCTCTTCGCCTGATGTGCATGAGTAATAGGTAGAGATGGTTGGTGACAAAGCTAGAGGCATTTGTTCATCTAGTTTTATTCAGTGGCTGTTTGTTTTTCATGTGGAATTTAGTCCCAATGTCTCTCATTATTAGCCCATGCATATTAGTAGTAGGATTATGTGTTAGGGAAATCCCTTATGATGTTTTGAAGATGACAAAATAAATCAAAGGCTACTAACGTGTTTGATGGTTGAGTAATAGACCATGCAGATGATAGAACATGTAAAGGATATTGTCAAAGTGCGAAGACGACCAGAAGATTGAATGTAACTCATGTCCAAAGTATATTCTGAAGATTTCCAGACTTCTGTGTCAAAGTCCGAAGACTGCTAGACTCAAGACTCAAAGTCTGAAGACTGCCACACTTTAGTGTCAAAGTCTGTTCTACATCGAAGTCCATCAACTCGACTAATTCCAGGACGAATGTGAATGATGAACCGAAACAGACTCTATGCTAAAGCTGAACCGGAAGACAGACTCTATCTTTGAAGCTGAACCGGGTACAGATCTTAAAGCTAAATGCATTGAAGCGGATATGTTCGGACTCGAGTTGTAAAGTCTACGAGACTCATATTGTAAAGTCTACAGACTCAGACTTTACATCCATATTCGATGAATCGTAACTCAAGCCCAATCATATAATGGCTAGTGATCTGGTTTGGATTCCACATCAAGATTGATTTGATTGACAATTGGATCTTGAAGACAAGAACTTTCTATACGAAGAAGCTTTACTTATGGAAACCAAGATTTTGTTTGTATGGGCGATCGAAATCAATTTGGGATTCTACCTTTGTCACTCAACGGCTACCAAATCTTCTAGATACAGAGCTGTCCAATGGATATATTGGAAGACAATTCTCCGGGATGCTGTCCAACGGCTAGTTTGGAAGTGGAGGAGTATTTAAGGAGATGAAGGACCGATGAGCAAGTAAGAGACGGAGCGTATAATTTATAATTCCAAAGTCTGAGCGACTTTAGATCATATACTTGTCTCTTAAGAGCTTAAACGTTTGTGATCGTGAGAGAAATACCAAAAGAGTGACTTAGTGAGATAGTGTGATCTACTAAGTGTTTGCACTTGAAGTTGTAATCTCTTGTTGATTGCATAGTGGAATCCAGCCAAAAAGGCTGTTAGCGTGGGAGAGTGGATGTAGGCTTGGATTAAGCCGAACCACTATAAATCTTCTGTTCTTATTCTCTTCCCTAACTCTTTTATTTTGTTCATACTAGCACTCTCATTATGTCATTTTACTCATAAATGATAATGATTGGGATATTTTATTCCCTTAGAGTATATAGTTAATTAGTGTAGGTGTCAAACATGATGGGCTAAATATTGTTAGTTTAGTTTTCTTAGAACTTTTTAATAAATTGGATATTCCATCTTGACAATCACATTTGACAATTTCATAGGAGAAAAAAATCTCATATACTTATGTTTGCTAAAGTGCTATTATAATAAAGCTGTCTTCATGTATAATGATGTCTTAAGTCTAATTAAATGCATCATGTAATTGCAGAGCTACAAAGATATTAAGTGCTTCACTCTCTCTCTCTCTCTCTCTCTCTCTCTCTCTCTCTCTCTCTCTCGGTCCAAATGTGCACACATGCACGAAAAGTTTGTTTGAAGCTGGAGATGCTTAACATTTTAGTCAGTTTGGTACTTGAATGGATATTTGTCAATATTGCCTGAATATATTAATACTCACAATTGGTTACTTCACTTGAGAGGTTCGCATATTGCATTTTTCTTACCTTTTTGTGATCATGTTATTTTTTTCTATTTGGGCGATAATCCAACAGTGGACCATCATTGTAAGTTTGCAATGATGGTCTACTGTCGTATTTGATTAACAACTTAGTTTTGCAAGGTTTGCTGCTTGTTCTGCCGAAATTACATTTTGCATTATTGGTGGTGGTGGTGGTGGTGATGGTGGTTGGTGTTCTTATTATTATTTTTTTTTTTGGGGGGGGGGGTTGGGTTTGTGGTTTAATAGAGATTTGTATTGATTATTTCATTGTTCTCCCGAAGCTATTTGATATGTGCACCGAGAAAATATTCGTAATGTTCTAGTGAAGATTTATGCATCTGAAGGGATGCTTTGGGAAGTTATTATTAATGAAAGAGATAAAAATCGTACAGGAAAAGATATCGAGAGGGCATTTGGAATGTAGAGACAGTTTAGAATAGGTTGGCATAATGAATCAATTTTATCTAACAACAAAAATGTCAACTTAGTGTATGAATAATTGGGTTGACAAATTGATGCGTGCCCTTGCTAATTTTATTATGTGGTCACTTATTTCGTGCATCTTGTTCACCCTTTAAATAATCAGGTATTCTGATTTGTATTCTTCATCGTGGATGCTTTTACATGGTGACTCTCTCAACATTTGTAGAGCATCTCTTCCATCGGATTGATTCTTAAGTTGAAAGGATTTGAAATACATTAACTGCAAATCTCTGGATTCTGTTTCTAATGCCGGTTTAACTGCGCAGGGAGCTCAAGCATGGATGCTTTTGGTGGAAAAGCTACTTCGTTTATCTAATCATTATTCGTTGAGACTAATATGCTTGAGCATAATTGCAAGGAATAGTGGTACCTTCATCCTCTCTGAGTTTTGCTGCTTTTGTCTCAAGTTGTGGAATAAAAAGAAAATTAATTGCGATTGTACATTATCTAGTTGGAGTCTTTTCTTGCGGTCAGCATTTTGTCTTTTTGGACTTCCATGGAAATAATATTTGAAAGACTTGGTTGTCTTGTCTCTCCGCTAGGTAACAACGGTATCTTATATTTGATTAGTTTTGTGTTGCTTAGTTAAGGAAGGTGAGAATAAATTCCCATCTCCAATAGCTCAGTTTTAGTGAGGCTTGTTTTCTCCTGTCAAGATAACTTGGTTTGACCAAGTCAGTCATACCAGGTCATGCTAGTTCCCATTTTATAGCATGATGCTGATCGGTGATGGATATACTATTGAGGTAGATGTTAGTATATCGTCAAGCTAAAATGTTGCACTAAACTCTCCCTTGGGATATTAGATTGACATTTTAAGTATGGAGGTTTCTATGCTTTTCTTTTGGCACTTTTATTCTTCAATCATGAGATCATGCAATTTAAGCTGGTCCCATGCCAAGACTGGACTCTTTTTTTTTTTTTAATATAAATATGAGGGGGGCCTACTTCTTTCATTTGCATCCGAGTCAGTTTTTTAACATCTAAGCATATTAGTCTATGTCCTATGAATGTACTGAATGTTGCTATCAATTTGCAGGTGGATGACAGCAATGCTAATTGACTTCTACATCAACGTCGTTCCTCTTTCTGTATGTCTCTAATGCTTCTGTTGGCTAACTTTGGTGCATGCAATTTTTTTTGACTCATTTGATAGAATAGAGGACATGCATAAGGACTTTGTGTCTGTTAGAAATGGATAGGATGATTGTGAAGCGATATCATATGGTTTCATCAACTTCAGAGTTTATCCTTCATAAGCTTATCGAACCATTGCCTGCAATCATGCCTATTAGATTTGAGAGCAGCACCTTTGGTTTTAGACGCCCACAATTAGGAGTTCTTGTTTGATGGCTACAGTTTGGGGATGAGACATTTGTCTTGTTTTACCCTATGTAACTCATTTCTATTTTGATCTCATGGTCTTTTGGGTTTGGGTTGCTTATAAGGAATCAAGTTGGCTTAGTGCATTTGTGTGGGTCCTTCTCTTGATATGCTTTGGCAAGTAATATATCCATATTTACCAAGTTTATGTTACTGCTATGAGTATTGTCCGAAGCATCGAAATGACCGATTAACAAGCATTAGAGAGAACTTTAAAATTGTTGGATGATTATTGATCATATTATGCGATGGTACTCGATTGTCTTTTTTTATCGTTTATATGCCGATGATCAATGACAAAGACCACCTACCTACATTTTCCAGATTTCTATTGTAGCCCAGTGATGTTGTATTTGTACCTAAGCTTCAATATACTGGATTCATAGCCAACCATTTGGTATTGCTGGTAGGTAGGTATAACCTTGCAGCATGTATGCAATAGACTACGTATATTTGGCTTTTTTCTTAGTGAGGATAGAGAAAGGAGCATTTGAGATGGAGATTAATTGGTTTTTCATGATTTTGCAAGTTGTTATAGATGGAAGCAAGTTTAAGTTTACCATAATTATCAATTTATACAAATTAAAAATTTTATCATAAATCACAAAGGTGCATTCTTATGAGAGTTACACATTGATACACGTTTAGGTCATGCAAAACTATCTAAGTTCTTTCGGATGCTTTTAAATAAATATCTTTTTTTTTTGTCATGCTTTAAAACGACAAGAAGAATTGCATAAGTGAGTGTCTAAAAAAAAAAAAAAATCTTTGATCACATATTCTAAAATTGGTTAATATGACATTTGCATTAAAAGGTTTAAACATAACCTAGAATTAATTGGTTGATATGTACAAGTGTGAGTGATTATGTTCTAAAAATGTTTGTTTTGTATTTTATTAGAAAGGAACTGTTGAAGAATTATTTCTATTTTGAAGACATCACCTCAGTTAATTTGCACGTGTAAAGTTATCGAATGGCTGAATCAAAGGTAATTCTTTATTCATACAATGTGAAATATATTTTGTTTTCTTTTGATGTTATTTTTCTTATTGATTATTTATTGTTCATTTGGTTGCAGCATGAAACTTCCCATCTTGCACATGTAATGCGTGATATGGAAAATGATTTTGAGTTTGCCATTGGGATGGTTTTTTCTAATGAACTTGAAACATCATAAGTATGTGGCTTATGCAATTGGCAAAGGATTTGGAGTGAGGAAGGGTCATATGGTTAAAAATAGAAAATGAGAAATAACCCGACAAACATTTTTGTGCAATTATGAGGGCCATTCTGTCGCCCCATCTGATCAAGAAAAGAAATTTGAGAGGCTTGAAGTTAGATGTAGGTGTCTTGCTCATATCAAATTTAAGGTTGATAATGGTGTCTATAAGGTTATGGAGTATGTTTCTAAGCATAATCATGCAATTGTACCAAAAGATCAAAAGCATTTGATTACATGTGGAAGGATGATATCCGATACTTGCAAAGGTATTTCAAGTGACATGATTAAAGCAGGTATTGGTGGGACTACGGCATATAATTTCCTAGCAAATGAAGTAGGTGGAAGTAAAAACTTGGGTTTCATTTGACGTGATTGTTAAAAAAATTTACAGAGAGAAAGCAATAAGAGTATAGAAGGAGGAGATTGTCAAAATCTTTTGAATCATTTCCATTGCATGCAAATGCAAAACCCAATGTTTTTTTTACGCTGTACAAGTATATCAAGATGGTAGATTGACAAATTTATTTTGGAGAGATAGTTTATTCTTTGTTTTCTTATTTCCCTTTTCCCCTTTCTTTTGGATATCTAGATTGAGATTTTTTGGCGAACTTCTTTTTGTCGTTGTGAATGAGATATCTTGATTCAATTCATCGCCTTGTCTTCAGTGTGTTTATATATGTTGATTTGGTGTAAATTCTATACATCAAACAAGAAAACTGTTGGTCTCCCAATGTCATTTAGTGCAGTTTTAGAGCATGCAGTGAATTTTGTGATCCTTCTGTAGAAAGAAGTTCGTCCATTCAAGATGTTTAAGGGACTTGCAAGAGAAGCCCTTGCTTGTCTGTCGATAGAAAATGCTTGAAACAACATGTCAATTCGCAATTCTCTGCAGTATAATAAGAATTGATTTCTACAGAGGTTCAAGTTCCTCCTTTTTGGGTACTCCTATACTTTGAAAATCTTCCATCTGAATCATCTCTCAAAACTTGTAATGTTCTGTAACATAATCACGAGTTGGCATTGAATATGAAAAGTATTTGCCGACTGCAATCTCGTTCTGAGACCAGAATTCCTCGGGATTTGATGCTAGTGGTCATTAACACTGTAGTAGAGACATAAAACTATTAGTCTAGTAAGAAACTACTCCAGCTATTCAAGTCATTTCTCGTGCTCTGTAGATCTATGCTTGAAAATATGCATGGCATTTGCCTGTTCCGTGCCGACTTCATATATATACAACTTGAAACCTGATATTGTTGACAAGCATAGTACAGGAACTATGAGTGAAATAACAACCTTGCATTTGAATATGGGATGTAACTAAACCAGATTTTGACAACCCAAAGTGAAAAATTACAGATAAAGATAAAGGGACATCTTTCATTCTGTGTAATTTGAAGTATTACAAGGTCTTCTGTGCCACACAATCGAATTCACAATAATTTAACTTCATGGGATTTCTCCAATCCCCTAAACAGAAAAGTCTCCTATCATTTTGTTTCTTTTTTTGGCACCATGGGCTCATAATATTTCTTTCAATGGTATTCTATAAATTTTCTTCTGAATAAATTATTCACTAGAATCCCCTGAGCGGCCTTATAATATTTCTTTCAATGGTATTCTATAAATTTTCTTCTGAATAAATTATTCACTAGAATCCCCTGAGCGGCCTTAAATTCAGCAGCTCAGTGACGCTAATGTAATACCGGCCAGCCTGAGCACTAGGCCAAGGAACTTTCTGATTTAGTTGTGGCATCTTCGGCTGACAAGATTTATTGAACCTTGACAGCATGCGGTCATCTCTCTTATGCACCCAAAATTGCATCACGGAGAAAGGAGACACTTCTCCTTTTAGCCTTACTTCCTTCTCTTTGTTGATTCGCAAATGCACCCAGGGAGCGGATTTGCATAAAAACTTTCCTCTAGTTTTGGGAATTCCCTGAACTCCCTCAAATACGGAGCTCCTGTTTGATCTCTGTGAAGTTTCTTCACTTTGGAACTGAATTTCTTCCAAGAAATCTTCCCCTCATCTAGTTCATCAACCAGTTTAACAAAATTCATCCTGCATGCACAAAGAGGAGATGAAGATGAGATGCCTGTTGATGATCCATATCAGGACAGAAACAAAACCAAATATCAAAATGGGGAGAAAAATAAAACAAATCAGACAAATTGAAAAGAGTAGGAACAGGATAATAGTTACTTGTCTGGATTAATTATCTTCTTGAAATTCTTGAACCACCTATGGCCTTGAACTGCTTTCGCCATATTCCCATCATAAGTATAAAGAAACACATTGCTCAGAAGAGCGACAATGTAATCTGTACCGGCAAGCATGTTTTGATGATTCTTGAAAGGAGCAAGCTCTTTTTCTGTTGCCAGAGTAGAATGTGAATATATGTTGGGGTACTCGTCCCTTAGATATTGCATACTTCCTTTTCCATAAGCATCACCAGCCACCAAATAAATGCGGGTAGTAGATGGGAATCCAAGAGCCTTTAGCAGAAGTGAAGTCTCCCTAGGAGTCAATGGACAGCCGCCAAGTAACCTCCTCTCTGTTCCATTAATCTCTTTCTCCTTCCAATGACTTACTTCATATCTCATCAACTGTAGTTCCTCGTCCTCCTCAGCTGTCAAATTGTGATTGCAGCCAGTAAATGCCAGCATATCTTTCTCATACCTGTGAGGAATCAATAAAAGATGAGTTGTGATGCCTCAAGGACAATGGTACGTCTCCACAATAAAGATGCAACATTTTCAGATAGTAATCTTATCATGGAAGTGCAAGCTATTATGGAAAAAATAAGCTATTATGAAATTATGTATATCTCTTTCAACAGTCAAACATACCATGAGAAGATTACCAATGTTCTCCTCTGAATTGGTCCGTGGTTGAACTGCAAATGGTCTCTTTAATCACACAGACTGAGGAGGAAAGGCACTCAACAAATCTTAAGCATAAAACTTACATTAAAGTTGCATGGACAATAGAAAACAAACAGTAGCATCTAGAGTTGGAATGCCCAAAGAAAGGCAGGCAGACAGGAACACACATGTCTAGGGTGCGAACCCTTTCTTTGAATTTATTTTAACTAGAATGACATAATATCCTAGGTCGAAGTGACGTTGGAAATGAAATGAAAGCGTGCATGCATACACATGGAGGCATGCGCCTGCTTACGTACGTACGCATGTATACTCAATTACCAGAATAGCACCATACAACAAACCAGAAACTCTTGTTTTTTTTTCCCCGTGTAACTACAGAAACAAGAAACAGTAACAAGAGATACATGTCTTTGCATCTATTGGCTATAATTTCAAGATGTCAAAATCAGCTCCTTTACTACAAAATGACAGCATAAAGCAAATTCAAGTGCAAGGAAATATAAACCAGATCCTCACTTCTAAACGTTTCAGTAGAAGCAAATCCCTCATTCTGTAGGCCAATTGAGTTTACTCGTCTGATCCTACAAATAAGTCACAAAAATTCACAGCAAAATACATCACTTATGATGTTAGATTATGTAAAGGATACCATTGCAGAAACATTCTTGAAATACGATTTAGATTAATTGGAGAAAGCTCTACCAGATACAGGCCTGAGTTGAAAAATTGCTGGGAGAAGGTAGGAAGTTTTCAACTTAACAGAGCAATGTTCACTTTACAATCAATTGAGTTGGCTAAGTGAAATAAAAATTGTTCAACTTTATTTGCAGGAGTACCCGATACATTTTCTTCAGAGCAAATATCTAGGGTTATTTTAAGAGAGCTTATGATAAGTATTTATATTGCTTTCCTCCAAATTTTTGCTTTCCCGCTAAAAGAAAATAATTAGTGACCTTAGAATTATAAGAACATTTTTAAAAACACCATATGACAATATTTACAAGTTTTTTAAGGTTTTAAGAAATGAGTAAAGCAAAAAGGGGAGAGAATGTCACCCCAAACACACCTAAGATTTACATAATGCAGAATGCCCCCAAAAGTCATTTATCTGACCCACAGAACGAAGTGAGAACTAAGTTAAAGCAAAGCTTACTTTGACATAAATTGGTAGATGACTAATGTAGGTATACCAAGAATGTGTCAAAATGGGTACACTAAATTATGTGACATGAATTAAATTGGTGATGACAGGAGTAGATTCAAATCACAAGATGGTGACTTATTCATATATCCAATGTTAATATCATTTAGTATGATGGTAATTGTATAACTTTAGTATATCTAGAATTATTCTTGACAACAATGGAACACTTGTAAATTTTCTAGAAAGGATCGGGCCCTATTTCCTTTCTACTGAATTTAAGGTACACGATAAAAACAGAGCATAGGAATTTAAAAGCTTGTCTTAGCTACCATAGAATCCTAGTTAAAACAACAATATCACACAATCAATGAACCGATGGAGTAAAACTGGTCTTAATAGTAATCGCTATAAAAAAGCTACCTCTGAACAACTCAAGGTTTTGCATAGTGGCATGATCGAAATTAACAATTGGAGGCAACCCCTTGCTTGCAGCGGCCAATTCCATCAGCTCCAGCTGTTCATCCTCCATAAGCTCCATGGATTCCTTGGCAATTCTGCGAGCAGCAGCCTTCTCCACTGCAGATTTTCGTCTCTCTACTTCTTTTTCTCGACGAAGCTCTTCTTTTTGTCTCTTTTTCTCCACCTTCCAAACAAAAAACCAGAGAAGTTGGTAAAGAAAAGAGAAAAGAAGAGATGCTGCTTAACCAATCAAATAAAGCAAAAGAAACTAACTAGTGAAAATGCAATATCAAGCTCAAATACTTGCCTTAATAGATTCTTTCTGTAAATACTTCTCCTGTCGCTTTGATTCTCGCCTTTGCTCATGTAGCAATCTCTCCTCCTCTCTCTGCTGTTCACGCATCAACCTTTCTTCTTCCTTCCTTCTTTCACGATCAAACTTTCCATCTCTTTCCTCATTCGTTCCTCAGCCTGCAATAGAAAAATACAGGATATCAGTACATGCCAAAGTTTTCTCCACAAAGCCCACATATCCTTAAGTGATAAATGAAAACTTTTCTCCTCAAAATATTTTCTTTCTCTCGGTTTTCATTAGCTTCAACTTCCCTAGCGATCTGGGCTTCTTCAATCTGCAACAAAATGACATTTTTGGTCACCCTAAAGCTATATCAAAAAGTGATGACAATACCCTACTCTCAGAAGCATCAGAATTACCTTGCGTTTTCTTTTGATATGCAGGTCAGAAGTATCATGCAAAATTGTCCTGTCAGGCAGGGTAGAAGAATCTTCTTGACCAATAAATGGGTGGCTTCCTTGGTGAGCATCCATTTGGATGTTAACAAAAGACTCTCTCGGCTGAAGGGAATGATCATCTCTCAGAGGGAATAAAACACTGTTTCGCTCTCTATCTTCTTGCAAGACACGGCATACTTGCAGTCGGTGACCTCGAACACCATCAACACTAGGCAGCTTCTCACTTCCATGAATAGATGACACTCTGGTAGTTGGCCCATCCACCAGGGCATCAAGATAGTAAGTTTGGGCAATCCATCCAGGGGTATGGTGTCTTGCAGGCTGGTCATGCAACAACTGATCCTCATGGTGGAGAAGTCTTGAAGCAACCTGGATAATCACATATAACACAAATATTGGCAATCCACATGACTTCGAAAATAGAATGTTAACAAGTGAGACTATCATCAGAATTTTATTAGATTCTTCTAAGAGCAGTAAAAGTTCTTAAAATTAAAAAAGACAATTCCAGTTTTCATATAGAAAGACAAGAAGAACAAACTTGTAAAAGTATTGAGAAAGGACATGTAGGGTGTAAGTATATAGGCAACTACCTACATCAACCTCTCAAAAGAAAATTGGCATGAAAAGGTAAGTTTGAATTGAGAATTACATCCCCTCCAATTTTCAACAAAGTATTAGTACTAAACTGTTCTTGATAACTGCACTAAAAGGGACTGAAACTATTCAATATTTTTTTCCAAGCAAAACACTCATGTTATCATAAAAATATTTGTGATGACATTTCACAAACATATTCTTAATTCACAGGCATGAAGAAGTATGATCCTCGTAAACTTCCATTAACCCATGCAAGTGTAATCACAGCAGAATATTTGCAATAGTTAACCACAAAACAAGGGGAAAAAAAACATCACACAGGTAGAGCAGCAGGTAATACAAAATACATAGTAAAAGCCAGCCAAGAGCACTAGGACTCATTTTATAGAGATATTGATTCATAAGTACCTTTCCTCTAAGTAAAGTATGCACCTGTCTCAGCTAGCCTAGATTCATTTCATGGAACTAACATTTATCGTAATGAGTACCTTAGAGTCTTCATGGATTATAGCCCTATAATAGTCAGCACAACTCTTCAAAAAGATTAAAACCTTTGGAAGATGACTACATCAAGGAAATAGCAGCAAATAACAAATTAAACGTCACACAATCTCCATATGACAAGTAATGACCAACATACTAGAAGGGGTTCCTCTTTCTGTACAAAATTGCATATGTGTGGCTTTTATTTTGCAGCCGTTTTGTATAGGGGTAGTACCCCCTTGGTACCTTCTTAATGGAATTTTCTTTATTGTTCAAACAACAACAACAACAGCAAAGACATCTCAATGGGGAAAAGAAGCCACTGACTTTATTTGACATGGCATCCCGTTGAACATACACTTCGCCATCATAAGGATTCACGGGTCCTTTCTGTTCCTCATCTGCAACTACACAAATAACATGTTAAAGTCAGATAAGTGATCAAGTAAACATGAAATGAGAACTAAGAAGAGGAAGAACTCAGATAGATAGATGTGGCTGTCCAAATAAGATACCCCAAAGTTTGCACTCATATCCTGTTCTATTCATGGAAGTGCCAGTACTTACTATTATGATCTTGATCCATTTAGCACTTGCTATATTACCCAAGCAAAAAAAGCATATGACTTCTCAAAAAAACCAGAACGAGCGGTGTTTTTACATGAAAAGACAAGATTCTCAAGATCAAACAGTTGATCTTTACTAAACCCATTACAAATAACGTAGGGCACCTTCACATTATACATGGGATCTTACTAGTATACCATAGTAAAACAGGAGCTCCTCCCTCCACATCAGTAAGCAATAATACTGTCAGAACAGACAGACGAAGGCGGAGGTCGCGAGAAGGAGGCAAAAGGGCGTCGGTGTCAGCATTGGCATCAGGGGCGTTGGCATCAGGGGCGAAGGCGGAGGCAGAAGCGTCCTGAGTTGAAATTGCACCGGATTAGAAGGTGAAATATTCTCTTGATTAGAAGGAAGGGATGTGATAAAGCTCAAAAGGTATTAGGATGACCTCTGTAATCTAGAAAAACTGCATGGTTAACACTAAATTACCATTTACCAAATTTGCAATTGCTGCAGCGCTTGTGTTCAGTGTTGGCTGTAAAAGAGGACCAATCACCAAGCCTGGGTTGATTGTAACATATCAATACCCTTTTCTTTTCACGAATAGGCAGCATCCTCAGCTAAAGTCTTTGAGAGTGCATACCACAACTGTTGGAAGAAAAAGAGAGGGAGATAAAGCACTCTTGCTGAAACAGAAAGCCACTTCCAAATTGACGACATTATGATAACTTCTGAGTTGTGCCGAAATGGAATGACAGGTTTTAGTTAATTACCAGAAAGATTCAACGTGAAAGATCACATCAAGGAATGGTTAACCATGCAATGTTGACACTTACACTCACGTTGATCATCTCAGCTCCGGTCCAATATAACACATGAGACAAGAAGAGTACTGAATTGGACAAGATGCTTACGTTTCTTTTCCTACAGAACTTTGGATCAGAAAACCAATTTTCATCAACTGCAACATCAACTGTCAATGGTTGTCCAGTGAACACAACTACAAGCATAGATGATGTTAAGACCACACGCTTGACAGAAGGTGCTTTGGAACATGACTTCAGAACATTAAGATTCCGCTTCAAGGCGGGAGAAGCAGGGGTTTGTCGGCGTCGGGGTTGGCCAGCAAGGGCACTCCGCAGAGGAAAGAGGGAGAGAGCGGAGCAGAGGTCGCGAGAGGGAGGCGAAAGGGCGTCGGCGACGGCGTCGGGGGCTGAGGCGGAGACGGAGGGGCGTCGGCGTCGGCGTCGGGGGCTGAGGCGGAGGCGGAGGGGCGTCGGCGTCGGAGTTGGGGGCGACGGAGGCAACCGACGGAGGGGCGTTGGCGTCGCGAGCAACCAGCACAGGAGAGAGAGCAGAGGAGGGGGAAGAGCAACCTGCGATTTTTTTCTCCCCCGCAACGGAACGGAGAACAGGAAGAGAGAGAAGAGAGAGAGGACGAGTTGACGGGTCGCAAAGGATAGCAATTCGAGCAGAGGAGAGAGTGTGTCAGAGTGGTGGCTCAGGTCTACAGGAGAGAGAGAGAGAGAGCCGAGGAAGGCACGCACAAATTTTGAACCTCTGATCTCATCGCCTGTCTGGCATCACGTGTCGACTTCTGAGTGGTCTTACCTTTTGCCTAAGTAAACTGTAAAACCCATTTTTCTCAGTATTCCCCCACGCAGCAGCAGTAGTTCAGAAAGGCGCAGAATGTACGAACGCGAAAAGCCTTCACGCTTTTTCTCTATTTCTCTCCGAGAAAATATTGGCTGCAGCTCTGACGCTAGTGTGGCTTTCTGGTTGAGTGGGACTCATCGGGCGATCACGTGTCGCTCGGCAGCTACGCTGGAGTCCGAGCACGTCCCTTTTATTCTCGGTAAAATAATCTTCTTTCGCTCTCCTCTAGCGCCTGCAAGCTAGCCTTGCTCTCTCTCTCCTCTGCAGTGTCTGCACACATTTATTATGTTCTCTTTTCCTCTTCCCTCATTCTTTCCTCCCGAGAAGAAGAATTTTGAATCTCTGATTTCGTTCTCGTTTGCTACGCCGCGCTCGTTGTTGCTGCTCCGGCATTGCCTTTGTCAAGCGGCCGTTCTGCGCCGTCGCCCGGCGCTCGCTCGCTCTCTGGTCCTGTCGCTTCCTCCGTCTCTGCTTCGGCGCTTGCACTTTGCTCGCTCCATCTCTGTTCCGGAGCTGCTTTCCTTCGCGCAATAAACTTCTTGGGCGGCCGAGATTTGGGGATCCCATTTCTGCAACCATCTGCAGAGCAACGTCGACGCCTTCCATGCCGGTTACAAGATTTGTGGGATGTGTACATGCAGAGCATGAGAAGTAGATTGCCCAAGTTCTGGCGGGATGCCTTTCAGGCCGGGTACGAGTTCTTGACGAGTGACGTGCCGGGCGTTCGCGACTCGCCGTTTCGGAGATCGCGAAGATGTCCCTTCGCTCCTCTCGCTGATCATTCTCGTCCTGCAACAACCCATCCTCGCCCTTCAAACCCCCCTTCTTCTATAATGCTTTTGTCGCTAACTTCATTTGCTTGCAGAACTTTTAGTGCTGAGAAGTTGGGCATTTCTTGTGAAATTTTGGGAGTTTGGTCACTGACTTGTCCTTTCAGAGATTTGACGGAAGTCATTTGTTTATGAGGTCTTGGTTCTTGTCATTGAGCCCTCTTGGGGCAGATGAATTGAGGGCTTGTTTTTTATTGATACGGATTTATGATGACTTAAGCGTTAAGCTGCAAAGCTGCCCTTTTCATCACCTGGAAAATGGTTGAGAAACTGAGATGTAAATTTGACGCCTTTTATCTTTGCTTCTTCTGTGGGATGCGTTGGTAGATAAGGCGGAGAGGCTGCTGGCCGAGGCAACTTCGCACGGGTCTCAGCTGGTCGTCTTCCCCAAAGCCTTCGTTGGCGGTTACCCCCGTGGCTCCACCTTCGGCGTCATCATCGGCAATCGCACGGCGAAGGGCAGGGAGGAGTTCTGCAAGTATCACGCCTCCGCCATCGATGTTCCAGGTACTAGCTTTACCACCATGTTTTTATGGTTAGTGGGCATCGGTTCTCTTTTGGGTTTTTTAAGGTAGTTCGTTCTCACCCAGATGCAATGATTCATAGTTTCCGATGTTGGCCCTCTCTTTGATCTCTGTAGCTAAGTGTAGAAAGTGGGTCGACTTTCAAGATTCGCTGTGTTGAAGCAGAGTCTCTTGTTTTATCTGTAGGGTGATGAACTTGGAGCAACCTGGATACTCATATTCCGTGTTTAGAAAGATTTTCTGTTTCTGAGCTTCTTCAAATGGCTACTTTGTATATCATGTGATTGTTCAATATGTCGCTCTCATTTGTGCCATCCTACCACACGGCTTTTCTCATGCCTTCCCCATATGTTCCATGATTGATGCTTATGCAGGCCCTGAAGTTGTTTGGTTAGCAGCGATGGCTGGAAAATATAAAGTTTTCCTAGTGATGGGGGTGATAGAGAGATGGATATACATTGTATTGCACAATCCTGTTTTTTGATCCTCAAGGTCATTACCTTGGGAAGCACCATAAAGTCATGCCCACGGCTCTGGAGCGTGTCATCTGGGGATTTGGTGATGGGTTGACCATTCCGGTTTTTGATATGCCGATTGGGAAAATCGGTGCGGCCATTTGCTGGGAAAATAGAATGCCACTTCTGAGGACAGCAATGTATGCTAAAGGTTAGCTATTCTGCATGTTTGCAGCTTGTTTTTTGCTTGACCGGGTCAAACTAGAATTCATCTCCGGGTCTCTTTCATCTCCATTGAAATGCATATATCTGCTCTTTGTGACCATGTGTACTTGAAGGAAAGTATAGAATTAAAAAATAGACGCCCATGCCAACAATTGCACACATTCTTCTGAAACTTTGCTGCATGACGCAGCTGGTGATCTGATTTTGCCTAGTAACCATGTTCATATTTACATTCTTACTTTAGCATAGATTTTGTGTCGCAGTTGGATATGATAATGATATTTCTCCCCCCCTGGAATTCTTGGTTATAAGTTTTAAAGCCTGTATTAGGCTGTCAAATTGGTGTCCAATCTATCAGATCAGGCTAACTTTCGTTACCTGCATTGATGTCATTGGAACCAATGTTGGGGTAATGTTCGAAAGTTTAACCATCACAATTCATATTAGAATGTGATTCCATGGATTATTGTCTGTCAATGCCTTGTTGGATTGCAAAACCTTTGTACCTCCTGTTGAGGCTGGGCTTCCATGAGCCATAATTTTGATAGAAACTACAATTAGCACAGGAATGATGTTAGCTAAACTTGATGCAGGAAGGATTGAGAAAATCCTGTCTTCTTTATTTTGCAGGTGTTGAAATATATTGTGCACCGACAGCTGATGCGAGGGACATTTGGCAAGCATCTATGACACATGTTGCTCTTGAGGGTGGATGTTTTGTTTTATCAGCCAACCAATTTTGTTGTTGGAAAGACTACCCGCCTCCACCAGAGTATGTTTTTGCAGGAACAGATGATGATCTTAACCCAGATTCTGTCGTATGTGCTGGAGGCAGTGTAATTATATCTCCATCAGGAAATGTTTTGGCCGAACCCAATTATGATGGCGAGGCACTCATCTCAGCTAACCTTGGTATGTTCCTTGCACTTGCAGCTCGCGTGCACTTTAAATCTCTGGAAGTTAGCTAACCAAGGAGATTATGATCTCATTTTAGTTGTGAGGGCTTCGGGTTTTTCCTTATGAGCTTGATTTACTTATGGTGTAATGATGTGCAGACCTTGGAGAAATAGCGCAGGCCAAGTTTGATTTTGATGTGGTTGGGCATTATTCAAGGCCTGAGGTGCTTAGCCTGACCGTAAGGGACCATCTGAGTAATCCAGTTACCTTTGCATTGACATCCGGGAAGCCTGAAGGCCCTTACAAATAGGTTATGTTTTCTTTCACGGAGCCAGGTCCAAATCATGGCAAATAATGCCTAGCAAATGTTGGTCCCAGTGGGAACTTTCTGATTGTTTGTTTCAACTTTTTGGACTTCTGATTGTTTGTTCAACTTTTTCGACTTCATGGGCTATTGTAAATTCTGATTGCAAGCAACATAGTTCATAAATACTTCCTGCTTGATAGTTGAGAAAGCAATGTTATATTTCAGTTGCATAGTAAACATGTCTGTATGCTGTGCAGTAGGACTCTTGTAACTAGTCTGTATCTTGGCAATGAAATAAGAACATTAATGACTTTTCTCATGAATTAATTCAATCTTTTCTTTCAGTAGATTAGTGATGAGTTTTTTTTTTTTTTTTTTTTTTTTTGGGGTTGGGGTTTCGTCGGTTCAATATTTTCCAGTTTCATGCACTTGGTCTTATTTCAATAGGCGGTTTGTCTTATAACAAATGTTGACCCTCATGCCTAGGTGTGAGCAGCGGTCTAGGGTCGATCCTGGACCGACCCAACCCTGCTGATCCTGGTCCGATTCTCAAGGGGACTGGGTCGGTCCTTGGTCCTGAAATTTCAGGACCAACACTATATGGGTTGGTCTGGGCCCCAAGAAAATTGGGTCGGTTAAACCCTGACCAATCCCGTATATTATATTATATTATATTATATTATATTATTTATAATTCTTCTATATATTCAAACCTAAGTAAAATGTCTGTTATATTATATTACATTGAGATGTTCTATCAATAGTATTAATAGTAATTTCAATTTAAAACTTTTGTTGAGTATTAATTATGTGTCATTTGTTTTATTTTCAAACGTTTAGAAGTTCAAGTGAATTAACAAGATGTAAAGTTATATATTCATGGTTTATATTAATGATTTTGAACTTTTTATGGTTTAATTGTATTTTACTAATGAATTTAAGCTACACTTTACTTTTCAATTTGTGTCAAATGGCAGAAGTTTTTAAAGAGTAGAGTAGTACTACAGTTGCTACGGTGATTTACTAGTCAAGTGGTGTGAAGTTTATTTTTTGGTTGAGTGGACTCTACATGATCAAATGCAGAAAAACGCTTTTGCATATGTTGTTATGAATATTAAAAATATATGATTACAATAACTTTCTATCTTGTCCCATATCTCGATGAACGATTAGCAGGTACGGAGTTTATATTATTGTGTCATCTTAAATTTGCTAAATATGTATTGGTATTTATAATTTAGTTGTACAATCCCATATTGTCGATAGATGTGTAATTTGAATTTGTAGGTTTATTTTTTTAGAGAGTATAAAAAATAAGACGAAAAAAATTATTGATCGATTAGGGTTGACCCTAGAACCGGATCGAACCCATTGGGTCGGTTTGGTCCTTGGTCCTAGGCTCAATAGGGTTGGTCCTCGGTCCTAAAAATTGAGGACCGACACTGTACGGGTTGGTCTTAGGAATAGGGGATGGCCCGGACCAACCCGGACCATGCTCACCCCTACTCATGCGAGAGAATCTGCTCGGCCAGTTGACAACGAACTGAGTTGTTAAGGAGCACATGGAAATGATGAAGAGCATAGGCGGAATTATTCTCTCATGTTGGTCATAACTCTCGTGGAAAAGTTCATTTTAAGTTCTTTCAAGCAGATGACACCGGTCTTGCAAACTGGGACAGCAGCAACATCAACATGGTACTTAGCAGCAAGAACTAAAATTGTGAATTGGGATGGCTTTTAACATCAGCACTAGACCAGCAACACATTATAGTATCAAAATTCTCGAATAGGACTAATGTGCGGACATCGTTTGCTAGCAATTTCTAGGATTCCTTGCCTGACATGGAGATGAGCACAAAAGGAAGAAGGAAAAAAGCTCTTTAATCCTGACTTGCTTCGATTTCGCATTCATTACTCTCCCACGGTCCAACTCTCCATGCCGTGATCTTGCAGAGGCAAGGACTGGCTCCATGGCCTGATCGGATTGGTGAAATTCGACAGCTGATGGTCCTTCAGGCCTGCGAGCGCTCTGTTTCTTCTGGTTTCGTCTTCCTTGTTGCTGTCCATTTTAGCCGGCGAGAAGAACTCTATTAGTCTCCCTGCGTTGAACCCATTCAGGTTGTCATGAGTCCTGGCACCGTCGTGAAGATTCACCCCTTTAGAGTTTCATCTTCTTAAGGAGATGCTCTCTCATTGAATTTTGTCGGATGAAGATCTCCTCCCATTGAAGCTGAACTCATTATCTATCGAGACCCATTTCGAGTTCTCTTGATTAGTATCATCGTGCGCGTATCTCCACTTGTAACTCTTGGTGTTGTTGTCCATGTTCAATTCGATCGAATGAAGATCGCTTTCTGCGGATTCATTTCCTTCGCACTCCTCTCCATCAGCTTCTTTATTTTCTCAGAATAATTCATTTTCAGCGCATTCAAGATTGATCTTGTCGCTCAAGAACACCTCGAGCTCCTTGGCTTTCTTTGATTTTAGAGAATTCTCATCTTTACTCATTTTGGATCTCATGTAGGCCTCGAGCTGAGCCCTCAGCTTTTTGACGGCGGCATTCTTCTCTTCAAAATGGTACTTGGCCTCTGAAAGTTTCGTCTGCACTCTCTTGTCGCGCAAAACATCCGCTAGCTGAAGTATTTCCCTCTCCTTCTCCACCTCTTCAAGAACTTTGGCAGATTCTCTCTTCAATTCTTCCACTTGCGCCCGGTCCTCTCCAATCCCTCTAGCTAACTCGTCGCAGACCTACTCCAATATTTCCTTAGCCCTCTTCTCACTCTCGAGCTCTTTCATCGCCTTGGAAAGAGATGACTTCATGCCAGCCAGTTCTTGGCCAAGCTTCTTGTTTAGTCTCTCCGTTTGTCTTCTCAATTTCTTTTCCACATCGACTTCCTCAGCCATATGTGAAATGGCAGTGCCGATTCGTTCCCGCTCCTTTCTTCTCCAAGACGCCTTTTCTTCTGCGAAATGCTTCATGAGGAAATCAATCTGGTGAGAATGAGACCTCTCTTCATGGATCAACTGCTCAACCTGGATGATGGAACAATCGAGCTCGACTCCTAAGGCTGAGACGAGGGCTATAGTCGGTTTATGTTGCTTCTCGAGACCACCGACCCGAAAAAGAACTTTCAGAAGCTTCTTCGACGTGGTTAAACTACTAAAGACGTCAGGGCTCAACGACAAGAACCAAGACCTCATAAACTCATGACTTCCATCAAATCTCTTAAGTCAGCGACCAAACTCCCAAAATTTCACAAGAAATGCCCAACTTCTCAACACTAAAAGTTCTGCAAGCAAATGAAGCTAGCGACGAAAGCATTATAGAAGAAGGGGGTTTTGAAGGGCGAGGATGGGTTACCGCAGGACGAGAATGAGCTGCGAGAGGGTCGGAGAAGGTGAAGGAGCGAAGGGACATATTCGTGATCTCCGAAACGGCGACCTCGCGAACGCCCGGCATGCCACTCGTCAAGAACTCGTGACCGGCCTGGAAGGCGTCCCGCCAGAACTTGGGCAATCTACTGCTCTTGCTCTGCGTGTACACATCCCACAAATCTCATAACCGGCCTGGAAGGCGTCGACGCTGCTCTGCAGGTGGTTGCAGAAATGGGATCCCCAAATCTCGGCCGCCCAAGAAGTTTATTGCGCGAAGGAAAGCGTGCCGGAACAGAAATGGAGCGAGCAAAGAGCGAGCGCCGAAGCAGAGACGGAGGAAGCGACAGACCAGCGAGCGAGCGAGCGCTGGGCGACGGCGGGGAACGGCTGCTTGACAAAGGTAATGCCGGAGCAGCAACAACGAGCGCGGAGTAACAAACGAGAGCGAAACCAGAGATTCAAAATTCTTCTTCTCGGGAGGAAAGAACAGGGAAGAGGAAAAGAGAACATAATAAATGTGTGCAGACTTGCAGAGTAGAGAAAGAGCAGGGCTAGCGTGCAGGCGCTAGAAGAGAGAGAAAGAAGATTATTTTACCGAGAATAAAAGGGACGCGCTCGGACTCCAGCGTGGCTGCCGAGCGACACGTGTCGCCCGTTGAATGGACTCGGAGGAAGCAACGCTGGAGTCAGAGCTGCAGCCAATATTCTCATCTCTCTCCCCCCTCTCTTCCCTCTTCACTTCCAGTCAGCAACACGGTAGAGAGAGATGCTGCTGAGTCAGCTGCAGAGCTCGCGGCCGCCGTGGATTGCGCCACCTCCTTGCCTTCCCGGGCGCCGCCGCAATCCTCCTCCTCCGCCGAGGTGTTCATCTCCGCCACTCTCTCTTTCGATCTCCGCTTTGAGTTTCATGTGGTGTGGAGTAGGCTTCGATCATGCAACGTCTCCGTGATTATTAGGATGGCGACATTGACCTTTTCGGATCGAGTTCGCGTGTTTCCGTCGAGTTTGAGGCGGGACCTGATTCGTGTCTGCTGTCGCAGCCTGCCTGGAATTGATTGCTGCTTCTGAGAATTCGCGAGTGTTGAATACGAGGTGCAACGCCGATGGCGGCTAATTAATGATGCTTGCAATCCTCCGTGAATGAGACAAAAAGCGCTTTTTAATGTTTTTTGCCGCGTTTCCTTCCTTTTCTTTTCCTTCTTTTTTTCTGGTCGGGATTGTGACCGATGGTTTATGGTTGATCAATCGAAATTACTCTGACCGGCAAAGATTCGATGAGCGAATCTGGTGTGAATGAGAATTCGAGATATATATATATATATATATATATATATATATATATATATATATATATTTTGTTTTTTAATGAATTAATTGCTTCAGAGAATCCAGAAGTGTATATGCGATGCTCTGTCGAGAGCACCAGTCGACAATGATGAAGCTGGAATGTGTGTGGTATTTGCATTTGTATAACGAAGAGTAAGACTTCTGTTGAATGTAGAAAGAACTTTCGTTATTCTCCTACTGAGGGAATCCGAAAGATTAATGAGATGGCACTTTATGTGTAGAAAGAAGTCTCGTGGTACATACTTTGTGATTCGCTGGTGTTTATGGTAGAGTAGGACTTTTTGAGAAGCTGACACACAGACATCATCTCTCTTTTTTCTCCCTCAGCAAAGTGATGCGGATACAATGCATGTGGTTCAAACATGCAGCTTTTTGTCCGCGTGGCACCGCGAGGCACAAGCAAGGTGAGCTGTTTGCATTCTCTGTCGACACCGTGAACTGGATAAATTTTATGGTGTTTTGAAGCCTTTTCACCCATTTGAAGAAAGATCGCTTGATTGCTATTTATTTAATGTTGTACCGAGCAAAAGATCTAAATTGTGTGCCTGGTAGAGATTTTCGTATGTTACAATTTGTGAAGTAGAGTCTAGGGGGAAGCTGACAGGTCTAGGAATTTAGCGAAACCTCCAGTTGTTTTGTGGGTTATCCGGTTCTCCACACTTGGTCAGTTCAGAAAGGGCGCAACTGTGAGGAGTCTATCCCTCTATCTCTGCGCCAATATGCTGTGAGTATGATACAGAAGTACTTAACCACACGCGCTAGGTGATGGAATAGTGAATTCTAATCACTTTTCTCCCCTGAATCCCAATATATTCCAGCAGATTGACAGTGATTTTGAGTCATATGTATGCATTCATTTATGGTGGGGCAGCTGCTGCTAGCATCACTGCTATTTTTATATATTGAAAGGTTGAGGTCTGTTCCTATATTTTAGAAGCCTGGAATGAAGTCATTATATGTCATCTGCATCGATTTGGGTAATGCAAATAAGTTGACTCACAGACTTTCATATCCACTTGTGGCCACATTCTTAGCATACTGTTTTCGCTATCTATCTGATATGCCCTTGTTTCTACCAAGTCTTCCACATCTCTTTAACGGATGAATCCTTTTTCCAGGGAAATTGGATGCCAGATCCCAGAGAACCTGGGATGGTCTGGACTTCAGAGTATGTGCAGGGAATAGGAACAATTTTGATGTGAAGTTCTTTGCGATGGGCCAGAATAGGGATTATCAGGTGAGATGTAACTGCATTTTTCAAGTATCTCGAAATCTTAAGGTATATGCAGGTTAATGCATCAGATACCACTCTTAATCTAAAATATATGCGCAAGGACTTGTACTGGACCAGTTAAATTCATTCTTTAGTTCTATTTTGGAGTCTGAAATAGTAAATTAACACTATTGACACTGCCCTTTATTGTATGCTTCACCAATAACTAGCAAACTGATCTTTGGATTAGAGTGTTACTTTTCCTGTTTGTCAAAATTGGAAGTCTAACATAACTCAATTTTTCTACAGGATCCCCACGTTAGATCAGCGATGAGTCTATGCCATTGTATGGGTTTCTCAGGTTGTCCCAACTGAGTTCTGCCTACACGTTGACAAAGATTTTTCAGCAGCTCCTACCACATCTTTTTCAGAAATTTCTGGCTTCAGGCGCCCCATTTGCCTGTATGTCTAACTCCTTAAATAAACCAATGCCTCTTAACTTGGACGTGTCCTTGCCTTCACTTGGAGACATCAGATGGCACTTTGCACGAATGATATATTTGTTCAACATCCAACTTTAGCGAAACATTGCCACGTAGGTGAAGTCATTGCCTTTTTTTCCCCCTCTATGTACCTGTATGTCCCTAGCTCATCTTCAGTTCAAATGATATATTTGTCCAACATCCAACTTGAGTGAAACATTGCCACATAGGTGAAGTCAGTGCCTTTTTTTTGGTCCCATGTGCCTCTATGCCCGTAACTCGTCTTCAGTTTATTTTAGGGCCTGTTAGTCAGTTCCTCATGGTTGGTTACCTGTTCTAATTGTCTTTTTCATCCCTATATGGGGGTGCTTTCTGAAGTTGATATGTGAAGCTGCAATTACTTCTTTCCTTCAGTGACTTTGGCCAATTTTTGAGCTGTCAATTTTCGTTTCATTGCACTCATCTAAGAAGGCTTCAATTATTGAGAGTAAATGAAATCAATTAGATTTTGAAAATTCTACAGCCATCTGAGGTAACATGAAAAAGAGTTAGTAAGGCTACTAAATACTAATAGCTGTTATGAGGGTAACCATAATTCAGTAGATCGATCAACTTATTTACAGACAGAAATCTCCTGCCTTGAATAAAGCAAATTAGTGAATTTCTCTTGAGAATTAGTTGGCAATGTTATCACCAATAACTTTTTGAATTTGCAATGTGTCTTGCTATTGTTATGTGAAGTATCACTGTGTCAACAATCTAAGGAAGTTGTGCTTCACACTTTCATGATTAGCATCTAGTTTTAAATTGGATAATTTGGATGTTTCTGCAGTTAGCCGGGATTGAAATATCAAATGAAGGAAAGTATCTGAGCTTTAGTTGGGATTGCTTCATTTTTCTTTCTGGTTTTAAAGTGTCAGTAGTTGAGAAAGTGATGATCAAATCAACACCTCACAAACCTTGTTTGCCATATTTAGCACACAACAGGGTTGGGACGAACACATTTTCACTTTCTTCATTCCCAAGATAATATAGTCCGGGTCCGGGCACTACATGCATTCACATAGGTATACTATCGTGACTCCAATGGATAGCGAGGGTATTAGCATTGTTGTTTCGACTCTGGAAATAACTTCCCGAATTTATGTCTTAGCATATAAGAGCATCATTCAGCTTATGACTTTAGTTCTGGGGTAGTTTTGTTTGAGATGACTTTATAATGTTCTGATGGTTTATATACTTTTAAGTTAACTTCAACCCTAGTTATGATAAGTTAGCCTACTAGAACTGGTATTATCTACACTACGATGGTATAAATGAAAATTTAAGATCAGGCTTTTGATTGTAGAGTTCTGATACTGATACACTCTAGTGGCATCGCTTGGTGGGCTATCATGCACATTTTGGATGGCATTAGCATGATGTTCTAATGTTTCACGTAAAGCACTGACACATTTCTCGTAAATGGCTGTAGGTTCTTTGTAGTGCTCCTGTTGGCATGCTTCTCTTTTTTTGTCATTGGTGGCTTCCTATTCTTTAAGTTCGGGTAACCCCTCATCTTTACATTTTAAACAATGACATATGTGGAGTTTACTTTTCATGCTTTATGCTTAGCAAATGGAACCAACGAAAGATTCGGATCTTTGAATAGTGGCTTAAGTAGTGAACATCAAAGAAAAGAAGTAGAAGGAATTGATGAATACACAGACGGAATCTTTCATTTGTTGGTTGATCGGTCATTCCTTTCTATATTGAAGGGGGAGTAAAGAACCACTTGAGGATTGCTTTTGGGAGGCATGGGCATGTTTGTGCTCATCATCTACTCATTTGAGGGTGAGTTGGTGCTATTGCATTTGCCGGTGTTTTCCATGAGTTATATAGCTTACTACAACCTTCATGCTGCTAAGATGATCTATATTTATATCTGGTGCTAAGGATTTGATTTGAACTGCAGCAAAGAACACGTTTCGAAAGGGTTATTGGCTTTGTTCTTGCTATCTGGGGAATATTATTTTATTTACTAAGCACTATGACAGAGCAGTTCTGGGTAATTACCAGCCAAAATAAAATAAAAATTTTCTTCTTAATTTTTTCTATCTAAAGGTTGATCTCTTCAACTTTTGTCATCTACAGAATAATATGCAAAAACTCAGAGAGGGAACACAAATGCAAGTTCTAGAGAGTGTCATATTATTGTATGCGGAGTAAATAGCCATCTTGGATACATATTAAAGCAGCTTAATAAGTATCATGAGTTTGCTGTTCGCCTAGGTACTGCTACAGCTAGGTAATTTTTGTCTAAAGTTTGAATAAGTTTATGCAAGTATGGTCTGTTTTTCTAATGTCTTTGTGGTTTTTGTTGGTTATCTGTCAATAGGAGACAGAGGATTCTTCTAATGTCTGACCTCCCAAGAAAGCAGATGGATAAGATTGCTGACAATATTGCCAAAGATCTTAGTCATATTGATGTCCTCACCAAGAGGGATACCCATCTTATGATGGAATAAAGGGGTGTCTTGCCAACATTCAGGGAAACGTTGTTGTATGGTTTATTGGCAGCTTAGTAACCTATCCAATTTGGTCAATTTGTGTCCTGAGGTTGTATGTTATCAGCGGAGCAGGAAATATAGTCCTGGATTCTCCTAGTCCAATGAAAGTTTTAAACTGAATCATAGCTTCTTTCATAGTTCAAGCATAAACAGGTCGCAACATTTGACTTGCATTGAATGACCATTTAGTTATTTATTTATTTATTTTGGTAGCAATTCTGTTTGTGTTCTGTCTTTTTACTTCTTTTTTTTTTTTTTTTTTTTCTGTGTTGAGGCTACACCATATCAAAGCTCTCACTCTTCACTTTTCTGTTGACAGTTGTAGTCTTAGTTTAACAAAATCATTTGAAAGAGCTGTAGCAAGTAAGGCTCGTGCCATTATTATACCACTGACAAAGGAAGATAGGTGAGAACATATATAGCGACTTTTGCATATTCTTGTTCTTTTATACTCTCAAATAACAGAGGCATCAATATCAAGGAAAATGTTGTTCCTGTGGCAGTTGGCTTGTGAAAGATGCTTTTAAGTTTTGTCCTGCATTTTATCATGCAATTTTACCTCATTATACCCTTTGCAGGTGGAATTTACTTCTGTTGTAGAATAACAAAGAACTCCACAAGCTTGCATGTAAATATCAATAGATCCTTCATCCCATGCCAATGCAAAGCAATTCCCAAAGCAGATTTTGTTCATCTTGGACAGTGCTAGCCTGCTTTGAAAAATGTTCTTCAACTCGGGAAACTGATCTCTACCACATTTTTACATGGTATATTGGAAGAGAAAAGCGACATGAGATTCTTAGGATGCTGTAGTTAAAACTGGTTGCAAGCTTTGTGCAGTGTAGTGAAGGGTTTGGAGTTTTTCTATATGAAGTTTATTTACATCTTCTCTTAAATTTTAGAGAAATTCAACAAAATTTGCTCTTATATCTTAAGAATAATAACTAATGAAGAGAATTTTTTGTACATTTTACGAATATGCACTGGCTGAGAAAAAGGAGCATTTGTTTTTCTGGGGGTTGTGCTGAGGCAAAGTGCAGTGTGGGCGTTTAGTTAGTTGGAGCTTTTTGTGATAGCAGATAAATCTATGTGCATGACTTGGAGAACTTGTGATTGCTCATTTTCAAGTCTTGGAGACAACAGCACATTTTCCTCCAGATGTCAGAAAGTATAATTATTTCTTCTATCAGAGGGTTGCTGAAGCAGAAATTAATTTGAAATTCCTCTTCCTCAGGTTTCAAGTTGATACTGATGCCTTTTTTGTCAGTGCTGGCGCTTCAACCTATTCCGAAGATGGAATCAGTGCCTACCATTGTTGAGGTACTAGAACAAAATTGCTTATCTTCATTTGCTTTCCCTTAGGCTGGAAGTTAATATTCTCGTGATGGTTTGTGCTTATCATCTCAACTTGCAGGTTTCAAATTGAAATGCTTGTGACCTTTTAAAATCAGTCTCAGGCATAAAGGTGGCACCTGTCGAGAATGTTGCATCAAAGTTATTTGTTCAATGCTCTTGGCAAAAGGGGCTCATAAAGATCTATAGACACTTGCTCAACTATCAAAGTACTGCACTAATATTCCTTAAACTCTTACATCCATTGAGACTACATTCCATCTATAAAAAAATTTTCTTTAAAAAAATCGGTCACTTGGCCAATTGGAAAAATGATACTAGAGAAGGATAGATTGGTTTCTCTTTTTCCCATTGGTTTATTTCGGCCTCATAGTAAAATGAACAAATGCTTGTAAAGTAGAAAGAAAGCAACTTAGCTGTTCTCTTAATGTTGGAACCCTTGTGAGAATACTTACATAATCTGCTTGATCATATTGCGGAAAATGTGTTGATCTTCACAGTTTCCCTCATCTGGTGGGCATGAAATATGGGCAGTTAAGACGTGGATTTCAAGAGGTTACATGAATTTGCTGAGCTATATATATATATATATATATATATCCTCTAGAGTTTATTTTCTCTTTGCTCCTTGTTTACATTTGGCAGTTGATGTTATGCAGGCAGTCATTTGTGGCCTCTATAGGAGTGGGAAGCTACAGTTCCATCCAAGTGATGATGAGATTGTGCAACATGGTGACAAAGTACTGAGGACATTAACTTTTATAGTTCTAAGTTCCCCTTGAGACTCACATATTCCAGCATATTTGTTGCTCCTCTTTTTTTCTGTAGAAGCTGTGCATGGTTAACATCAGTTGAGGCATTCTTTCATATCAGCCATACTATCATGAAAGTCCCAATGTTTAGAGGATACATTATTTTTACACCCCGGACTTTAGAGCCCTTCTTTTCACTGTTTTAGGGTGAAAAGACAACACCCATTATGTTTGTTATACAAGGTGCCACTATTTAAAGTTTAGGATGCATAGTACAACACCCTGAATTGTCACTTTTTGAATTTCAAGTTGCAATATGTAAAACCCTTGAAGTTCAAAAGGGGGTAAAATTAAATCTCCCCTTATATTGAAGAGCTATTGTGAAGAAGATAACGTAGAAAGTATACCTGAAAAGCCCAAGTTTTCTTGCCAGCACAGTGGAATTATTTATTAACATGTTTCCAAGGGAAGTTGTATTTTTTTTTTTTTTTAACTCCTCCTAAGTGATCTTCAAAGGTTTTAACTTGATCATGCTGCTCTCTCTCTCTCTCTCTCTCTCTCTCTCTCTCTCTCTCTCTCAAGGAGTAATTAGTCATTTCATGAGACATTGCTTCCTCCATGTTGTCTGAAGTGTTTCTAATTATCTTTTGATCAAACAATCAAAGGTTTACATCTTTGATCAAACTCATGTAGTTCTTTCACCAATCCTTGTCCAGATATTATTCATAGCCCCTGTGCATGGAAAAAGCAGACCACAAATTGCATCTTCAAATACCAATAAAGATGGAGTAGGTTCCATAAAAAATCTGGAAGCTGTTGCAGATAATAGTGATAATTCAGATGCCTTGGAATTGTTAAAAATGCGGCTTGGTTGCATTGTCAAACGGTAAAAAAAACTGGGCTCAAAGGTATGGATTTTCTAAAACATGAATATATTAGCATTCTCACATATCGTTCTCATTTTCTGTTTACTTTCTCGTGGACACAGGCATCTGAGTGTAGTTTGGGCCTAAAAAATGCATACTTATGCTTGGATGGCGCCTTGATGTTACAGAAATGATTGCTGAATATGACAATTATCTTGGACCTGGCAGTGTGGCGGGATGCTTTCATACAGCTGTGTAGCGTATCACCTTGCAATTATTTTGTTTTGGTTTTTGATGTGCATAGTTAATATCAGCTTGTTGTGCGTAATATTTGCTTCAAGAATGCACTTTTGACATGTAATTTCTTGTGGCTTTTTTATGCTTAAATTTTGTGGATGAGGGAAAATGTAAGAGAAGTCAACTTGTTGGCCAAAGTATAAAAACTTGCTAGTTACTCAGACCAGAAAAGAGGGCGATTTAAAATAGTAACTCCCAGGTAGTAATCGCACCACAAGATGTCGCTTTGAACCTCTTCTTGGAAGAACAAATCCATGACACCCCTTCCTCTCTTTCTCTCTCTCCCTTCAATTTTTGCCGGGGATTTTCAAATTTCCGCAGCAGCAGTTAATTTATAACAGTCCTCCACCAAAAATGGCGTTTTCTCCCTGCACGAGAGGCTCGTAGAGCGCGGCATTTTTATCCATTTCTTCCTAGGTACCCGGGGAAGGCTTCACAGGGATCAAGCCCGGGGCGACTACCAAATTTGGTTATAAACCCTCCGACAGTTTGTCATTACCTCATTTTATTATTGGGGTTGACTCCGATAACAATAGCAATTTAAGGTCATGCTAAGTACCCAAACTTGAGCTCGGAGGAGGGCTTGGCCCACCCCCCAAGGGTTCTTTCCCCTGGGGTTGTCTTCATTGCCCTCCTTGGGCTTGTTCCTTGGGTTTCTTAAGGGGGAAACCCTGAAGATAAAAGCCCCGTACAGGGCTCACTTCCTTCCTTGGGGGCAGTCTGCTTGATGGCTGGAGCCTTTTAAAGTCAACTTTTGCGGTGGGGAGCAGCTTGGAGGTCCTTGTCGAAAGCTGGTCAAACGTGAGGACAAGTCTTCGGTTTTAATCCACTGGGACTGTACGAGGAGCGCAGCCCGTCTAATGCAAAAGCAACGGCCAGCAGGAAGTCCATCAGATGAGATCAGCAGTTCTCCAGACCGGCTGATGACTAGGATGGAGGTTGACTTTCTAATTTCTCTATTTTTTTAACCATTTTGGCTCAGATCACTTTCTGCGTTCACACACCACACCAGGATGGCTAAGAGCTTTGAGTCAACGGATTAATATAAGGTTTATCGCCATAGAATAATTGCTCATGTGTGTTTGAGACAGAGCGACGATGGCGAAACGGATTTTGATACCAAAATATTTTCGAACATGTGAGATTGTGAAGTCAAAATCCTCGTGTGAATGGAATGCCAATAACGTTGCTGGAACAACTACGCATTTGCAGATGCCGATAGTGGGATCGCTTTTAACCCTTTGAATTAAGAATGTGATATTGTTATGAATCAACCTAAATAAATGATAGCAGATATGGCAGAAGTATCACCGCTTATCGCAGTCAAAGTCGACCTGAATATCTATCTATGTGGATAAACCCTAATCACTTAGCAATTGAAATAATAGTTTAACTTCAATCTGCTTATTGGGAGAAGTCGACATAAAGTTCAGTCAAAGCTTAGAAGCAAAGTCAGCATTAGTTACAGAGAAGATCCTTCAATAGAATATGAAGATATATTAAGGCACGGTGTGGATCCTCAGAATAACTAAAGACTCAATTTATCCGTTGATATCATTGGCAATGTTATTCAAGATGGTGCCAACAAAATAGAAAAAGAAGAAAAAACAAAAAACTATCATCCGCCAATGAGTCATGATCTTGCCAAGAACTTTATATGCCCATAAGCATTCGGATTTCTGGCTGTCGGGTCCCCTTTTGAACCTGCCACAGTGTAGCAAGTGTTATACCCCGCCGGAAAAGGTTAAAGAGTCACGCATTGCATGGCATTGCCTCATCTAATCAAATTGTCGAACGCTGGTGAGCCATATGAAATGTATCGTGTTTAGATTATACTCCACGCCTCTGTACATGAAATGAAGAAATCTTACACGTACAAATCTATAGCCACAAGTGCTTCCATCATTATCATGCTTCCCTCATGCAAGCTTAAGATATAATCTCGTCCAAGCATTCAATGTTTATGCCGGAAAATGCTTTAAGTTTGTTCTTCTATGCAGTTTTGCAACTAGGACCAATTATGACCAATTTCTTTCTCGTGATCGGTGGCATGCATGGTGGTGCTCAATACTGCATATGCACGTGCAGTCAGGTCTCCTGAATCTGGTTGAGATTCCTCATTTTCTTCATCATCTGAAAAATCAGCTTCCGAGAGCAGTTCATAACTTGGATTGCTAGGTTCGTCTCCACTGTAATTTTCGCTATTATACATCCCCAGATATGCCTCATCTCCTTCCTCCTATTTAAAAGGATCAAAAACAGATAACATAAAGAAACAGGAATCTTAGAACCTAATTTAAAATAGATATAAGAAAAAGCAAGTAAGAACAAGTTAAAATATACCTCACTCTCCTCCTCATCAGTGGGGTAAGCAGAATCTAATCTGTCATAAAAAACGCGTTGCCTTTTTCTTTCATGCAGTCCATTTGTTCCTATGAATATGCAAGTAACTTAAAGTATATCACTATTTAGACAACTGAACCAAACTGGCAAAATTCAACAAGTAATAGGGGCCTTATGATTTCAGATTGAAGTTGCTCCACCTTTTTCTGCAGATTGGTTACATGATTTTGAAGTGCCTATTTCAACGAAACAAAGAAACTGTCAGAAATTTCTATGTTATTTCCTTCCCAAAAATAGACATTTGCCACATGAACAGCGTCAATCCAAGTGCTTTTGACATCTAAATCCGGAAACCATGTAATTTCAACAAAGCTAGACAGCTATCAGGTCATCAACAAGCGACTCATGCCATTATACTCCCACAATATTCAAAAATATGTTTCAAACCAATACTGTAATGGAAAATTACCAGTTAAGCATACCAATTACCATACACACAAGCACTCTATTTTAATAACTGGAACTCAACAAATATGGGAACATATTATTGAAGCAGACCACTAGCATTGGCACAAACATACGCAAACGTGCACATTAAACAAGGTGAGATATGTTTGGACCTGCAAATTTAATATCAAAAAATCAAGAACTTTGGTGAAAATAGATGCAGTTGTATAGCCGTACCTCACGCCTTTGAAGCTCAATAGAACGAGCCAGAGCCTTCCTCTTTGTCAAAAGATTCTTGGGCCTCAAGGTGGAAGGCCGCTTATAATCCTTTCCACGAAACACCACAATAGCGTATCCTTTGGAGACTTTGTCTACAGAAACCAAGATTCCACCACTCTCAGCTTCAAGAGCCAATGCTATTTTCTTAACAGAGTCGAAGGTCTTTGCCTTCGCAATGATTTTCACCAGTTCTCGATACTTCCAATGCAAGTGCATGTTCTCCACTGTACCATCAAAAACTCCTCGTCTTCCTAGAAGAAGGAGATCAATTAGTAATATAAGTATTAGTCTCCTAGGTTTACATACGTGAATGGTAATATCAAGAGTTTCTACCAAGAAGCAAAAATGATTTCATCCTTAAGCCAATCTTGCGGAACATGAATCTCTCTTCATCAGAGATGCTTTCTGGGTCTGCTTGCCGTTCTACTGGTTTCAAGAACTCCTCAACCTTTGACAAAGCTCTTTCGGCTCGAGATAGCCTTTTCTCCGCCTAGAAGATTTATTCAAATTTAGGTTGTAAGCAAATAGCACATTTAGTACTAACACCATGTCCGCTGATGCTTTAGCATAGTAAGACATAAATTACACACTTCATCCTTAAATTTAACAATGCATCAATACTTCTGAAAAAATGTCTTTTCGGCAGAAATGAAATAAAAATTTCAAGCACAACATTAATTACTAGTAAACCATCAACAAGAGTTTTGCTTTCATCAAAACCAAAGATGCTTAGTTTAACAACAACTATTTACAGGAAGATGCCATTCATGCTTTTAAAGCTAAGAGAGATGCTGTACAAGAAATGATAATACTCACAAAATCGAGCTTTCTTTCGAGCTTCCTGACAAGGCTTGCATGCTTTGTTATTTCTACTTCTATCATAACTTCTTCTTTGTGCTGTTCATCCAACTTCTTTCCCCACTTTTTATTGGCATCAAGAGTCTCCGTAAGCGTACCAGTATTTCCAGGCTGCTCATACATATGATTGGTTGGGACAACCAAGGCTGACGCCCTCAAACGAGCCTGCTCCTCCTCATCTTGAAGGGACTTTGCTAGTCTTTCCCTCTCCAATAATGCTTCAGTGACTTCTGGTGAGAGAAAATTTTTACCTCGATAGAAGACCAAGAAGTCCTTGTTTCTCGAGAGCAGAATCCCCCCCGTCAATTTCTATACCAAAAAGCTCAACTTAAACCATACTTTGCTATTGCTCATGAAAAAAAGGCAAAATAGTGCAAGTTGATGCAATCAAAAAACAAACTAATAGATTCCTTATGAACTGTCTTGATCGGTGTAAAAAAATTTCAGAAGACTCAAGCGAAAAACTGTTATCATGAGAAAATAACCATGCAAAAAGATTTGATCACAATTCTAAGAAAAACCATCGTTTTTGAGCTTCACTAACAAATTACCAGAGACATCAATAGAGTAAACTATCGCATAAAAACAACGTACATTTTACTTAATGGGTCAGACAAGTTTCCCGAAGCAATTACTTTAAGATCTTCAGCCATCCTCTCACTAGTTGTAAGCAGTATGCCACGTTTAAGTGCGACCTTCGCAATTGAACTTTTTTCCCATAGCTTGATCATGGCCACCGCCAAACCTTGGAGTTGCCTGCTTCTTCCTGGATACAAGAGAATTAAAGAACAATGAGAATGCCACTATGAGAGCCAACCAAGTAAGATGATGACATCACATACCTAAAGCAAAATGTGGAGGAAGTACTCTAGCAAGCCTTTTCAAAGCCGTTGCCTCCTTTTGGCTAAGCGTTGCTCGTACTCCATAAGGAAGGATTCTGAAAGGAGTTTGGTAACCAGGAATTGTTCCAGGCAACATGTCTGCATCCACAGGCAAGGGCTCGCATCCTGGCCAGTCTTTGTACCTAGGACCCAAGCTATCTAGCAATTTATCCATTTCATGTTCATATTCAACTTCTAGCATTGATCCTCTATCCTTATTCTTAGACGCAAGTTTAGATGCCTGTGCATTCTCACTGATTCCATATTGTGAAGGATCCATACCAATGGTATCAGTAGGTGTTGATGAAGTAGCTGAGCTTCTTTCTTTTCTAAATATTCGTTTATTCAGTTGCACTGAAGGATCTTTGTAGCTCACACCTCTATACAACGAAATAGACGTTCCAGACCTCCATACCACTAGACCACCAGTTTTCCTCTGTACACGTGCATACAAGCATCATCAATAGATAAAATTACTTCAATATGCTTTCATAGTACCATTAATTAGGTTAGTTTCTGCAACGCTATAAAGCGTGAAAATTAAAAGATATTACTATACAGCCAAGGTGCCTAGCAGCATTGTGGATAGAGAGAACAAGTTAGAATGTGCATATTCCATTTCCATGGGTTTAAATTATTCATACTGTTTAATAAGAAAATGGTAGTGAATAATTATCTACCACAGCCAGCCTTTATCTTCATGTCATACTTTCAGTTTCTACCAAACATGTTAATTAAACTAGAAACTTCAAATAACAAAGGGTGAAATCTATTTTAATGGTTATGTGAAAGGTGATCATAGCTTTATCTAGTTACTGACCATAGCTTGGGCCAGATGCACATAATCAAAAGACATACTCTGAACATTGTCCAATTGTTGGAAGCTGAAACCCATCTAAAACATGCTAAAGTTTAAGTCCTAGATCACCAACCAATGAAAATTAGCAACCTTCTTAAATTCCGCTAAAACAAATCTAACTATCTAAACACATGTTGCATATCTCTTGCTCATTTTTAGTGAAATCAATAGTTGAACGTAGCCTGTGTGGTTGAAACAGAAAGCACATGAAGCTGCCAAATCAATCTCAGCTGCCTTGATGAACATCAAACAAGAAAACCAGCACCTCAATTAAATTCAATTAGGGTATAAGTCTGGTGGACCTTTCTATTAAGCTGCGTATTACATTAACTACAGATTCCTTGTTAATAAGAGGGACCAAATGATACGAGACGTGAGAAATTGAAATATGCAAGAAGCATACCTCCAATATCTCGTGTGTCCTCTTCATGTTAAGTGCAAGCGAACCCTCAATTTTCAATCTCACGATTTCTGAAGACTTCCACCTCTCATGAATCATGTCCACGATTGCCTGTGTAACACCACCTCCCTTAATCCTCATCTTGCTCTTCGTCTGAAATGTCAAGTTCCTCAACCTCCTTAGCTCTGGCTCTGGAAGTGTCAATTCCGCCACCGACATCTTGCTCTTATTCCTTGCCAACCACTCTTTTTCCTCCCCCTTCCCTTTTGGCTTCTCCCATGGAAACCTTGCTCCACTGCTCTCCCCAATCACATTTGCTTCCGCAATTCTTGACTCTAGCGAAAACCTGCCTCGTGTGTTTGGCAACAATCCTTCCTCTACATAAAAGATATCTTCCACAGATCCTTTTTCCACCACTCTTTCCGGTGATCTCTCTCTCCTCTCATACCCATCATCCATATATTCAAATTTCTTCAATTTCTCCACAATCCTCTGCATTGTGGACCCACCACCACCACCAGCGTCACCGCTATTTCTATAATTGATCACAGCCTGAGGCAGTTTGGAGCTGTTTTGCCTATTGGATTGATTCCATTTATCTAACCAACCGTTGCTACTAAAGCTTAAGCTGGGATTGAATAAAGAAATGGGCTTTCCTCTACCAAGAGTTGAAATGCTCGATTTCCTACTAGGATTTGTTCAATGGACGCAAAAGAAAAAGCATTAAATTTCGCCGCGCACAGAGAAACGGTCTTTGCGATGAATTGGAGAGCCATACCTAAATAGAATGAAGGGGTTCCGATGAAACGTTGGGTAGAATGGACGGGGAGGGACGAGAGCCATCGAAGAGAGAGGTATACCTAGGAATCAAATCATCAAGATAACACAACTCGTCAGAAATGAGTGAAACACAGTGAGTTTTACTGAGAGAGTAACCTCGGGCGGCTGGGCGAGAGAGCAGCCTCCACCAGGGGACGAGCGGCGTCCAACGGTGGCGTCCAGCTGAGCGGCGAGGCGAGCGGGGTGACGGCGTCCAGCGGCAGTGTCGAGGAAGGTCCGGCGACGGCGACGAAGACACGAGTCTCACGGCACCACGGCGGGCACGAACGGCGCGGCGAAGACGGCGGCGGTCGCGGCTCAACCCACGGCCAAGGGGGGGAAGAACTCGGTTCGGGCGTAGGTGGTGGCGGTTCGGAGCAACGACAGCCCGGACGGCCGAGCGAGCGGCGGCAAGAGGTGGGGACGGTGGCGGCGGCTCACGGCGGCGCGGACGGCGCGACAGCTCGTCGGGCTCAACGGCGAGATGGCTCGTCGGACGAACGGTTGGTGGTGCTGGTTCGGTGGCCAAGAGGTGGTGGTGAGTAGGGCGTGGGGCGGCGGTGTGGTAGTGGGTGACGGAAGAAGAAGAGAAGAAGAAGGGGGTTCGGCCGAGAGAGAGGGAAAGACGAACCGTAGGTTTTTTTTTCTGCAAGTTATCTTGAGAAAATATTGCATACCACTTGGTGTCTTCTGCCTTCTTCCCCTCTCTCTCCTCTTCCTAGCCTTCTTCCCATTCTTTTCTAGCCTGCCGACGCCTCTCTCCTCTTAGCCTGCACGCTCTCTCTCCTGTGCGGCGTATTTATTTCTTTCTCAAACGAAGAAAGAGAAGCCCGTTCCTCTGTCCCTCTCCGTTTCTTTCCTTTCGAAATTTTATATCTCAAATTTTCTCTCTCAGCGCTCGTTGCTGCTCGGCCGTGCATCAATCGGCCGTTCCCCTGCCGTCGCCGGCGAACCACATTACGGCCGCCCCTACTCCGGTGCTCGCTTGCTTCTCTCTTCGGGTTCGTTGCTGCTCCGTCGTTTGTTCCGGCGTTCCCGGGATCGCAGATGCAGCACACGGAGGAGAAGCAGGCCTCTTCGAGCTCCCCTCAACGTGGGCGAGCGTCGCGCGCCGAGCGAGACCCCCACACACGGAAGGCTCGGAGGTGAGCTTGCTGGAGAAGCTGGTGCCGTACGCTGCCAGCTTCCTGCTGAGCTGCCTCGTCGTGGGTTCAGAGGAAAACATAGAGGTTGAGCCCCTCCGCCTCCGCTGGTTGCTTTTGCTCAGGAAAACATAATTCATTAATTGATTGTGTAATTGGACTTGCAGGGTTGTCGGAATGGTGATTCATGTTCTTTTTCTCATGATATGGGCACGTCATTTTCGTCAGTGAGTAAGCCAAGTCCATGCATCGCAGAAAATGGTGATGCCGACCCAACGTTACTTATTCAGTTATTTCCTTTTGCTGATGATGGGGAAATTCTCATCTTGGACGAAATTTTCTGTCATCATTGGCAATGCCTGGCTGAAACACTAGGGTCAAATCCTCAGTTTGGGTGTGGGTTTTTGTGAATGGATCAGTCCACTCCAAAACCTCCCACCAGTTCCATGTGCCACTTAGGCTCTGCCTCAAAGCCAGTCTCATTATAGCTCAGTGTTTAAGGTTGGGCTTTGCCTTTGATATAATTTATAACTTTGAGCCTTGTGGCTTGGGAATGAGGTTAATCATGGATTGGTTACAAGCAGAAGAAATGATGAAACTGAGAAGAGTTTAGTTGAATCTAATCACTTTTGTGGGTGGAGGTGTTTGCTTTATTCTCTGTCGTCACTCCTGAATATGTTTATTTTGCTCATATTCTTTTGAAATTATTGTACATGAATCCCAAGGTACTTATTGTTAAGTTTTACAGAAGAAACCTTTCTTTGCAGAGACCAAGGGTGTGTATATTAGGTGGTGGATTTGGGGTTTATACACCGCTTTGAGACTGGAATCACTTGTCTGGCCTAACAGCAAGAAACCTCAGGTAATTCCTTTGATCCTCGTATAGTTAGTACGGTTTCTTCATTGATACATCCCTGTTGCTGGAATGGAATCGTAAGCAGAACTGCATATTTGAACAAAGATCACTCCTCTAGACTATACCAAACTGTCTTATAGAAGTCTGTATATTTTGTCGAAACCAGTATGTTGTCATTTGATGCCACGTATCATGTTCAAATTACTTATTCAGCTTGAGCCATCTTATTAAATTGGGTCATTTTGATAATGCGGTAGGTCCTTCTTGTTGACCAATCTGAGTGGTTTGTTTTCAAACCAATGCTATATGAACTTTTATCTGGAGGTATGAAGATATGACACTACAGAGTTTGCAATAGTTTTTTGCTGTTTATAATGATAGTTCCAGTGATATGTTTATTTGAAGAAGGGTGAGGGAGATTCTCTCTGAGGACTTATGTCTTGATGCAGAAGCGGAAGAATCGGAATTATCTCCTCGATTTGCTGATCTTCTTGCGAGCACTGATGTTCAGTTTTTCCAAGATAGGGTAAACCTCTTGCGTCCAATGGATCATCTGGGAATCAATGCTCCTTCGGGATATGGTTCTGGAGGGACTGCGCAACTTGAAAGTGGCCTCCTTGTTGAATATGACTGGTATTGTTTTCTCTTTGAATATTGTGTAGTATGTCTTTAATTTTTCATATAGGAATATAGTTTTGTCAGGCACCAGGGTATATGTAGCCTTTACCAGGTTTGTACTTCATAACTTCAGACGCTAGATTTTTTCTGTTAACTTTCCTGATTAATCAGGAAATAGTTTTATGTGGATAGTGTTGATTGTCTTTTCTTAGGTGTTGCTCTAGGATTGTCCCTTGCCTTTGTGAGCTAAATGAGCTTTCTTTCAATATGCTGGGGGATAGCATCAGATTAGTTCAAGCCTCCTTGGGATTTGTTAAAGTTGAACTTGGATTTGATGAATCATCAGTTGATAGATAGATGCTCATTTGGTTTTTATGTGTATAAGGATATGCCAATTCTCTCTTTTTGTCATGGGCAGTCAGGTTGGTTCTTGCTTTGGGGGCTGAAGCGAAGCTTGATGTTGTACCTGGTGCAGCTGAGTATGCATTGCCATTCTCAACCCTCGAGGATGCACTTGGAAGGCAACTTTTAGGGGGGTCTGTAATGCTATAAATTACATCTCTAAGTTGATTGACGCTGATCTGGCACATTTATTATTCTCTCACCTGTACATTCCTGTTGCAGAAGGTTGACAACAAATTAAAAGCTTTGGAGAGAAGGAACTTTGGGAAGGGGTCTGAAATTTGCGTAGCTGTTGTAGGTTGTGGCTACTCAGGAATTGAATTAGCTGCCACTATATCAGAGCGATTACAGGAGAGGGGAATAGTGAAAGCAATAAATGTGGATACTACAATCTGTCCAACTGCCCCACCTGGCAACAGGGAAGCTGCGATGAAAGTAATCTCCTGGACATTTTATAGATATAGTTTATAAAAGTAAATGATTTTGCATAACTAATTTCCTTCATTTGGAAGAAAGAGGGTGGATCATGATGTACAGCTTTTGCTATTCATACCAGGTTCTTTTATCAAGGAAAGTTGAGCTGCTTCTGGGTTACTTTCTATGCAATATAAGGAAGTCCAGCGATGCTGAAGATTCTTTCTGTTTCAGTGGAAACTCTGAAGATCCTGAAACGCAGAAAAAAGAGTGGACCCACTAAGGGCTTTGCGGCAGAAGATGATGTTGAGAAATTTATATTGGAACTTCAACCTGCTCAAAGGGGATTACGAAGTCAAATTCTGGAGGCGGATTTGGTCCTATGGACTGTGGGCTCTAAGCCTTCACTTCCCGAATTAGAACCTTGGGATAAGCCACATGAGCTTCCTTTGACTGCCTGTGGTCAAACAGAAACTGATGAAACTCTACGTGTCAAGGGCCACCCATGCATTTTTGCCCTTGGTGATTCTTCTGCATTAAGAGATTCAGATGGAAAGATTCTTCCAGCCACCGCTCAGGTAAACAAGCAAGAAATCCAATTCATCTATTGAAGTATGATGTTGTAGTGCAACTTTAACATCTGCACTATTCTTAGTTTTGCTATCTCCTCACCAATTTTAGTCATTTCTTCCGTGGCCTACCAGGTTGCTTTTCAGCAAGCGGATCCAATCAATGACCGTCCTCTTCTGCCTTTTAGGTCTTCATTTCACTTGTGCCTTTTGTGCCGGACATTTTTTATGGTTCAACCTGCTCTATTTGCAATGTAATGCCCTTGCTTGTGATCAGCATGCATCTTGTAGCTTTATCTCACCTTCCTTCCCCCAATGATTGTGGTTCTATTAAATTGGTTGGAGGTAACAAGTTAGCTTCAGTTGCACGCTGACATCCCCCAGTGACAAGGAGCACTTCACTGTTATCTATCACAAACACCATTAAGTATCCTTCTGTGGTACCTCTACTAGTGTGTGGCAACTTTTATTTTTTGTAGATCATACTGGTAGAAGCTTTGGATATGTGACTGGTGCATGATTCTGTTAACATAATTTTCAGGTTTCAAAACTTGGGCGAGATGATGACATTGGGAAGAAATGATGCTGCAATTTCACCAAGTTTCATTGATGGATTAACTCTGGAAGGTCCAGTTGGACATGCAGGTTCTTTCTTTACTTCTGTCACACTGGTCTTTTGAAAAAGAAAATGATGTTAATCCATATATTTCTGCATTTGCAGCGAGAAAATTTACATATCTGATAAGATTGCCCACGGACGAGCATCGAATTAAAGTGGGAATGAGTTGGCTTGCTAAGTCTGCCATAGATTCAGTCGCATCACTTTAGAGCACCCTTATGAGAGTTCTTTCGGGCTAGCAAATCATTTTTTTCATCCAAGCTCTACTTTTTTTTTTTAATTAAACCATTGGCAGTTTTTACCTTGCTTTGTGTCCATTTTGGAGGAAAAGGAATTTGACAATGTTAACTCACCAGTTGTGCAGGTCTACAGCACGATAGTCCACTTCTAGAAAACATGTGATTAGAAGTTCCTATTGAAGATGAATTATCACTGTTATAGTTTTCAAGACTTCAGAATCATGTGAAACATCATGTTATATATTCACGATACTCTATGCATGTACTGTTTTGTTTGTTTGGATGGACTATAATTTGTTGATATTTTGTCGGCTACATAGATACACAGAAACGAATCATATGAAGAGGGTAGAGAGGAATGAGTGGGCCAGCGAATCTACGTTTACTTCCTGCTTCAACCTGGTATTGGAGTCGGCTGGAGCAAGTTGATACGAAGCGAGGACTAAGATTTCTATTACTTGTATTGGTTCAAACTTGTACAGTATGATTAAGAATGGTACTTTGGTTATAAAAGATGCGTACGCCGTGCGATGATCTTCATGGAGAACATTCATCGACAAGACAAAAAGAGGTAGCCTTTGGTTTTGCGCAACTGAATGAAATTGCTGCCACGAGTCAGGCTAAACGGTCTAGCTAAAGGTTTTTCCTAAGAAAATAAAATAAAAAGTCAAGCTAAAATGGTCACAAAAGTCACTAATTATTTTGTCCGGCGGAGAAAGTTGGAGCATGTGTAATCTTCTAGGTGCCCTGCCATGGGATTGCCGGGGGCCAAGATGAGCTTACGACCTCTGCTACAACTCACTAACACCAAACAAGACAATTGGCAGCTTTAAGCAATCTAGACATCCACATGCTATAAAAGAATTGAAACTCTATATCATTCAAAAATCTGACTATGAACCGCTATACTTGAGATTCACGAGTGTCGGTTTCAGAGATGTCATGAATGCATTTACAATGGTGGTTGTTTATTGACAAGGTAAAAAATCAAAGTAGACACTCTTCCTATCTCACATCACTCATTTCATCTTCTTGCCTCAGCTAGTTGAATAATCAAATTCTTAAACCATGATTATTTCATCTTTTTCAGCAGAAATGAGGACCGGTGGGTGGTTTAAATGGTGCAGCTCGTTTTTGGGGCTTAGTAATCCTTCATCCATGTGATTGCACATTGGATCGGAATCGGCGAAGAAGTCGTCTATTGCAGCTAGACATTTTAATTGCTAAGTGAGAGATGAAATAGTCTTCTGGCACTCTGCAAACTGACTAGCAGCGACTGCTATCTCTTGCTCCTGTTTTACATATCAAAACTAAATGAGAACTTAAGAAGGAAACTAAATTCAGACTAAGTCATGATCGCCCATTTAGCATGAATAAAACATTGGTAAGCTGATCCTATCAAATAGTTGATGGTGTCAGCAAGCGCAATGTTGCTCAAAGCACCACAACCCACAGAAAAAAAAAAAAGTTCGCCTAGCATGAGCATTTTCTAGTTAAGTTAGTTTAGAAGCACCCCATTGCAGCATTGTAAGTGCTTTTTAAGCTCAAAAATTACATTACATCAAAGGTCAAGTGTTTTGAAATTCTATATTAACTTCTGAATGTCTTCAATGCTACAATGAAATTTGAGATTTGTTTAGATTGTGCCCCAGTCATACAGTTTGTACTAATAAAGTACAAGATGCTAATGCGGCCCTCTTGTTTTTAACATAACTATATGTCAATATGAAGATCAAAACCATGCTGCGTTACTGGAAAACAATCATTTCATCTTCCTTGAGATGGCTATAAATAAATAACTATTCACTTGGGAGATTGAAGTCATATCTCATAAAAAAGCACCCAAATTAGATGTCCAGACATAGGATGAGAATGTACCAAGAGAGGCATCTCTCTTTTCTCATGCAGATGGAACTCACTCTACATGCAACTATAACATTGCCACTCAAAATGTAGTTGCGGGTTTGTCAGCAAACTTGATAAATTATGTAAAAGGAGCAATACCATCTCAATAATTTGCTCATGTTATCATGCTTTCCATTAGATAGAGACTAACATCCACGAGCCATAGAGAACTAACCTGCTTTACTTTTAGCTGTTCATCAGAGACAGCCACATACTGAAGCTCGGTCTCATGCTGCAGTTTTTCATATTTAGATTTTCATCCTCCAGCTCCTGACATTTTGCCTCATTTTCAGCAAACAAAGCACACTCTCTTTTTTTACCAAAAAAAAAAAAAAAGCACGCTATCTTTCAACCTCTTCTTGTAGTAGTTTGACATTAAGGAGCAAGTTTTTCATCTCCTCTTCAACATCCATCAGTCTTGACTCTATTACTTCCATCTTCTCATGGGTAAACCTTGCTTCCTCCTTTACAGCTTGCTTCGATTTTTGTGCTGCAGACAACATGTTGAGTTCTATCAATCTCATCTCAACCTCATTGAGCTGACTCCATGACGTTTCAAGTTGCTTTTGACATTGACTTAGAGCCATCTCTAGCTTCTACTTTTCTTCTTCCTTCTTCTCTAATTCCTCCTCCAGCTCTGCCGTTGTATTGATCATGGCTTCAAGCTCAGATTTGAGAGTGACTTCATAAGATCTGTTTTGATCTAAAGCAAGCCCCATTCCATGGCTGCAACTTCCACTTTCTGTGTCTAGTAAAGCTGCAAGCCTTTCCATCTCCAAAAAATCATCCATTAAATCAAGTTCTCCTGAAGAGACCATGAGATTCTTTCCGAAGGATTTCTCTTTCTTAAAATGGTCGAGTTCAGTCATTAAAGCAGATGCCCATGACTCAGAGGGGCACAGCTCACAATCACTTGGCTCCAAGCAACTCGCTTTCTGCACGTCATTCTCAACTGCTAGTAGCCTATCCCCTACATCTAATTGGCTATCAGCGAAGGACTCTACACAAACCGATGATGCAGAGAAAGACTTAAGATTGTTTGTCGCACTTGCTTTCCGAGACATGGCTCTGAGTCTGTGGCATTCGGCTTCCAGCCTAGCTACCTTCTTTATGCTCTCTGCTGCTTGGGTGCTCAAATCACGCTCAATAATCCTAAGTTCTAGCTCGTCCGACATAGAAAGGACTTTGGCTTTGAGGGCCCCATTCTCTTTTTCAGCAGCATCAAGCTCAGGGCCGAGATCAAAACATATTTACTCTTGGCTGCTTGAAGCTGGGCATGGACATTAGAAAGCTTAGTCTCAAGCTCGGCCTTTGTTGATTCCCACTCATGAGTTTTCTTGACCATCGCTTCTTGGATCTTCTGCTCTTGCTCTTCCCTCACCTGTCTGAGCTGCCTCACACATTCCTTAAGTGCTCCATCAAGATGACTGATTCGATCTTCTAGTGTCGAGTTCCTTTGTGTTGCAGCCTCCAGTTGTTTCTTTAGCACCAAGACTTCATTTTTAGCCTTCTCCCATCCTACCATTGAATATCAAAAGGAAAAAACTTATGACGAAGTACATAGGCACAAAAATGCAAATCCGAATGCAATGTCAAATAGATTTAACATAGGAACGGTCGAAGTAGATGTCATCCTCAAACCTGAAACTCCATGTGATTTCACTCTTGCTCTGATTGAAAGCTTCCAATCTTGTTACCTAGAAATTAGTGCTTAATTTTGGTGCAAATTGTGTAGTATATCAGATATTTCCTCCCTTCTACATTCTCTGATATCTTGTTACTATCCTCATTAATTTGCTACAGCTTTGGATATTAAATGCAGACATCGAGAAACTAAATCATTATGCTATGGTTACGAATGATGCTACAGTATTATGAGAATACTATGGACTCTTTGGGCGCGAATGATAAAATTTCTATTTCTCAATTTCTCAATTTCTCTATTTCTCTGTTCTCCGGAACAGGTTTGGAACAGAAATCCATTTGGTAACGCAATTTGATTTCTCTATTTCTAAAATAGATTTCTATTCTAGAAATAGAAAAATCGAAGAAATCGAGAAGCTAAAATTTTTAATTTCTTAGTTTCTGAAATAAAATAAGAAAATGTTTTTCTCAACTTTTCAATTTAGTTAATTTAGTCCAAAATATTTTAATGATTTTTTAATATAATCATTTCAATCAATAGTGATTGAAAATCTTAACCATTGGGCCGGATGGTGAGAATTGAATGAACAAGGCTTCATTTGTTGCACGCAAGAGATTTCACGCATGGTAATAGTCAACTTGCCATAGTCATATCTAACGAGTCTTTCTTCACCTACTCTTTCGTAGTACACCGCAATGGCTCTATCTGGCTAACTATTTTTTTAATCATAAACTTCATATTGAGGCGGTAAAAAGGGGCCAAATCATTAGGGTTTCATCCGATTTTTCTTTTATCTAGTGTCCTCACTTATCAAAACACGAGTAAAAAGAAATTTAATGAGGAATCTGTTGTTCTTGTAAGAGTGTTGATGAAAATACAGATTTTGATAATAAATTTTTAAATAATCCTAGTTGATAATTTTGAAAACAACTGGTAACGATTTTTGAACATGGTGAGGATTTTTTCAACAAAATTTGGAAAGAAATTGGAATTAAGCTTGAAGTTAGGATCTTTTTTAGAAGATTAGACTATTATAATCATGGCTATCATTAGACTTATTTGATTAATGTGAAATCAATTTCAGCAAAAACATAACAACATATTCACTACAATTGAATTTCAGTTGAATTTTTTTTTGCCACATTGTTTATTTTTTGAAAGAAAATATTATGTAATAGGAAACGTAAGCACATGTAATAGGAAATTCCATGAAATTGTATTTTCAACTTTTGTAATGTATTAGTATTATTTCGACTATTATTTTGTATTTGAGGATTTCCTATATTGTTTTAGTATTATTTCGACTATTATTTTGTATTTGAGGATTTTTTTATGTTGTTATTTAATCAATTTCTATTCCTAGAAATAGAAATTTTATTCTGTTATCAAACGGGTTTCTCTGTTTAGAAACTTATCCGAGGAATAGAAATTAAGAAATCAATTTCTTGTTAGAAATCAATTTCTAAAGCAGAAATTTTGTCATGCACACCCCTTGTCGTCCAAGATGAGAATTTCCCCATCATCAGCAAAAGGAAATAATTGAATAAGTAATGTTGGCTCGGCACCACCATGGACCTGGCTTACTAACTGACAAAAATGAAGTGCCCATATTATGAGAAAAAGAACATGAATCACCATTCAGACAACCCTGCAAGTCCAAATACACAATCAATTAATGAATTATGTTTTCCTGAGCGGAAGCAACTAGTGGAGGCGGAGGGGCTCAACCTTTATGTTTTCCTCTGAACCCAGCTTTTCTAGCAACCTCGCCTTCGAGCCTTCTGTGTGTGGGGGTCTCACTCGACAGGCGATGCTCGCCATCGTTGAGGGGAGCTTGAAGAAGCCCGCTTCTTCTCCATGTGCTGCATCTGCGATCCTGGGAACACCGGAACGAAGGACGGAGTAGCAACAAGCCCAAAGAGAGAAGCAAGCGAGCATCGGAGTAGGGGCGGCCATAATTTGGTTTGTCAGCGACGGCAGAGGAATGGCCGATTGATGCACGGCAGAGCAGCAACGAGCGCAAAGAAAGAAAATTTGAAATTCAAAATTTCGAAAGGAAAGAAACGGAGAGGGACAGAGGAATGGGCTTCTCTTTCCTTCGTTTGAGAAAGAAAGTGAAAAGTTTAAGCCACAATAAATGTGCTGAGGAGCTAGGAGGAGAGAGGGCGTTGGTAGGCTAGGAAAGAACGAGAAGAAAGCTAGGTTCTCGGGAGGAGAAAATATTGGGTGCGCCGAGCGCTCCACGTTACTGTGTGCCCGCTCAATCAAGCGACACATGTCGCCACTAGATCAGGTCTCGCTGAGAAAATATTAGGTGCCTCTTATGTTCCAGCATGGCAAACAAGAAGGTAGTGGAAGCGCGACAGGTGTCTTCGTGGGACTCATATCCTGTGAGGGTCGTGGCCCTCACCCAGTGGTCGGCGAGCCTCACCAGAGGCTCGCCAGCCAAAGCAAGGAAGAAGATAGAGAAAAAAAAAAGAAAAAAGAAAAAAATAATAAAAAATTCGAAAAAATAATTAAAAAATCATAAAAATTACCATGTCAGCATCCGGCCACCGGCCAACATCCACGCGGTGTCAACCCGACCAAAATTGGCTGGATGGACTAAATTGGTACCAATGCAATAGGTTATGACTTTTTTTGTACTTTTCCCCCTTTCAAAGGGTGCATACAGAAACTCCTTCCATAATGATCATGAAAACTTGCTCTGTATACTTTTCCAGTTTCACCTTCAATAGCAACTTCTTCTTGTTTTGGTAAGCATCACATTGTCAAATGGAAGCATTACTCAACGTCCCAATAACAATAAGTACTATTGCATGTCTAACACCACCTGCTCGTTAGCCATATTGTCAACTAAAATGGTCTAAATAATGATTTTGGAAACAGCACAAGTGAAAAAATATACTGGGACACTTATTGTCCCTTGAACAATAAACTCTCCAACACCTAATGCTTCATATCACTGCATCATGGCAGTCTCATAGAAGACACAAAAACTGAGAGCCACTCAATTATTGTTGACTAACACCAATCCTGCATTCGCATTCATTCACAAAATCAGTTCTTCTCCACACCAAGAACTTAGTCTACGAAATAAAATTAATTATCAGGTTAACACAATAGTTAGGGTAACAAGGATCAGATGTCTACTGAAGTTTAACAAGCAACAGCCATCAGCATAAATTATCTATCACAATACTCACACGAGTATTCATTCACCGGGACACTTAGCCATCTTACCTAGCTGATTTCCTCAGGCTTAAAAGTTGATCTCCATTTCAGCGTCTCATCTAACATTTTCTTTGGTTTATCCATGTTGCAGTTTCTAGCTTCCAAGTATCTCCTCAAGCATGCATCATCACAATACTTCAAACTTCGCCTAGAGAGTGGTCCCATAGCTTTCTTAAGCTCATTCACTTGCATGCACATGGACTTAAAATGTAATTGTATTTCTCCTATATTCTAGGAAGGAACATTGATTATTATTCCACAACTCTAGAAAATCAATGCATCATGAGACATTAAACACATATATGAAAGGGGTACATATAAGGGGGTGTATTGATGGTAAAATATTATCTGCAAAACGGGCCACTTCATGGTTTCTCATGGCCAGAAAAACTACTAACTTAGGTCAACCATATGATCAGCCATGGAAATTAGATAAATATGAGCAATCGATCAAGGAGATACACTCTACGAAATTTCCAATCCTTACAAGTGCTGTAATTTTGAAATCTTAATTACCTTAGATTCGAAGTGCATCGAGTCATCTTCCTCACTGTGGTGAGAGTTACTCCATCAACGAAACATGGTGCTTGAAGCCACAAAAATTGAAGGAATTAATAATATATCTTTAAAGAACTATTGATGGCCTACTATAGAGGTAACAACTTACACCATATAAGAACATGTGCAGATATTCAAAAGACTAGGAATGAGAGCATATTTCCTATAGGTAAAACAGACGGGAAAATAAATTACAGAGGCAAATGGAGCCTTCGCTCTCTAGTCCCTAACAGAACAAAAAAGGAAGGGCAAGATAACTAGGCCCTTAATTTTAAGGAAAGAACAATCTAATAATTGAGCAATGTAGATGTATTGCAATTCAACCACATTGATGCTATAGTGCAAAAAGTAAAGTCCATATATAGGACAGGCGACACTGCAACATCAACCATCAATAGTGTCTGTAAAACAATTGCAGCTGCCCCCCGAAGAAAACATGCACTCAAATTCTTAATTTGCGAGATATTCATGAACTAGTTCCAATGTACACATTGCATACGCGTATCCAGAAAAATTAAAAAAAAAATTCCCAAGAAAGCACTAGAAATGCTACAAGAAAAATACCAAATTTGTCTCCATCGCCGTACTATCGGAAGCTTATGTTCTATCAGCATTTTGGTTCTCCACATCAATCATGACTCCATCAGAATCATCATCCTCAAAATCATCAGCCACAATTTCCCGATTAGCACTACACACGCTCTCCGCCAAAGCAGGTCCTCTTCGCCCTCTCCATTAACCACAATTGATGGCAGCCTATTTGGCGAAGCCTTCTTGATCTACAGCTCCTGCTCCCAAAACTAGTAGTCATCCACACACAAAACAAAAAAAAAAAAAAAAAAAAAAAAAAAAAAAATGAGAATCTCGAACACATGCCATAGAACCTGAGGAAATCAGCTAGCTGGTGAAGCACCTAAGGCCGCACTGTCGCAACTTGTAGGAGGCAGGGAGAAGCCGGCAGCGAGGGGTCGGGGAGCGAAGGTCTGCGGGAAGCTCGAGTCCCTCCGGCATGGCTCGCTCAGCCCCCCGCTCAGCAAGCACATGGACATCGTCGTCCTTCATCAGGATGTTATCGATCTCGTCAAACCACGAGAGCCCCAAGTCTGGAGATGACGATGATGCGTTCGTCGAGGAGCAAGCGCCGATGACATCGCTTGATGACATCGCCGGCCTCAGGAAGGTCAACGGCTATGTTGATGTGAGACATCATGTCGTCCTCCATATGCAACTCCAGATCCACCGAGAGAACACTAGGGAAAAAAAATACAACAAAACAAAAGAAAAGGGGGGGGGGGAAGAAGATGAAGGCAACGATGGGAGATCTTTACAAAAACATCTGATTTGTTCGCGGTGGTTCGCCAGTGGGAAAGAGGGAGGGAAGAGAGAGAGGGAGGTTGCGGTCCTCTCGCCAGTCCAGTGTAGTGGTTTGTCGATTGTTCGCAGTCCTCTTGCCAGTCCCATGCCGTGGTTCATCGGTCGGAAAGAGGAAGGGCAGAGAGAGAGGAGGTCGCGGTCCTCTGGCTGATCCGATGCGATGGTTCGCCGATCGGAAAGAGGGAGGGTAGAGGGATGGAGCTAGGTCTTGCGGTCCTCTCGCCAGTCCGGTGTGGTGGTTCATCGATGGCTAGCGGTGGTTCGCCAATCGGAAAGAGGGAGGGCACAGAGAGACTGGGAGGTTGCGTCCTGTTCATTGGAGAGAGAGAGGGGGAGGGTAGAGTGAGAGAGGCGCAAAGAAAGAGAAGAAGAAGAAACCCTTAGTCAGTTCGAAATTTTTTCAAAATGGTCCTCAGTCTTAAGTCTCCTACTGCCTTCTTGTTTGCCTAATATTTTCTCGCCTTCTTCCCCTTTCCCTCCTCTTCCATGGCACCTCATGAGTGGCCGGGGACCATGACGCTCCCGGACCATCCATTATTTTCTCGAGGAGGAACGATTCATGCTTCAACACCTAGCAGCAAGTCCATGTCATCCCTCTTCACTTTTCTCCTACTCCTTAACTCAGCGCTTCTTTCTCTCTCCTCTCTCTTCTCACTCTATCGCAAATAACTACAAGCTTGTGGCTTGGTTCGGCTCGGCTGGCAAAAGAAAGCACGGGTCAATGGATAATAAATGTGGACACTCTGCTTAAAATTTCTCTCCCCTCACTTCGAATATTTTCTGAGCGCTCTCTCTCCTCGTGGAAGAGCAGACAGAGAACGAGCTACACTTCCTCTGTTTCCTTCTCGGTGCATCCCACCCCTCCACCTCCGCCTCCCCCTCCCAAAAAGCCCCACCGGTCATCTACCTCTAGCACGTTGCTGCTCCAAGAGCCCCGCCAGTCGCAGCTGGTTCCCAACCCCCTTCGCCTCCGACTATTTCCAACGCCGAGATCGATCATAAGGTTTGTGCTCGTGTTGGTCTCTCGGCAACTTCTAGGCCTCCGTCCGATTGCCTCCCTTCGATGAACTCATCATCAACTCCGACTCCGAGCCGCCGTCGCCGATGGCATCCTCCATCTTTGGCATCTGCTTGTCCTCACCTCCCTTAGGCCAAAGACGCCATCGGCCTCCGCCGTGAAGCCATCGACCTCCGGCAGGAGGGTGGCGACCTCAATCTCGTTCTCGAGCGATGCCAGGCTCCCCGCTGTCAACTGGGTGCTGTCCCTGTCATTGGCCCAATTAGCTATGAGGGAGATCTCGGTGGACCTGGGCAGGGTCAATGGCGAGGCGAAGAAGGAGAGGCACGGGCAAGAGGGTTGGAAAAGGATTCCCGCTCACTGTGGACAAGGTACGTGGACTGGCTGCACCAGCACTGGAGCTGAGGCTTTTCCTTTGGACGTGAGCCGAATCGAGTTCATGGACGAGTTCGTGGAGAAGATGGAGCCTTGGTTCCAGGCTGCGTTCAAGGCAATGGAGGAGCTGGAGAAGGGCGCGATCATGAACTCGGCCTAGGCGAGGGCAGCATGGTCAGGCACTACTAGTTGAGGAAGTCAGAAGTTGTGCTGGCCCGGTTCCTGAAGGCGCAAATTGAGAGCACGCTCGACGCCGTCTACAATTTCGCTACCGACGTGGTCAGTGGTGAGATTAGTTATGGAATTTCGATCGTTGTTGCTCTCCGTGTGGTAAGAGAGTCTGTAGTTCGCTACCTTTTTTTTTTCTTGGGAATCGATTTACTGTCGTAGATGCCTGTGTCAGTTTTCTGGTAAATGCCAGCATTGTCTTAGTAGCTCAAGGAAACGCGAGCCGGGGATAAATTGAATTGGTTTTTGGTCAAAGAGATGGAGTTCGAGAGCTTGTTTACGTATTATTCACTTGAAATGACCATGTATAGAAATTTCCGACTCTGAGATACAATAATTTCAAAATTTTCTTCAGGTTTTCCGATTAATGTCAGCATGAAATTTGGCTTTTGATTGTTGGTTTCTTTTAATGTGCTTAGCTGAATGCATGGGACACGAACGGATTGATTGACTTGATTATGTTTGATGCTTAATTTGCAAATTATGCCCCCTCCTACTTCTCCGTGGATTGCTTTCTCTCTCGCCGTCGTCTTCTCTCGCTCATCCCTTGTCTTGAGCTCATAGATATCCCTGAGGAATGTATTATTTTCTCCTGGATCGAGATGAATTGGCTATTAAATTATGGAGTTCGTAGAAGTTTTTCAGTCTCGAGCTTACATGGCAAGCTGTAGCTCGAGGCTTTTGTCCCGAGTACTTAAGAACAGTCTTGATACTCAGAAATATGATAAAGAACAGAATTTAGTAGCCTTGGAGGTCCCAGAGACTACAACTTCTACCAGGAACAAGCTAAAATCTGAAATTTCTCCAAATTGGTATTCATCGAAGAAGAAAGGAATTGATGGGATAATATATTGTTAATTTGCTTTGGCATCACATGCCACTTCTATTTATTCGTAACTATGTTGTTTCTTAAGTCGTGAGGCACCTTCTAGTTTTCCTTTATATTTACACTAAACCCTTGTTGAATCATAACGGTGACCATGGGCAAAATTTTGTCTACAGGATAAAATTTTATCCTCTTTTGTGTCAATTAGACGTGTTGAGGATTTGTATCATTTCGATGTTGAGGACTTTTTGAGGACCATCTATTGTTCTCTGACTGGTGGTTTTTGTAACATTTTGTCTTGCAATATTACTATGAAGGTGTTATTTGTGATCTTGGAGGCAACTTGTTATATTGTGATAGCCCCCTAGACCTTTCATATTGAGTGCCTTGATCCTCCTCTCAAGGTAGTTCATAGCTATTTGAGGGGTCTTGCCTTGAGTTCGATGTGTTAATTGCTGTCATTTATCTTATCGTACTTGATTGAGATAATTTAGTTATCTAAAAATGGGGAAGTTCTCAGTTGAAGATGCTCTCCTCTCTGTCCTCTTATCTGAGATTTACTTTTGATCCCAATATGCTATTCCCTAATGTGGGTTACTTGTTACTTTCTTGAACTGTGATTTCAGACTCTTCAAGCTCCAATGTTGGAAACTCCAAGAGCAGACCCGAAGAGTGTTGCTTTAATTATACTGGGAGGAGGTGCTGGAACATTATTGTTTCCACTTACTAGCAGAAGGGCCAAGCCGGCAATCGGTGATTATTTGTATATGCCCATTGTTTACCCACATAGCACTATCTCAAACTATATAATCAATTATGTGGTTTTTTTTTTTTTTAAATCTGCAAGTTCCTATAGGAGGATGCTATCGGTTGACTAATATCACAATGAGCAATTGCATTAACGGTGGTATCAGAAAAATATTCATCTTAATGCAGTTTAATTCCTTTTCCCTCAATCACCACCTTTCCTAGACATACAACTTTGATAATGGCGTTAGTTTTAGTGATGGATGGATTTGTGGAGGTATAATTTTTTTCCAATATTATTTTGGATTCCTGATGACTTAACTCAAGAAACAACTGAAGTTAATATGAAAGAAATTTGGTAACACATATAGGTTCCTTGCAGCAACTCAAACTCCAGGTGAAGCTGGAAAGAGGTGGTTCCAGGGGACTGCTAATGCTGTTAGGCAATTCATATGGGTCTTTGAGGCAAGTGTTTAGGGTTTTGGCAATTACTTGTGCAAAGTTTTTTGGAGTTTCTCTTGAAGTTGAATGTTGGTTTCAAATTATTTCTGCAGGATGCCAAGAACAGGAATGTGGAGAATATCTTGATTTTGTTTGGTGATGTTGACACCTAAATTTTGGTAACCCATTTAATCATTTATTGCATAAAAATTAGGGGTTAATTTTATCCCTGAAAAAAATATTAATTGCACAGTATATAAATTTAGGTACATTTAGTTTGCATATTTTGCATTTTTATTTATTGGAGCAATGGTGGACGGGTTCGAATTAATGTTTCTGAGCTTAAATTGACAAGTCGGACTAAGCCCGTGAAATGAGCAAATTAGCCCAAGCCCATTGTTTTTTTTTTTAAATCAATTATCTTGTGAAAAATTGAAATTTGATGCAATATTCTGATGATTTTTTGAAGATTGATAAAACCGCATTGCAATCTCATCTTTATCAATAGGCAATAAAATCATTAGAGATATTCAAGAGATAAGGAAAATAAGAAGATTTTGGGTGATCGGGAGGTTATAGATTATCTTCGTGTATATTGAAAAAAACGAGATAAAATATTCTACGAAGATTACCTATTTTCACCTATAAAAAGCAATCGGGTATGTGGAGATGGAGGAGCTTCTTTTGGAAAAAATTCAGAAAAAAAGTGGAGAGAAGTTTTGTTTCTGCAGTAAAAAAGAGAGAAAGAGTACGAAGGAAGAGAGAGAGAGAAAACTAAAAAGGTGATTTGACCCCTCTGTTCATCATCTTCCCCAAATCCGCTGCCCCTCCTCTGCAACTTCCATCCGCGGCTTCCGCCACCGTGTGTTCGCCACAGCCGCTTCGTCGGTCTCCCCACCAAGCTCACCGCGCACGCCGACGCCGCCCGGAGCTCGAAGCCAGTCCCGTCCGCTGCAGCCGCCGGTCTCCGTCCACAAGCCCCGACGACCTGCGCCACCACGACGCCGAGCCTCGCCATGCCTCCTTCGCGAACAACTTGCTCGCTGCCGCTTGAACTGCCCCCTGACGAGCCCACTCCAGTCGCCGCGCTCGTCTCCCTCATGACGACCCGGGCGCCAACCGCCGCGACACCATCCCCGTTGCCCGACGCCGCTCGTTACTCCCGACGCCGCGATCGCGGCGTCGTCGCCCAAAGAAGCCGGACCCAAGCCGAATCGCGGTCCGACCCGGCACCCTTGTCCGCGAAGCTACCACCGATTCACCTCCTCGCCGATCGCTTGCTGCTGTTTTCCTCTCGCCGGAGCTCGACGATCATCCCCTCACGCCGGCGACTCCTCACCGAACCGGCCACCACGTGCTGCCTTGCTCGGAAGAAAAAGAAAAACAACAGAAAAAGCAAAATCAATTAGGTTGTTTTTTATTTTTTCATTTACTTTACTTCATTTTGTTTATATTCTTTAGTTATTTACTTAATTGGATCCCAATGTTCACTTTATGAATCTTGTAGGCATTATCCGCAAGAGTTATCCCTAAACTTATTGTAATTATTAATTTGAACCGTAAGATGTCGGGTTATTTTTTTAATTACATTAATTTTTGGGGCTTGTCGATAGTATTTTAAGTGTTTGATCAATATAACCATTAATTTGGTCCGTAAGAATTCGGATCAAATTTTTAGTTATTTTGATCTTTTTGTCGTGATAATCAGGGTTAGGATAATCGTTAATTTGACCTGTGAGACAACAGGTTATTTTTTCGATTATTTTAATCCTTTATTTGATTGAATATCTTGATTGTTTAGATTTAGTTGATAATTGTTTTTTTAAACCACTAAAAAAAATCTAAAAATATCTAAATTAGGATTCAGTTTGTTTTGAAATATTTTCTGTTATCATGCATATCTAGGATAGGGATTTCAGTTTGAAAAATATAAAAAAATGCATAAGTCATTTAGGATTTTAATTACATGTTTAATTACGTGGCAATTTATATTAATTTCGAAATTAATATAAAAAAACACAAAAAATCATCATGCATATATCATGTTGAATTAGGGCATTCTTTGCACGTCATCGCATATTAGATAAATTGCATGTTAGATTAAGATAATATCTTAGTTTAAATTAGGATTTAATGTGACTTGATCTTTAGTTTAAATTAGATAGAACTTTAATCTAGCTAGATCATTTTTGCATTTTTAAATAGAAATATCAAATGCATGTCATTTAGTTTTTTTATTAAGTTCATTTAATTAGAACTTCTTTGTTATTAGACTAAGTCATTTAATAAATGTCGCATGACATATAACCCGCATACTAAATTGTACGTTGCTTGTCATTTTAGTATGTCATCGCATTACATTGCATGTCATTAGAATTAGGTCATCTAGATTGCATTTAATTATTGCATTTCTTCATGTCATATAGTTTAGGTCGTGCTGCCATGTCATATTAGATTATTAGCATGCATCGCATGATTTTCATTAAATAAAGTGAAAACAAAAATTGAAATTGTGTGTTAATTAGAAATCATATCTAGGGCTGCTGATGTGATTTCTGATTTAACAATGCAGATGCTTTCGTTGCTTCTAGGTATGTTTTGCAATATTTAATTGCTTTCTTGAGTGTTAAATTGGTGGTATGCGCACATGTATGATCACCTCACATGTTAGGAAATTAAATTAAAATCAATTCAATTGCCAAACATTTTTTTGAAAATGAAATAAAAGGTACCGAAAGGGCACTAGGATAGTCTGGTGTAACCAAGTCCCCGAACTCATAAATCTCTGGTTCGTAGGAGTAAAGTAAATCTCCCGTTACTTTACTTGGGTTTCTAATCGACCCACCAAAAAAAGATTAGTGGCGACTCCTAATTGAAAATCATTTGCATGTTAAGAATTCAAACCTAAGTCGCGAATTGGTATGAGCTTGGGAGAGCCCGAGCTAAGTTTAAAGACTTAGTAATCCATTAACCTAGTTTTAGGTGGTGAACCCGTGAAAATTAGGTCGCGACAGCTTGACGACTCCGCTGGGGACTTGTGTTAAAACACTTAATGGACTTAGGCCAATTTTTCTTTTTAAAAAATGTTTTTGTTTGGCAGCAAGGATCCCAGGTATGTCCCTAACATTTCTAAGGTGTTAAATGTTCTTACAGATGGGAGGTATAAGGGGAGTAGTCTTTGCTAACCCCTGTCTTGCAGGTTGGAGTAAGGATGAATGTTTGAATTAAAATTATAGAAGTGTTGTTTGCATTTAAACTGTTGTGCATGCTTTATTGTTTTAACACTACACTATGGCACACACAACCTGCGGTTGGACCTGGGCTGCGATAGGATTTCTAGGATGGTGTTGAGAAGGATACTTCCTCCAAAGCGAGATTGCTGTGCAGAGGTTGAACTTCTCTTCCCCGAAATTTCTTTCATGGTGTCGAATGTGTTTGTCCATATCTGCGAGACTGCGTGACTATTGGACATTCCATTCGACTGAGCCAGAGTTAGGGGGACCTGACATGTTAATGCGAGACTGCAATGGTCAGATCATCCTCTTAGCTCCACCTTGTTAAGCCGTCTAGGTAGAAATCGAGCCTCACATTTCATGCGTGTGTCTATGTAGTTGCCATTAATTTCCCTTGGTGAAGTAAGTCTTCTATCTCTATACTATGCAATTTACTTACTTTGTCATGCTTTTGGCAATTCAGGATAATCATCTGATCTTAATTTCTTTCATGGCTGAAATGAGGAAATTGCCATAAATCATTTGGAAAAATTAAAAAAAAAACTTTGGAGAATTTGTTTTCAATTCATGTCTAGGAAATTTGATCTTACTAGGATGTCTATTTTTCTAGCTCTCTTTAGGAAATTCCCTTATTGTAAGAGCTTTTTGTAAAAAAAAAAAAAATGATAAAAAAGGTTGATAGATCATTGTCATGGGTTGATTCTTTATTTGCACCTTATACTTATATATTTTCGTTCATTTGAATTAGGTGATAACGGATCCTTCACGCTCTCCCATCATCACTCGATTAAGAGCTAGAATGGCTGATCAAGCTGAAATGCGTGATCGTATGTCCGCTGTGGAGACTCAACTCCAACAAGTGCTTGCCTCTATACAGCTTGTGACGGATCAACTCCAATCCCTCCAAACGAATCCAACAGTTGCACCCGTTCTTCCTGAAGTAGTTATCCCGAAGCAAGCAAACAAGGTTCAAACGCTTGACGACGACATGCCCGGGCTAGAAGATGACTCGGTCCTTGCTGGAAAGACCAAGCCTGACAGCGTTCCTGAGACAAATCAAGATGAGCGCGTTGCAAAGCTGGAAGAGAAGTTGAAGCAATTGCAAGGATCACGAGCTCACTTCCGTTCGACTTGTCGTGTATGAGAAAGTCAAGATGCCAAAGAAATTTAAGATGCCAGAGTTCGAGAAGTACGATGGTACTTCCTGCCCGAAAGCTCATTTGCAGATGTACCACGTACGCATGGCCCAATATGTCAAGAATGAGCCTCTCATGATTCAATCGTTCCATGCTAGTCTGATTGGGCCTGCACTGAATTGGTACATAATGAAGAATATAAACCTTCTCGACACCTGGATTGAAGTGACTGATGCGTTCCTAAAGCAATATAAGTTCAACATGGATATTGCACCTTCCCGAGAGGATCTTGAGCGGATGGAGAAGAAGAAAAGCGAGTCGTTCAAGGAGTATGCTTTGTGAGGTGGAGAAATCTGGCCGCTCAAGTCACTCCGGAGCCTGCGACAAGGAGCTGATGAAGTTGTTCGTCAAGACCCTCCCATTTGAGTTTCGCAACCGAATGGCTAGCACGTACGTTGAGAACTTCAACCAACTTATCCGGTGGGTGAACAGATTGAAGTTGGGCTAAGAGATGGATGGTTCAATGAACCAACCAATCAAGGCAAAAGGTTCACCATGAAGAAAGACAAAGAACCAAGCACGGAAGTCAATGTCACATATGCACAATCTAGCAAGCCTCCAGTTGTTCATATCCCTAAGAATCAACAAGGGGAAGGCCGACCGTACGCCCCTCGGCAATTTGTTAAGAGGCAATTCACTCCTCTTCCTGGCCCTCGTCCCCGGTCTTGAAGGTTCTTCAAAAGAAGGAGTTGCTGTCTTATGAGCCAAAGCGACCCAATGCTGAAAAATTTTCCAACTACGATCCCTCCAAGAAATGCGAGTATCATATGGGGGAAGTAGGACATTCGACTGATGAATGCTTGACTTTGAAACATAAGGTCCAAAACTTACTGGACACCAAGGCGTTTGCCTTCAGTACCGCTCAACCGAATGTCAAAAAGAATCCTCTACCTGAGCATGAGGATAGGGTGAATGCCATTGATGAAGGACCTTTGGAAGAAATGGGCCCTGGCCCACAAGAGTAACTTATTACTTTTGCACATTCCCATGCATGGGAATTTTATCGCTTTTTAGGAATTATTATCGCTATCTAGCGATTGTTTTCGATTTCTTCTTTTTCTTTTAAGGACTTGAATTCGCATTCTCCAATTCAATAAATGTAATTGATTGATGAATATCAATGAAATTACAAGTTTTATTTTGAGGGCATGATGAGGTACACCAAACTAGCCCAGTGATGTTATCCAGCCGATAAACAAAAAGAAAAATCCAAGGAGAATTTTGAGGTCTAGGCTTCATCATGCTTTCCCATGTCAAAATGTTAAAAAATGCCTTCCAATTGCTTAAAAAAAAATTCAAAAAAATCTTTCAAAAAAAATGATGATTTACCCTGTCTGTCTTTTTGATCCATCTACTTTCCGCTTCAGGGACAGTCATATAGCATGCAGAAGTGTAGAAATGATCCAATCAAATTCCAGATCCGGATGAATTACATGAATTTTGTGCAGGTACTTTGAAGATTTCATATTATTCATAAAAATGTCATGTTTTGAATCGCAAACATTTTATGATGAATAAATTGCCTCATTGAGTTACAAATTCAATTGTTCAAACTTGTTGCAAATCTTGCATGTTTTCCTTGACGAATTATGTGAGATAAATTGAATGTATCAAATGGGATACTTTGGAATGATGAAAGGCAAACCCTGTTCCATACATTGTTTCATACACCAACCCTAGTGAGTTGTGTGAAAAATTCCATGCCTACGAGAAAAAGGGTGATTTCGCAAAGGGTACGTCAACCAAGGTGATGAGAGGCAGTTTCTTCTGCTATCCAAAACACTACAGATATATCAATTGTTCAGCCCTTTGAGCCCACACACATAAAGAGTGTTTAAATTATCCTTGTCAAGGATTGTCCCATACTAGGACGGGATTTGAAATGAATGATGGGAATTTTCTTACTCACACTTGCATCAATCTTCGAGTATTGCTTTTACAGTGTGACTTGTACGATAATTTAAAGTGCCTTAGGACGACGAAGAGCAGTTCTTTCTCTATCCTATACACTTTATCCATTGCATAGCCCCATTGAGCTTATGAATTCATTTCACATTAAACCCAGTTGGTGATCATCCCCCACACTGGGGCAAGGCAAGAAAGATCAAACCACTCAAGTAGCATGATTTACAATACTAATAAAAATGGAGACTTTGTCAAAAAAAGGGTGCAAAAATGGGGCATGAAAAAGCAGTGTGCCTGGTAAAAGCAAGGCCAATGTCCAAAGAAAAAATCAAACACTTGATGAAGTGAGTCGTATCCCCAACAAAGGGGTAACTAAAAGAAAAAAAAACAAATGTTGAGATGTTGCAATCAATGGAGTTGTGATGTGAAGAAAATCTTCAACGATGGGGTGAAATTTGTTAGAGATGTCAAGATGATCACCAACTTTGACCCCCTAAACACTTTTGAGCCTAATCATCTTTTTGTTTCTCAACCCGTGAACTTAGCCTACGTTACGTCCCTTACAAAGTCTTTTCAGATTAGGGCACTTGAATTAACGTAGAAGTTCATATGTTTGAAAGCATCGCTTGAAGAAGTGCGAGTAAGATAATTTTTGCTTCATTGTGAAATGTCATTTTCAATAGCCTCGGCTCAAAGAGTCTCCTTTGCTAAGCCATTGACCAAGCCCGCATTACGGTCCTTTGTTAAAGACCTCTCGATTGGTAAGTTCGTACCACTTGCGAGATTACTCGGACCCTTGTTCGGCATGATGATGGTGAGATGAAGTGACTGTCAAAATCCTACATCAAAGGTCTTGTAGGATAAAACAACCCATTTTAATGAGGATGAGTGAAAAGTCATTTCTCCTTCATCTAATATGTTTGTGAGTTTAAACTGACCAGATGTGGCTTGTTTGCAGAAGCATATTGATACAAATGCCAATATCACAGTTTCATGTGTCCCAATGGATGACAGGTCTCATCGTGGTTAAATATATTGCCTTAAAAGATTTAAGAGCATATAAAGCTCAGTTCTCCTTGACATTCCACTTGTGGTTGGGAAGAACCAAATTTTTGTGATTATATTGTTTCTTACGGCCATTTTCAGTTGCACTAAATTTAGAGCTACTGATGAGTTTTGCAACTAACCCTTTCTAGTTTTTGTTGTTGCAATCGTGCTTCAGGTTATGGACTGATGAAGATTGACAGAACTGGACGGATTATCCAATTTGCCAGAAAACTGAAGGGCAATGAGCTGAAAGCAATGGTATCATTAATGCAATAAACACTTTCTATCATTTGACATGACTGCTTTGGCTGTTTCATTAATGCTAAACACTTCCTATCATTTGACATGACTGCTTTGGCTGTTTCCTTAGCAGACATCATCTCTGTGCATCATGTAATGCATCAACTAGTTACTAATCTTATTTGGATTCTCATCTCCTGCACAAACCTCTGCCCACAGCAAGTTGACGGTACTCTTCTTGGGCTATCAAAGCAAGATGCAGTGAACTTGCCATACATTGCCTCAATGGGCGTCTATGTATTTAAAACTGATGTGTTACTAAAGCTTCTGAGATGGAGCTACCCCTCATGCAATGATTATGGCTCTGAAATAATTCTGTCGGTTGTTGCAGAGCATGATGTCCAGGTTAGGACCTTTTCTTTAACATAGACTAAGCTGCGGGCTTTCTCTCTGTCTCTCTCTGTCTCCCTCTCCCCTTCATTAGAGATGTGTGTTTATATGTAACTTGTACATGCAAGCTACCTTAACAGAAATGCTGACTTATCTAGATGCATTGATTTGTCAGGCATATCTATTTAATGACTAATGGGAGGACATTGGAACAATCGAGTCATTCTTTGACATTAATTTGGCCCTAACAGAGCAGGTGTGTGTGTGGTATTGCATCTTTTGCTCGATAACTCAAAATTGGAGATGTCAATGTCATCTGCTAATTCAGTCATCACCTTCTATAGTCGTTAATCACTTGATATGTTGGCTTAACCTTAGGGCTGGAAAAATACTTACTCTTTAGATCTTTTTTGGCTACAATTTCTATGTCAATTTGGGGCCTCATCTCAATCACGTTCTTAGAAAAATCATAGAAGCTTCGAGTTCAAACTTTGGCTGTCATAAAGCGATACTGTTTGTTCTTTGAGGAGACAATGGCTTTTCTAATAATGGGTTAATTTTCTGTAATGCAGCCTCCAAAGTTTGAATTTTATGATCTGCAAACACCTTTCTTCACGTCTCCAAGATTCCTACTCCCCAGTAAAGTTGATAAATGCAGGGTAAGCTTGTCAACACAATAAGTCTCTGTTTTTGTTATGGTCTAAACTCTGTCTCTTATTTGAACTGTTTTTGTAGATTGTAGATGCAATAATCTCTCACGGTTGCTTCTTGCAAGAATGTAGCATTGAACACTCCATTGTTGGTGTGCGCTCGCGTCTAGACTATGGTGTTGAGTTTACGGTGTACTGCTTTCGTATACATTCTTTGACCTTTTGAAGATCATAATGGTGATTGCTTGAGAAAATTAATTTTCGGATTCTTGGATGATTTGGTTGGAATGTTAACATTTTCAGCTTTCAACTTTTTGGGTTAATAGATCCCATCATAACATTTTGAGGTGGTGGACCAGATTTAACAGGGGCAAATGATGCCATTCAATTTGTTCATATAACTCTGGTGTACAGTGATATTTTTGAATTGCTGTATCTTCATCTATTGGTTGTATTTCCTCAAGTTGAAGGTATAGTGGACTTAGAACAAGTCAGGATGCTTCTAATACAAGTCTTTTGATTACTTGATGGTCGTTTTACGTGTTGTTTTTTATAGACACTAATTTCCTTTGTCAAGCTAATGTACTAAGCAAGTCATCAGTATAGACATTCCAAATTTGCTAAAAGTTCACAATACTGGGGTTAGTTCGTGTACCAATTTTGTAGCAATGGCAACATACTTTAATGGGTGCTAGTTTTTGGGACACGTTTGAATTTGTAGGATACCGTGATGATGGGTGCAGATTACTATCAGACTGAAGCTGAAATTGCATCTCTTCTAGCACAAGGGAAGGTTCCTATTGGGGTCGGACAAAATACTAAAATCAGGTAATTATTCATTCTTTGAATAGTCATGTCTACAGGAAATTCTGAATCGACAACTTGTTAATAGAATAGTTCACAATCCTTCCACTGACAAATTCCCTTGCTTTTCCTTTCTCAAGGAACTACATAATTGACAAGAATGCCCAGATAGGGAAAAATGTGGTTATTCACAACACCAATGTAAGTATTGCCTTTTGCAATCCTAATATTTCAATTCCAACTGGATTTATGACTGGATGTGATCCTTCCATTTACAGGGCGTTCAAGAAGCAGATAGACCAGGAGAAGGATTCTACATCAGGTCAGGGATAACAGTCATACTGAAAAATGCAACAATCTAAGATGGAACTGCCATTTGAGAAGAAAACAAGAAAAAAGAAGGCCGGTGGAGTCTCGGACGTCATAGCACATGTGATTTAGAAGAAAGCTGGCTAAATCCATACACAACCTTGCTGTTTTCATGGCTTTTCTGTGTCCAGAGAAACTAGATGTTGTGCTGCTCGGTTGTGAAGTAGGTCTCAGTTATGTGACTAAGCTAGTGAGAGGCATATGACCCGAGTTAGCTAGTGGGATGCATATTCTGTATAAGAGAAGATACTGTACGCTTGAGGGGTGTGCCATCCTGTGGGAGGATGTACTGAGCTGTACATATTAAGTTTAGAGAGAATTGGACCACATGAATATGAGACGGTTATAGTACTCGGTATAAATGCTACTCCCTCTCTCTCCCCTAGTCCTTATTTTTCTCATGCCTAACATACTGGTGCTCGTCGCGCCACTTACGCTGCCAGAGTGAATTTAACCGGGTAAATCTACCTATGACCAACTTTGTTGTTTGATTCTGGTGATCGATCTTAGAATCCATCTTTAATTCATTTGATACTTTTCTGCTTTTCAGGTTGATTGGGTTTTGGGCTGTTGTGTTAGAGGTAATGATGCAAGTTCATTGTTTCATGTTTTTGTATATATTGTAGACATCCTTAATTCTGTTAGTTTACTTGTTCCAAAGAAGCAGGACAGATATTGACATAGTACTTCCTGGCGAAATCAACTTAGATGCAAGACATGGGTGGATTTGCTGATGACAAACAAGCTGATATAAGCATTGACAGTGATATCAAACTGCACGATTTGAATGTTTTTCAGGGGTTATTCTCTCATCAGCTGAAATTTTAATGGTAAAGCTGGAGGAAGAGTCGAAAACTGTAAAACTTGGTTGACAATATTTCATCTTTCTTCTATTGAGGTTGAAAGATGTGATTTGAGGAGGTTCATCAATGTAAACCTGCTGTGTATAAAGATTACTTACCGGGTTTAGTTCAAATGCTTTACTGTTGTTCCTTTTCAAGTGCTGAACGTATCCTCCTCTGTTTTATCCTCAAATTTTGCAGGAGGAGCCCCATATCCATTGCAGCAGCTATTATTAACGTTACCACTCAGCTCTCTGATGAGAAGAAGTCTCCCCGAGTTTTTAGTTTCTCCAATCCTATTCAATTTAAACAACTAAAGACATATTGGTGCATATGTAAATGGCATTTGAAACAGCGTGTGCATATAAATAACCGAATATTTATGCAGATATATCACTTGCTTCTGGAGTCACCGAGGGGATGATTAGGAACTCCTCCAAGGATCTGTATCCTCACATTTCGAAGATAAATACCAAACTGGTATGCCAAGGAAGAGGATCTAAAAAACTTCTGTGGCTTTTGAGTGTGTAGATATACAAACAAAATTGGCATTAGTTAACTTTCAGTTAGTTTTGGAAATCAGAACAATCTTGAATTTTCAATTCTTGTTATAAAGAATATGGTGGTTCTTAAATCTCACTCTTTGTATTGTTGGAAGATATCTTGAAAACTTTGTTATTCAAACATCAAAATGCTATTTTCAAGTTCTTTTTGGCCCTCGACTATAGAATATCAATGTCATACAAAATACACTGCTTCGATTTCGCATGATAATGTGGGTGAGAAGACATAGCATTGTTCAACTCTGACGAGATGTTGGTTTAATAAGTTATAAGTCCATTCACTTTGGTCCTTTAAGCTCTCAATTCAGCTAGTTAAATCTCATTAGTAGTCTCCATACCCGTTCCTTCCTTTGATTGGTCATCATAGTAAAACTCAATTTCACTAAGTATAATTCTGTGTCTGAAGAGATAAAACTCTACACCCTACAGCCTCATAGTCTCGATTTCGATTAATATGAATCTATAAGAAATGATGCACAAATCAGGTAAACTATATGCGCGTTTCCCCTTTGTCCTCCGTTCGTCCTTTTGCAGTAGCTATAGGAGTGAAAATTTTTCAAAATGGCGCCTTAGAAATCTGTGTAGTCAATCAATGGAGGTGGACCCGGATGACAGGTGTCGAAGTGTGAATGGATTGAGTAAAAATGATGTGGCACTCTAAGGGTATGTAATATTTTCTCGCTCGGAGGTCCTTGTTGAAAGCTGGTCAAAAGTGAGGACAAGTCTTCGGTTTTAACCCACTGGGACTGTACGAGGAGCGTAGTTCGTCTGATGCAAAATCAACGGCCAGCAGGAAGTCCATTGACTTTCTAATTTCTCTCTATTTTTTTAAAACCATTTTGGCTCAGATCACTTTTTGCGTTCACACACCACACCAGGAAGGCTAATAGCTTTGAGTCAACGGATTAATATAAGGTTTATCGCCATAGAATAATGCTCATGTGTGTTTGAGACAGAGCGACAATGGCGAAACGGATTTTGATACCAGAATATTTTCGGACACGTGAGATTGTAAAGTCGAAATCCTCGTGTGCATGGAATGCCGATAACCTTGCTGGAACAACTACGCATTTGCAGATGAGCACAGGAACATTTTTACCATGATCGAGTGGCGGTGGGGTTGCTTTCAACCTTTCGAATTAAGAATGTGGTATTGTTATGGATCAACCTATATAAATGATCACAGATATGGCAGAAGTATCATTGCTTGTTGCGGTTAAACGAACCTGAATATCGGTCTATGTGGATAAACCCTAATCACTTAGCAATTGAAATAACGGTTTGACTTTAATCTGCTTATTGGGAGAAGTCGACATAAAGTTCAGTCAAAGCTTAGAAGCAAAGTTAGAATTAGTTACAGAGCAGACCCTTCAATAAAATATGAAGATATATTAAGGCACGGTTTGGATCCTCTTGAATAACTAAGGACTCAATTTACCCATTTAAATCATTGGCAATGTTATTCAAGATGGTGCCAACGAAGTTCAATCAAAGCGTTTAGATTTCTGACCATCGGGTCCCCTTTTGAACTGGCCACAGTGTAGCAAGCATGATACCGTACCAGAAAAGGTTAAAGAGTCACGCATTGCATGGCACTACCTCATCTAATCAAACTGTCGAACATTGATCAGCCATATGAAACCTACCGTGTTCAGATTATACCCCATGCCTTCTGTACATGAGATGGAGAAGACATCTTACACTTGCAAAACTATAGTCACAAGCACTTCCATTGTTATCATGCTTCCTTCATGCGAGCTTAAGCTATAATCTCGTCCAAGCATTCAATGTTTATGCTGGAAAAAGCTTGAAGTTTGTTCTTCTGTGCACTTCTACAGCTAGAACCAATTATGACCAATTTCTTTCTCATGATCGTTGGCATGCACGGTGGTGCTTGATACTGCATATGCATGTGTAGTCAGGTCATCTGAATCTGGTTGAAATTTCTCATTTTCTTTGTCATATGAAAAATTAGCTTCTGAGAGCAGTTCATAACTCAGATTGCTAGGTTCGTCTCCACTGTCATTTTCACTGTTATACAACCCCATATATGCCTCATCTCCCTCCTCCTATTTAAAAGGATCAGAAACAAATAATACAAAGAAACCGGAATCTTGGAACCTAATTTAAAATAGATATAATGAAAAGCAAGATAAGAACAAGTTAAGGTATACATCATTGTCATCCTCATCAGTGGGGTAAGAAAAATCTAATCTGTCGTAAAAAGCATCGTTGCCTTCTTTTTTTTTTTTTTTTTTTCATATGGTCCATTTGTTCCTATGAATATGCAGTAGTTTAACTTAAGTATATCACTGTTTAAACAATTGGACCAAACTGGCAAAATTCAAGAAGTAACAAAGGCCTTACGATTTCTAATTAAAGTTGCTCCACCTTTTTCTACAGATTGGCCATGTGATTTTGGAGTGTCTGTTTCAACAAAATAAATAAACTATAAGAAATTTCTATGTTATCCCCTCCACAAAAATAGACATTGTCATATGAACAATGTCAATCCATGTACTTTTGACATCTACATGTGGAAACCATGTAGCTTCAACAAAACTAGACAACTATCAGGTTATCAACAAGTGACTCATGCCATTGTGCTCCCACAATGTTCAGAATTGTGTTCCAAACCAAGATAGCAATGGAAAATTACCACCAAAGCATACCTATTATAATACACATAAGTGCACTCTGTCTTAATATCTGGAACTCAACAAAAATTGGAACATATTATTGGAGCTAACCACTAGCATTGACACAGATACATACAAACATGCAAGTAGTTTAACTTAAGTATATAAGGAAAAACAAGATAAGAACAAACTAAGGTATATCTCACTGTTCTCCTCATCAGTGGGGTAAGCAAAATCTAATATGTCTTAAAAATGTCGTTACATTTTTCTTTCATGTGGTCTATTTATTCTTATGAATATGTAAGTGGTTTAATTTAAGTATATCACTGTTTAAACAACTAAACCAAACTAGCAAAATTCAAGAAGTAATAAGGGCCTTACAATTTTAAATTGAAATTGCTCCACCTTTTTTTGCGAATTGGCTATGTGATTTTGGAGTGCCTATTTCAACGAAATAAAGAAACTATAAGAAATTTCTATGTTATCCCCTCCCCAAAAATAGACATTGTCACACGAACAGTGTCAATCCATGTGTTTTTAACATCTACATTCGGAAATCATGTAACTTCAACAAAACTAAACAACCATCAGGTCATCAACAAATGACTCATACCATTGTGTTTCTACAATATTCAGAAATATGTTTCAAATAGAGACTGTAATGGAAAATTATCACCCAAGCATATCAATTACCATACACACAAGTGTACTCTGTTTTAATATCCGGAACTCAACAAAGATAGAAATATATTATTGGAGCTGACCGCTAACATTGGTACAGATATATACAAACATACAAATGGTTTAACTTAAGTATATAAGGAAAAGCAAGATAAGAATGAACTAAGGTATACATCACTGTTCTTCGCATCAATAGGGTAAGCAGAATCTAATATGTCGTAAAAAGCATAGTTGCATTTTTCTTTCATGTGGTCCATTTATCATATGAATACGCAAGTGGTTTAAATTAAATATATCACCGTTTAAATAATTGGACAAAACAAACAAAATTCAAGAAGTAATAGGGCCTTACAATTTCAGATTGAAGTTGCTCCACCTTTTTCTGCAAAATGGCCATGTGATTTTGGATTACTTATTTTAACGAAATGAAGAAATTGTAAGAAATTTCTATATCATCCCCTCTCCAAAAATAGATATTGTCACATGAACGGTATCAATCCAGGTGCTTTTGACATATACATCCGGAAATCATGTAACTTCAACAAAGCTAAATAGCTGTCAAGTCATCAACAAGTGACTCATGCCATTATACTCCCACAATATTCAAAGTGTGTTTCAAACCAAGATTGCAATGGAAAATTACCACCCAAACATACTAATTACCATGCACACAAGTGTACTCTATTTTAATATCTGAAACTCAACAAAGATGGGAACATATTATTGGAGCTGATTGTTAGCGTTGGCACAAATACATGCAAACATACAAGTAGTTTAACTTAAGTATATAAGAAAAAGCAAGATAAGAACAAATTAAGGTATACCCCACTGTTCTTCGCATTAATGGGGTAAGTAGAATCTAATATGTCATAAAAAGCATAGTTGCATTTTTCTTTCATATGGTCCATTTATTCATAACGATGCAAGTGGTTTTACTTAAGTATATCACCGTTTAAATAACTGGACCAAACTAGCAAAATTCAAGAAGTAATAGGGATCTTACAATTTCAGATTGAAGTTACTTCACATTTTTTTGTAAAATGGCCACGTAATTTTGGAGTGCCTATTTTAACGAAATGAAGAAATTGTAAGAAATTTCTATGTCATCATCTCTCCAAAAATAGACATTGTCATATAAATGGTGTCAATCCAAGTGCTTTTAACATCTACATCCGGAAAATCATGTAACTTTAATAAAGCTAGATAGCCATCAAGTCATCAACAAGTGACTCATGCCATTATGCTTCCACAATATTTAGAAATGTGTTTCAAACTAAGACTGCAATGGAAAATTACCACCCAAGCATACCAATTACCATACACACAAATGCACTCTATTTTAATATCTGAACTCAACAAAGATGGGAACATATTATTGGAGCTAACTGCTAGCATTAGCACAAATACATGCAAATATGCAAGTGGTTTAACTTAAGTATATAAGGAAAAACAAGATAAGAACAAACTAAGGTATACCTCACTGTTCTCCTCATCAGTGGGGTAAGCTAAATCTAATCCGTCGTAAAAAGCGTTTTTGCATTTTTCTTTCATGTGGTCCATTTGTTCTTATGAATATGCAAGTGATTTAACTTAAATATATCATTGTTTAAACAACTAGACTAAACTAGCAAAATTCAAGAAATAATAGGGGCCTTACGATTTCAGATTGAAGTTGCTCCACCTTTTTCTGTAGATTGGCCATGTGATTTTGGAGTGCCCGTTTCAACGAAATAAAGAAACTGTAAAAAATTTCTATGTTATCCCCTCCCCAAAAATAGACATTATTACACGAACAGTGTCAATCCATGTGCTTTTGACATCTACATATGGAAACCATGTAACTTCAACAAACTGTCGAATATTGGTCAACCATATGAAATCTACCATGTTCAGATTATACCCCACGCCTTCTGTGCAGGAGATGGAGAAGACATCTTACACCTACAAAATTATAACCACAAGCGCTTCCATCGTTATCATGCTTCCTTCATGCGAGCTTAAGCTATAATCTCATCCAAGTATTCAATGTTTATGCTGGAAAATGCTTAAAGTTAGTTCTTCTGTGCAGTTCTGCAACTAGGACTAATTATGACCAATTTCTTTCTCATGATTGGTGGCATGCACGATGGTGCTTGATATTGCATATGCACGTGCAGTCAAGTCTTCTAAATCTGGTTGAGATTTCTCATTTTCTTCATCATCTGAAAAATTAGCTTTCGAGAGCAGTTCATAACTCGAATTGTTGCGTTCGTCTCCACTATCATTTTCACTATTATACATCCCCAGATATGCCCCATCTCCTTCCTCCTATTTAAAAGGATTAGAAACAGATAACACAAAAAAACAAGAATCTTGGAACCTAATTTAAAATAGATATAAGGAAAAGCAAGATAAGAACAAGCTAAGGTATACCTCACCGTCCTATTTATTGGTGGGGTAAGCATAATCTAATTTGTCGTAAAAAGCGTCGTTGCATTTTTCTTTCATGTATTCCATTTGTTCTTATGAATATGCAAGTGGTTTAACTTAAGTATATCACTATTTAAACAATTGGACCAAACTAGCAAAATTCAAGAAGTAACTGGAGTCTTATGATTTCATATTGAAGTTGTTTCACCTTTTTCTGTAGATTGACCACGTGATTTTAGAGTGCTTGTTTCAACGAAATAAAGAAATTGTAAGAAATTTCGATGTTATCCCCTCCCCAAAAATAGATATTGTCACATTAACAATGTCAATCCATATGCTTTTGACATTTACATCCGGAAACCATGTAACTTCAACAAAGCTAGACAGCCATCAGGTCATTAACAAGTGACTCATGTCATTATGCTCCCATAATATTCAGAATTGTGTTTCAAACCAAGACTATAATGAAAAATTACCACCCAAGCATACCAATTACCATACACACAGTTGCACTCTATTTTAATATTTGGAACTCAATAAAGATAGGAACATATTATTAGAGCTGACTGCTAGCATTGGCACAAATACATGCAAACATGCAAGTGGTTTAACTTAAGTATATAAGGAAAAGTAAGATAATAACAAACTAAAGTATACCCCACTGTTCTCCTCATCAGTGGGATAAGCAAAATCTAATATGTCTTAAAAAGCGTCGTTGCATTTTTCTTTCATGTGGTTCATTTGTTCTTATGAATATACAAGTGGTTTAACTTAAGTATATCACTTTTAAACAACTAGACCAAACTAGCAAAATTCAAAAAGTAATTGGGGCCTTACGATTTCATATTGAAGTTGCTCCACCTTTTTCTGCAGATTGGCCACGTAATTTTGGAGTACCTGTTTCAACGAAATAAAGAAATTGTAAAAAAATTTCTATGTTATCCCCTTCCCAAAAATAGATATTGTCACACAAACAATGTCAATCCATGTGCTTTTGACATCTACATCCGGAAACCATGTTACTTCAACAAAATTAAATAGCCATCAAGTCATCAACAAGCGACTCATGCCATTGTGCTTCCACAATATTCAGAAATGTGTTTCAAGCCAAGACTGCAATGGAAAATTACTACCCAAGCATACCAATTACCATACACACAAGTGCACTCTGTTTTAATATTTGGAACTCAACAAAGATGGGAACTTATTATTGGAGCTGACCGCTAGCATTGGCACGGATACATGCAAACATGCAAATGGTTTAACTTAAGTATATAAGGAAAAGCAAAATAAGAACAAGCTAAGGTATACCTCATTATCCTCCTCATCAATAGGGTAAGCAGAATTTAACATGTCATAAAAAGTGTCGTTGTTTTTTTTTTCATGTGATCCATTTGTTCATATGAATATGCAAGTGATTTAACTTAAGTATATCACTTGTTTAAATAATTAGACCAAACCGGCAAAATTCAAGAAGTAATAGGAGCCTTACGATTTCAGATTGAAGTTGTTCCACCTTTTTCTGTAGATTGGTCACATGATTTTGAAGTGTCTGTTTTAACGAAATAAAGAAACTGCAAGAAATTTCTATGTTATCCCCTCTCCAAAAATAGACATTATCACATGAACAGTATCAATCTATGTGCTTTTGACATCTACATTTGGAAACCATGTAACTTCAACAAAGTTAGATAGCCATCAGGTCATTAATAAGCAACTCATGCCATTGTGCTTCCACAATATTCAAAATGTGTTTCAAACCAAGACTGTAATGGAAAATTACCACCCAAGCATACCAATTACCATACACACAAGTACACTCTGTTTTAATATCTGGAACTCAATAAAGATGGGAACTTATTATTGGAGCTGACCACTAGCATTGGCACGGATACATGTAAACATGCAAGTGGTTTAACTTAAGTATATAAGGAAAAGCAAAATAAGAACAAGTTAAGGTATACCTCATTGTCCTCCTCATCAGTAAGGTGAGTAGAATTTAATATGTCGTAAAAAGAGTCGTTGTTTTTTTTCTTTCATGTGGTCCATTTGTTCATATGAATATTCAAGTGATTTAACTTAAGTATATCACTTGTTTAAATAATTAGACCAAACTGGCAAAATTCAAGAAGTAACAGGAGCCTTACGATTTCAGATTAAAGTTGCTCCACATTTTTCTGTAGATTAGTTACATGATTTTGGAGTGCCTGTTTCAATGAAATAAAGAAACTGTAAGAAATTTATATGTTATCTCCCCCCCCCCCCCAAAAAAAAGATATTATCACATGAACAATGTCAAACCATATGCTTTTGACATCTACATTTGAAAACCATGTAACTTCAACAAAGTTAGATAGCTATCAAGTCATCAATAAGCGACTCATGCCATTGTGCTTCCATAATATTCAAAAATGTGTTTCAAACCAAAACTGCAATGGAAAATTACCACCCAAGCATACAAATTAACATACACACAAGTGCACTCTGTTTTAATATTTGGAACTCAACAAAGATGCGAACATATTATTGGAGCTGATCTTTAGCATTGGTACAGATACATGTAAATATGCACATCAAACAGATATAGCCGTACCTCACGTCTTTGAAGCTCAATAGAAAGAGCCAGAGCCTTCCTCTTTGTCAAAAGATTCTTTGGCCTCAAGTTGGAAGGTCGCTTATAATCCTTTCCACGGAACACCGTAATGGCATACCCTTTGAAGACTTTGTCTATAGGAACCAAGATCTCACCACTCTCAGCTTCAAGAGCCAATGCTATTTTCTTAACATGGTCGAAGGTCTTTGCCTTCACAATGATCTTCACCAGCTCTCGATACTTCCAATGCAAGTGCATGTTCTTTATTGTACCATCAAAAACTCCCCATCTTCCTAGAAGAAGGAGATCAATCATCAATATAAGTATTAGTCTCCTGGGTTTACATACATGAATGGTAATGTCAAGAGTTTCTACCAAAAAGCAAAAATGCTTTCGTCCTTAAGCCAATCTTGCAGAACATGAATATCTCTTCATCAGAAATGCTTTTTGGGTCTACTTGTCGTTCTACCGGTTTCAAGAACTCCTCAACCTTTGACAAAGCTCTTTTGGCTCGAGATAGCCTTTCTCAGCCTAAGAGATTTATTCAAACTAAGGTTGTAAGCAGATAGCACATTTAGTACTAACGCCATGTCCGCTGATGCTTCAACATAGTAAGACATAAATTACACACTTCACTATTGAATTCAACCATGCATCAATACCTTACCTATTTGATCAATACTTCTGAAAAAATGTCTTTTTGGCATAAATGAAATGAAAATTTCAAACACAACATTAATCACGAGTGAACCATCAACAAGAGTTTTGCTTTCACCAAAACCAAAGATGCTTGGTTTTTACAACAACTATTTACAGGAAGAGGCCATTTATGCTCTTAAAGCAAAGAGAAATGTTGTACAAGAAATGAGAATACTCACAAAATCGAGCTTTCTTTTGAGCTTCCTGGCAAGGCTTGCATGCCTTGTTATTTCTGCTTCTATCATAACTTTTTCTTTGTGCTGTTCATCCAACTTCTTTCCTCACTTTTTATTGGCATCAAGAGTCTCCATAAGTGTACCATATTTCCAGGCTGCTCATACATATGATTTGTTGGGACAATCAAGGCTGAAGCCCTCAAGCGAGCCTGCTCCTCCTCATCTTGAAGGAACTTTGCTAGTCTTTGCCTAATAATGCTTCAGTGACTTCTAGCGAGAGAAAATTTTTACCTCGATAGAAGACCAAAAAGTCCTTGTTTCTCGAGAGTAGAACCACCCTGTCCATTTCTATATCAAAAAGCTCAACTTAAACCATACTTTTCAACTGCTCGTGAAAAAAAGGCAAAATAATGCAAGTCGATGTGATCAGAAAATAAACTAGTAGATTCCTTATGAACTGTCTTGATCGGCGTAAAATAATTTAAGTAGACTCAAGCGAAAAACTGTCATCATGAGAAAATAAACATGCAAAAAGATTTGATCACAATTCTATGGAAAACCATCGTTTTTTAGGTTCACTAACAAATTACCAGAGACATTAATAGAGTAAACTATCATATAAAAAACAACATACATAGTACTTAATGAATTTGAGAAGTTTCCTTGAGCAATTACCTTAAGATCTTCTGCCATCCTCTCACTAATTGTAAGCAGTACGCCACATTTAAGTGCAACCTGCGCAATTGAACTTTTTTCCCATAGCTTGATCATGGCCACAGCCAAACCTTGGAGTTGCCTGCTGGGAGAATTACCAAAAAAGTCCTAAACCTATTGCAATTGTGCCAATTCAGTCCTAAACTTTTTTTTTGGCCAATTTAGTCCTAAACCTTTTATTAATGTGCCAATTCAGTCCTTCCGGCCAAAATTGGCTGGCCGGAGCTAACGTGGACGCCGACCGGAGATAGTTGGCCGGCGAACAATTTTTTAATAATTTTTTAAATTTTTTTTTCGATTTTTTAAATTTTTTGATTTTTTTAATTTTTTTATTTTATTTTTTACCTTCTTCTTCTTCCTCTGGCCGGCGAGGCTGACCTCGTCGGCCACTGGCGAGGCTCGCCCGGCCGGCCACCGATGAAGGCGAGCCTCGCCCGGCCGACGGCGACGGCGCGGCCGTCGCCCAGCCAAGGCTAGGCTTGGCCTCGCCCGGCCATGGCGAGGCGGGCCTCGCCAGATCCGGTTACGGCCTCGCTAGTGGCCGGCGAGGCCACCGTCGCCAGATCTGGCGAGGCTCGCCTCGCCATGGTTGGGCGAGGTCAAGCCTCGCCTTGGCTGGGCGACGGCCGCCTCGCCGTCGCCGGGCGAGGTTTGCCCTCGCTTGCCACTAGCGAAGGTGAGCCTCGCCCGATGGCGAGGCCGCCGTCGCCAGCGAGGCCGACCTCGCCATGGCTGGGCGAGGCCGAGCCTCACCTTGGCCGAGCGACGGTGGCCTCGCCGTCGGCGGCCGAGCCTCGCCCCGCCGCGGGGCGACGCCGGCCTCACCGAGGCCGCCGGGCGAGGCTCGCCTCGCCATGGCTAGGCGAGCCTCGCCCGCCGGTTCGCGGCGGGCGAGCCTCGCCGGTGACCGGTGAGGTCAGCCTCGTCGGCCCTCGCACGGCCCTCGCCTGCGGCGGCGCCGGCCGGCCGGAGGAAGAAGGAGGTAAAAAATCGAAAAAAAAAATTCGAAAAAATTAAAAAAATTAAAAAAAAAAAAATTAAAAAATTATTAAAAAAATTGTTCACCCGGCCAGCTGTCTCCGGCCGGCGTCCACGTTAGCTCCGGCCGGCCAATTTTGGTCGGAAGGACTGAATTGGCACAATTATAAAAGGTTTAGGACTAAATTGGCAAAAAAAAAAAGTTTAGGACTGAATTGGCACAATTGCAATAGGTTTAGGACTTTTTTGGTAATTTTCCCATTGCCTACTTCTCCTGGATACAAGAGAATTAGAGAACAATGAGAATGCCACTATGAGAGCCAACCAAGTAAGATGATGACATCACATACCTAAAGAAAAATGTAGAGGAAGTACTCTAGCAAGGCTTCTCAAAGCCATTGCCTCCTTTTGGCTAAGTGTCACTTGTACTCCATAAGGAATGACTTTGAAAGGAGGTTGGTAACCAGGAATTGTTCCACACAACATGTCTGCATTCACAGGCAAGGGCTCGCATCCTGGCTAGTCTTTGTACGTAGGACCCAAGCTATCTAGCAATTTATCCATTTCATGTTCATATTCAACTTCTAGCGTTGATTTTGTATCCTTATTCTCATATGCAATTTTAGATGCCTGTGCATCCTCACTGATTCTATATTGCGAAGGATCCCTACTAATGGTATTAGCAAGTGCTGATGAAGTACCTCTCTCTCTCTCTCTCTCTCTCTCTCTCTCTCTCTCTCTCTCTCTTCTCCCATTTTTCCCCCTCACGTCACTTCCTCCCCACCGCCCCCCCCCCCCAACTTTTTTTCTTTTGTTCTCTCCCTCTCTTTCTGTTCTCTCCTCTCATACCCATCATCCATATATCCAAATTTCTTCAATTTCTCCACAATCCTCTGCATTGTGGACCCACCACCACCACCAGCATCACCGCTATTTCTGTAATTCATCACAGCCCGAGGCGGTTTGGGGTTGTTTTGCATATTGAGTTGATTCCATTTATCTAACCAACCATTGTTGCTACTAAAGCTTAAGCTGGGATTGAATAAAGAAATGGGCTTTCCTCTAGCAAGAGCTAAAATGCTCGATTTCCTACAAAGGGTTTGTTTTACGGACGCAAAAGAAAGAGCATTAAACTTCGCCGTGTGCAAAGAGTCAGTCTTGCTTAGAGAGCCATACCTGAATAGAATGAAGCGGTTCCCATAAAACGTTGATGGGTAGAATTGATGGGGAGGGACGAGAGCCATCGAAGGGAGAGGTATGCCTATGAATCAAATCATCAAGATAACACATCAACTTGTCGGAAACGAGTGAAGCACACTGAGTTTTACTGAGATTTTTGAGAGGTTTTGGCCATGAAAGAGAGGTGCTTTGCAGATCGTTTTGTAGGCAGAGGAAACGAGCGTAATATTAAGGTATGGTTGGCTGCGAGAGCGCGCACATTGTGGTCAGGATTTAGGCCATCCCGGCCCATATTCAGACAATGGATTAGCTTCACTAGGGATGAGCGCGGTTCCCAGATAGAACTGGGAACTTGAGGGTTCGGTTCGGTTCCTAATTCTCTTTTTCTAGAAACTAGTAGTTCCTAGTTCCAGTTCCGGTTCCTATAGGATCCTAAATCGGAATCGGAATCGGAACCGGAACCGGTTAGGGTTCCAAAAAAAAAAACCCTAAATCAATGGCGAGCACGTGATTTCTCTCTCTCTCTCTCTCTCTCTCCCTCCCTTCCCCCACGTGATTTCCCCTCCCTTCTATCAATTCTTCCCCCTTCCCCTCTCTCTCTCTCTCTCTCTCTCTCTCTCTCTCTTCTCTCTCTCTCTTTTTCCTCCCCTTTTTCCTCCTCACATCTCTTTCTTTTCTCCCCTTTTTCCTCCTCACATCTCTTTCTTTTCTCCCCTTTTCTCCCCTTTTTCCTCCTCCTCATCCTGAAGGGACTTTGCTAGTCTTTCCCTCTCCAATAATGCTTTAGTGACTTCTGGCGAGAGAAAATTTTTACCTCGATAAAAGACCAAGAAGTCCTTATTTCTCGAGAGTAGAATCCCCCCCCCCCCCCCCCGGGTCAATTTCTATATCAAAAAGCTCAACTTAAACCATACTTCTCTACTGCTCGTGAAAAAAAGGCAAAATAATGCAAGTTGATGTGATCAGAAAACAAACTAGTAGATTCCTTATGAACTATCTTGATCGGTGTAAAATAATTTCAGTAGACTCAAGCGAAAAACTGTCATCATGAGAAAATAAACATGCAAAAAGATTTGATCACAATTCTATGGAAAATCATCATTTTTTAGGTTCACTGACAAATTACCAGAGACATTAATAGAGTAAACTATCATAAAAAACAACATACATAGTACTTAATGGGTTGGAGAAGTTTCTTGGAGCAATTACCTTAAGATCTTCTGCCATCCTCTCACTAGTTGTAAGCAGTACGCCACGTTTAAGCGCAACCTTCGCAATTGAACTTTTTTCCCATAGCTTGATCATGGCCACAGCCAAACCTTGGAGCTGTCTGCTTCTTCCTGGATACAAGAGAATTAAAGAACAATGAGAATGCCACTATGAGAGCCAACCAAGTAAGATGATGACATCACATACCTAAAACAAAATGTGGAGGAAGCACTCTAGCAAGCCTTCTCAAAGCCGTTGCCTCCTTTTGGCTAAGTGTTGCTCGTCCTCCATAAGGAAGAACTCTGAAAGGAGGTTGGTAACTAGGAATTGTTCCACGCAACATGTCTGCATCCACAGGCAAGGGCTCGCATCCTGGCCAGTCTTTGTACATATGACCCAGGCTATCTAGCAATTTATCCATTTCATGTTCATATTCTAATTCTGGCGTTGATTTTGTATCCTTATTCTCAGATGCAATTTCAGATGCCTATGCATCCTCACTAATTCCATATTGCGAAAGATCCCTACCAATGGAATTAGCAAGTGCTAATGAAGTAGCTGAGCTTCCTTCTTTTCTAAATATTCATTTATTTAATTGCACTGAAGGGTCTTTGTAGCTCACACCTCTATACAACAAAATGGACGTTTCAAACCTCCATACCACTAGACCACCAGTTTTCCTCTGTACACGTGCATACAAGTATCATCAATAGATAAAATTACTTCAATACACTTTAATAGTACCATTAATTAATTTGGTTTCTGCAAGGCTATAAAGTGTGAAAATTAAAAGATATTACTATACGGCCACAGTGCCTAGCAGCATTATGGATAGAGAGAACAAGCTAGAATGCGCATATTCCATTTCCATGGGTTTAAATTGTTCATACTTGTCTAATATGAAAATGGTAGTGAATAATTATCTGCCACAGCCAGCCTTTACCTTCATGTCATGCTTCCAGTTTCTACCAAACAAGTTAATTAAACTAGAAACTTCAAATAACAAAGGGTGAGTTCTATCTTAATGGTTATGTGAAAGGTGATCATAGCTTTATCTGATTAGGCCCTTCAATTAATTATTTGGGCCATCTTTCAAAAATAACTCAAAGATTTTGTCCAATTTATTAATGTTGAACGTGCAAACTTGAGTGTCTTTAGTCTTAGCCATTGTTGTTTTCTTTATTTTGGAAGGCTTTAAGGCTGGAAAAACATAAAACTTGTTGAGCACTTCTTCTTTTGCCACAACTATATTAATATTTTATGTTGGTTAGATTCATCCACTAACTCATATATTTCCATTGAAGCCCCGTTTTGCGTAACGTCTTCATTAATTTTATATATATATTAAACCCATCAATTTTTTTACGTCAAATTATAAAATTAATATATATGGTACATATATATGTCAGACAATAGATATGGGTTGGATACTGATTTGGAATTTTTACTAGTATTAATCATAACAATAAAAATAAATAAGTAAGAGTAGAGTTTTCCATGAGGATAAACAATGAAGGTTCATGATATGTATTTGTCTAATAAAGTTGAGAAATATTGTCTCGAATCTAAGAGACTTTTATGGGTGCTTGTCGGTTTGTATTTTGACACGTCCAAATGGGGCCCAGTTTTTTCCGCCTATCGAGGCAATAAAATAACAAGCCTTGGATTTCTCCTTGATCCCTCCTAAGTCTCTTTATTAACATAAAAAATGGGTCTTCCCATCAACGTCCAAAGAGAAACAACATAATTTTTCATTTCAATGTGAAACACGACGACATAAAGTAATTCTGAGAATTTACTACATTTTTTGTCCGTTTTGCGCTGAAGTAATGGCTTGAGTGATTTGGTGACGTCCCTCAACATACTTTTCTCGACACCAATTGATGGTCTAGTCTTATCGGAACCAAAGGAAAAGGGGTCTAGTATTGGATTTGGATTGGTGGATAGGTTGCTCAAATTGTAACTTCATTGACTAAGAATAATTTTTGAGACTATGTCTCTCGTTCAGAGAATGAAATCATAGGATCAAACTAATTTGTGTGTTGTTATAAAAGATTGATAGAATAGAAAGATTTAGATAAGTTGTATTATGTGAAAAAAAAAGTAACATAAAAGTCCATTTATTGCCTCTATTCATGATTGTAGGTATGTCTATTGCTTTTACATTTTATTTTTGTAATTTTGATCATTTCATCCATCTCATGACACCAGTGCAAGATTAATGCGCTGTTTCTTTCATCGGTCAATAGCAAACTTACAAAAGCATTCGCGTTCTTGCCCTTGGCAGGTGACTAAGAAAACACATGATGATGGAGCCACTGTACCACTGAAACTGAGTTGATATGAAGTGGGGGACAAGATTTGATTTGATTCTCGAAAGTTGTCAATGAAAGGCAGGTCAAGCCAATTGAGTGACCTCTTTTTCGATCTTTCCACGTTTAAAATTGATTATGAATCATCTTGCTTGCATATTCTTCTAGAGGGTCACTTCGTGTGTTGATTTCTTGCTCTTTATCTATTTGACATCCATAAGACATTGAGTGAAATTCATTTAATAAGATGACCAAAGACTTCCAAACACCCCATTCTTAATAAACAAAAAAATGAGGTCGAAGCCCGTCCGTTTCCGAAAATAAGGGCACAAGAGAAAGCGAATACATGATACTAGTGATCCACAGTGTATTTGCTAATTGAATGCTAGATTAGTGAAACTGAGTACATAATCACAAGTTGTACATTCTATAAGTAAAATTATTTGGTAGATGGCAAACTATTTAGCTGGTTAGGGGTTAAATAAATACCGGAAGTATTCAAATTTAGGTGTGTCTACCAACTTATTTTAAATTTTTTACTTGGAGGAGTACAAAACTACAAAATTAAATTGAATTTACTAGTGTGTGGTTTGATTCGTAAGTTATCAAGTCAAACTTGACTTTACTATTACTTGTTAAATCTTTCGATATCGTTGATATTATATATATGTAGATATTTGATAAAATTATTAACATTTGAATTTATCAATGAAATTTTGGCAAGATATCTTTTAGCCCATTGACTCGACTTAAAAGTGTAATTTGCCAACCAAATATATATTTTCTTATACACGAGACATCATGAAATCAGGATAACGAAATCTTGATGGTCAAGAAATTAAAAAAAAAAATGTAATAATCAAAAGCAAGAAACAAGTCTTAAAATGGTTAGTAGAAAAAGGGGTTCTAATTAGCAATACTTTAGAGAGTAAAAATTATCTAAGTACATAACCCTAATTAGTTAGTGTTGCAACTTAAATTCATTTAAGGCCTAATTGGAGTGCTAATGAATTCTTGGGGAGAGAGACAAATAGGTCTAAGCAAGTCCCTTAAAAATTTCATCTCGATCTTTGTTTGAATCTTGAGATCACCAAAATATAAAATAATTAGAGGGTACTTCCTCTCTTTAGGGATGAAAAAGATATAGGAATAATTAGGGATATGAGACGTGGAGGCATCAATACATTAAAATAAAGAACACATTTATGAAGCTCACTATCCTCACAATTTGTAGACGGAAAGGCTGCAAAAATCTTCGTAGAAGTGAAAGCTGCTTTTAATTTTAGTGAGGAGCCCTTTAACCAAATCGAGCATCCAAGAAATTCCTGGTTAAAGGAGAGCTAATGAATTATTCTGGCGTGGGGGGTGGGATGTTGAGAGTTGAAGTACCTTTGCCCTACCACCAAAAAGAGACAATGCAAAATCAAAGCACCTTGTGCTATGTCCTATCAGACACGTGAATCGCGTCCTCCATTTTCTCAACCAATTTCTCTTTTATTTTCCCTCCCGTTTTATAACATATAAAAGCTGGTAAGGCTTCCCAATGATTACTAGAAATCATTATTCTATGAAAATATCTCCCATTACTATAAAAAATTTTTCCGTCATTAAAGAAATGCTAATAAATAATATAAAATATCATGTGCAAACATGGGCTAATACATCTAAAGATAAACAAACACATAGACAAAGTTATAGTTGTAAACTCATTTATTCACATAACAATGACGATATTTAGCTAATGAATGAGGATTTCAGAAATTGAGTGATTTAGTTAAAACGTGTGAAATGAGAAATCAAACCACAGTAATTAGATGAGCACTTATCAGAAAATACATTCTAGTTTCAAATCAAAATTGAAAACATAACTCAACAATATACATTTTGAGCAGACTGTTTTGGAATTTTGTACTTAATAATTCAGTAACCACAATGATTGGACTTATAATAATAATTCATCCTGCAATTAAATCAAAATTTCCTTTAAGATAGAATATTCTGCAATATAACTCCTTGCTTCTTTTCCTTAGAGATTTAAAAATTCTTTGTAGGGAGCGAGTTTGGTCATAAATTGCTTTTACTTCATCCGTTGCTCCAAAGTGCATGTTGCGTGTTATTCATGAGCAACTAAAAATCCGAAAAGTATCTTAGAATACAATAATAATGATAAGCATAAGCATACTTCTACGAATATAATATTTCTAAAAAAAAGTTGTAAATTAATTTAAATCTGTTGAAATTAAATTATAATCAGGATTATTATTTCCAATACTCAGCATTTATTGATTCTAATAAATTTATTGGTATATCGAATTATTACAGCATAAAAATTATGATTACATGAAATTTCACTAGAGCATGTTAACGCAACAATTCTCGGATGGTATCGAAATTTACATATTGAAAATAGTCTCTATATTGAAAACTAAATGATTAATATCATGAAAAACTCTAAATTTGTATACTTATGACAAATTTATCCCAAATTAATTTTTTAACTACCAAAAAACCACTCACATCACTGGATGAGCATAGATTTGGTAGAGATGAGTGTAAATTCATCACTAAGAGAAATGTATTAGTGTAGAGTTTTTAATATTAAAAAAAATTAGTTTCAGTAAATTTGTCACATGTATACTATTGTGGAATTTTTGGGAAAATTTCAAATAAGGACCTAAAATGAAGCCATTTTCTCAAATAAGGGTCTAGAGTGGACATTGTCTTAAAAATGGGTCTAAAGTTGTTAACTTCATCTCAAATGAGGGCCCCAACTCATTGGCTAGCCGAATTTTCGCCGGTGGATTTATTCCGGCAATTAGAGCATGGGCAATTTTGTCCAAAAATTTTAACCGGATGAAAAATAGGAAAATCAAAGATCCCAAATCAAATTTTAGGGCTCTTCACAGATTTTCTTTCTTTTCCATGTTCCTCCTTAATTCTCAGTACTAGTTCTCTCTGTAAAATTTTATCCCAACTGAATCAGGGAGAAGCTTGTGTATTTGCAATCCAAAACCCTCAATCTCTCATCTCCTCCGTTCACGTCTCTCTTACTCTCTCTCGCAAACGCAAACCCATTCATTTGTTCATTTTAATGGCTGTGCTGTGGCTAGGGAAGCCATCGAGCGAAAGGACAAAGTACATCTCTCCGTGCATGAGGTTGTCGTCGACAGTGAGGGCAGCGATTGGGCGGTCGAGGGAGAAGGAGTCCGCGTGGCACACCATCTTGTTCAGGAACTTGATCATGATCTCGCCAGTGATGTACTTTCCATCAAGGTCCTCATCGTTCGCTCCCAAAAGATGAGCAATCCTCTTTGCTCTTGCTCTTGCTCCCGCACACATTTTCTTCGTCTTTGCCGCTCACGTGTTTTTTCGGCATGGGACTCCCAAAGGTCTAAGTTTATAGGGAAGTGGGAGCGGAAGAGCTCTTTCTCTGCTTAACTTCCCAGGTTCTAAGGAATCCTTCATTTGAAAAGCGATGATGTTGCTTGAATCTCATCTTGTTCCCAAACAATATTAGTATCTCCTCCTACTTCTTCAATCTCTAAATCAAGTCCTTCATCAGGTCAACTTGGGTCTGTTCAATATCGGTGCTTGTCTTCTTCAAGAATAGATTAGTTCCAAATGCAGGAAAGAGTTTGTCGTGCTGACCATGCTGAAGATTCTTGGGTATTATGTTATTGTGAAATCTAGTACCATGGTTCGCTGCAAAATTTTTTCAAACTACAATCTATAGAATACAACTTCAGCGAACATCCGATTGAGAGTTCACATGGTGAGGGCAACACAGGGGACATGGTTTACACAGACAAGAAAACGAACTGGCCAAATCGACTAGACTAAAACTAGATTGCTCAAACGATCTTCAACTTCGCGATTGGAGTTTATTGTGCGGATAAAACTGGAAACCCCATGTGGGAATTTCGTCGAGCAATTGGTCTGTTAGGCAGATTGCGCTAAGATCAGATACTAAAGAAGGATGGAACAGAGCAAGGGCATAAAAGCCTCTGTGTTTGTGCATGTCCAAGTATAGCTTTCATGATGTGTCATAGCACCATGAAGGAAGTAGCAGAAAAGGAGGCACAACTCAACTCCAAATGGCAATATAAACAACTCTTGTCAGCTCAACACACCACAACAACCATAACTCAAAAGAAGGCTAAGCAAAAAAAAAAATGACATAAGTTAAACTTCAGCCAGGCCATATTCAATGAAAAAGAGAAACATTCTAGTGTAAGAAATCTTCCAAACATAAACTAACAGTTAAAAAAGAAAAAAAAAAGAATTTGTTTGTTGGCCTTGTTACTCTTGCATCTCAAAAATTTGCTCACGTTCCACCACTTTCATGTTGAGGTTCCTTACATCCTTCTCTTCACCTACAGTTCAATAAAAACAACAATGTAGTCAAGAGAAAGTCAAGTGCAACTAAGAATAGTTTTAGGACAAAGTCAAAGGCAAATTGAAACCTGCATCTTCTCTCTTTCCATAGATGAAAAAGAGCATGAAATGTTGCCAAAAAATGAAGCAAGTAGTTCAATTGTTTCGGATTGTGATGCTGATGGGATTGAAGGAGTTCTTTTGACCGCATCGTGTGAGCATGAGACGGATGTAGAAGTTGTTGGGCATGATGTTGCTATAGATGTTGCTGCTGCTACTGATGTTGGTGTTGATGTTGATGTTATTATTGAATTTTTGCAATGATTCCTATTATGGCCTAACCCACCACATTTCCACAAGTAATTGTTGTATTTTGTCTCTTCAACTTCGTTCCAATAGGCTCTTGCACAATTTTCTTCTTCCTTCTCTTCAAATTGTTGTCAACCGTTTCATTCACTGACTTCATTCTTTGTTTCTTCTTTTGACCAACTTGCTTAGGCACATCGTGGGGGAGTAATGGCTCTCGAGCAGGCCATCTGTCCTTGGAATCTACAGCATGCACAACATGGCTATAAGTTTGCATAAATTTTTCCTTAACGAAGCATGTGTGAACCCATTTTTCAGGTTGTTCCCTAATGTGTACAAGAGCCGCCACGGCATGACAACAAGGGATTCCACAAATGCCCCATCTTCTACAACTACAAGTTTTATGTCTAATATTAACGAACCTCTTGTCTCCATATGGCCCACTCAATTCAAACTCATCTTCCCCATTCCAAGCAAGGATCCATGATGCTGAATATTTTTTCCCATTCCAAGCAAGGATCCATGATGCTGAATATTTTTTTTTGAAGATCCAATATTTTTTGGATGTTAGGACAGATCACACCAGTGTAAGGAGTCATCCCATCTCTTTGCTTATGAATCCTCTCCATGAGTTGCACTCTTATTGCTTCAAGCATTGTGATGATAGGTTTGTCCCTAGCATCAATGATGCTTTTATTAAAGCTCTCACACCAGTTATTCAAAGAAATGTCACATTTTGAGCTTGTCCTGAAGTGAGACTTGCTCCATTGCACTAGAGGCCTCTGGGACAACCAATCATATGCTTTCTCATTAACTGCCTTTAAATCTTCCATTGCCAAGTTAAAATCACATACCCTAGTTGCCATTGCAGCCTTCCAAACCAATTTTTTAAGTTCCAGTCCTTTGTGATGCAGCCTGAAGTTCTCATAAAGATGCCTCAAGAAAAATCTATGTTCAGCTTCAGGCATTATATTTGCTAGAGCTTGCACCAATCCCTCCTGCTTATCACATAAGAAAGTCCAGTATTTTGAATTTGCAGGGTCTGTAATTCCTAAGTCTTCTGCAATCATACTAATAAACCAGTGCCATGTCTTGTATGTTTCTTGTCCCACAACTGCCCATGCAAATAGATACATTTGATTGTTAGCATCTATGCCCATAGCTGCTAGAAGTATACCTTTGTAGCCTGATGACAAATGAAAACCATCAAACCCTAGAAAGCGTCTACATCCTTCTAGAAAGCCCCTCCTCAATGCATCTAGACAAATATAAACTCCTCTAAATTTGAATTGATCTTGACATTGCTCAGTCTTGATAACACATGTGGATCTTGAGTTGGCATCAAGAAGTGCTTGACAATAGCTCCTAAGCATCCCAAATTGCTCCTCCTCATTCCCTGTGATCATACTTATTGCTAAAGCCCTAGCTCTGTAGACCATTGACCTCGACAACTTTAAAACATTTTCAGATTCCATTGTTTTCTTCATTGAAGCACCTGGCCACGTAGGATTATTCCTCAACCTATCACAATACTTGTTCGCTAGCCATTTTGTGCTTACTTGAGGAACGCATAGCACTCTATTACAAGTGTGTACGGGGTTGAAGGTTTTCACTTGTAAAGTATGCTTCTCCTGCACTTTAGAAGCATATATGAGCCAATCACATCCCTCGGAACATACTACCCTCAATTTATTTTGTGCACTCTTAGTGAACCTCACTTGTCTCCCATTTTTGATGGCATGGTTTCTAATAGCCTCTCTAAACTCCTTAGCATTACTAAAGCACATTCCCAACTTGAAGACAGGATTCTCCATATCAATCTTAGCATTAAACTCAGGATACGTATACTCATTTTGGCTACTTATATTTAAGAAATCTACATTATCAACTAATGCATCAACATACAAGTTGTTGTCTCCAACATCCATATCCCTGTCCAAACGATCACCCTTAACATAGCTTACGTTTCTTTTGTATAACTCATCAAGATCAATTAAGGTAAATCGATCTTCTTCACTACTTCAACACTCCCAATAAAATAGAATAGGTCACTTCTTCGCATCCCCCAATAAAATGAATGAAAAATAATGTCAATAAGTTTCCCTTCTTCATAGTTGATATATTCCCTTGACAAGTATAAATTTAGTTATGCAAATCCAAAATGATAAAGATAAGTTTTTGCTATGGACACAAGTAAGTCTACTAGATTGATGAGTTACTCAATAGAATTACCAAAGGCAAATGTTTAATATAGCCATTAGTATAGCCTTAATTGCAAAGGAAGCAACAAAAGATAACATATCAACCTGTATTAAGTGGTCTCTTCCATGCTTCCAACAAACAAAAGCTCATCTATTAATTCTATGGAAAAGAAATGGATTATCTTTTGAATGCTTGCTGGTAAATGATGGCTCTAAATCAAGTAACAATTGACATTGTTTGCTACGGAGACTAACTATTTAGTAGCAAAAGCTTTACATTTGTTGACAAGTTTAGTAGGCATCAACCAATAGAACAAGGATAATCATCATATTGATATCTAAAGCATATAATGGTAAAATAATAAATTGAATAAGCAATCCTTAAAAGCCAATAGTGCAATCATCCAACCCTTCTATCGTACTTGTAAATAAAATCGCACCAAATGCAAAAAATCAATTGGTCGATCAAATATAATTAGTTATGACAGCTCCTATTGGTCTTTAATCAGTGGAGATAAAAACAGAAGATTTGCAATTCCAGCGAATAGTAGATTGGTTGTTAACAACTATATATATCAGAAAAAAAAAAAAAAAAACCGAAAGCAGTAAAATTGCTAAACACAGACCACAACCGACATGTGGAAATTATGATGGCAACAAATCTAATAAGTAAATGCACAATGGATACCACTCACCATTACAAAATGCAACTCACATGCATTGATTAAAATGGGACAAAAAGCACCCACAAAGGAAATTCCTCCTACCATCACTGTCTTCGCTACCGTCAGTGTGGTATTCCACAATATGCTTAGACCTTGTTGACATGTTGCTTGAACAAACTACAATGGCCTTTTCTTGGACAAACGAAAAACCAGATGCGCCAATATAATAAACTAACCTCGGTTGAAACGAAGCAAATTAGAGGATGCTGAAATTTAATGAAATTGACACTATTCTAGCACTTCTTCGAAGTGGTAAACCATGTGTGTTTGAGTGATCCTAACTGCACCAAAAAAATTATTGCATTCAAGATGCTTCGGTTAGCAAAAGAATTCTTCAACAAGAGGCTTTGCAAAAAAAAAAAAATAGTTTTGGTTTGCTTCGGAAAGCAAATGAATTTTTCAATTCAAGTTATAAACTGAATTGGTTCAAAGCAAACATCAAAATCAATTTGAGCTCGGTTGCAATTGTATTACAAAAGCCCAGTGTTAAACACACCTTCTCTTTCCTTCATAGATTTCCTTTCAAGCCTGTTTTCACCTTTTCTTCTAGAGAAACCGTCATTGCTATCAAGCTGAGAGAAACCTGGAGGAGTGGCAAGGGAGGCCAAGGATAGGCTCGGGACATAGAGGGGTGAGGATTCAAGTCAGAACAATCCTAACTTCTTTAATTTGGATCAAAATAGAATGTTTTGGACAAAATCAATTTGCAATCTTTCTGATTTAATTGAGAGAAATTTTTTTAGAGAGAATTCAAGAGCAGAGACGATTCTCTCAGATTTGGCTAGGAGCAAAATTTACAAAGTGAATATGCACCGAGAATTGAAGAGAAATGTTGGAAAGAAAGAAAATCTGTGAAGAGCTCTAAAATTTGATTTGGGATCTTTGATTTTCCTATTTTTCATCTAGTTAAAATTTTTGGACAAAATTGCCCATGCTCTAATTGCCAGAATAAATCCACCGGCGAAAATTCGGCTAGCCAATGAGTTGGGGCCCTCATTTGAGACAAAGTTAACAACTTTAGACCCCTTTTTAAGACAAAGTCTACTTTGGACCCTTAATTGAGAAAACGGCTTTACTTTAGGTCCTTATTTAAAATTTTCCCGGAATTTTTTGTGGTATTAACCTATAAAAGAATTACTTCACAAATGGAAACTTGTGATGGTAATGTGGTTGGTCAAGTCATACAAAATTAATTCCAACGGACATGAAGAAATGGTTCCAATTTTGAATATGTAACACATCTCAATCTCAAAAGTCTTTGGTTCATCTGAGGTGATGCCGAGTTCAACGCTTGACTTTATTTACACACTTACACCTCGTTAGGGTTGTAGTGACAAGCTCATCTATTGAGACCTTATTGTTCAAATAATATTCTGTAACGAGCGTACCACCCTCGTAATAATGCTCGGACATTTGTTGATATTGGTCACTCTCTTTTGGATAGTTTTTCGTTCACCTAAAAACATTTTTTCAAATTTAATCTTTTCTATCTCTAGTCTCTTTCCTTGCCTCCACGGCTATAAATAGAGCAAGCCTGCCCTCACCACACCACACCGCCCACGCACTCTCTTCCTCCTCTAGTTTCTAAACACTCAAAAGCCTAGCCTCTCTCCTCTTGCTCTATTTTTTTGAGATTCGAGATCATGGCGAGCAAGACCCTCGGCCAGATTCTCCGGAGGGAGAGAAGCAAGGTTGACCAGAGCATGTTGAACAGCCTGCTTGCCATCTTCGACGACGAGAAGTTCATGAAGGAGATGGTGGACACTCACGCTCCCGACGAAGGAGACGTTGACGTCCAGTCTCTCTTCCTTCTCGTCGACAACGCCCTCCGTGGAACTACCGCCATCGCCGACTCCGTCATCAACCCTAAGGTAAAAATTAAAATAATGCCATATGTGTGGGGGCGTGTGAGAGACACAGTCTAAAATGGTTTTACTAAGTAAGCTTAGCAATCTATCAAAAGGGTGCGTTTATGGTGTAAGCGGTAGTGAATTTGACCATCTTATGCAAACAAACCCAAGGCTGCATTTGATTGGCTGAAAATAACTCTACATCGGATATTTTTTATCCACTCCGATATTTGTGGTAATGTGAAAATATTGATAAATTGAATTCTCGCCTAGAGGGTGAAGTATAATGTGGACATGCTCGGATATTGCATTACCAAGGTTACAAAGCCTTGCCCGCCTGTCTCCACCTCCACATAAAATCGCAGACCACTGCCCACGACACCCAATTGTCGTCGCCTCTACCCTCAACCAAAGCCGCAACCTCTGCATCCCAGCGCCACTCACCACCGACGCCTCGTCTCTTGGGTGGCAACCTGTCAACTGTGATTTCCACTTGGTAGGCCGCGGTCGTCATCGCCATTGTCGAGCCCGAGCTTAGCCTAGGCGTTCGAGCCTTAGATCTCAAATCTGAGGTTGACCAAGCCCTGGATTTGAGATCGAGGGCTTGGGTCGAGCGCCGCCGGGCCAAAGATCTCGTGACCGCACTCAATCTCAGCTCAAGCTTGTGTGCGGCTATAGCTCTTTCCCCTCAACAACGAGGGTGGTAGGGAAGGGAGAGATCAGATAGCCGTTTGGGCAACTAGGAGCGCTGAGAGAAAAGAGAGGCGCTAACAGCTATTTGTGGTGGCTGCGACCGTCGTCGCCGTGGTCCATAGGTTGCCGGCATGGTGTATAACATATGTCAATCTTCCACACTTACCACATACTTTATTAGATATTAGAAATTTTATTATATCTTTATCCATTTCTTCTTTATTTTATCTAATAAAGGCCAAATTCCTCAACAATAATGGACCTAGAACTTTAGGGTGGGGACGCAAATATTTTACTAGTACAGCTACGCCACGTACAATTATGATGAAGACTATCCAATCTAGCAAAGACAGAAGGGACTGACGTGACATCTCTCCCGGTCTCCCTCCCTCTCTCCCTCTCTCTCTCTCTAGATCATGCTTTACTTGCTTCTGTCTTGACTTGGCCAAGATGAAAAGATAAAGATAAAGCAATCGATCTGATAGACATGCATTATTGAGCTATGGGCAAAAGCACGTTGGTTGTCCACCCCGCTTGGCTCTTTTCTACTTGCTTTTTTAATCTTTTGACATGTCCAAGGACAAACGAGAAAGATAAAGCAATTGATCTGAAAATTGCATTGGACAGAATTGATTAATCTTTTTTTTTATAAGAGCCTATTTATTAATTTGCCCAACAATGAAAATTTCTATTTTTTTGATATTTGGAAGTAGATTTGGAATAAAAATGCGTTTGGTGAAAATTTTGTTATTGAGAATAAATTAATTTTTTTTTTTGTTTCCGGAAGTAGATTTGAAACAGAATCGAAGAATTTAAAAAAAGTTAATTTTTTATTTTCGGAAACAATTCTAGAATCAATCACTTATTTTCTCTATTTTCTTTTCTTTTTTCTTGTTCTTCTTCCCTCTTTCTTCTTCTTCAACTACTGCCGCCGCCACTGCCCACCACCATTCGCCATACGCTGCCCACCGCCGCTGATCGCCGAAGACCAATCTGGCGAGCTCGTCGGAGGCTCACCAGGCCAGGGCGAGGTCTCGACGAGCTCGCCAAAGACTAGCCCAGCCACTAGCGAGTGAGGCTCAACCTCGCTAAATCGAGCGAGACCGAGCCTTGTGGATGGCCAAGTGAGCCTCGCTGGGCCTCCCCTAGCCACCGGCGAGGCCACTCATCCAACCAAGGCTTAGCTAAGCCTCGCCCAACTGCCGGCGAGGCTCAACTGACGAGGCACGGCCTCGCCGAGGGCTAGCAACGCTTTGGTGACATTGCTAGCCACCTTGAAGAAGAAGAAGGGGAGAAAGAAATGAAAAAAAAAAAAAGAAGAAAAAAAGAAAAATAATAATAAAATTATCTAAAAATTAAAAAAAAAAATGATTTGAAATAGAAATTTTGAGAACGATGTCAAACGCAATTCTATTCCGATAATTAAAATTTCGGACAGTTACCAAATGGTTTAAAATGCTTAAAAATTGTTCCCGGAAATAGAATAAAAAGAATTATATTTTTTTTTTAGAACAAAAGCGTTACTAAACGTGCTTTAAATAGAACTGTTGAGCGGCGCCCTAAATAGAATTGTTGATGGCTCAAGAGAAAATGACAGCTACCAATTATCATCCCCCTAGAAATATATTGAATTTTCATGTTTCGCATCTGCTCTTCCGTTTTTGTGTACTATGTTGCAAAAGGTCGAATGGCTAGAGAATCTTCTAACGGTAAAGTTAAATGATATTCGCCAAAAAATTTACTTTTCCTAACCAGGAAGCAATCCACTAGCACTGGTAGTCAATTTTTGTGAGGCTTTTATTGATCTATTTAGTCATGAGATTATCTATTCATTCTTCATTCAACGACATGATAGTTGATATGACATAAGGGATTTAAATCGGCCTCATGATAAGTTGTTACTCATTTAATTGATTATAGCTGTATTTTGTTAAGGGCGTTCATTTATTCCCTATTTCCGTAGGGTTTGGACAATCATTCTTTTAGTTTTACCTTTAGAATGCTTTTGCTTAGTATGATTTAATAAGCTTTTTCTGAAAATTGAGGAATCTATAACACTTACAAAATCAATCAGATAATTTTTTTTATTATCAACGATAATAATTAGGCAAAAATCATTCTTAAAATGTTTAAAGTTTTTAAATTTTACACGAAACAATTGCACCTTAGTATATAGCTTCATCACTAGTGACTTCTTTAATAAAAACTGACGATTTTTTAGATATAAATTCTGATCATATCTCTATACATAATTTCTATGATATAACTGTGGATTTCCTTAGTTTAGCAGTTAAAAACCAAAAAAAAAAAAAAAAAAAAAAAAAAAAAAACCTCATAATTTCGTTTAATTAGTACCTCCCTTCCTCTCTCCCTCTCTAACAATAAGTCTTACATATGCATACACTATAGGGCACCCAAGGATCTGGAGGCCCTGCATTCAAGCCACCCGAAGAAGGCTTCAATCCACCCCTAGCCGCAATCAACGAAGTGGCTTGTGAGGTACTTACTATGTCCCTTCTAACAATTTTTTTTCGTTGAGTGAAGAATGGCTGTTGCTTTGGCTATTTTTTACTGTTTTGAGCTTGGTAATAACTAATCCCATTTATCAACATTATCAACATCATGTTATCAGATCAAATGCAAGGCATTAGACACCAAAAATGTGCGTGAAACGATGATCTCGATCTTTCATGGGCTTTCGAGCTACTCCTGGGTGAATAAGGCTGTGATTACCCTTTCGTCGCTTGCTCTATTCTATGGCGACTTTTGGCGACTCGCTCAGATCCAACCATCGGACAAGCTCGCGGAATCGCTGGCCATACTGAAGGGGTTACCTGCAATCACCAAGCCCTCGGACGTGCAAAAGATCCAAGTGTATGGAGTTCTGAATGAAATGATCAAGACCACATTGAGCATGACTGAGTGCATCGTGGAGTTCGAGCACGACAGTAAAGACGTTCCCGAGCTGTCCACAACAATTGACATCCCAAGCAGCGTTTATCAGATCATCATCAGTGTCCTCGCTTGCTCGATTCAGTTCATCAGCCTCGTCGGCCTCGTCGATGAGTACGAGTCATTAACGATTCCTTTTTTTGCGTCTCTTTTGGGAAAAAAGAAACATGTTTTATGGCTTTTATTTTATTTCTTTATGAAAATATGTAATGAAGCATCTAAAAGCATTTCAACATATTCGAATTTTAAAGGAGAGCATTCTTTTTTTTTTTTCTATTTCTTAAAGAGGGCTTCTTGTTATTTTCAGCTACAAGGGAAAAGATCTTCCGACCTTTGTTCGGAAAGTGAACATGATCCACCACACTATCAAGAGACATTACGAAGATTACAAGCAAAAAAAGGGTAAATGTTAATTTTTCAATTTGTGATATTTATGCTTTGAATATTAGACTAACATTCTCATCAGTTTCAATTTGAATGCAGAGGAAATTAGAGAGTATCAGAGGCTGCAGCGACTATTCAATGCCCCTACTGATAATGTGGAGCTCATCAAGGCCTTGGTTTATATCAAGGATGATCCTCAGCCACTTTACATTGGCTCAAAGAAGACCACGGTTCAATCTTCTAACTCTCTAATTCCACAACACTTTATGTTTTTTTTTTTTTTTTGGGTCAAACTTTATTTTCATAGTTGAGTACCACAATGATGCTATGGTCGTAAACTCGTCATTGTCAAAGATCTCTTTTTCAACTGACTTGCTGAAATCAAAACATAACATTTGTTCTCACCTAAGTGGCACTTATATACCTAGTTTTGGGCCTGGCGTAATGGTTGACTTTAGTGTTAGCGACCAATGGAGTGAAATGTTGATCCTCCTTCATCGTTCCCTTACATACAGGATAAGGTCGAGTCCCTGCGGAGGAAGAATGTGATGCTGCTGATTTCCGACCTAAAGTTGACCTCTCACGACCTTTCCATCCTCATCAAGATCTACAGCGAGCACAAGTTCCATGAGGAGCGCTATGAGATCGTGTGGATCCCGATCATCGAGCAAGAAGGACATGACGTGAGCAACCAGTTCAAGAATCTACAGTCGCAAATGCCTTGGTACTCAGTGCGCTACCCGACACTCATCAACAAGGTGGCCATCAAGATCATCAAGGAGAAGTGGCACTATAGGCAAGAGACCATCGTGACTGTGTTGGGTCCCCAGGGAAGAGTCTCAAACAAAAATGCCATGAGCATGATTAGGCTTTGGGGATGGGATGCTTTCCCTTTCACTGAATCAGTGGGAGCTAGCCTATGGAGCAAGCCTGGCATCAGCTGGTTTGAGCTCTTGCTGACTGACATGGTCATTCCTAAGATAAATGAAGCTGTAAGTAGTTCTATGTTTTTTTTTTAATTCTTTTTCACTTTCCTTTTACCCATTCACTTAAGGAAGAAAAACTGTGCTCTGAGTTAATTTATAAGATCTTAATTAATTTATGGAGAGGTGGAAAGATTTTTATTTGAATTTAGAATCAATTGAAGGAAACTAAGCAGACCGTTTCACAATGTCTTGTTTCTGCTAACGTATGCTACCCATCTTATGTTAGAGGTAGGCTTTGCCGAAATTTTGTGGAAAACTTGAAACTAGAGGATGATCGTTTGCTTTTAGATTGTAGAGATATGCGGACTGATCTGTAAGAACCTTTTTCATCGATTACTTATCCGATTGATTATCATTATCAGATCAAGTCTCGAAAGTACATCCTCCTTTATGGAGCTGAAGACAACAAGGCAATCCACGAAATTGAGGAGCCAGTGAAGAAGATCATCGAAGATGGCGTCCCCATCGCCGCCTACAATGTCACCAAAAATCAGCTCTTCTGGAGCCGCCTCGAGAGCCTTATGCTCTCGAAACTGCAAACCAAAGCAGATGTGCACGAACCCCTCATGCAGGACATCCTCTGCCTCTACACCAACTTCAAGAAGGATGGTGGGTTCGCGGTCCTCACGAGGGGGTCGCAGGTTGTGATCAACGACTCGATAATCGACGTCACCAAGGTCTTGTCCCAGTACGAGACCACCTGGAAGAAGCAGGTCAAAGGGAACGAGAAGACGTTCGACGCGGCCTTCAAGGAGCACCGCGAGCGGGTCTTCGTCCTTCCGAGGTGCCACCACTTCTACATCCCGAACATGGTGGGCTACATCCCGGAGGACGTGAAGTGTCCGGTTTGTCCCCGCATGATGAAGAACATTGTCAAGTTTGAGTGTTGCCATGGCGCACATTAGGGAACCTATGCGTCTCTCTGTTGGTCCATGTCCCCAAGAAAGGAGTTATGCGAGAACTCCATAGGCCGGGACATGAAACAAAAGGCCTGTTTGCTGAGTCCTTTGAGTTTGTGAGTTGCCTACGTTTAGGGCAACCATTATCTAAGTTGGCATGTACAAGTACTTCGTTCGACAACGTGGTTTTTCGCTCTGAAAATGCTTTGGTCCTCTTTCTCGTACTCCCTGCATCTACAAAATGACCATGTACCGTCCAAAAGCAACTTAGTGAATGGATGAGCAACTTAACATTTAAATAATTGACCACGCTTTCATTTAATAACTTAAATTTTTAGAATCCGACTATTAGACCTTAGAGCACGACTATTAGACCTTAGAGCAATTGGCTTAAGCAAGAAATCATGGAAAAGGAAAATCGAAGATAGAGAGAATAACTAGGTGAGGATTTTCCACATGCAATATCTAATTGATACTCGTAGACTTGTAGCAGCCTATACTGTAGTGAGAGAACGACCCAAAGGAACTATATACGAAGTTACGAACTATGTCATTGACACAACAAGAGTAATGTTCGATTGGACTGAGACAAAGAAACATTGCGGGATCGAAGAATGACATATAAGAAGCAAATATAAGTGATTGAGCAAGAAGAGCGTGGAAACTTAGGGAGAGCTTCTTATATAAGATAATGTGGAGATCACGAAGGACAAGTTGAATTGTGCTAATTGCACAGCTGGACTAAAAGTCTTTTCTAAGAACTCATGTCCATCCCGTTAGTAACATGTTGTTGTGGTCATCCTGACGCGCATTGGAGAAATACGGGTTTAGAGGTGTTGGCACCTATAATTTTAATGACCCATTTATGCACTCATTGCATATAAAACTAGAGATCGAACACTGAGCCCTAAACAAAAATATTAGGTTAATTACACATAAATATTAGGAACATTTTTAGGGTAATGTAGTATATTTTAATTGCATTAAGGCTAGGAGGTCTTCAGCATAAGTGAAATAGAATAAGCCTGTGTAAATTGAAATTTTGGCCAAGCCCGGCCCAAGTTTACATGTTGATATTGCAGTTAGAAGTAGTAGGGACATACCGTATTAAAAGCTTCGGTCAATTGGAGGACAAAAAAAGGAAAGGAGTAGAGGGAATTGAATAATAAGATATATTCATGACGTGACCATATGTGGTGAAAGGAAAATATATATGAAAGAGGAAAGAGACGAAGGCAGATGATATTTGGACTATACTCACAAAGTGAAAGTAGAAAATTGTGTCCTTTTCTTAGAAACGCAATTTCCTCACAATAAAAAGAACATGTCAGGACACTTCGCAGGGGAGGACAGCTATTTTTCTTGAAGAAGGGCACGAATAGAAAAAGGCTGGTTTTTCTTGTTTTTTCTCTGCAATATCCATCGCTCACGAAGACATCTTCCACATAGAGAAAACGCAAAGAGGGGTCCTTCAGAGACAAAGGTACAACAAAAGAAGAGGACGGATTACCTAAAAAAAAAAAAAAAAAATAAGGTCAAAAAAGGGGATTCTTCTCTCTTCATTATGCATTTTGATTGTGACATTCATCACATATAATGAATTTTCCTCCTGTCCATTGTTACGGCATAAATTTTTCTTATAAGAACATTGATCAATAATGCATTTTAACCTGACACTTCCTCACTTCTAATAATTAGCCAAATTCTGCTAATGATTTCATGCATATTATTTCAAAAATGTAATTATTCTTATATTTCAATAGTGGTATCAGAGCAAGGTTAAGATGAAAAATGTGTATTTGAGTGTTGTAAAAAGGTGAGAACCAAAAGAGAGCTTCTTGCAGCAAGCACTTTCATTTGCAGCAGTCAAAAGAGAGTCTTGTAGCAGGCTATTTTTCGTTTGTAGCAGCAGCAAGTTGCTTCAATAGTGGTTCTATTTTTGTAGCAATAGTAATGGCCTTAGAAACATTTGTACAACCAGTTATTCCACACTTTGATGGACACTACGATCGTTGGAGCATGCTAATGGAGAATTTTCTCATGTCCAAGGAGTATTGAGATGTTGTTTCCTTAAGAGTTGCCGAACCTAAAGAAGTAGTTGTGTTAACAGCAGCACAAAGAACAGCTTTGGATGCATCAAAATTGAAGGATCTCAAGGCCAAAAACTACATTTTCCAAGCAATTGACAAATCTATTCATGAGACAATTCTTCGCAAGGATACCACCAAGCAAATATGGGATTCCATGAAGAGGAAGTATCAAGGCTCAGCAAGAGCAAAGAGGTAGTAGCTTCAAACGTTTCATTCAGAGTTCAAAATGCTACGAATAAAGTCAGGAGAGACAATCACAGACTTCTTCTCCCGGACAATGGCAATTGTCAATAAGATGCGAATTCATGGCGACAAGTCGAAGGATGTCACATTGTTGAAAAGATTCTTCAATAGTTGACACCAAAGTTCAACTATGTTATTTGTTCCATAGAATAAGTCAAGGATATTGAAGAACTCTCCATTGATGAGTTGCAAGGATCCTTGTTAGTTCATGAACAAAAACTCCTACAGTGAGAGATGAAAGAGCAAGCTTTGAGGGCCTCAACTGGAGATCATTATTTATTAGCAACAAGAGCAAATAGAGAAAGAGGTAGAGAAAAAGGGAACAACGATCACAACAGCTTCAACATTGATCAAAAGCCTAAAAGTCATTCCTTTCGTGATTCTCAAGTGAGAGGAAGAAGTCGTGGAGGATGACATTCAACTGGTTTTAGGCCAATGTCAACTAACAAATCAAAAGTGGAGTGTTTCATATGCCATAGGCATGGGCATTACAAATCTGAATGTCGAACTAATTTGAATAGACGAAGTGTGGAAAGAACTAACTTTTTAGAAAAAGAAAAAAGTCTCTTTTGATGGTATGCCATGAGAAGGAAGAAACTCAACCAAACATGTGGTATCTTAATATTGGCTGCACCAACCACATGTGTGGAGACAATAAGATGTTTTCCGATCTAGGCAATCATACCACAACACCGTGAAGTTTGGAGACAATTCTATTGTGTCTGTGATGGGGAAACGAACTATGGCATTTCATCCAAAAGGGACTTCGGTTCAAAACATATCAAATTTATTGTATGTCCATGAATTGAAGACTGATCTGCTAAGTGCTTATCAGTTACAAGAGAAGGGATATGAAATCTCTATCAAATGTGGGATTTACAGAATCCAAGATGAGAAATTGGGTTTAATTGCCCAAGTCAAAATGACAGGCAATCAGATGTTTCCACTATATCTCCATAACACTACAAATTCATGTTTCTCTGCAAGATTGAAGGAGGAAGCTTGGCTATCGCATTTTTGCTATGGGCATCTCAATTTTAGTGGGTTGCAGACACTATATAAAAAAAGATGGTGGTCTTCCTTAGATCTCTGCTCCTTTGGAATTCTATGAAGATTGTGTTGTTAGCAAGCAACATCGTGCTCAATTTCCGCAAATAAAATCATGGAAAGTAAAGAACCCGCTGGCGTTGGTCCATTCGGATATTTGTGAACCAATATCTCCAATTTCCAATAGAGGTAAATGGTATATCATTGCCTTAATTGATGATCTTAGCCGAAAGATTTGGGTGTATTTCTTGTAGAAAAATCTAAAGCTTGTGTAGCCTTCAAAAACTTCAAAGCACTTGTTGAAAAAGATGGATGAAATCAAATAAAGGTCCTTCACATGAATTGTTGAGTTGTAGATTTTTGTGTGAAGTATGGCATCAAGAGACAACTTACAGTAGTCTATACACCACAATGAAACAACGTATGTGAAAGGAAGAATCGTATCATTCTAATTATGGTGTGAAGTCTCTTGAGGAGAAGTAGAATTCTAAAGAGTTTCTAGCCCGAAGCAATCAATTGGAGCATTCATATTTTGAACAAAAGTCCCACTCTAGCTATTCAAGATATGACACTAGAAGAAGCTTGAAGCGGCCAAAGACCTGCAGTAGATCACTTTAGAATTGTTGGGTGTATTGCCTACGCCCATGTTCCAGACCAAAAAAGGAAGAAGCTAGATGACAAGGGAGTCAAATGTATTTTTATTGACATTAATGATCAATCAAAAGCCTATAAGCTATATGATCCTATAACCAAGAAAATTATCATTAGTCGTGATGTGATTTTTGATAAAGAACAAACCTAGCTGTGGGGTGAGCAAGGTGTTGGTAAGCAAGTTCCAATGAATTTTGAAAATGAAAATGAGTCGGTACAACAACCCATAACAACCCAAATCACCATAGGCGGTGTCCAAAGTACGGCTGCAACTACAGAACCTGAAGATCGACCTCATCGTGTTCGACAGAAACCTGCATGGATGAGTGACTACAAAGTAACAGGACTTGATCAATCTAAAGATCCACTTACCCATTTTTCTTTGTTTTCAGATTGTGATCCAACAACCTTTGATGAAGTAGTACAAAAAGAAAATTGGAGGATAGCAATAGATGAAGAAATTGCAACTATTGAGAGGAATAACACTTAGGAGTTGACAAATCTTCCAAAAGGACACAAAACAATCGAGGTCGAGTGGGTGTACAAGACAATTGAACAAGAATGGCAAAGTTGACAAGTGCAAGGCACGCTTGGTGGCGAAAGGTTACAAGCAAGAATTTGGGGTAGACTACAAAGAAGTATATACACCTGTAGCAAGACTTGACACAATTAGATTGGTGATTGCTTTAGCAACACGGAAATCATGGCCTATCTTCCAATCAGATGTGAAGTCAGTAATCTTGTATGGTTACCTCCAAGAAAAGGTATTTGTTGATCAACCTTTTGGTTATGTGAAGCTTGTTAGTGAACACAATTTATAAATTGAAAAAGGCACTGAAAGAGTTAAAACAAGCTCCCTAAGCTTGGTATAGTCGCATTGATGCCTATTTTTTGAAGGAATGATTTAGAAAATGTCCATATGAGCATACACTCTTTATTAAAATTGGTGATGGTGGAAAGTTCCTCTTGTATATGTGGATGATCTTATTTTTACTGGGAATGATAGTGCCATGTTTGACAAATTCAAGAAGTCTATGATGGATAAATTTAAAATGATTGATATAGGATTGATGTATTATTTTCTAGGCATAGAAGTGATTCAATTTACAGTTGGAATCTTTAGAAGTATGCTCAGGAGATTTTGGACAGGCTTCAAATGAATAATTGCAACCCTGTGACTGCTCCAACTAAATTTGGATTGAAGCTCTTGAAGGATCCTGATGGAAGCAAGATGGATAGCACTCTCTACAAGCAAATTGTTGGAAGCCTAATGTATTTGTCAAGGACAAGACCAGATATCATGCATGCCATGAGCCTTACAAGCAAGTATATGGAGCACCCAAGAGAGTTATATTTGTAAGCTACAAAAAAGATTTTTCTTTTTTCTTTTTTTTTTGGTAAAGAGCAAAAAGGATTTTTCGCTATTTGCAAGAAGCTAAAAATTTTAGGCTGTTTTATAAAAGGGGAAAAAGTCATATTTGTTTGGATTTACATATAGCGATTATGCTGGAGATGTTGATGATAGAAGAAGTACTTCAGGGTATGTCTTCATGCTTTGTTTAGAGGTGGTTTCAAAGTCTTCAAAGAAGCAATCAATTGTCACTTTATCAACAGCTGAAGCAGAATTTGTAGCTGCAACTTCATGTGACTATCAAGCCATATGGTTATGAAAGATTCTGGGGGAACTTCAGTTCAAACAGCGGGAAGCAACTACAATCTATTGTGTCCATAGCTCAGCCATCAAACTCTCCAAAAATATGGTTCTACATGGGAGGAGCAAGCATATAGATGTGAAGTACCACTTCTTAAGGGATCTTACAAAGGATGAAGTAATTGAGCTAGTTTTCTACAAAAATGAAGATTAAGTGGCTGATATATTCACTAAGCCTCTAAAGTTGCCCACATTTTAGAAGCGAAGAAAGCTCCTTGGTGTGCACTTATTGGATATTCCAAATTGAGAGAAGGTCCTTTAAATTGATTGTTTAAAACATCAATTTAAGGGAGGAAATGTTGAATAAGTCAATTTCCTTTAAATTTGTTTTTCAAGTGTTAGTAGTCTATTGAGCAATACTCCTATTATATGGGGTTGTTGCTAAACATTAAATTAGTGGGTTGTAGTAGTTACCTGTTAGTATAAAACCTATATAAAGGCTATGATGTCAGTTTTATAAATATTAAGCAGACAACTCTTCTTCCTATGTGTCTCTCTCTCGGTCTTATATTTCAACAAGCAAGGCCTCTAAATAATGATGGAGCCATAATCCTATAGAAGGGGGAGTGAAAAGCTAATATCAAAGCTAAAATCTATGAGTGATTTCCTTAAATGTTTGATTAATGTTTGTTTTTTGTTACACGTAGAAAAGAAAATTGCTTAATAGATTGACGTGTGTGCGTGCGTGCGTGCGTGCATGCGCGTGCATGCGTGTGTGTATAATGTTATAAAAAATTCTTTTATTTTTAAAATTGGGAGTAAAATAGTGAAAAGTACCTATGAAAATATTATAGTTAATACCGCAAAAGATCTTCCATTAGCTTTTGTCAAATTTGTTGACATGAATGACATATGGTAATGTGGTATATTGACTAGCTCCATAGAATTAATATCACAAAAAATCATAAACTAGTATATCTATGACAAATTTATCTTGAACTAATTTTTTTGTCATAAAAAACCTTAAACGGATACACACGTGACACATTTAACCTCCGTCAATACTCTTAAACAAGGCCGAGTTGTGATGGGCAATCATATTTATTTTGCAGATTTCTCTAACATCGCCTCTCTATCATCAATATCTGATTTTTTTTTCCTCTAACGTGTTTGATAATTGGATCAATACCCTGTGGATCCTGAGGGAGCTCAAGCTCCTAAGGCACGTCAAACATGAGAATGTGATTGCCTTGAACTATGTGACGTTGCCGGTCCGCAATGCTAGGTGATGTATAGAGGCAATGTTAGAGAAATTTGGAAAATAAACTCGATTGCATATCATAACTTGGCCTCGTCAAGGCAATGTTAGAGTATCATTGGGTAGTGGTGTTGCCTTGCCGAGGAGAAGTTCTCGACCGCAATCACTAGTCCAGCTAGCGCAAGGAAGATCTAAAAAACGTCACTTGTGAAGATGAGCAACGGTTACGAAGCATCGGACTTGAATAGAATGAAGCGGTTCCCATGAAACATTGATGGGTAGAATTAACGGGGAGGGATGAGAGCCATCGAAGAGAGACGTATGCCTATGAATCAAATCATCAAGATAACAAATCAACTCGTCGGAAATGAGTGAAGCACAGTGAGTTTTACTGAGATTTTTTAGAGGTTTTGGCCATAAAAGAGAGGTGCTTTGCAGATCGTTTTGCAGGCAGTGGAAAAGAGCGTAATATCAAGGTATGGTTGGCTGCGAGAGCGCGCACATTCTGGTCCGGATTTAGGCCATCTCGGCCCGTATTCAGATAATGGATTAGCTCCACAAAAGGTCGTGCTCCAGCGTGGCAAAGGTAGGAAGTCGACACGTGTGGACCCACAATTTCAGGCCCCTCTATCTCTGCCCTTGCTTTTCCGACCAGCAAACCACCGCAAGTAACCAACGAACCAAGAGAATACCAGCGAAACGACTACGAGCAACCGATCGGTGTGTGACCTCCCTCTCTTTCTCTCTACCCTCCGACATGCGACCTCCCTCTTTCCGACCGACCGGCGTGCGACCTCCCTCTCTCTCTCTCTCTCTGTGCCCTCCCTCTTTCCTATTGGCGAACTACCGTGCCACCCCTCCGGCTCCAGATTTGGCTCCAACTCGTCCGTCCCTTGCTCTTTCTCTCCCCTTGCGTCTCTGTCTGCCCTCCCTCTCTTCGCGGCAAACCGGTGCATGATCGGCGAACCACCACGCCCCCCCTCCGGCTCTAGATCCAGCGCCGTGGCAATTCGGACGTTAGAGGCGGCGGTGAAGAGCCGCGGCGGAGCTGAAAAGCGAGCGCAGCGATTGTCGATGGTAGCAATGCGACAGGGGTGGAGCCGGGGAGTCGGAAAAGTTCTCTCTCTCTCTCTCTCTCTCTCTCTCTCTCTGAAGCTAGAGAAGTTCTTTTTCGAAATTGCAAAAGTGGCCCCTCAAGTCTCTGTCACTTTATCTTTATGCCTGGAGTGGGGGATGCTTTCGAAATTACCAAAATGACCTCAGATAAAATCGATTTTAATCTCCCGTCGCAATTAACAGTATGTCTCAACAAGCTCTTCGATTATAAATTTTCATGCTAATACACTTGACTTAAGAAGCCCATTGATCGAATTTCTCATGGATTGTGAGTTCCCAATGGACTATGGAATTCGAATGGAGATTCACGAGGTGCCCATCGATTGACTCGAAATGTAAAAGGAAGTCAAAATCTAAGTTAAGAGGGGTTCATTGACCAAGGGGTAATCGGAAGCACTTTTGATATGGCTTCACTTTAGTACATCTAATGTTGTAATTATTGTATTATATACTTGAATACCAAAAGCTTGCCAGAAAGGAAATTGTGTTAAGCAAACATCTTACATTCGAGTCCCACAGATAATGACCAAATATTACCTGGACGTTAGAGAGGAGGGCTGGACTCGATGAAGGAGGTTGGGCGAGCGACTAGCGGGATCGTGATACGGGCGGAACTGGAGATCAACAGGCCGGTGGGTGTGAGGTGGCCGGGCGCGAACGTTCTAGATCTGGAGCTAGAGGGGGGGGCACGGTGGTTTGCCGGTCACGCAGTGGTTCGTTGTCAAAGAGAGGGAGGGCAGACTGAGATGCAAGGGAAGAGAAAGAGCAAAGGACAAACGAGTCGGGGCAAGATTTGGAGCTGGAGGGGTGGCGCAGTGGTTCGCCAATTGAAAAGAGGGAGGGCAGAGAGAGAGAGAGAGAGAGGTTGCACGTCGGTCGGTCGGAAAGAGAGAGGACAGAGAGAGAGAGAGGGAGGTCACATGCCGGTCAGTTGCTTGCGGTCGTCTCGCCGGTATCCTCCTAGTTCATCGGTTGCTTGTGGTGGTTCACCGGTCGGAAAAAGCGAGGGTAGAGAGAGAGGGGGAGTTTGTCGGGGAGAGAGAGCAAGGGTAGAGAGAGAGAGAGAGGTGCATAGAAAGAACTTGTGACAAAAAACCCTCTCTCTAGAAGCTACAGTACAGGAAAATTTTCAAAATGGGCGCCTGAAATTGTGGGTCTTACGAGGACACATGTCGCCTTCCTACCGCCATCTTGTTTGCCACACTGGAGCACGAGACGTATCTAATATTTTCTCCCAAAAAAGAGTTTGGGACTGCATCGAAATGAAAATATCAGTGGTCAATTATTGAGTCACAGTGCATTATCAATGATAAACATGTGTCAAGATCTCCATATGTAATTACGGTTTTGCCCTTGGGTACATCTAGGTTTAACGTCCCTAGTACCATCATCATACGGAGACAACATAAACATGTTGAAGAAACTCATATTTGACACCTATAAGAGCAAGCCTCGAAGCCAATGTAAAGTGTCAAACCTTTGAATAACAACATGTTGAATGAAAACAAATTTGACACTTGTACAGACATGATGTGCGCTGTTATTCCAAAGTGAATTTCTTTAAAAAATTAATTGAGGGAAATCACTGACGAACACTCATTCAATTAAACCAAATTGAAATACATCTTCAGATAATTTGATAAAAAAAAGGGTACACATGGGTTAGCCGAAAGAGAATGTCTTATAAGTTTGATGTTTTCTGTATCATGTCCCTCACCGTGATTCAGATGATATAATGTTATTATTTTCTTCTTGTTCGTGTCGAGCGGGTTCCTTTGGAATATTTTTTTTTTTTTTTTTTTGCAAAAACCAGTCATACCCGACGACATGCAGAATCTATCATCTTCCAAGATCCGTTGGCAAGTACTGAACGTGGACATTGATAATATTGGGTATGGCATTGATTTCGGTAAGTCATGACTCATGAGCCATGATGGAAACAATTATAAAGCGGCGCCTCTCCTCTTCCATCAATTCTGAGCATCCACGTTGTCTTTTATCAACTCTATCAATGAATTTTAAAGAAGTATGTCCTATGTACGTCTTCAACTCATCGGTATATAAGGACAAAGGCCTAATGGAAGGCTTTGGGGTGCTCTTTGTAAGAAACAGAAACCAAACAAGTTTTCAGGCATTGCGTAAAGACGATGCCATCTTTGTTCATGGAGTGAAACTTCTCGTATCAAAGTAATTGTCTTATGTAGCATACATATTTTAGAGCCAGCTCATCGTCATAGTCAATATCCGTTCAATGGGACCTCCACATTTAGTTCAAAATGTTCGTAATATGGAACAAGAAGAGTTTCTGCTCTCTACATCTTTCAAGTCCAGTATATTCTAATGTGGCTTGATGCACTTCCTTATGGCAATGGATTCCAAATACTGGCGGAGAATACATTAAAGTAAACATGAGCATGAACCCCGCTGTCCATCGGAGCTCGCTTGAGCCAACTAAACACAAATTGGCAGGCCTAGTCAATCAATTTCCTTCCCGAGCTTCGGCCACTTACATTGCCCCTTCGAACATGCTCAAACTTGATTATTCATGAGTCAAATCTGATACTTTTTTAAACCAAGATTGCATTTGGACAGGAATTTTCAGGAGAAAATATCCAAAAAATCCTAAATTTATTATACAGTAGTCAATTCAGTTCTAAATCTCTCAATTGTGCCAATATACTCTTAAACATTTTGACAATTTGCAAATTCAGTTATAAATCTTTCAATTGTGCCAATCTAGTCTTAAACTCTTTAATGATTTGCCAAACTAGTCCTTAGGATTTTAACGAATTGTCAATTTAGTTATTTTAGCTATTTTGGCCGTATGTTGCTAACATTACAGTTTAGTTAGCTCTAGCCATTTTATGTATCATGACTGGTGCTAACATGCAAAATTTTTAAATTATTAAAATTTTTCGAATTTTTTAATTGATTTTTACTTTTTTACCTTTTATTTTTTCCTCTTTTTACATATGGCAAGCAGCCCCATCGATCACTAGATGATGGCTTGCCAGCCCTCACTATAGCTGATGAGGGCATTACAAGCCCTCGCTATAATCGGCAAGAGCCTAGGCGAGGGCCACGATGCCTTTGCCTCAACCAAATTTGGTGAGGGTGTCATAAGCCCTTGCCTAGGCTATTGCGAGCCATAGGTAGGCCGTGACACTCACCTGCCACTAGCAAGGGCTTCACAACTCTAACTCAAGGCTAGCGAGGTTCATCGACCCTTGCCCATACGCCAATGGATCAATGGCCCTCCTTTGATCCTTTAAATAAAGAAGGAAAAAGACAAAAGAAAAAATAATAAAAAATTAGGAAAAAATTTAAAAAAATTTATTAACATCAACGATATTCAATCAAAATTATTCAAAATGACTCAATTGACAATTCTTTAAAAGGTTTAAGACAAGTTTGGTAAATCGTTAAAATGTTTAGAACTAAATTAACACAATTAAAAACTTTAGGATTAAAATGACTACTGGACAATAAATTCAAGACTTTTTGAACAATTTTCATAGGATTCTTAGCCTAATATATTCTCAAATTGCCTACTACACAAGTCAACACTAAAGTAGAGCAACAAAAAGCAAATACACCTTCTCCGCGTGAACAGCTTCATAGAAAATTAGCACCGAATGTGGGCATAGTCGATCTTTAGGAGTCTTAAATTAATCAAGCGACAACTTTCATTTCTCTGCATCTATCATCACAGTTGGAATTGGGAATAACATGTAATATGTTTACAAAACATATTTAACTATTTCTTGAGTGCATACAAATAATAATGGCTGAAAATTGGACCAATTGGGAACAATTTAAGAATAGATAAGTTCAGGGATTGACTTTTTTTTTTTTTTTTAAATAATCAATTTGAATACTAAAATGAGAACCAACAAATTCAAGGACCAAAATCTATTTAGCTCTTTGAATAATTTTCATGCATGCTCATAATTGGTGAAGAAATATAACCAATCTCTCCTCCAGTGAAGGAGGTCAATGGTTCGAACCCCTGCGTTGTTAGCAATTAAAGTGGAGGACCCCGACGGTGGGTTGTTAGGCAAGTTTCCCCCGAGGTATAGTTGCTGTTGGGCCTCCACTGCGAAGGCCCATGAAACCCCAAATTGGTGTAAGCCGACAAAGGCAGATTCTGACGAATCCTTAGTCAAAAAAAAAAAAAAAAAAAAAAAAGACTTAATGTATATCCACAAATAGGTAGATAATATGCTATACATGGAAACAAACTTACACCAATCGTAAAATGATACTTGGCGAGGTTTAGTTGGTGCCGTGGTCCTATAAATTGCAGCTAATCCCCCTTCAATCATGGGTGAGTACAAGAGTCAATCTCAAATACATACAAAGATGGACAAAAAGACTCAGGAGAAGGTTGTTTCGAAAAGTCAATCTCGAGATCCTAGGAGGGCTGCTGATGCCTATTCAGAAAGTGCACTAGAGAAGATAATTGTACTCTTTCGCCTGGGCTATGCAGCCTTGTCTCTTGGCCGTCCTCGCAAGCAAGATCCTAGGACGGCTGCTAAAATCTATTCAGATTGTGCACTGGACTCGATAATTATACTCTTGAAGCTAGGCAACGAAGCCTTGCTTGTCGGTTGTCCTCGCGATCAAGCCTGTCTCGGTCGGGTTGAAGATCCAGCCACATCCCCTTCTTGTGCTGTTATGCAATCCAAAGGCAAACAAAGGACGGAGCTAGGTGAGCTATCCGAACAAAATTCAGAATTGTCAAAGAAACTGAGAGCTGCAACGGAGCGTCCTGTTGAACTCCAACGAGAGGTATAGAAATCTCCAATCAAAGGCTGGTGGGAGCCATCGATGGACCAACTCTCCTTAGAGGAGCTGAAACTTCATAAGAGAATGTTTGAAGAATCAAGCAAGATGTTAACACAAGAAATTGAAGACCGGACCACTAATTCCCATGACAACAATTCCGATGTGGGACTGATTCCTAGGAAATTTTAGTTTCTTTGAAATAAGGTGGTCTGATAATGTAATAAGTGAGCTCATGCCGCTTATAATCTTGAAATGAAATGTGTTGTTTGATGATATATTCTTCTTGCGCATCCAATTTTGAGCAATCCTTATCTATAATATATTTTTGAAATTTTTGAAATGCATAAAGTTGATGAGTCAAAATAAATTGACATGCAAAATTAAAGTAATTTGACTGTACATGTAGGTTTTGTTTTAGGTTTTGTTTTCTAGATGCTTATCCTTTTATTTATAGGAAATGATTGTGCTACTTGTATAACTTTTGGCAGCAATATGATTAATTACTTGCCTCTAAAATAAATTGTGTTTTCAAGGATGGTATGTTACCATGCTAACTTCCTCCAATTAAAGTAATTTGACTGTACATGCTCATGTTGTTGACTTGTCAAAGGACTCAAATACGGTAGGTTTTGTTTTCTAGATGCTTATCCTTTTATTTATAGGAAATGATTGTGCTACTTGTATAACTTTTGGCAGCAATATGATTAATTACTTGCCTCTAAAATAAATTGTGTTTTCAAGGACGGTATGTTACCGTGCTAACTTCCTCCAACTAAAGTAATTTGACTGTACATGCTCATGCATTATTGACTTGTGTTTTAATCGTTTAATGACCCTCAAGAAGATTAAGGAAGTATTTCTGCTTCCTTGAAGGGATTAAATTTAATTTGAACAAATTAGCCCTTGCGCACATGACTGCTTCTGGTAGTTTTATTGAAAAAGGTCAATAAAATTTCTTGCCAAAAAATAAAAAAAGGAAAAATAAATAGATAACCCTTGACACCTGAATTTCGCTAACAAGTTTATCATGCATCTTCCAAATAAAACCATTTCAATTCGCTTTTAATGGTGAGAGTTTGTAAAAAAAATAATCAATTTATATGACCCTGCATTCCTCTTAAAAAAGAAAAAAAAAGAAAAAGAAAATAAAGAAGATGAGGGAAAACAAAGAAAATAAAAAAATAATTCGAATTAAAAAAAAAAAAAAAGGAGGAGGAGGAGGAGGAAGTGAGGGCTTATAAGAGTGTGAGATAAGAGAAATCAAGTTAGGAAAATATTTTCCACTTTTCAAAAGTGGAAAACATTTTCCTGTAGTTTATAAAACTTTTTTCCCTTCATGAAAAAATGTTTTCCCAAGCAATTCATTTTCTATGAAACAAATACCGAAAATTCGGAAAATATTTTCCCAAAATTTATTTTCCTTGAAATGAATGGAGCCAAGCAATTTATTGAAGAAAACTCAAAAGGTTTCTCTGACATATAGTGCATATATCATCAATATATTGTGTTAGAGGATCTTTAAAAAAGTTAATAACATGACACCATCAATTTGACTAATAAATAACATCAGAGGTTCAATAAAAGAAATTCATCACTAAAGAATTATAGCCTATCCCTTACAAACAAATTAATGTTACAAATTCAATGGATATTCTAAAATTTGTTGTTAAAATGTAATTGAGTTTTAAAACTTTCAATAAGTGCTATCAAATCCTAATTAAGTCTATTCATGAACTCCTTTCAATTTCATTGATTGAAGAAGTTGACATGACTTTTTATTATTTTTTGAAGTGATATGCATTTTAGAAAAAAGAATTGAGATAAGACAAATAATTAATATTATGAAAAATCTCAAATTGATACAGGCAATCATTTTTAAGAAAATCTTTTTAAAGTCTTTAATTTTCCGTGAAAATAAACATACCATTTATATATGCTTGTTTACTTAAAAGAGTGATGCGAATCCAATAAAGAACATTAGAGTAATATTGCAAAATTTTCTATATCTTGACCAGGATCGTGATACCCACAGCCAACGCCTTCAGATAAAAAATTTCTTCCATCAAATCTCGCCCTGACGGCACTCATTAGCATTGGCAAAAATAATTTTTGCCTCCTGAAAACTCCGCTTGTCCCGGGTCGTTGAATGAATAAAAGGTGTGCATTGATCGCAACTAGCTTCCTAATTCAGTATAATACAATACCGATTCTCGAAACTGATCCACGTCGTTCCAAATTATGAAAAGATTTAGAAAGGATATGATGCTCGAAAGATCATAGATTCACTGGAATGGCAGACCAGAAAATAAATTCCTACAACAGACTTCATGGTTAGTACAAGAAAAACCTACAAGAACTGCCAAGGGCCGGTGGCCACCATCATGCAAGTACATTGGCATTTGTTACCTAACATAAATCAATCAGTAATCTACAAAAGGCAACTTCTGCCCAGATGCCCATGAAAGCCACCATTAAGTACAGAAGCTCTGTTTCTAATAGCAATGGCAAAGTCAGAAGCTATTTCCATGTCAAGCTTCAATCTTCCAGACGGTCAGTCCAAGCAACGCTGTCTGGTAAGGATTGTAACCCTTCCTGCGGAGCAGCGAATCTACTGAACCGCATTCCTCACCACCGAACCGACAAACTATGCAAGACAAAGCGATGTGAGATGCGGAATCTTGTCCTGGACAGTTTGTCAGGATCATCTGGCCTTCAATTCCTTGTGCTTCAGCAAGGAGCGATCCACGGTGCATACCCGCTACTGCAAGGGCTATGCCCTACCATTCACGACTAGACAATCTTGATGCAAATGTGAGGTGGCTGTGGCAGCAGAAGATGTGGACACAGTTCTTCGTTCTGATGCAAGTTATATGCTTCAGTATCTATCTTGCGCAAGCCTGCCGCTTCAGAGATTTAAGGCTTCACTTCTCGGAAACTCTCCTCTGATAGGGAAACCTCCGCAAGGAGTCTCCATGCATAGTCCTCCGACGCATTTTCAAAGTCCTCCATCTCTTCAGCACTACGTCTCCACCAATCTCCCAGACGACGGGATTTACTTGAGTTTCCAAAAGTTCTTGGCTCACTTCTCCCCGAGCTTGCTTCTCTGCATAACACTGACCATTGACAGAGAACACAATTAGATGTGCGATAACTAAAAACTTATGATGAAGATACACGACCTTGTTCTGTGGTGACCACCAGAATTTACTGAGAATTAATAACATTTCCTTATACACAGAATCCTAACTAGCCCCTTAAACACAACTCTTGACTCGAAGTTCCTTTCTAGTGTGAGATTTGGTCCATTACTAGTGTAACTTCATTGGTAAATCGAGAAACCATGGCAAAGAAAGTCAAAATATACAAGAGTCAGTACAGCTTGAATAGAAGAGGGGCACATGAACAAAAAAAACTGCACAAATGCTTCATCACACTCAAAGATCTCCATGACAAGCCAAGCAGATCGCATCATAAGATGTTATGTCTTCAAAGACGAGAAATTGGAACTATGAAAAATAAGCCTCGTAAACGAAGATGAGACTTTGTGTGCCATGATTAAATGGACCATATATGAATTAAACTCCAACCACAACGGATCATCTTGAAAGTGCTAGTACCCCTATTAAATTGCACAGCAAAACGGCTTATGGACATTAAACTGTCAATCTGTCGTGAAAGGAAAAAATGAAAAGTTACCTGTGGAAATAGAAACACTCTTTTGCCACAATCGGTGATCAGTACATTGAAGGGGATGTTGTTGTGCTGAAGGCGTATGCAGGAATTAGCAATTGCACTGGACAGATCCCATAAAGTATCTCTACCCTCAAACACAAGTGAACGGACTGGGAATTTCAAGAGTTGCGAAACAACTACTCCATTTGTCTGCATGCTTGTGGAAGTCATTACTCTCAGAGTATGAACCTTTTCGACTGGGAATGGAGAAGCCAAATAATACGCCTGTAATAACAAGAAAAATGAGGTAAGTAAGTAATGCTACTGGGTGGGATAAAAAAGTTACAATCTCCTTCCATAGAAAAAAGTAGTTCAATCAGCTAGTCAATATTATGGATCAAAGTGTGTTTATGTTACCTGAAAGTGAAGATGGTTAATGGTGGCGAATGTGCCTAGACTGTTGTAAACCACTCTGAAGAAAGGATCTGCTGCCTCTTTGGCCAAAGACAGAGCCAGAAAGAAGCTCATGTGGTCGATCCTCTGAGGCAAGCAGTCGAGAACACGGGGTATAAGGAGAATGTGCCCATACTTAATGGAGCTGACCAGCAGAAATTTAACCACCTTATTCATCAGCAGCTAGTGGACATCAGTGAAGCTATGCATAATGTTTAGTGTTAAGGAAGCAACGGACTTACGTTGATAGCTACAACATTAGGTGAAGTAGGCTTGAAAATGGCGGGTGCACTGGGGAAGAAGTGACTGTAGCAGTCATCACGTTGTTCAAACATAAAAAGCACTTCCTCGTGGCCCACTTTGGTGAAATTGAACTTCTTCTCATCGAAATCCTGGAGAACTTGATCTACACGGAACTCAGTTGGGCGTTTTTTGAGGTGGCGCCCCTCGTTCAGCTGCACAATGAAACCATAATCGCTAGGAATAACCTTTGTCTTGCATGTAGTTACATCGTAGCGAAATAGACCTCGATTCATCCGATTCTTCCACTGTCCAAGTAAGAGATTGAGCAGGAAAGAAGTCTCGGGTGGTTTTTGATAGAAGATGGATTCTTCAGCGCAATCTTCTCCCTTGAACGTGTACAGAGGAAGGTCTGATGATGCAATTAGCAAATAAATCAGGCACAAGCCAGTGCCAACATAGAGAAAGTAATGAACCAAACATCCGCATCCTCTCTCTCTCTCTCTCTCTCTCTCTCTCTCTCTCTCTCTCTCTCTCTCTCTCTCTCTCTCACCACATATAATGAATTTTATATATACACATATGTCTTTAATTGAATATACTGCTGCTTTTTTATCCTCTAGGGTATGACGACAGCCTTTATTTTTCTATAATCTTTGATTCTTGATTCCTATATTGTCGTTCTCCAGGCAGTGGAGAACGATTGAAGATCAAGAAAAGCTGCTGGCCATTGCTATAAAAAATTTGCATCCCTCCAATTAAATAAGGATCAGAAAACCCCCGTAGAACTTGAAGCTCAATCAAGAGTTCACCTTCCAGCATATAATATGGTAAAAAAAGAAGATGGCCTACCTCATTTTATCCCAATTTCACAATTAGCTTAATAGACCAGCAATCAAAAGTTTGAAACCTCATGGTCATAACTTAGGCGCAAAACAAAGAAAGCCAAAGAAAATGCGTAATCGCCGGTAAATAGTCTGCAAAGCCCAAGAACTTAAATGGAAATCTTTTCCGGCAAGAAAACTCCACTGGCCTTAGAACAATCAGAACATCAAAGAAATAGGGACGAAACGCGTAACTAATTAAAATAATATGAATTTATCAAAGCTAATGTACCCAATCGTCTCTATGTAAGACTCTTTGTGGCATAAAAGAAACATCCAAATCGAACCATCTTCTAATATGCACACAAAGTGATAAACGTTTGATATCTGCAGATCATGAGAAAGGTAAACCATCCAAACCCAACAAAAACAATCTATTCATCTTCAAATATATGACTAAACCGCAAACAATCAGCGAGAATGTTCTAATTTTCATAGGCCAAAAGGAAAAGGAAAAGGAAAAGGAAAGGAAGAGTGTGATCACAGGGGACTTACCGGGCAAACAGCACTTTCCGAGGCAATTACGACCACATCCCCTGGCTTCCCCTTCAACAGCAACGGCAGCATTATCCTTCTCGCCACCCTCCTCCTGATAATTCGACACCACCGTGGCGGCCCTCTTGATCGTCAACATCCTTTTGTCGTTCTAACCAAGGCCCTATTAATACACCGGAACGTACGTGTTGCAGCACAACAGCTACCCGCGAAAACAAAAGGGTGTCCCCCAGGATCCGCCGTCGGCTCAGAACATGCGACCCCCGGAAGAAGATAGCGCAGTTGGCTTCGCTCTGGTTTCTTGTCTCTGTCCCGGTGAAATTCGGAGAGTTCCTGTCGGAGCTTTCGTCCGTCGTGGAAACGCCGCTTCTTGCCAACCGAGAGACCCGGATTCCTCTAGATTCCTTCAGGTGATTCTGCTTCTCTCTCTCTCGGCGGCGAAATGGGGAGGAGGGAGTCTGTATTTATAGGTTGGCGGAGCGAGATCCTTTTCCGAACTGAAGGTCGGGAACGAGACATTGATTACTGAAAGTCAAAGAGGGACGTGACCCCTCCGATCCATTCGTATCCAACGGCTGCGAAGTGCTTTGACTTTTCTATAGAAGATCGCGCCGCTACCATTCCGTATTACGAGGTAGAGGTGCTGCATCGCAGCACGTAAAGGGCGGTGGATGTGCTCCCTCGGATCTCGACAGATCCGCATGATCCAATTGCTAACATGCATTAGGCTCATCACTCGGATTCACCGAATAACTTCTTGGAACTCATATCGACCTGTCAATTTTGGCCTATTCCCGTCTTATTTCGAACATTAGAAGCGATAACAAAATTCGAAAAAGAAGAATTGCATGGAAAATACTGTAAGAAGTCATTTGGGAGCATCATTACTCAAATGCTACCGCAGATTCATACGAAGAAATTATGAAAAGGGTTGTATTTGCTAGACAAAGTTGTCAACGGGTCCTAATTGGGGCTAATTGTCTACTGGTCAATTTTGTGTGTCAATTACCGTGTAATCGTGTTGCGTTAATGTTATACAATTTGTTACGTGTCAGCTATTAATTTTCAAATCATGCTCGTGTTTAGGTAGACACATGTGCAAGTTGACCTTTAGTAATATAGCCTTATGTTGGGAAAATTATGAAATTTTTTAAAAACTATTGCAATCGTACAAATTCAGTTCTAAATTTATTTTTGTAGCGTCGATAAGTCTTAAATCTCTTGCATTTATGCTAATTTAATTTATCCGGCTAATTTTGGTCAATTATCCTACGTGGAGCCACCAACGATGATATAGATAATTTTTAATAATATTTTAATTTTTTTTGAATTTCTTATTATATTTTTCTTGTTTTTCTTCTTTCTCTCTCTCTCTATTTTTCCTTCTTCTCCTTCTGCTTCCAATTGCCTGCCAACTCAGTGATTAGTCAGAGGCAGGGTTGGCAAGGTCCCTTACCAGCCTTCACTTAGCCTTGTTAGTGGCTAGATGAGGCTTGACCCTCACTAACCCAACGAGCAACTTGGGCAAGGCCACCCTCATAGCCTCTAGCAAGGGGTAGAGCCTCACTAGAAGTGGGCAAGGCTCACCCGAGGGTGGCGAGGTCAACCTCATCAATGCTCACCTTTGGCTGGTTGTCGAACCAGCGACCAACTAGAGGAAGAAGGAAGAGAAAGGAAAAAAAATAAAAAGAATAAAAAAAAAAAAAAAAAAGAATACAAAAATAAGAAAAAATAAGTAAAAAAATTCAAAAAATGTTAAAGTATTATTAAAAATTATCCATGTCAACATCGGTGATGTCATATAGAATGGCTAACATTCATGTCAACGTTGATCGGTTAAAATTGGGTAGATAAACTGAATTGACACAAATACAAAAAAATTATGACTCATTTTGAAAGAAAAAATATTTATGATTGAATTAACACAATTGTGATAGATTTATGATTGTTTTTTGGTAATTTTCTAGCCTTTTGTCAACTGGACACCAACACAACTTACAAACACACGAATTGTTGGTTACTAACACAAAGCTTGACTCATTACCCGCCGAGACAATAGAATCACTTTGAGATTGCCCATCAAACGAAGCACGGAAAGAAACTACTACAAAAAAGTTTTAGGAGTTTTGAAAGGAAACTTGGAGCTTGTGTTGGTAATGAGTTGAGACTTAGAATTGGAATCATTTCTTTTTTTTTTCCCCAATTCTTGTAGGGGGCATTTTGATATTTTTCTCATTATTAAAGCGTCGTTTGTTTTGTAAAAAATGAATGATTTGAAAAATATTTTTCCGAAGATAATCATTTATAACAATGAAAATATGAAAATATATTTTCAATGTTCATGAAAATATTTAGACATAAATCTTTATCGATAATGATAATATTTATTTCAACTGGGACAAGTGATTATTTTTAAGAAAATATTTTACAAATCACTCATTTTTTGCTAAACAAATAAATATGAACATGTAATTTTGAATGTAAATCTTGGCAATTTTTTGAAAAAAATTGATTTTTTTGTGTATTCTTTTTCTTTTTATGAAGATTTAACATTTTTCGTCAAAGAAATTTCGTGGACCTACTCACCTATTGTCAGGTTTTTTAAGTGGAGACAACTACAATATCTTATTTTGTGTTTTCATCCTTTACATTCACTTTTCAATTATCCATAATGAGTCATCCATTAGAACCTTTAATTACTTGAGCTCTGCAAAGTGCAAAGGGAGTTTTCCAACTCAACTGTGGGTAGCTATGTTGGTTGAGAGTCTCTCCTTCATCGCCGAGGTCGAGAGTTCAAAATCCGCATTTGCTAGCGTTGTACGTGGGGGGCCATTGTGTTGGGGTCTTGTGCTAGTCTCTCTCGAGATATAGGGGCCCAGCCCTTCGATGCCGTCCAAGCACGGGGGGCCCGTGGTGGAGTCCTCGATTATAAAAAAAAAGGAGTTTTCCATAGTAACAAATCTCACATTTATCTGAGAAGTAGTTGAGTATGTACGTCATTGAAGAAATTAAGAAGCGATGGCAAATGCTTCATCAAGGTACTTTATAATTGTGAGAATATAGGTTTTCCTTGTTGGACAATGACATTATCGGATTATAATTGTTAAAGTATCGCTTGTCTACAATATTTATATTATGTATATGCGATAACTCTGCACCTATCAATTTAAGTTTTTAGGTTAGGCATTCTAATATAGTATGAGAGTCACGGGTTCTTTATATATATGTGATCTCTCTCTCCTTAATTTTCGAATTTCCAATTCAAAATGCGCCCACCTAGTATGATATTAATCACTTTGTCATTGAGATGGACTCACGGTCTCTAAAAGTTGATAGCTATCCTAATTCACTTAATCTTCATGCAAGTAACAACTGAAGGTGTTAGGAAGCAACGACCTTCCATGGCGAAGTGAGATGGGAAATCTACCTACCAAAGCAATCAACCTCGACCACGATAAAACCGTTACAGCAATAAGAGAGCATTTATTTGAGAACCTTTTCTACGTTGAAAAACCATGGTATGACGAATCTATTGATCCACTTCAGTCAAGAATTACAAGAGGTTCAACCACATCGAGAACATACAAAGACACGAGCTCAGCCTTCTACAAGCTAAAACGCCACCAATTCCAAACCATTCTCTCTAATAGCAAACCCAGCTAGGAAGCTTGGGACAATCTTGAAGAAGAACTACTAATGTAGACACCTTACTTTTTACTAAGGGTGGGACCAAAGATGACGGAGAATGTTACTTCCTTAAAAGTTTGATTTTTGGTATAATTGAGTTGTGCTCATAAAGAGTTTTGCCAAAAAAAAGTAAAGAAAATAAAAGAAAATAAATCCAATTTCCCCAAATTAGATTGTCGGATGTTAAGATATCGCATTTTTTAACCATCGACATTAGATCAATGGATGTCTAGAATATATAATATGATCCAATTGATAAATTCCACCTTAAAAATCCAAGTCATAAACTTTCCAATGTCACAAGAATCATGGTGATTACACTTTTTGACGAAGATAATATCATAACTTTTCATCACGGCCGTCCGTTCCACTTAATTCTCAAGAATATGAATTCTCAACATTTTTCGGTGATCAAGCTGCGACTTTCGGAAATTTTGGTTCACAAGCTCTCCATGGGGCGTGAAAACCGAGTCAAAAGTTATGCTCAATCAAAGTTTTGTTAACATTTTGAAAAGAAAAAAAAAAAGAAACAAGAAAAAGAAGAAGAAATGGTCAATATTAAATTTTTAAAAAGAGAGAAAAAGGATCCGGTGCTATGCAGCAGTGGGCCCGCACTGGACAACGGGTGGGCTTGTGCGATGCATTGAAGGCCCGGCCCAGTGCCCCTTCTTCTTGCCTGGGGGCCCCTCTTGCTTGGCCAAGGGCCGTTTCGCAGTTGAACGGGCTTTTTTGGCCATTGGGCAACTTAAATTTAGATCATGTACAAAGTTCTCCTTCATTGCGTTATAAGCTCTAATTCTAGTTGCTACCTCTTTCGATCTTTTCTTGGGGAGAGAAAATTCTGGAGAAATACAAGGCGAAATTCCAGCCTATCCAAGACGTGTAGATATTCGAGAAAAATCGGACAAACATCCCGTGAGGATTTTCTGAATTTCCACAGTGCTAAAATTAGTCTTCGAGAAGTATATAAAAAAAAATTCTTTATTACCATCATTCTGCTGAAATAAGATCTACAAAGTTTAATAATTTTTTTTTCTAGATCATTGTCGTGCTTGTTTAAATACGGGCACTAGATAGCAACCGTTGCATGTGACCGACCCAATAGGTCACAATACTGGACCATTGTCTAGCTGGGCTTAAAGCTGGAGAGCCAAGGGAGCCATGATAATGAACCGAGGTCCTGCATGTCATAAATTTCCCAAAATAAATTATTTCTAAAATATTATTCTTATTTTCTCTAATGATATTTTCAACAGACAAAGATAATTATGTCTAAGTTGGCCAAACATTAAGCGTGTATAACCAAATAGAATGCCTTTTAGTCAATTGCATTTTACATACACATCACAACGAATACTAATAATACACTTACACATCATTTGAATCTTTTTAAAACACAAAGCATCCACGAGACATGGAGTCATAAACATGTCTTCGGAAAAAAATAATAATAAAGGCATTTCATCCAATATATTAGGAAATAACTTTGACGGTTGCATTAAAAGATTTAATTGAAAAATGTGGGGACTGTGGGGGACGCTAATCCCTCTCCAGATCTATATTTCTCTAGTTATATTCCTTGGCAAGAATAAGATTTGCCAGGATTAGTGAATCAATTAAGACTTCGTGTCTTTTGGACTAGTATAAATGAAGTCGCCCTTTTCTAAACTCATCCATGGAGTTAGAGCACTAATTCGGTCACCTAAGATGTGACATCTTGATTTTCAAGTCTAATTTCGATGAGATGAAATGGATTTTTCATCGAGTTCCTATAGCCTTTTTCTCCGAGTTGGCCGCTCACAAGTTAACTAACCTATCAGGTGAAACTATTAAGGAATCTAAATGCAATAGACTTGAGAATTCGACCAAGAATCGACCGCTTGACCGTGCTAATCTGCTAGGGTCATTACGTTACTGTTAAAATCAATTAGAGATTGGAGATAGGTCGATTCGATGGAGGTAGGTGATTAGTGCATGGGTGATTTCACCTAATTGCAAAATTTCTATTGAATGGCACTAGACCGATTTTTCTATCATTTTCGTACCCTGTATTTGTATTTAAAACCTTGAGATTTTCACGACAACTGAGAGTTGCCAATATGTTGAAGATGTACGTTGTGGCTTAAAAATAATTAACCACGGGTCAATTGTATTAAAAATTCATAAAAGCTACCTGGTAGATTAAAACGCGCTAAAATCATGTTAGATTGAAATTAACTGCAAAATTGAACTCAATTTCAGTAATTGAAAGTTCTATCGTCTCACGATTCATTTTATGAACGTTGACTCATCCTCTAAAGATTTTTCGGAGATTCCAGAATTTTTACGGAAAAATTGATTCGGACAATTCGGAAAATGAATGAAAATTCAGATGGACCAAGTCGAAGGAAATTTGGGCTTCCAAGCTGGGCTATGTGCTGATGGGAACTTGTAGAAATTTTATGGGCTTTTCTTCAACAAAAATTTGGATGTCGAATTGGAAAATTTCGTAAAGAAATTAGAGTCAAAATGAGGAAATTCGGATCTAGGCTTGAGGCTGAAATTTTGACACCAAAATTTGTTTATTTATGGAAATTCTATTCAATAAAGTATTTGGACATTAGGATATTTATGCAAGCTTAGGGGGAACCAAGCATTAACACCTAGATATTTTATCTTGACTTTTTGCCCCCTTCATCCAAGCTTCTCTTGCCCGCCTCATTTGGTGCCCCTCCTTCGCTGTTTCCCTTCTCAACCGCATCTGCTTCTCACTTTCTTTTGCATTCGACGAAACTCAGCCCCTCTGCCAGCCGTTTTCCTTCAATCTCTGCCGCCTGCTCCATCTTCGGTCTCCTCTGCCATCCACCGAAGCCTCCATTTCCCTACATCCACTCACCTCATGCCACACAGCCACACACCACCATCCCTCTCTCCACCAAATCACCGTCCAAGCTGCCACATGTCTGTTTTCATCTCCACCGGTCAACTACAGCACCTCCTGCGCCCACGCCATTGACTCCGAAGCAGCTCACGCCAGTCCACGGTCGCTCCTCTCTTCGTCCGTAACCCAGCCCATCCGAAGCCAGCCACTCGAAGCTCGCTTCAGCCCTTCGCAATTCAAGATTGAAACTCAGCTTTGCTGAGCCGTCTTGGCCGATTTTAGCTGGCCCGAGCTTCCCTCGGCCTCGCCATGAGCCCGAATCTCGGCCACCATTGCGCCACCGTCGCCGTGAACCAGTTTTCGTGCCAAATCGGTGAGTTGCACTCTAATCCCTAATTAGTAGGCCAATGACACTTAGATGTGGATTAGTTAGCTAATTGGTGGATTAGTTAGGTTAACTAAGCTTAGAGCAATTTAGTTAGATTAAGTATATATTTAGTTATATAGTTAGTTTAGTTAGAATAGTTAGGTGGATTTAGTTAGGAATTAGTTAGTTTATATAGTTAGTGTAATTAGATTGAATTAGATAGAATGGTTAGATTTAACTGTTAGTTAGATTAATTAGCCTAGTTAGTTTAAGTTAACTTAATTAAGTGCTTTAATTTATTTATTTTGTAATTTATTTACTTGTTGATATTTTATTTAATTATTAAATATTTTTCAGAAATTAAATCGGGATAGCGGTGACCGAAATTTCGTGTTGATTGCAATGATATGGTTAATTTCTGCAATTTGATGTTAAATTGTGCAAATTGAGTGATGAATGGAATTTTGAGTACTTAATTCCAAAATATGTGAATTTCATTATTTATTCAGAAAATCCCGAGTGTCGGATTTTAACTCCGAAAATGATTTTATATATTATATAAAACAATGAGATTTTAAATTTGGAGGCTATGAATTTTCTGGGTTCAATCTAATCGTGTACCCACATACGACTATTTTACAGTGTATTTTTAATACAAAGAAAATAAGTCAGGATCACTATTTTAATTAAGACATTTGAGTGCAATGCTTGGTGTCCTGGGCTAAGATTGATTGGTCGTGTGTCGGTTAAGAGAACCGTCTCAAGCGATTATGCCGGACATTATTAAATCCCTTTTCGGGTTACCCATGTATTAGAGTAGCGGGTCGCAGTAGATTTTGGACCTATGCTCCTTTGAGAATGCTATCTTTGAGAGACGAAGCCATGCTTAATGGGGAAGAAACGATGCTTGGCGATGCTAGTAGACAGTCGAACATGAGAGTCGGCTGTGCCTTGAGAGGCTTAATTAACAATTGGAATGCATGCTTGATTGAGTGTGATGCACCTAATTATGAGACAAAACTGTGGGGCATGGTATGAGACATCTCATAACGATTTAGCCTTATAATCGGGACCCTTGTGATTAATTGAGTTGATGAGGTGTTTTAATTGTTATATGCATTGATTATATACATTGTGATATGAACTGAGTTGATGTGCAAGAAGGAATTGAGGCGAGGCGAGTCCTATGTTCTATTTGCGTGGTTGTATGGTTAGGACACTTCTAGGCTTATTACCCTCCTAATCGGGGTTTAAAGCGTGAGCTCGCTAAGATTAAATCTTACCCTGTCGTGGGCTTAAATTTTTAGGACCGTAGAGTGGAGGGTCTGGAGCCGAGCTGAGGTGACTTGAAGAGTACGTCAGATAGGATAGCCTCTTTTTGAGAACAAGTCTTTTGGTTATAGACTTTTGTAAATGACTTAATGTGTATATAAAATCATGTTTGTTTGTGAATGTGTTGTTTTGCTTTTCTATCCCGAGATGGTTACTGTCAGAGAATTTGTTATTTGCTTCTACATGTGCAATAAAATAAAAAAGTTGGCGATTTGTCCTGAGAAGTTGCAAAATTTTATCGACTACAGAGGGATGGGCACGCGCTCGAGGATCGGGGCGTGACATAAGATCAAAGGAAGAAAATCATGAGGAGGATAGGCTTTGATATTATAATTTGATATGCTTCTAAAAGAGAAATACCCAAATTAGAGAAAGTTTTTCTTTCCTCACCCTAAGGAATGCCCTTTTTTTTAGGTTCCAAAGTTCAAACGTAGTAGTTTAAGGACGTACAAAGGTCCAAAAAAATAAAAATCAATATGATGATTTGAGAAGATCCTAGAAGAGAAATTTCTAGCCAGTCCACACATGCATTAGCTTCCTTGTATGGACGACAGATAATGACTTCCCCACACGGGTGAATCATCTTGAAGATCTGCACAAGCAAACTTTCTTGAATTTCTCAACTTCCTGCTACCATCAAAGATTTTGAGAAATTACAGACTGCAAATCAACTTCTAAAATCAACTAGTTCACACCAGGGGAGTGCGTTAGCTCAAAAGCTAAATAGACTACCCATAGTTCAGTTGGAATGAATTTCGATCACCGATTGAGCAGGTAAGACCACCTGACCATTTCCTTGTGTTTTATATAATGACGTGAATCATCACCCAGCAAGTTTTCTGTTTCTTGCTAAAATTTGGATAAATAGTTAGCTTAGCAGTGTTGCGGATGCATGGGTAAATTAATTTGCTACATAGTACAGATTTGACTTCTCACATTATGAATTGCATTAGTCTTTTTGCATTGGATTACTTGTCAAGATTCGTCTTGTCTCTAAGCTATAATCCACGAAGTTAACATGTTTTTCATGGCTAGAGTCATATCCAATCCAATGAAATCATCATTCAAAGGATTAGAGAAACTACAGTTTTCAAAGTGCAACAACAATTGGGATCACTAAGCTACCGGATGGGCTTCTACTTCTAAATCCATGATGGATGGCCTTAAGTTATAACTGAGGTAATGATTAGACGTACCCATTTTAAGCACCGTACGAATCACATGTTCAATTAGCAGAAAGCAAGCTTTTGATAAGAGCTTTTAGTGATAGTCCGATAACTTAGCGCCCAGTCTAGATGCATTCTTTATTATAATATATTAGTGCCCGCACACCCTGTATTCCTAATTAGAGAAAAAAAAATTTCTTACTCTTAAAAATACTCCCAAATTTTACGTTTCAAAGTTCAAAGGAATTAGCTTTATGATAATACATAACTACTTTGAGCTGTCAAATAAGACAAGCTGCAGACCATGATAAACAACAGACCGTTCGCTTCCCTGCTTACAATCATCGAATCGTTTAAGGAATCATAAACCCTGCAGGAAGTTTAGAAAAGAAGTGACAACACCTAGGGTTTGCTTAAAACAACGGCAGAATTGTAATTTTGCTCGGAGAGGCTGTCCCCTCACTAAGGGCATGTCAGACGTTGCAATCTCTTTCATTATTGCAGTGCTTTTCCTATATCTAGGCAAAGGACAAACCGTCCTTTCCCCACATATGGGACACACAGACTTCCATTTTTTACGGAATGAAGGGTGGACAAAAGTGGAAGTAACTATCTTGTCTATTCTCGAAAATAAGCGGATGGTCCAATAACGTCTCGCAGTCAACGCCAGGAACAGCTCTACCTTTTTGAAGATTTGAAAGTATCCGTGGGTGACTAAATTTAATGATCAATTTGTTGCAGTCGCAATTTTACTGCATACTGCATCATATGAACATGAAGAGACTTCATAGCCTTTTGAAATGCCGGTAAGGTTGCAGCGACGAATTTAGACATCATGGATGAACTGAGGAGTTATGCTGTAAATCAAGTACTTATTAAAGTGATATTGCCCCTATTTGTGAGGAATTGTGAGAGCTAAACACTATATAAATTATTTGAGGTAATTAAGGACTAAGAAATACTAGAAGTATTTTAAAAATTTAAGTGTGCTTGTTATTTCCGTTCTATCGCTTCATCTATAAGGGAATTCTATGCTACTCTTCCCATATAGTAGGTCTATCGAGTTATATCTTTGTTTTGTTTATTACATCATTGGATTGTTTATTGTTTGCAACGATTAATATTAGAGCTAGGCTTGACTAAGTTGAAGCCAATTGATGATGATAGAAGAAGGAAAACGGATCATCCCAGTTTTTTTCTCAAGCTGTGAAATTAGTTCAACGAGTTCATTTTGTTTGTTTGTTTGCATGTTAAGTACGGGCCTTCAGATGATTTATATCCTTGAGCACCATCATGAAAATTCAAAACCAGATTCTTAACTAACATTTTCTCTTCTGTCACGGTAGGATTCTGATTGCCATAATTCTTCTTCTTTGGTCGGCCAACTTTCACGTCATGTTTCTTGAGAACTTGTGTCCTTCACCGCCATTCGAGACAGACCAGAAACTCTTGATTGCATATGAAGGGTTTTAACTATTGAAAAAGGTTCTACTTACGGTACGGTGGAACATCAAACGAGTATTTCCTCGAACGTTAAAAATCACAGTACATATTCTGAAAATCTTGTCATGTTTGCATGTGGGACGTTTTATTCGAAACGTAATATATAGCAAATCTCGGAAGGATTCATAGCCACCGTTGATGTTCTAGAGTCATTATTCTCCCTTGTACGCAGTCATACGGACCACAAGCGTACGAAGGGATCACGTGCAGAAAAGCAGTACACACACCACTTGGTTCTCCCATGTCTGTATTCATACAAACCCCAATCATATGAAGGCAACACATGCATAAGTAATATCCAAGGGCCCGGCAAGATCCTATCACACCGGCCAGTCCCAGATGCTTTCTGCATCGAAGGAGAGTCCGCTCCAACAATCCAACCATGCCTCCGTCGTCTCCGAACACAGCTCAAAGTCATCATCAATCCAGGGGCTTCTGTTTGGAGGCACATCGTGGACGCGCGGCTCTCGGGACTCATTCAGCTCCCTATAGGCTTCGACCCCCAAGGAAGAGAAGTTCTTGGAGATGGTCCGAGGGCGAGGCCTTATGACTTCAACTTTTACCAAATCTTGGGGTTTCTCGTTCTCCGGCTTCCCTTGGCAAGTCATCAATTTCCGCAGATGGGTGTTCCAATAGTTCTTCACGTCATTTGCAGTTCGACCCGGGAGTCTCCCAGCAATTAGGGACCACCTGCATCAATAATTTCGACTAAATGAAATGTTAAATTATAAGAAAAGATATCGAAAATAATTTTCATACGATGCTCACTTAAGTGTCATAACTTTTTTTTTTTTTTTACCACAAAATTGCTGTAATTTCTCAAAAATGTTTATTTGAGTATTGAAACTTTTGACTGATTGATTGCATGCCATAACTTCTTAAAAACATTCACCCAAATACCCAAAATCTAATATGGCATGACACTTGTGATGAATATTTTTAGAAAATTATGACACTCAAGTGATTCATAAATAAATGAATCAATCCAAAGTAGTGATTTCTTTTTTGTTTCCATAAGTGTTCAATCCTGCCCTTAGGGTTTCCATCGTAGGAATGGCCAATTGATGTTGACAGCCAAGGAATGGGAATTTTCATAAGCTCTCTCCAATCTACGAAGTGTTATAAGTGAGTTGCGAACAATTAGTTTCTTTCTCTTCTAATATATTTGAAGTATGCACCATTAACACCTTTATGTTAAATTCTATAAATTTCCGTTGATTCACCTATTATTACTTTTAAATGTGGAAAAATGGCCCTTCAGAGCCATAACTAATCAATAAGTTGGTGCCTGATTTTAATCCATATCAAATGCAACTATGCTAGTGAAGTTGATTAAATGACTAAGATTTAGGGTCTATTGGGTAAACTAAAAATTTTAAGTTCCAAATTTTAAGTGTTAATAATCTTTAATAATGGAAATGGAATTAATATTTTTTTGATGATAATTAAAAATTGACAGCTGAATGTCATTAATCTCTTACCAACATAGAAAAAGGAGGACTGTTGATAGGTTAAATCAGTATATTTAGCAAGATTCGGATCTTCATAAATTGATTTTCTATTGATTGAATTTAAGTAATCACCTACTGAGCATGCGGCCCATTATGCTTTGCCTTCCTATCCAAAGATATAGTTATTTTAATTGCTAGATGATAGTTTAATTCCTGCTCTCTCGTTCTTTTTTTGGCCCAAAGAATGAAATGCATGTTTGTGATCGAATTCAAGCTTCTGTTGTTCAGTCTACCTTTCTTTGGACTACATAAACAGAATCGACATCAGACGAATAAGCTCTCTGAGTTCTTATACCTGTAACCATGATCGGGAGTGACTAGATCTCAGAACAATACATGAACAACCATGCAGTTAGTAAGCAATCCCTCACGAAGTCGACGACGGCTAATGAGAACCATTACTGGTACTCAGTTAATGTTGTCCGAAGAAATAGGTAGGGAGAGCTAGAGAGAGACTCTATCTTCACATGTGAGCAAGTGTCGAAGAATGTGCGATATGTACTAGGGTTCACAGTCGTGTATATTGCTAGAAATGAAAGCTCGGGTTAGTGATTTCATATTACACACTCATAATTAAACGTCATAAAATACTACTAGATTGTGCAAAGATATAGAACAAAAAAAAAGACAATGACTTGCAGCAAATTCTAGATTTTTGGCTTCACCTATAACCTACCATACATGTCCTAAGATTTACAATTGGACCGATTTCCACTGATTAGGTTCTCATGTTCCCAGTTATACCATATAGCCATGATCACCCCTAATGTATACTAAACAATATCTAGACGGTTGGATTTGAAGGGTCGTGTTTCACTGGTTAGATCAATAACCGAACGACATGAGCTGTAGTCGGCAACTTTCGTCTCTCTCATGCGTGTGGCCCATATTTACAGTAGGCTATTCATTGAACAATTCCAAAATAGTGACTCTTGTATGGACTTTATCGGGGTCGTATCAGCCTGTCCCATCAAGCGGTTTTCATCTTTGACAAGGTGCACTACAAATGGCTATGCCTATGCACGAGTATAACAAAGTTGGACACTTGTCCCTTTCCAAGTAGGGTAATCGTACAAAAAAATCAAAGGGAAAATTACTAAAAAATTGTTAAATTTATTGCACTAATATTAATTTAATTCTAAACCTTTCAATTGGAGTAATTTAATTTTGAAATATTCAATTTTGCCAATTTTACCTTAAAACTTTTGATGAATTGTCAAACTTTTTGATGATTTATCAAGTTAGTCTAATTGAACAAATTTACTCAGAAATCATTGACATGACAATCTAGTTAGTGTCGATTATCTTATGTGATATAGCAAGCGTTGATGTAGATAACTTTTTGTTTTTCTTGAATTGTTTATTACTTTCTTCTTTTCTTTTCACTCAACCCAAAGTTGGCGAGGGCTGACAACCATTACTTAATCTAGGCGAGAGAATTGTGGCCCTCACTAGTCACAGGCGAAGGCCGTAATGCCCTTGCCCAAATTAAGGTGAGGGCCATGACCCTGGCCCACTGGCCAGCAACGGAGTCATAGCCCTCGCTTGGATTTGGGCAAGGGTTGACGCCCTCACTTGTGGCCGACAAGGATACTAAGGCCATGGGAGAGGGCCACGATGCCTCGTCTCAACTAGGTGAGTATCACCAACAAGGATCAGCCGGCAACTAACCCAGTGTTAGGAAAATAAAGAAAAGAAGAAAAAATAATAAAATATATATTTAAAAAAAATTCTTTATATTAATAGTGGCTATATCATGTAAAATGATCGATACTGACTAGATTGCCACATCAACGATTTTCGACCAAAATTTGTTGCAATGACTAAATTAAGAAATTGTTGAAAGTTCTATGATTAAATTGACAAAATTAAAAGATGTAGGATTGATTTGATAACACGTCAAAGGTTTATTAAAAGGTTCAAGACAGAATTGGCACTGTTATAATAGGTTTAAGTTTTTTTTTTTTTTAACTTTTCCTAAAATGAAATAACCTAATCCTTAACACAGTTTATACATGCAGTCGTCATTTTTTTCGATCAATGCAAACCCTAATCAATTTTGGAGAAGGAAGAGGGAGAGGCTATTGTGAATAACGCAGGTAGGCTCAACACCATATAAGTAACTATTAAAACAGACAAATGCACTTCACATGTGACCTTTTCTTAGCATGTACTCACCTGTTCCCAAGAAGTTTGTGAAGCCTGATGATCATATCGACCTCATCATCTTGGAATTTCCCTCTCTTAATGTTGGGCTTCAGATAGTTCAACCACCTCAATCTGCAGCTCTTCCTGCACCTATTCAAACCTACAAGCTCAAGAAAATACAAACATGAACTTAGCGATCTTCCTCTCTCTCTCTGCGCGCATGTGTAAACATAGTATAGAGATGCTCTTAGTGCAAATCAATCCGTTGACATGAGTAAAATATCTATACACCTCCCCTTTTTGTCTAATTTTAAAAAATCAATGAAATATCATTGGAGAGCACGAGAAGTTTCACTTAAAGAAGTCAAATCTAATCCGACTTGATACCACTATCTCAAAACTAACCAAAGACCCGTCCACCCATTTTAACGAAAGAAAAACTTTTAAAGTGAAAGTATCTCAACGATGACACAAATATTTGACAAAAATAAAATTGATGACACGAGATGATTTGACATAGGCAAATCCAAGTGGATTACACAGATGGGTATGCAACAAGAAAACAATGATCCCCATCATTAAACAAATTTACGCGCGCACAAGTACATGCAAATCAAAAAACAAGAATAACCTTCACATACAATGATACAATACCTGCTCTCTGTGGAACTCGATGCCACTCTCCTTCTCCGTATCTCTGGACACAGCTCCTCAAGAGAACATCTTCTTCTTCCGTCCACGAACCTTTCCTCAATTCGAACGACGATCCTTTCTGCATCTCTCTTCCCTCTCCCGTTCTCTCTCTCTCTCTCTCTCTCTCTCTCTCTCTGAGGCTTTTCATGAACAGTTTGCAGATTACGTTTTTAAGCACTCTCGAAGTCCTACGTTGTCATCGGTGCTTTTAGGAGCCACGTGCCCCTTCATTTTCTACAAAAAACGAAGATCTACATCGGTTGTCAAATACCGCGGAAGATTGCAACTACTCTAATTGTCGATTATTCCTATACGCAACAGTACAAATGGATCTCCCACGTTCAATATGATTCTTTCCGCGTGGTTCCGACCTTTCAGTCTGCAGGGTCGAATCTTGGAATGAGGATCTTTTCATAGAGCTAGAAAAAACAAGGGGAACTTCGAACGATTTAGAAAAATCATATTTCTTTTGCAATGAAAAGAAAGATAGCGAGTATGGTACTTACTGGTCCAGCGTCCAGACATTATCGCGGACCACCATTTGTATGGATTGTTTCGTAACTTCCATTCTTTTAACTAACATTCTCATTAACCAACACTAAATATCAAAATTCGCTGTTTTGCATATATATATAAAATGGGTAAAGTACGCACGAGACCGAGTTGCCTATTACGCTCACGCACGACTTGCTTTGGTGTCACTTTCGCAAACCTCTTTTGCTTCTATATGAGGGCTATTGATTTTGGCCAAAGTGTCTTATTAGTGTCCTTCCTCTTGTAAAAGTATCATTGTAATAATGTGTTTATACCGTTACAATATTACCCTTGGCTTGGTCTATATAAAGGTTACTTTTGTAAGAAGTTAGAACAAGATTAGTGTTTGGAAAATCTCTTTTATATGCAATTCCTTAATGGCATTCTCAACACTTTCTCTTCTTCCTCAAACTCTAATGTTAGTAAGAAGCTTAGGTTTCTACTGTTAGTTCAATACGATAAGTCAGTTCCACAAATATAATCTTCATTTGCCACTCTATGGATCTAGTGAATTAGAAAGTTTCTGAAACTTTGAGAGCCTTGTAAAATAGATTAATCATTTATGAAGATTAAGAGGCAGTTCCATTGAAAGGCTGAGAGAAGGGCCATGTGTTGTGAGATAGCATAAGCATCTCAAGAATCATTAGCTTATGCTGTAGCCCCATCATGGTATCAAAGACAGCTTCATTTAGATTGGGCTAAGATTATAACTCTGTGAATTAAAATGTGTCTATACTAAGAGAAAGATCCATTTTGTCATGACTGAATCTATGGAAAATACCAACCCTATATGTGTCAATGCCCTTGTTATTTAGACTCTCCAATTCCATTATGTAAATCAAATTCCTCTAAGATTGATTATTTTTTATGAGGTTTTCTACCTCAATGAAGATGAGAAGATTACCACTTCTCAACTTTCTCTTGAAATCCTAATTCCCCCCTTTGACAAGCCTACTTCCTTCTCTCCCATCAAATCCATTAAAAAAAAAAAAATGATCCACCACACTCCAAAGGAAGTAATTTTTTTTTTTTTTATGATCGAGAAACCGCTGGAGATCACCCTTCGGGAATCACACAACCCTCTGGTGATTGGTAGTACCATTGGGCCTCGACGCAAGCCGCTATTTAGACATAAAACCTCGAGGGAGGCTAGCATAGGATCCCAACACCAGAATCTCTCTGCTTAAGACACTTTAGCAATAAAAGGGTTTGAACTCTCGACCTCGGTGATAAGAGAGAGAATACACACCAACTACGTTGCCTGTGGTTGGGTAGGAAGTTAAAAAATTCAGCGAACCAATACCTTTTTTTTTAATCAAAAACCAATATCTCATTTCAACCTGTAAAACCATGTCTCAAATTTAAGCCTGTCAATTAAACATGACCCATAACATGCAAATAAATGAGGTCCAAGTTGGACTTTCTTCAAATCTTAGAGTTGGTTATTTTTTCCTGTGAATGTTAATTCTATCTACCTGTGTAGAAGAAAGAAGCATTATAAGGGTTCTAACGTTAATTTCTTGAAGTGTGACAAACTGCTCACAGGTTTCATTTAAGTTTGGGCGTAGGATAAAGATTTGTCCTTCAATCACAAATCATGTGAGAGATATGTTTCTATTGAAAATAAATGAGATGGTACATCTTTTACGAGGCGGCAGCGGAGACAACAGCTCCCTTTAGACCTGGAGACATTTAGACCATGACATTTATTGAAGAGGGTCCACCAGCACGGATGGAGACCCCTTGCTTTGGTACTATGAAAGGAGTATAGCTCTCAGAAGACACAGAGAGTACATCCATTGACGTTTATAGGAAAAGTCCAAATCATTATTTTATTGGAGTGGTCTCTTGGTCCTTTTGTTCTCTTCTACTTTCTTCTATTTATCCAACCAGAAGGGACTCACTCTCTGGTGGATCAGGAGATTTGTGCAGAAAACACCGTGGACATAAGGTGTAATTTTGAAATTAAAAAAAAAAATACTCGAGTGTATGCGAGATTAATATGGGGTAATTCTTTGATTAATTAGTAAATTATTTATAGTTAGTTCTTTCTAGGATCAAATCATATAAATCTCGTGTATCTTTTACCTTCTTTGATTAATTAGTGAATTAATCAGGAGATTTGTGCTAAACACACCGTGGACATTAGGTGTAATTTTAAAATTTTTTTAAAAAAAACCTTGAGCGTATGAGAGATTATTATTGTGTAATTCTTTGATTAATTAGTAAATCTCTTTTATCTTTTATTATTTCTCCTTTTATATCTATCTTGATTTTTGTCACTCATGATATTAAAATTTTGGTAGCTTCCACATTAAAATATTTCAACAATTGGAATTCGAGATGAGGTTTTGCAATTATGTTTGGAGGGAAAGTAGAAATTGAGAAATTTAACAAAATGAATAACTTTGGGTTGTGGAGCACTAATATACGTGTGCTATTAACAACCTCAGGTTTAGCCAAGACATTGGATGGTAATGATAAGTTGTCGAAAGCAATGAAACATACCATTAAAAATGAGCAAATGGAGAGGGCGAAGAGTATAATCTTGTTGAACCTATAGGATGAGGTATAAATAGAGGTGGCTAAAGAGAAACATGCTGCATATTTATGGGTAAAACTTCAAGCCCTCCATGTAACAAAGGGTTTGAATAATAGCCAATATTTGTTGAAGATGATTGTTAGTTCCAATATGCTGAAGATACATCTATCAGAGTTCACTTAAATGAGTTTAACAAACTAATGATGGATCTGAAAAACGTTAGTGAGATCCCAATCGATGAAAATAAGGCATGACATTGTTAGCGTATCCACCAAAGTTATGGGAGCATTTTACCAACTCACTATTATAAGGGTATACTATGATTACCATGAAAATTTTTTGTGTTGTTCTCTAAAGAGTGATAGAGAGAGTTGCGTGATGACAATCTAGAGTACAATGTAACATGAGAGCCGATGATTGGAGGTAGAGATACACATTGGACGCCTAGCAATAGGGGTAAAAGCATATCAAAGTTGCAACACAGAAAGTGCTAGAGTTGCGTGAAGTATTTCAAGTATTATAAGGATTATCCAAAGTTAAGAAATAAAGGCGGAGAGCAAGATTCCTAAAGCAATGAGACAAACGTAGCCAAGAAGAGCATTTGTGACTAGTTCGTCAGGAGACAAGTAGGTGCTAGATTTTGTGTGCTCCTATCACATGACTCCTCATAGGAACTAACTCCCTACTTACAATACTACAAATGGTGATGATAGTTCTTATGGGGAACGACATAGCTTGCTAGGTTGTTTGAAGTTCAAATTCGAATGTATATGCGTAGATTGCACACTGATAGATGTGAGGCATGTACCGAAACTCAAGAAGATGAGTAGGTACTAGATTATGTGAGTTCCTATCACATGACTCCTCATAGGAACTAACTCACTACTTACAATACTACAAATGGTAGTTGAGTTCTTATGGGGAACAACACAGCTTGTTCATTTATGGGAATAGGGATAGTCTGAATTCGGGTGTACAATGGCATAGAGCACACATTGATGGATGTGAGGAATGTAATGGAGCCCAAGAAGAACCTTATTTCTCTACGAATACCTGATTACATTGGTGCAAGTATACTACTAAGGGTGGAGTGTTAAAGATCTCTTGAGGTAACATAATAATGATGAGTGGAAAAAAAAATTTTCTTTCATTTATTGGAAAAAAAATTGTGACAGGTTCTGGCGAAATTTCATCAAGTGAGTCAAACAAAATTGACTCAATTATAGCATATGCGGTTGGGGTACATGAATGATACAGTGTGACAATGCTGAGTGAGAAGGGGGTTGTTGAAAGGTCATAAGACAAGGAGGCTGGATTTATGAGAGCAGTACATCTTTGAGAAGTAGCATAGGATAAAATTCAGTACAACTAATCATTCAACTAAGCAACCAATTCAAACATCTAGGGTCGTATGTACTGTTTTATTTTAAAGGAGGTGCCCAATAAATGTTGACATTCATCGACATTTTTTCAAAAAGGTGCGGGTATACTTCCTAAAGCATAAATTTGATTTGCTCAATCAATTTAAGAAATTTAAGAAATTGATTAAAAAGCAGTCAAGTAGATAGATCAAGTACCTAAGCAATGGCATGGATTTCAATGGTAATAATTTTACTAGATTTTGTTAGAAAGGAGATTGTGAGACACCACACGATTCCCGAGACATCATAGTAAAATGGTGTTGTTGAACATAAGAGCATAACTCTACTTGAGCATGCTTGGTGCATACTTTTGCATGCAGGAAAGATAAGTAATTTTGGGACAAAGTGATAAACATGATCTATTACCTAGTTAATCAATCTCTATCATCTACTACCGAGTCAGAGACTCCTAAGGAAGCATGGTTGATGAAACCTATTAACTGAATTGCACATATTAAGATTTCTTGCATATGCTCATACAAGTGATGGTAAGCTTGAGTTGAGGTTGAAGAAGTGCATATTTATGGGTTATGCACAAGAGGTGAAAGGCTACGGGCTATGGTGCACATATTCCATATCACTTGGTTTCCGGTAATTAAAGACATCATCTTTATTGAAATTGCTATGCTTCAAAAGATGAATTTTGAGACTCAACTAGCAAAGCAAACGGATCATGATGTTAGTAGCTGCTAAAAAGAGGCAGGAGGACATTGATATGGTGATGGAGCTTGGGCTAGAGATAGATCCTTCAAAAATACCTATTATTGACAACACTAAAGACAGGGTTTCTCTTCAAACTTTGCTTAGGATGATGAAACACAAGGATCGGATGGAAGTAGTGCTGAATAAATTATCTATTTTTTTCCATACTCAGGCTGAAACTCTAAAGAATACTATGCCTACTCTAGACAATAGAATAACTTCCATGGAGCGAACTCTTGAGAATATGCAATATTATGTGCTAGTTCAGCCGCCTCCAGAACATAGGATGCCATCTCTAGCTCCTTCTCTAGCACTTGGTCCAAACCCTGCATCCAATCAACCATCCTCTTCTAAATAACTCTCTATTTTCCTTATTTCTTCATACTTTGGTTTGTTTTTGCTATGGTTTGCTTTGTTTGTGGATTGTTGTTGGTTACTTTGCACTATGTTTGACTTTGATATTATGACTTTGTTTGACATTTGTACTATGGTTTGTAGCTAATATTTTGGAACTTACCTTTTTTATTGTTGACAAAATGGGGGAGAAAGTGGAGGTCCAGCAGAACACATGTAGCATCGTAAAAGCTAAGGGAATTGGTTAAAATTCCTTTGACCCTTATCTCCTATTTTCGTGCTTTTTGTTTAAATTAGTTTTATTTAATAAGCAATTTATCGTACAATATTTTGTTCTAAAAATTTTGCTTGATAAATGTTTTGTCATCATCAAAGAAGGGAAGATTGTTGTGAAAACATTTCCTTATTGGTTTTGATGATTGACAAAACTTACCGACTTTGAAATTTAATTATAAGTATTTTTCAGGAAGGAAATTCTGATGATTACGATCAGAATCAAAGTCACTAATAATACTTTACTATACGGACAATCAATCAACTGGCTAGGAAGGAATATATTTCTTGTGCAATGGCTAATTTGACTAGAAATCTTGCCATCTCTTTGGAGGAACTTGAAAATGAAGGTTTTCATAAAAAATCCTCACGATTCCAATCTTTACTCAATCTTCGACGACGAGCTACTCTTTATAAACATAGACACTCGACTTTTGGAAACCCAATTTACTATATGGGCGGCAAATCTTATGGGAAGCTTCAACCTTAGCGATCCTCTTCAACCAAATGAGGACCAACGGATGAATTGGTTGGATGATCCTCTTGAAGACATGTCCAATGATCAGCTTGTATTAGGAGGGGTATAAAAGGAGATCTCATGGCAGAAGGATAATAATTCGCTTTACAAGTATTGGAGCTTTTAATTCTAAAAGTCTTAAGGGTGTTTGTGATCATTTTTCATGTGATTCAGTGAGCAAAATAGTATAACCTTTTAGAGGTTGAGACTATGTGAGAAAGCTATACAAATGAGCTTGAGTATCAGAGCTTAGATCTTATAACCTCTGATCGGTTCTCATCAATGGATTCCAACCAATTGGCTGAATGCGGGAGAGTGGACGTACACTTACAAAAGCCGAACCACTATAAACTTGAGTGTGCAATTCTCTATCCCTTACACTTTTAATTTTCTATAATAGAATTGTGCATTGATAAAACCTGACCACTTTATCAAAAGTTGTCTCACTAGAATTTTGGATTAACTTATTTCATTTCCGCACAATCACATATTCATCCCCCTCTAGGTGATAGTTTTGCCATAACAAGAAGTCATTTGGGAGTATCAATACTCAAATGCTACTGTAGAGTCATACGAAGAAATAATCAAAAGGTTTGTATTTGCTAGACAATGGGGAGTTATCATATACGCTACAAATCTTAGCAGGACAATTTAATGACATGATAACGGATCCAAACGAACGCGATATGAAGTCAACGGGTCTTAATTGGGGCAAATTGTCTATTGGTTGATTTTGTGTGTCGATTACCATGTACTCATGTTGTGTTAATGTTGTACTATTTGTTACGTGTTGGCTGTTAATTTTCAAATCATGCTAGTGTTTAGGTAGACATGCGTGCGAGTTGACCTTTAGTAATATAGCCTTATGTTGGGAAAATTACAAAAATGTTTTAAAACTATTGCAATTGTACAAATTCAGTTCTAAATTTATTTTTGTAGCCTTAATAAATCTTAAATCTCTTGCATTTATACCAATTTAATTTATCCAGCTAATTTTAGCCAATGATCCAATGTGGAGCCACCAATGATGATATAGACAATTTTTGATAATATTTTAATTTTTTGAATTTTTTATTTTGTTTTTCTTGTTTTTCTTGTTTCTCTCTCTCTCTCTCTCTCTCTCTCTCTCTCTCTCTCTCTCTCTTCTCTCTCTTTTTCCTTCTTCTCTTCCTTCTGCCTCCAGTTGCTTGCCAACTTGGCAATTAGTTAGAGGTAGGGCTAGCAAGGTCTCTTACCAGCCTTCAGTTAGCCTCATTAGTGGCTAGACGAGGCTCAATCCTCGCTAGACCAATGAACAACTTGGGCTAGGCCACCCTTGCACCCTCTAGCAAGGGGTAAAGTCTCACCAGAAGCGGGCGAGGCTCACCCAAGGGTGGCGAGGCCAAGCTCATCAATGCTCACCTTTGGCTGGTTGTCAAACTAGCGGCCGGCTAGAGGAAGAAGGAAGAGAAAGGAAAAAAAAAAAGAATGAGAAAAAAAAAAGGAAAAAAAAGAATACAAAAACAAGAAAAAATAAGTAAAAATTCAAAAAAATATTAAAAATTATTAAAAATTATCTACATCAAGGTCGGTGATGTCGTATAGGATGGTTGGCACTCATGTCAACGTTGTTAGTTAAAATTGGGCAGATAAATTGAATTGACACAAATACAAAGACTTATCACTCATTTTGAAAAAAAAATGTTTATGACTGAATTAATACAATTGTAATAGATTTATGATTATGTTTTGGTAATTTTCTAGCCTTTTGTCAACTGAACACCAACACAACTTACAAACACGAATTGTTGGTTACTAACACAAGCTTGACTCATTACCCATTGAGATAATAGAACCACTTTGAGATTGCCCATCAAATGAAGCACAAAAAGAAACTACTACAAAAAAGTTTCAGAAGTTTTGAAAGGAAACTTGGAGCTTGTATTGGTAATGAGTTGAGAATTAGAATTGGAATAAATTTCTTCTTTTTTTTCCAATTCTTGTAGGGGGCATTTTGATCTTTTTCTCAAGATTAAAGCGTCATTTGTTTTGTAAAAAATGAATGATTTGAAATATATATTTTTGAAGATAATCATTTATATCAATTATAACAATGAAAATATAAAAATATATTTTCACTGTTCATGAAAATATTTAGATATAAATCGTTATTGATAATGATAATATTCACTTCAACCAGGACAAGTGATTATTTTAAGAAAATATTTTCCAAATGACTCATTTTTTTGCGAAACAAATAAATGTGGACATGTAAATTTGAATGTAAATCTTGGTAATTTTTTGAAAAAAAATTGATTTTTTGCGTGTTCATTTTCTTTTTATGAAGATTTAACATTTTTCGTCAAAGAAATTTTGTGGACCTACTCGCTAGCGGTTGGCGGCGGCCGGTGGGTTGTGGGTGGCGGTCTTGTGGCAGCGGTCGACAAAGACGGTCAACAACCGGTGTTCATGGGGTGGCCGGCGGCAATGGTGGTTGACGGCGATCGACCGCGGCTGGTGGGTTGTGTGTCACGCCCCAATCCTCAAGTGTGTGCCCATCTCTCTCTGGTTAATAAAAATTATGCAACTTTCCCGGGACGAGTCGCCGACCCTTTCATTTTATTATACATGCGGAAGCAAAAATAAATCCTCTAACAGTAATTATCTCGGGATAAAAAAAAAAAAAAATAGGACATCACATTAACAATAAACCACACTTTTATAAACATACTAAGTTATTTACACTAGTCTATAACCAAAAGACTAGTTCTCAAAAAGAGACTATCCTATCTGACTACTCTTTAGGTCACCTCAGCTTAGCTCTAGGTTCTCCCTCTAAGGCCCTGAAAATTTTAAGCCCACAACAGGGTGAGATATAAATCTCAACGAATTCACGGTCTAAGCCCTGATTATGAGGGAAATACACCCAGAAGTGCCCTAATCACACAACCACTCAATTGGCACAGAGGACTTACCTCGCCTCAATTTTTTTCCTGCACGTTAGTATAGTTCATATCACAATGCATATAATCAGTGCACATAAAAATCGCAACACCTCGTCAACTCAACAATCATGCATTCCAATTGTTAATTACACCCCTTAAGGGTACGACCAACTCTAAATTTGGTGGTCTTCTGGCATTACTAGGCGTCATCTCACCTCCTTTGAGCATGGTGACATCTCTTAATTAGATGGCTTCCTCGAAGGGGCATAGGTCCATAATCTATTGCAACCCGAGTCCCAATAAATGGGTAACATCCAACTTAACAGCCCATGATGGTTTCTCTTAACCAACACACGACCAATCGATCTCGGCCTAGGATACTGTGCATTGCATTCAACTGCCTCAATTAAAATAGTGAACCTAGCCTATTTTTTTCGTATTAGAAATAGACGGTAAAATAGTAGTGTGTGGGTCAATTCACACTAGAAAAATTGATATCCTCCAATTTAAAATCCCACTGGTTTATATAATATATAAAAACATTTTTGGTGTTAAAACCCGACACCTAAGATTTTTTGAATAAATAATGAATTTAACAAATTTTGGAATTAAAAACTCAAAATTCCAATCAGCACTCAATTTGCATAAATTAACACTCAATTGCAGAAATTGAACACATCATTGCAATCAGCACAAAATTCCAGTCACCAACTATCTCAGTCTAATTCCCGAAAAATATTTAATAATTAAATGAATTATCGGAAATTAAATAAATTAAAAATAAATAAATTTAAAGCATTTAATTGAATTAACCTAAAGTAACTAAACTAAATAATCTAACTAACAATTAAATCTAAACATCCTATATAATTTAATTTAAGTACACTAACTAGATAAACTAACTAATTCCTAACTAATCCACCTAACTAAACTAACTAAATACTAACTATATACTTAATCTAACTAAGCCATCCTAAGCCTAATTAACTTGATTAATCCAACAATTAGCTAACTAACACACCCCTAAGTATCATTAGCCCACTAATTAAGGATTAGAACGCAACTCACTGGTTAGCACGAAAATTGGCTCACGGTGATGGCGGCACAACAATGGTCGGAACTTGAACTCACGGTGAGGTCAAGGGACGCTCGGATCGGCTGAAAACGGCCAACGAACTTGCTGTTCGGGCTAAGAAAACCAGCACAAAAACTGCTGGATTCGGTCTTGAATTGTGAGGGGTTGAAGCAGGCCACAGCAAAAACTGAGGAAAGTTTCAATGGAGGCTGAGATGTGTGGACGACTCGCGGCGAAGCAGCTTCAATCTTCGATCTTCCGTGGACTATAAGGAAAAACCTTCAAACGTGGCTGGACATGAAGAGCGTGGGCTTCAGTAAGAGGAAAATGGGCTGTTCGAATGAAGACATGTGGGCTTGCAGGCTTGGAACAAATGGGGTCAACTTTGCTGGGGAAAAACTCCTTTAGTTGGCTAAATTTGAGGTGGCTTCGGACGTGTGGTGCAGAGAAGAAACAGTGGGTGAAGGTGGTGCGCATGTGAATGGGGAAAGGGTTTCGGTGGAGAGAAATGAAAGATAATGAAAGTTATAGAGGAAAAATGAAATGAAAAGCAAAGCAAGAGAGATCGAGAAAGAGAAGAAGGCCGAAGGAGGAAGAGGTGGCGTCGAACATGATGGGGAAGCCACGGTTGGGGCCAAAAAGTCAAGAATTCTATCCAACCCCTTAATTGCTTGGCCCCCCTTTGGTCCTCATAAGTATCCAAATGTCCCCTAATTCTTTATTGTTTAATTTCCACACAAAAAAAAATCCAATTTAGGTGCCAAAATGCAACCCTCCTCTCTTGATCCGAATTTCACTTAGTTTAGACTTCAATTTCATCCTCTATTTCTCAAATTCAAAGTCCAATTTCATCTAAGAAAAATCCCAAACATTTCCATAAATTCCCATCATCCAATAACTCGGCTTAGAAGTCAAAATTCCCTTCAAATGAGCTAAATCGAATTTTCGTAAAAATCTAGGAATCTCCGAAAATTTTTCGAAAGATGAGTCGACGTTCTTAAAATGAATCGTGATACAACAGAACTTTCATTTCTGAAATCGAATTTAATTTCACAGTTAATTTCACTCTGACATGATTTTAGCATGTCCCAATCTACTATGTATTTTTTAGGAAATTTTAATGCAATTGACCCATGATCGATTATTTTCAAGCCACAATGTACATCTTTGACACATTGGCGACTCTCGGTTATCGTGAAAATCTCAAAGTTTCAAATAAGAAAATAGGGTATGATAATGACAGAAAAATCGGTTTTGTGCCATTCAACAGAAATTTTATAATCAAGTAGAATCATCCACGCACTAATCACATATCTCTATCGAATCGACCTATCTCTAGTCTCTAATCGATTTTGATGGTGCCGTAATGACCTTTGTAGATTAGCACGATCGAGCAGTTGATTCTTACTCTAATTCTCATATCTATTGCATTTAGATTCCTTAACGGCTTCACTTAATAGGCTAGTTAACTCGTGAGTGGTCAATTTAGAGAAAAAGGCTATAGACATGTCGATGAAAAGCCTATTTCATCTCATCAAAATTAGACTCGAAAATCAAGATGTCACACTGTGGGCGGCGATCGTGCAGTGGCAGTTGGTGGCAACGGTCGACAGCCAACGATCGTGCGGTGGCGGGCGATAGTCAATGGTTACGAGCGGTGGTTGGTGGTCGTGCGGTGTCGGGCGGCGGTTGGTGTGACATCCTGAATTTCTCAACTTGTTTTCTACTGAATCAATCGGGCATTTCATTGACGCGTTTATAGGGCTATTCTCAGAGCCGATCACTCTTGAGATAACTAGATTGTTTGGGTAAGTAATTAAGAAATTTTAGGGCAATAAACTTGAGAATTCGATCAAGAATTGGCTTCTCGACTGTGCTCATCTTTAGAAGCCATTGTGGCACAGTTAAAAATCGATTTAAGACTAGAGATAGGTTTGGTCGACTGAGATGTGTGACCAATCGTGGACAACTCCACTAAATTGAAAAATTCTCATCAATCGACACTACTATGATTTTACTGTCGTTTTGGTACCCTGTGTCAGTATTTGAATCGTTGGGATTTTCACGACAATTGAGAGTCGCCATTGAGTTGAATGGGTTCATAGTGGTTCGAAGAAAATCGACGACGGGTCATTTGCCTTAAAAAGTCATGAAAACCACTCGATAGCCTAGGTCACTCTAAAAACGCGCCAAATGGAAATTACCGCCGATTCAAGTTCGATTTCAGAAATTGAAGATTCTGTCATGTCACAATAAATTTTAGGATCCACGACTCATTCTCAGAAGATTTTTCTGACACCCGACACTTTTTGGGAAAAAGTCGTCTCCGGATCGTTTTTGTGCAAAAAATGTCGAAGATGATTTTCAATTTCAAAATTGAGAAGCATGATGGATTATTGGATGAGAAAAATTGTCAATTGAGGCATTGAAGTGCCAATTGATTTTGTAGGGGTCAAATGAGATTAAATCAAGCAAAGATCGGTGTCCAATTGAGAGAGGTTTGTGCCAAAATTCGTAACATCTCCTCACCCTAGCAAGAATGGACCACTTGGGAGGTTATATGGGACATTTTTGATGGCCTAATGAAGGTCAAGTATTTATACATGGCCTAGATTGATTTAAGGGAGATATTTTGCAAAATATCAAGCCAAGTGGAGCCCCTTCACCTCTCATCTCTATCCATTTACCTCTCCCTCATCCTCTCTCTCTAGTTGCTATGAATTGTTTCTCCTCCATCCTCCCCATTTTGTGTGACGCCACAGTTGAAGAGAAACGAGTAGTTCACTGAAGACTACCCCTCCTCGGCTCTGTTTCGTCCACTGCTACGTTCCCCCACACGAAGCTAGCATCGAAGGAGTTGCGCCAGCACATCCGGTCAACTTCAGTCGTTCGTGGACTCTGTGTCGCGTGTCTTTTCGCTAGTAGCGACCACCGAAATTTCGATTGAGCACCCAGCAGCTTCATCAACGCCAACAGCTGCTCCCCGTCTCTGCCATGTCCTAGCCACCTTCAGTTTTTGTCTCCTCCTCTCAATCGAAGCAACCCTTAGTGAAAGAGACCCCTCCGCCGCTTGCCCACGAAGACCGAAGTCAACACGGCTTCAATCCACCAAATCCCCATCACCAACTCCTGTCCAAGTCTTCGGTCAATAAAAGAAGTCCCCATCTTCTCTCCATAGCTCAATGTCAGCCGCACATCAATCCCTTCGCCCAACATCGCCCGCAACTCAACGCCAGCGATTCCTTCGTTATTTTTGTTTCAATTGGGCCGCGCCAGCTCACGTTGCTGCTGCTGCCATCCAAGTCCTCGAGAAGCCCAAGCCATGAGCAACCCATCCACAAAGGCAGCCAGTCCAGTATTTTGTTCAGCCCGAAGCCTAAGTGCACAGCTTCTTTGGGCCAGCAAATCTCACGAGCCCATCGGTCCAGCAATTTTTCAGCCCAGTTTAGCGAAGCCCGTTTAGTTCGATCCAGTTTCAGTGGGCCCAAGCCCAAGAGCAAGCCCATTCCAGTGCAAGAACAAATCTTAGTTGGGCTGAGATTTGTTGGGCCTAAGTTTAAGGCCCGGTCCAAGCCCGTCGGTGTCGTCGAAAGCCCAATTTTGGCCGTCGTCGCATTGGTGTCATGGTGTCCCGGTCCCCGCTTTTAACCAAGTGAGTAATCTCACTAATCCTTGCTTAGTAGACTAATGATGCTTAAGGGTTGATTAGATTTAATTAAGTGCAATTAGGTGGTTAGATTAGCATGGATTAGTGATTATTAGTTAACTGCATTGCATATTAGTTAGGTGGTTAGTGTACTTAGCTAGAGAATGCCTATATTATTTATTGAATGCATCTCGGGATTTTTCCCGACCCTTATCGGGCTTCAATTAGGCATTACGGGCATAAATTGGATTTTTAAAATTTTTTTACTAATTATTTATTAATTTTTGAAATTAATTATTTAATTATTTATTTTCTGAAAATTAGGTAGGGATAGCCGATAACTAGAATTTCATGCTGATTGTCGTGGTACAGTCCATTTATTTATTTGAACTCTAAGTTGAGTGGAATTGACTTAATTATGCAATTTAAGGAATTATTCCTAAATCCATTGAAATTGAGTGGAAGTGAATGATTGATTGGTCGATAGCCGAGTATGGTTATTTAACCTTTATAATACTTTGATGAGTCGTAAAGTGGAAATAATCATGAGAGTGAACTGAGAATTCCTTTGGCTGAGATCGATCAGGTACGAAGTATAGACAGGCGTGGTTCAGTGATTAAGGATATCACTGTGCGAAAACGACGCCTTAAAGAATACATGTAAACTATCTATGACTTGTGACAGGCGTGGTTTGGTGATTAAGGATATCATTGTGCGAAAACGGTGCCTTAAAGAACGCATGTAGACTATCTGTGACCTATGACGGGCGTGGTTCGGTGATTAAGGATATCACTGTGTGAAAACGACGCCTTAAAGAACGCATATGGACCATCTATTATTTATATCACCTTGGCGAAAACGACGCCCAAGACCATTAATGGAGCTCTGTGACTAAGTATATTATTGGAGGTTATACAGTGGGATGTAAATGACTTAGAAGAGGTCTGACTGACATGTAATCGACTAGGTTGATTGATCAAAGATTAATTTGATGTCGTGATTTGATTGACTATTCGACGTGATATATGAAGCATCTATATATAACCTTGAATTGCAGGTTGGAACTGATGCCAAGGTAAGTCTTCTAACTTGTGCTATGCCTAGGCAACCATGTGGTGTATTGGTTTCCTAATCGAGTCTTAGTGGGGTAGAACTTACTGAGACGTAATCTCATCCCGGTTGTGGGACAACATTTCAGGCCCGTAGATGAGCCTAAGGAGGAGGAGCCTGAAGATGACGATGAGCCAAAAAACAATGAAGAGCTTGAAGGAAACGGGCTTGGTGAAGATGTGTCAGAAGAGGATCAAGATGATCCTAAATATGATCCGGATGAGAACTGAGATCCCATCCCTTTTTATGATCAATGTTCATATGTGAATAGAGTGAACTTAGAAAGTCATAAGTAGTTTGTGAAATACTTTGAGTTATGCTCTGTATAAAAGTATGGTTGTGAATTTCAATATGAAAAATATGGCATTGCTTTTCTATCCCATCGTTTTATTGTTTGGGGATTTATAACTACTTTCATATGTGCTATACAAAAAGAAAAGAGTCGGCGATACATAATCTTGGGATATCACATTATAAAATTGACCAAGTAGAAGGATGTGTGCGTGCTCGAGGATCGGGGCATAACAATTGGTAGTGGCGGCGGCAGGTCAGGTGGCGGTAATGGCGGTTAGTGGCAGTCGTCGATGATCGAGGTGGCCGGTGGGCAGCAGCAATGACGATTAGGCAGCTGTCTCGACTGTGACATCTTAATTTTCGACTCTGCTTTTGACTAAATGAAATGGGCTTTTCATCAACGCGCCTATGGCCTTTTTCTCTGAGTTGGCCACTCACGAGATAACTAGTCTATCAGGTGAAGCCGTTAGGGAATCTAAATGCAAAAGACTTGAGAATTTAACTAGAAATCGACTATTCGATCGTGTTAATCTGCAAAGGTCAATATGGCACTGTCAAAATCGACTATAGACAGGAGATAGGTCGATTCGACATAAGCATGTAATTAAAGTGGTGGTAATTCCACCTAATTGCAAAATTCTTGTCGAACGGTACTAAACTAATTTTTCTATCATTTATGTACCTTGTGTCTGTGTTTGATAGCTTGAGATTTTCACGACAATCAAGAGTCGCCTATGAGTCAAAGGTGTACAATGTGATTCGAAAATAATTGATCACGGGTCAAATGTGCTAAAAATTCCTAAAAACTACATAGTAGGTTAGGTCATGCTAAAATTGCGTCCGGTTGAAATTAACTATGAAAATAAACTCAGTTTTAGAAATTAAAAGTTTCTTTCATTTCACGATTTATTTTAGGAATATCGACTCATCCTCTGAAGAATTTTTGGCGAGTCTGGAATTTCGGCGAAAAATCAAAGTTGGGCTATTTTGGACCGGTAAATTTGGAGGCCCGTTTTTTAGTGCGCTTTTAGCATCCAAGTTGGATCATTTGGCAAGGAAAAATGTGGAAAGTGGTGTGGGCACCTACCTTGGCAAGTTGACCACTTATTTAGATTGTTTTGGAGAGGAATTGAAGTGATTTAAATGGGAATTGCACCAAAATTCTCAGGCCTTGGTGGGGTGCAACATTTCAGTACCTTTGGTGGCTTCTTGGAGAAGATTGGTGAAGGAAAGTTGGCTATGGATGAGGTTGAAGAAGGTGGGGCAGTCACTTGAGTATATTGGATATTTGAGAAAACTTTGGTGGCTATTTTTTCTCCTTAAGCCAGCAGCAGCCCTTCTCTTCCTTCCCTCTCTCCTCCCTTCTCCATTTGGTGTGTGAACTCCCCTGTAAAACAACAATATCAACTCTTCTTCTTCTTCTACATTTCATCTTCTTCCTTGTTGCAACTTAAAGCCAAGCCAGCCCAACTAACCATCGTCCCTCAATTGCTCGACTCCACAACAATACCTGCAAGCCGCCGAACCACCCATTGGAGCAACAGCTTGCTAGTGTCGCCGTCCACCAAGGCCGCTTGCTTCGCCTCCTTAGCCATCATCCCTGTCGAGCAGCCATGGTCCAAAGTCCAGCTGAGCCTCCAACAACTCCGCACCATCCAACAGCACCTTCACCGGTCACCAGCACTCGTGCCATCCGCCAACAACCGCCGAGATTAGCCCCAAGCAGAACCAAACAAAATCAGAAACTCCAGCTCAAGCAGTAGGCTTGTTGGTGGTTTTTCAACGCCTTATGAGCCTCCCTTGGAGCTGCTGTAGACACGGGTCTTCACCGCCTTCACGTCGTTGTCGCCATAAAGCCATCGGCTCGCTAATCCTGTCAATTAACTCCCTAATCCTTAATTAGGTTGTTAATTGTACTTAGGAGGTTAGTTTAGTGTTAATTAGCTTAATTAGATTAGTACTAAGTGAGATTAGTCTTAAGATAGATAAATGATAATCTAGAATGGTTAGATTAACCTTAAAATGGATAAGTGTTGATCTAATTAGTGAGATTAGCGCTAATGAGGAGGGATTAGTCCAATTCAATTGACTTTCTTCAATTCTGATTTCTAGACCCTCACCGTTTGCCATTTTTGTGGATGGAAATATGTTAAGATTTTGAAGTTGATTTCTCCTTGAGAAATGTTTTAGACATCTTCAGCTATAACATATATTTTACTCAAAATTTTTAGGGATTTAAAAAAATGAGACATCAGTTTCGTCATTTGTAAACAGAACCTCTGTTTGTGCTAAAACTGGTGACCTTTTTGGGATTCAAGAGATTTTAATCAACTCTTAGGTTTTGAATTTGTTGACACCTAATTTGTCTTTCCAAGTACATTATAAAAATTATTTTTAAAAAATTAATTAAAAATTTTATTTTTAAAAAAAAGGGCTAGAAAGGCTCGGTCGGGTCGGATCTAGCGTTGGCTCGACCCGCCTCTCTTTCCTGCCCTTCCCCCACATGCGACCCAAGTCTTTTCCTTTGCGTGGCTCAGCCCCTTCTCCCTTTTTGGCTTGGCCTGCGCTCGAATTTGTCTTCTCCTCCAGTCGTCTTCTGCGCAGGGAAGCAGTGAAGCAGAAACTAGCCACTCGGGATAGAAAGGAGCTATGACAGGGGACAGCAGGAGCTAGTGTGGCAGGGAGAGCTGGTTGGGGAATCAAGGCAATGCACGCAAGCCGACAAAAAAAGAAGGCATGGGCAGATTAGAAATGAGGGAGAAAAAACATAACATAGAGGAAAATGGGAGAGAACAACGGAAAAAAGAAAGAACTAGGGGTAGAGAGCAGGGAAGGGAGGTGAGAACCAATCATTGCTACCACCGCTAATGCGACTCCGTGTCACAACCGTCGCCGCCGATGCGTCTCCAAGCCGCCATTCCCGCTGGAACTCAAGTTGGTATTTCGTTGAACACCTAATATGCAGTTATTGAAGTCGAGTTGGCCGGAGCTTGTTTCGTCCATTTTGGGTAAGCTCCGGCCTTCTAAGTCCTCCTCAGGTCCCCGTTTATCGTTGGTCATTTGCTGGTCACCGCCGCCACCACCTCGAGTCTTGTTTAAGTTAGAAGTCTCCCAGTTGTTGGAGGGACGCCGTCACTTTCCCTCCCCAAAGCTACTTCATGTAGAGCCTTAGGACTCCTAGTTGCTGGAGTGATGCCGCCACGGCCAAGGAAGCTGGGTTGTCCCCTCGCTTGGCCACGGCGGTGCTATTGCCGACGTGCGCCGTCCTGGCACCCTTGGTCACGATTGAGCAGTTGCAACCAAGGGGTGCAAGCCAAGTGGATCTGGCCCACTCGACTCTTGTTTCTACTTGGGCTCGATTCTTGGGCCCAAGTTGGACTAAGGTTAGGCTCGACTAGGGACAATTAGGTCTAATCCAACCAGGCTGGACTCGGGCAAGCTGGATGGGGCCCTCCCTAATCAGACCGAACTCGGGTCTAGTTGATCGAACCCGATTGAGTCGAATCGGGTTAGACTTGACTTGACCCGACCCAACCTGGCCCGAGCAAAAAAAAATCTTTTTTTTGAAAAAAATCGAAAATTGAAAAATATAAGATTTGGTTAGGAATTGCCATGTATTGCATTATTAGTGTAAACAGGCTTTTATTTGCTCATATATGGATTATATCGAGTGTTTAATTTGCATATTTAATTATGTTTAATTGCATGTGCTCAATTGTATTGCAATTATGAGTTTGGTAGCTATGATTGTTACTTTAATGATTGCGTACCTGTATGATCACCTCACATGTTAGTGGATAGGTATAAAATCAATCCAAACTATTAGACAAAAATATTTTCTATTAAAATGAATAGGATTAGGTACCGAAATGGTACTAATTGGTTAATTAGTGTAATCAAGTCCTTGACCCTAAATTCTCTAGTAGCATAGGAAGTAAGGTACACTCCCACATCTCACTTGATTTCTAGTTAACTTCAATAAGCTAGTGGTGACTCCTTATTGCAAAAATCTTTGAAAATACCCCAACATTACGCGAGGTATGGGCTTGGGAGAGCTCACACCTAATCATGAACCTTAGGTCCATCCTTTAGTCAATACCCATAAACCTGTTCCCTCCTTTCGAGAGGTAGGTTGCAACAAAATTTCGAAATGGTTTCTTCACGAAAGTTGTTTGTCATATCTTGTAGTTTAACATAGTCATATTTCAGCTCAAATGGACAAGTTTTGGATCTCGAACTGAGCTGGTTTTGGAAAATAGACTTTTTGGAGACAGACCCACTTTTTGGTATTGGATTGATCGATTTACTAGGCTTAATCTAGAAGGATCTGGGTTAAGGTGTCTTCATAAAAAAGTGTTTTTTATGTGTCCCTTACAACATATTCAAATTTGGGAATTTTCTAAACTCGTTTGATTAGATTTATGAATTTAAACTCGGAGATGCGCGAATGGACCGTTTCTGCTGGTTAGGACTAATAGTAGTTTTGGTGATTGTTCTTGATGCTATGCTTGATGAACTATGCCTATTTAGGGATGTGGTTGCTTTGTGATATGCTTAGAAGTTATGCATGATGAGGCGCGAATGGTTGTGCCATGATTGTGGTTTATTGTTATTACTTTATGTAATGCATATTGAAAGAGGATGAGATGGGTTGAGAAAACCGAATAGTTGTAAGCAGGTAAAAGACTAAGTGTGCATGATAACAAATCTTTGTCTAAGCCACCTTTAGAACCTTGTACCATTGCTTATGATAGTTGAGAACTAAGTGCTACACAACAGCGTGACTTCATGGGAGCCACCTCTAGTACCTTGAGCTATTGCTTATGATAGTCGAGAACTAAGTGTTACACGACAGTGTGACTTTGTGGGAGCCACCTCTAGTACCTCGAGCTATTACTTATTGTGGTCAGGGACTAAGTGCCATATGATATCGGAACTTCGTGAGAAGGGGGCGCCTCTAGAATCTTGAGTTTGAACTCAAGTTTGAAATTAGAGTTTGAATATTGAAAGTAAATATCAGATGTGGATTGAATCACCGATATGAGTTACCCACGCTTGATTATAGGATGAAATTGTGTGGCACGGAATGAGACATGTCATAACAATTTAGCCTTATAATCGGGACTCTTGTGAACTGTTTGATGAGTGATATGATATGTTCCAGTTCTTGAATGCATTTGCTGTATGCATAAGTGTTTATGTGACGCACTAATGTGCAAGTAAGTGCTAAGGCGAGGTAAGTTCTGAGTGGTGTATGTTTAGGCTGTCTCTAGATGAATTATCATCCTAATCGGGGTTTAAGGTGTTGACTCGCTGAGATTTATTCTCACCCCATCGTGGTTTACAATTTTTCAGGTCCCTAATGTGGAGAACCCGGAGCCCAAGGTTGAAGGGTCCGGAGCATAGGTGGTTTAGTATTTTCTTTTTAGGGACAGATTGGTGTGTATAAACCTAAGATGTTTATAAAGTGTGATTGATGAATTTGGTTGTCCTGTTTTTCTATCCCATGTTTGTTGTTGTCCGGATATATATTTATGAGTTCATTTTCGCATGTGCATAAAACGAATGTATCGGCGACACGTCTTGGGAACATCGCAAATTTTAGTCAACCACCAAGGGACGTGCGCATGCTCGAGGTTAGGGGCATGACAGCGACAATGGTTGCCGCCAGTCGGGCGGTAGCCGGAGGTGGCCGACAATTGGCAAGTGGCCGGCAGTGGCCGCAGCAAGCAAGTAGAACAAAAGAAAATAAGAAAATAAAAAATTGACTTATTTCTAGAAATTGTTCTCGAGAACAAGAAGTTACTTTTTTTTTGTTTCTTGTTTTTTTTTCCAAATCTATTCCCCAGCTGCTTTTTTATTCCAAGGAATAGAAAATAAGTTGGCGTTACTAAGGCTCTGTTTGTTTGTGTTTCTTTTTTTTTTGTTTTTAAACACTTTTTCTGTTTTCTTGTTTCTGGGAACAAAAAAGGAACAGAAACGCGTTTGGGTGCGTTTCTGTTCCTTTTTTGTTCTTTTGTTCCCAAAAACAAAAAAGAAACAGAAATAAGAAACATAAAATTTGTGTTTCTTATTTCTGAAACACATCTGAGGAACAAAAAAGGAACAAAATTGTGTTCCTTTTCTATTTCTTGCTCCCTTCGAACACCGCCTCTCCTCTGCGAACGAGCGTGTCCACCATCGTCTTCTCCAGCGCCGACAGCCGCCTCTGTCTCGAGACCATCCGGCTTCTCCACCGTTGTCCTCTCCGGCGTCGACAGTCGCTACTCCTTCACCAGGTAAACCTGCTCACTGCTCCTCCTTCACCGATTGACAAGGCCCTCGCAGATCTATGCGATGGTTGCTCGGAGCTCGAGCGTGAGGGCTCGCTCGAGCTAGCGCTTGCCCAGATCTGCGAGACGCTTGCTCGAGCGAGTCTCGCAGATCCGGGCAGGCTCGAGATCTGGACGAGCGACATCGCCGAGATCCGGACTAGCACGCTCGCCCGGATGAGCAGCTCGCTCGAGCGTTTGCTTGCAGCGAGCCTTGCTCCGTTCGCGGTACGAATCTCCAGTCTCCTATATCCAATCTCCCTTTCTCATTCTCTCCCCACTTGCTCTAGCAGAGCGTCGCCGCATTCGCCGGTTCTCTCGCTGCCACCGCCGCCGTTCCACTCTCCCGCTCGGCCATTGAAGCAATTCGCCGCGCTCCGCCCATCACTCCGGGTACTATCTCCTCGATCCGTTTGATTCTTCAAGGGGTAAGTGCTCAACCGGTTCTATAGCTCCGGACATCGCTGCCTGAGTAACATCATATTAGGGTTTCACACACTTCTGTGCGGAGAAATTCGACGGTACTTTTAAGCATGTCTGCCGCCACGGGAGGTTCCACGGTCATGGAGGGGGAGGACGATTACGTCCCCGTCGCCAAGCGCAGGGCGATGGAAGCCCAAAAGATCCTCCAGCGCAAGGGCAACGCTTCTTCGCTTGAGGAAGACCACTAGAAGGCGAAGCTGGCTAAAGTCAAGCCTAGCCTCCTGGTGAAGGCGACGCAGCTGAAACGAGATCAACTCGAGATTACCCCCACCGAGTAGATGGTGCAGCATGAGAAGGAGATGCTCGAGAACTTATCCGATCGCAAGACCTTGATGTCGGTCCGCGAGTTGGCGAAGGGAATCATTTACACCAAGCCGCTGCTAACTGGGTGGAAGCCGTTATTGCCGATTCGGAGGATGTCGGGGAAGCAGTGCAATATGATTCGGAAGCAGTGGCATATTATTGTTGATGGAGAGGATATCCTGCCGCCAATAAAGAATTTTAAAGATATGAGGTTTGCAGACCCTATTTTGAAGAAGTTGAAAGCGAAGGGGATTGTGCAGCCGATGCAGGGTCTTCCGGTGGTCTTGGCGGGCGGAGATATGATAGGAATTGCATTCACGGGGTCGGGAAGACTTTGGTTTTTGTGTTGCTGATGATCATGATTGCTCTTCGGGAGGAGATGATGATGCCCATTGCTCATGGTGAAGGACCGTTCGGATTGGTTGTCTGCCCTTCAAGAGAGCTCACAAGACAAACATATGAAGTTGTGGAGCAGTTTTTGGTTCCATTGAGAGAGGCCGGATATCCAGTGTTGAGAGCTCTGCTATGTATTGGCGGAGTGGATATGTGGTCGCAGGTGGAGGTTGTGAGGAAGGGAGTGCACATTGTTGTTCCTACTCCTAGTAGATTGAAGGATATGCTGGCAAAGAAAAAGATGAACCTTGTAATTGCAGGTAAAATCCTTTAATTCATCCTTTTATACCTTTTGAACTTGTACACTACTTTCCACAACATCTGGCTATCTCTAAGTAATTCCATCTGTAACTGTTGGCGTATGATCATGCATTAGCAAGTTGATTGGTTTGCTATTGGTAGGAAGTTATTAGTGGACAGCAGACGTGAAACTGCCAAATACTAAATGTTATCCCTACTTTGAAGCAACTAAATCGAATCTTCAATAAATCTGCATTGAAAAAACTCAATAGTGCTTAAGTCGAGCATATTTGCGTTCTCAGTGCTCTATGTTTTTGCTTGAGTTCTATGTGTACCATTTGGATTCCAATGGTCAATGCTAGCTCAAAGGTTAAATAGCGTGGCATGGGACATTGATTGAGATTGCTTTTTGAGTTCTTATCTTTGCCTCTTTGTCCTGAGGATATGGGATTTCACCGAACCAAGATTCTTCATCTTGCAGTCTTTCCTAAATTTTCGCAGAACATATTCTTGTTTTGAGAAATCGCAGGTGAAACTTATATTCTTGAAGTTCCATTTCATACTAGTTAGTCCCAATGGAGAACGTAAATGGCCGTAGACTTGTTGAAGCAGGAGATCTTTGTGAAAGGAGAAATGGTATTGTATAATTCTGATATCTTCAGACTCATATATTTTTCTAAGAAAAAGAATTTACATCCGTTTCAATTTTTTAACAGGGAGAGGAGTTGACCTGAACAGAAATTGGAGTGTAGATTGGGGCAAAAAGGAGAAGGTTTGTCTTATACCATCGTCTGGTTATGTAATTTATATGCTGCAATGGAATGGCTCAACTTCATATCTTTCCTTTCTGTGTTGTTTATCCTAGCTGTTTCTTATCATTGAGATTACATTTAGTAAATTTTCAATGCAGGACATTCTAGCACTTAATATGAACTTCAATGCACGTTCAATCTTTGTTCTCTTGTGAAATGTTCTTCTGATTCTCAAAGTTTCTTTGATTTTAGGATTATGATCCATATGAAGAAAATCCAGGAACTGGTCCTTTTAGTGAGCCAGAATCTCAAATTATGCGGAAACTTGTAACTCAAATTATGCGGAAACTTGTAACTTCATTCAATCCTCACATCTGGGTGAATGTGCATTCAGGAATGGAAGTAAGTGTTATCCATTTCCTGCTAATGCTTTTGTTTTCTCACTTTTGCTTATCTAAATAGTTAATGGCTTTGCCTTTATTGTTCGGGATTTGTGTATCGTTAACCGCAGTAGTTGCAATATTAAACTGTGGCAATGTATTTAAAGTGGCGATACAATTCTGTGCAAGAACTGCATTCATTGATTATTTATAAGTGATGTGCTTAGTTATAGCCGCTTTTAGAATTTTTTTTCGATGTAAGATGTCTTAGTTTGCCAGGTCTGATGGTGTTTTTACTAGTAATGTTGGCATTTAAGGTACTGATGGACAATTCATTTGCAAATTCCTTCCCCAGTGATCTCCTAACTGGATTTTGTTCTTAACTCCACTGTGAAGGAAAATTACAGAAGCCTTTTCCTTGAGTACCCCATTTGAAGATACTTTACTTTCAGCTGAAAATTTGGCAATAATTTTTATTGTTCGATCATTAGATCCATGGTGGGGAACCGTGTGATATTCTTACTCAGGGAAAGTAAAAATGTAGGGTAACAACATTTTACATTGTTTTTTACGTGGAAATTATATGCACATTGTTTTCAAATGTCGCCGTGTCCATACTTTGACATTTTTTTCCTTAAATATTAAGCATCTAAAACTTTCACAATGTATTAGTCTTGACACTAAATTCACATGTAATTCTTTCATAATATTTTTAAGTTAGATAATATTTTAGATATTGGTGAGAAATTAACAAAGTTGTTTTTTGCTTTAGTAAGTCAAAGCAAATATACCTTAAATTTCTGATTGCTTGATGCATCTCCATCTGCATTCAATCTCACCTTTTGTTTATGATTACATTTGAGTAGATGATGGAAGTACACTAATGTTTTATACCATTTGGATCACTCTTGAAGCTGTAGAAATCGAGATTTTTCGAATGGATATTCTGCCCCTAATTGTTCTCCTGCTTGTTCCACAACACTTTGAAAGTGACCAATCACTTAGGTTCAGTTCGTGTTCTCAAATTATAAAGCCAGTCAATACTTCAGTTTTGTTTGGTATCAAGAAACTGATACAAGACTGAACCAAGATTCTTCATCTTGCACTCTTTCCTAAATTAGCCTCAATCTTGATTTTCTGTTAATGTACTGCTGTCTTAAATATTCGGACTTGTTATTTGCGGGGACAATTATACTGATATGTTGCTTTCTGCAGGTACCTTACTTTTAGATGAGGCTGACAGATTGGTGGACTTGGGATTTGAAGATGATATAAGGGAGGTGTTCGACCACTTCAAAGCTCAATGTCAAACGCTCCTCTTTTCTGCCACTATGCCTACTAAAATTCAGAATTTTGCAAGAAGTGCTCTGGTGAAGCCTGTCACGGTCAATGTGGGAAGAGCAGGTGCTGCAAATCTTGATGTCATTCAGGAGGTCAAGTATGTCAAACAGGAGGCAAAAATTGTTTACCTTCTTGAGTGCCTTCAGAAAACTCCACCCCCTATCCTTATATTCTGTGAGAACAAGGCTGATGTGGATGACATTCATGAGTATCTTTTGAAAGGAGTTGAAGCAGTGGCTATTCATGGTGGCAAAGACCAGGAAGAGAGAGAATATGCTATTTCATCGTTTAAGGCAGGCATGAAAGATGTCTTGGTTGCCACAGATGTTGCTTCAAAGGGGTTGGACTTTCCTGACATTCAACATGTGATCAACTATGACATGCCTGCAGAAATTGAGAACTATCTTTGCCTCTTTGTCTTAAGGTTGCAGATGATACATATGATGCACCTGGAATAAACATTCTTAGGACAAGGATTGCAAATAAAATGGCGAGGGATCATAATATGCCTGAGATTTCATGATTTTGTGTTTCCGACTTTTGTAATTTTGTTTTTAAGTACTCACTTATCAAATTCAATGTGATGAAGTTGAACAATGAACTATATTACTTCATTATTGTGATGTTATGTATGAAAGGGTCTATGTAGAGATCTATAAGATATTTTTCTTTTAGCTAGCTCTTATTATACAAATTCTACTTACGAAATTTTGTTCCAAGTATGCACATGACTATGTTCAGAATGTTTGTCTTCACCCACCATGAACAAAATTAAATTGATGAGCATTTCATTAGAGTGATAATGCAATACTAAGTTTACACTTTATTGAAAAAAAAGGCACGTGAGAAAAATTTGGTACAAAGTTTATTTATAAAATTTTCTTCAAAATATGCACTTATAACTATGTTCAGAATGTTTGACTTTACTCACCATGAACAAAATTAAATTGATGAGCATTTCATGATAATGAGAATTCAAAACCAAGTTTACACTTTATTAAAAAAAAAAACAAATGGGAAAATTTTGGTACAAACTTAAAAAAATTTCTTCCAAGTAAGCAAATATGATCAAGTTTAGAATGTTTGTTTTCACTTAATATGAACAAAATTAAATTGATGAGCATTTCATGAGAATGATAATTCAATACCAAGTTTACACTTTATTAAAAAAAACAATTGAAAAAAAAAATTGGAACAGAAATTTTGTACATTCCAAACGTGTTTACATTCTTTTTCTATTCCAAACATAAATTTTTTACGATTCTCAAACGTGTTTATTCTTTTTTTATTCCAAATGAAATTTTATACGATTCTAAAATCGTTTTTTGTTCAGAAATTATTAAAACAAAAATACTTTTTTCTATTCTCGTTTCCCTAACAATTTTTAAACAAAAACGCAAACAAACGCACCCTAAATGGATTTCTGTTCTTCTTTTTTTTTTTGTTTTTATTTCGGGGAACAAAAAAATAGAATTTGGAAGAAATAAAAACAGTACCATATAGACCCTAGATAACAACCGTTGGGTCACAATATTGGACCACTGTCTAGGTGGGCCTAAAGCTAGAGAGCCGAGGGGCCCATGATAATGAACCAAGGCCTTGCACGTCATAAATTTCCCAAAATAAATTATTTCTAAAATATTAGTCTTATTTTCTCTAATAATATTTTTAACAGACAAAGATAATTATGTCTAAATTGGCCAAACATTAAGCATTTATAATCAAATAGAATGCCGTTTAGTCAATTGCACTTTACATACACATCACAACTAATACTAATAATACACTTACACATCATTTGAATCTTTTTAAAACACAAATCATACACGATACATGGAGTCATAAACATGTCTTGGGGAGAAAAATAATAATAAAAGCATTACATCCAATATTTTAGGAGATAACTTCGATGGTTGAATTTAAAGATATAATTGAAAAATGTGGGGATTGTGGGGCACGCTAATCCCTCTCCAGATCCATGTTTCTCTAGTTATATTCCTAGGCAAGACTAAGATTTGCCAGGATTAGTGAATCAACTATGATTTCGTGTCTTTTGGACTAATATAATGAAGTTTCCCTTTGTATCCTACTTTTACGGTAATTAAACGGGCTTAAAGCCAATCAAAGCTACATATCTAAACTCATCCATGGAGTTAAAGCACTACTTCGGTCACCTAAGATCAAAGGAAGAAAATCATGAGGAGGACAGGCTCTGATATGATAATTCGATACGTTTCTACAAGAGAAATACCCAAATTAGAGGAAAGTTTTTTTTTTCTTTCCTCACTCTAGGGAATGCCCTGTTTTTTTAAGTCCCAAAGTTCAGATGTAATAGTTTAAGAGCGTACTAAGGTCCAGAAAAAAAATCAATATGATAATTTGAGAAGATTCTAGGAGAGAAATTTCTAGCTAGTCCACACATGCATTAGCTTCCTTGTATGGATGACAAATAATGATTTCCCCACACAGATGAACCGTCTTGAAGATCTACACATGCAAACTCTCTAGAATTTCTCAACTTGCTACTACCATCAAAGATTTTGAGAAATTACAAACTGCAAATCAACTTCTAAAATCAACTGGTTCCCACCAAGGGAGTGTGCTAGCTCAAGAGCTAGATAGACTACCCATAGTTCAGCTTGAAATGAATCGTGATAACCGATTGAGCAAGCAAAACCACCTGACCATCTCCTTGTGTTTTATCCAATGAAGCGAATCATCACCTAGTAGGTTTTCTGTGTCTTGCTAAAATTTGGATAAATAGTTAGCTTAGCAATGTTGTGGATGCGTGTGTAAATTAATCTACTACACAGTACAGATTTGACTTCTCACATAAAGAATTGCATAGTCTCTTCGTATGGGATTACTCATCAAGATTCGTCCTGTCTCTAAGCTCTAGTCCACTAGGTTAACATGTTTTTTTTTTTTTTTTTGTAGCTAGAGTCAAATCCACTCCAATGAAATCATCATTCGAAGGATCAGAGAACCTATAGTTTTCAAAGTGTAACAACAATTGGGATCACTATGCTATTGGATGGGCTTCTACTCCTAAATCCATAATGGATGGCCTTCAGTTATAATTGGGGTACTGATTAGATGTATCAGTTCTAGACACTATGCGAATCACGTGTTTAATTAGTATAAAGCAAGCCTTCGACAGGAGCTTCTAACGGTAGTTCGGTAATCCGTTGCCCAGCCTAGATGCATTCTTTATTTTAATATACTAGTGCTCTCACGCCCTGTCTCTTTGATTGGAGAGAATTTTTTTTTCCTCATCCCTAAGAATACCCTCGAATTTTACATTTCAAAGTTCAAACGAAATAGGTTTACAATAATAAGTGGCTACTTTGAGCTGTCGAATAAGACAGGCCGTGGTGACGATGATAAACAATGGACCATACGCTTCCCTTCTTACGACCATCGAATCGTTTAAGGAATCATAACATGGGCGGATTTGATTTGCTGAATCCAGCGGGAAGCTTGGAAAAGAAGTGACAAGGCATAGGGTTTGCTTAAAACAATGGCAGAATGGTAATTTTACTTGGAGAGGCTATCTCCTCACTTAAAGGCATGTCAGACGTATCTTTCATTATTGCAGTGCTTTTCTTATATTTGGGCAAAGGACAAACCATCCTTTCCCCACATTTAGGACCCACAGACTTCTTTTTTTGACGAAACAAATGGTGTGCATAAAAGGAAGTAATTATCTTGTCTATTCTCACAAAAAAGCTTGTGGTCCAATGACGTCTCGCAATCAATCCTAGGACTAGCTTGACCTTTTCCAAGATTTGACAATATTTGTCGGTGAGCAAATTTAATGATCAATTTGTTGCTTTTGGCATTTTACTGGGTACTGCATCGTATGAACTTGACATGTTGATAATATTGCAGTGACGAGCTCAAATATCATAAATGAATTGAGGAGTTATGATTCAAATAAGATATTTATTAAAGTGATATTGCCCCTATTAGAGGAGATTCCATGCACATCTCTATTTATTTTTGTTGAGAATATAACTTGAGTTTGAGCTCTTGAAGAAGCCCAATTCAAGTAGGTTTTTTTTTTTTTTTGGGTGAATAGTATCCAAGAATAGTTTCTAACTAGGACAATCAATTGTATGGCTTGCTCATAAATTACATCTCAAGTGTTCAAAGTCATGAAAGTCTTGTGTTAATATTTAGTGAATTCATTTGTACGATTGAAAAATTATTTGTGAGGAATTGTGAGGGCTAAACACTGTATAAGTTGTTTCGGGTAATTAAGGACTAAGAAACACTAGAAGTATTTTAAAAATTCAAGTGTGCTTGTAATCTCCATTGTATCGCTTCATCTATAAGGGAATTCTATGCTACTCTTCCCATAAAGTAGGTCTCATCAAACCAATTACGTAAAATGTAGCATTCGAGTTATATCCTTGTTCTGTTTATTATATTGTTGGATCGCTTATTTTTTGCACCAATTAATATTAGAGTTAAGCTTGACTGAGTTGAAGCCAATCAATGACGATAGAAGAAGAAAAAGTGAAAATCGACATATTTGATACAAACATTTTTGGTTTATGGAAAATGCAAATTTAGGATTATCTATAGCTAAGAAATTTGCACTTACCCTTGTCTAGGTAGAAACCATATCAATGGAGCCAATTGATTGGAAGTAGTTTGATAGATAGGCATTGTGACAGCCTGAATTTTCAGAATTTGTTTTCGATTAAATAAATTGGTCCTTTTATGGATGCACCTATAATGCTAGTCTCTGAGCTAATCACTCACGAGATAATTAGACTATCTGGGGAAACAATTAAGGAATTTAAATGCAATGAACTTGAGAATTTGACCAGGAATTGACTACTCAACCGCGTTGATCTGCAAGAGTTATTACGGCATTGTCGAAATCGATCAGAAACTGAAGATATGTCGATTTGACTGAGATATGTGATCAAAGTGTGGGTGATTCCACCTGATTGCAAAATACTCATCGATCGGCACTAGATCGATTTTTTTATCGTTTTGGTACCCGGTGCTCGTAATTGAAACCTCGAAATTTGCACAACAACCGATGGTCACCAATGTGTCAAAGATGTACATTGTGACTCGAGATAAATCGATCACGGGTCAATTGCGCCAAAAAATTCATAAAAGCTACCCGGTAGACTAGGTCATGCTAAAATTGCATCAGATTGAAATTAACTGCAAATTTGAACCCGATTTCATAGATTGAAAGTTCTGTCATGTCACGATTTATTTTAAAAATGTCGATTCATCCTTTGAATATTTTTCGGAAATTCTGAGATTTTTATGGACAATCGTTTCGGACGTTGCGGAAATTAATGGAAATTCGGATAGGCCAAATTAAAGGAAATTTGGACTTCCAAGCCGAGCCTTTGAGTGTCAAGGACTTGCAGAAAATTGTATGAGATTTTTCTTCATCAAAATTGCTCCTCATATTGGAGAAATTGGAGAAGAAATTGAAGCTTATTTTAAGGAAATTCTGAGGCAAAGTTGATTCACTTATATGTTCACAAGTTGTCATGATTTCCTTCAAGAAAAAGTGATAAATTTATGCCAATAATTGTGGATGACTACTCGAGGAGGACCTCATTGTTTGTGTTTGGTCAAAAGTTTGATGATGCTGTCAAGATCATGCAATTGAGAACTTTCATTGAAAGAGAAACTAGTAAGAAGATCAAGCATGTGTGGACTAACGATAGTATGGAGTTTTGGTCACAACCGTGAAACAAATTCTACATGAAGGAAGACATATTATAAAGGGAGACATATTGAGGTATATTGAGGTATCACACTAGTATTGGTGAACGACAATAGGTTGCGAGTGAATCAACAAAACATTAGTGGAGATGACTCATTTTCTAGTGCTTGGATAACTGGGAAATTCCTAGTAGATGTGCTTAGTACGATGATTTACCTAGTGAATAGGTTTTCATTAACCATGATCAGATGTTTGACTCTTAATGAAGTGTAGTCGGCTAACATTATTGATTATTTTATTGTTAGAGTATTTGGTCTATTGTATTATGTTCAAGCAAATGATGATAACCTCGATAGAAAGGCAAGAAAGTGCAATTCCTAGTTTATGCAAAAAAATAAGCAGGATTATCATTTGTGATGTCCAAAATTAAATTCATATGTTATTGGTAGAGAAGTTACATTCAATGAGTCTATAATGTTGCTAGGTAAAAGTGTTTTATGGTAATGTTTATAAAGGACCCATATGGTGTTTAATTTCAAGGTAAAATTACGACTAGAAACTCCTAAGGTAGTGGGTATTAGTGGAGTAACAACATGGATGGTGCTTATAGTGAGTTGGACCTAATAGAGCCTATAGTTACTATTATTGTTGAGTTTAATAAGGTTCGTGCTCGATCTTCTAATAGATATAGAAACAAAGATGATTTTCCTTTTTTAATCTATTTGTGGTAAAAAATCTTTGTAGAGCGGTTAATGGTGTAGGTTAAGTAAATGTTAAGATGAGGTCAATGGTTCTAGCGAAGTTCAACATGGCTTTGATTTAGAAGTTATCTATATCGGTTGAGTCCACAAGGAGTGTGAGAGAGTAGAAGCAAGTTCAGATTTCAATATAGTTATTGTGACTCGACTTAAACATCGAGTTAAAGTAGACATTGTTGAGAACATGTCTCGAGTTAGAAGCCAAGAAGGAAGCTTGATCCAATTAGATTTCCTAACTTGAGTAGACCTTCTATATATAGGAAGCAAATTTTCTTCAAGAATAGTATCATAGACGAGCATTTGGCTATGACAATCAATTGGACAGCATGCTCATGAATTACATACCGAGTGTTTGAGGCAATGAAAATTTCATGCTAAGATTTTGTGAATTCATTTATGAAATTGAGAGATTATTTCATGAGGAATTGTGATTGTTAAATACTGTATAAGTTAGGTTAACTAGAGATTGGGATAAATTGAAAGTGTTTTAGTGATTTGAACATGGTTGTAATCTATGTTATATCACTTAATTTATAATGAGATCTATTGCTTAATCGGTGGAGAAGGTCCTACTAATTGACCTATGTAAATCTGGTGTTTAATATATATATATTTATATATATATATTTTGTATTGTTTATTATATTATTCAGTTATCTATTTTTTGCAATGCTTTTAATTTTAGGAAATAATAACTTTGTAGTTGATGAATACAAGTAAATAAATCTCTACCATTTGTTGAAAAAATCTTTAGTATTTCTATTTGAAACCTCATAAAAAAATCAATCTAAAAATAGATCACAAATGTTGCTATTAATGTCCGTTAATGAGTTAGCTTTTAGGGTAGACATAGTTTCCAAATAGAAAATAGAATCCGAAATTAATGCTGGTGCGGGGTTTCTATTCATAAAGAGTCGCTCCCACTTTAATAGAATCGAAGGGGTCGCATTGAGCTAAGGGTGCATTTAGTTTGACTTTTGGAAAGTCTTTGAGAAGATATAAAGGCATTTAAGTTTAAGGGGTTTTTCGAAATGCAAGTAGATTTTGGTAAGTTGTAATTTGAAAATGCACGAAGAAACAACTTTGATTTAAATGGTGTTTGAAAAAAAAATTACATTTTATAAAGCATTTTACTGTTTTTGTTAATAAAATTCAAAACTAATGAAGGATTAGTGACCAGTAGCCTCGTAGAGGTTAGGCAACCTTAGGCAAGCCAAACCCAGGCGACTGCCACCTTGAGTCGAGCAATTGTCGATGATTGTCAGCTGGGCTCATGTAAGTCACTACAGAGCTTCACTACATAGAGAAGATGAATAGTGCTTTGAGGGAAAAATCAAACACGAATAAAATAGTGAGGGTTTGGAAGAATATATATATGTATATATATATATATATATATATATATGTATGTATGTATGTATTACTTACCTTAAAGTGAGCTTTTCGAAAATGTTGATAGCCCACCTACCGTGAGCTTTCAGCTTACACAAAGGTAACATTTGGCTAAAGTGTTGGGCAAAAAATTTGCCAAATACCCCTAATTTTTCTCCTCCAAAGCTGTTTAGGAAAGTGGTCCCAGAGGGAGCCTAAGTATAGTTTCTTGCTGAGTGGCATCATGTCACTAAACATGCGGTGGAAAATGATGCCTTAGGGCCAGAACTTGACAGGTTGCATAAATGCATTGGTTGGTGAGCGCACGTCCAAAACTATGTGTGAGATATATTCGAATGAAACCGTTCCCTATAAAATGTGGACAAAACCCCTTTGAAAATGTGAATCGATATAGAAATCGACAAAATGTGTGAAGGGTCTTTTGTTAATTCTTAGATAGGAAACACGAGCCGACGAGAAAACTAAAGATACAAAGATTAGAGATAATCATGACTGGCTATGTAAAAGAGTATTGAAATGCAAAGATAACAAGAACATAAAATTGACCAAATGGTGTTCATTGATTGATCGGTGGTCCCTTCCTCAAATTACAATTCCAATACTTACAGCCACTAGTAACGATTAATGACAGTTTTAAAAAAAAAAGCAAATAATATTATATGCGACTCTTATAATTTAGCAAGATGTATTTTCAAATGGTTACGAAAAGACCTCTAGTCAACGATCAAAGCCTTATCACTCACCCCATGTCGAAAATTTCTTTTGTAACCTACAACTCCACTTCCTTACGGTTACAACAATCCGTGTTTCTTAGCCACTATAATAAGTGCCTTTGAGATTTACGACACTGCGATTTGACAATCTTGATGGCTTCATGATTGAATGGGCCATCATCATTGTAGCCGAAATTGTTTGTTTCGTCACTTGAACATTTATCTTGTTCTTAATCCATTGATCTTCATTTCAGTTGGTCCTTTTGTCAACTGAACCAAGTCTTATTTACCGCCGTTCGTGGCTCAACACCCAGTACGATCATATCTCGCTCGGTCTCTCAGGGACTTAGGGCAATTTTTTGTGTCAACAAAAGGAATCCCGCCAATATTCATGAACAACAAGACTGCCATCAACAATGACGTAAATTAACTGGAGAGAGAGGGAGAGAGAGAAAGAGAGACATTATTGTTGTGTGAGGTTTAGATTTTCTTCTCACTATAATCCGACTATGCTAACTCATAACAAAAACGTGATTTCAATGTCAGTATATTTTATTGTCCAATAAAGGCAAGAACATTATTATTAAAGCAAATCCAACTTTTCTCGGAAGAGCACTACATGTGAAATTTCGAAAGTTCAACGGCAGCACTTGCATCCACTAATTATAATTGAAGCGGCATACCTGATTGTAGTAGCAGAAATATACAGATGACGAAGAAGACAAAATCTTTTGGCAAGATTTACTATTTTATTCTCCCACTGATCTATTCTTTTTCCCCACTCTGGCCCCTTTAAATCCTACATTGTTTCTCCGACTTTCTGCACGAAATGTCTTGTTTATCAGCATTCGTTCTAACTAGGATCCCACATTACCATAGAACCGATTCATCAGAACGACAAACTCAATTGAGAAATAATTTCATGAGGAATTGTGATTGATAAATACTATATAAGTTAGGTGTAATTAGAGGCTGGGATAAATTGAGAGTGTTTTAGTGATATGAACGTGGTTATAATCTATATTATATCGCTTGATTTATAATGAAATTTATTGCTCAATCGGTGGAGAAGGTCCCACTAATTGACCTACATAAATATGGTATTTAATATATTTTCTTGTATTGTTTATTATATTATTCAGTTATCTAGTTTTTGCAACACTTTTAATTTTAGAAAAGATTAACTTTGTAGTTGATGAAATACAAGTAAATAAATCTCAACCATCTGTTGAAAAAATCTTTAGTATTTCTATTTGAAACCTCATAGAAAATCAATATAAAAATAGATCACAAATGTTGCTATTAATGTCCTTTAATGATGTTAGACTTTAGGGTAGACATAGATTCCAAATAGAAAATAGGATTTGAAGTTAATGTAGGTGCATGGTTTCTATTCATAGAGAGTCACTCATGCTTTAATAGAACCAAAGGGGTCGCATTGAGCTAAGGGTGCATTTAGTTTGACTTTTGGGAAGTCTTTGAGAAAATATAAAGGCATTTAAGGGGTTTTTTGAAATGCAAGTAGACTTTGGTAAGTTGTAATATGAAAATACATTGAGAAACAACTTTGATTTAAACGGTTTTTGAAAAAAAAATAATTACACTTTATAAAGCACTTTACTATTTTTGTTAATAAGATTCAATAGCTGCGAAGGATTAGTGATTGGTAGCCTCATAGAGGTCAGGCGACCTTTAGCAATCCATGACCTAGGTGACCACAACGTTGAGTCGAGCAATTGTCGGTGATGTCAATCAGGCTTGTGCAACTCACTACAGAGCTTCACTACATAGAGAAGATGAATAATGCTTTGAGGAAAAAATTGGAAACGAAAAAAAAAATAGTGAAGGTTTGGAATTTTTTTTTTACTAACTTTAAAGTGAGCTTTTAGAAAATGTTGAAAGCCCACCTATCTTGGGCTTTCAACTTTCACAAAGGCAACATTTGGCTAAAGTGTTTGGCAAAAAATATGCCAAACACCCCTAATTTTTCCCCTCCAAAGCTGTTCAGAAAAGTGGTCCCAAAGGGAGCCTAAGTATAGTTTATCGCCGAGTGGTATAAATGTCACTAAACATGCAGTGGGAAATGAAGCCTTAGGGCCAGAACTTGACAGTTGCATAGATGCATTGGTTGGTGAGTGTGTGTCCAAAACTAAGTGCGAGATTTTATCGAACGTAACCGTTTCCCTATAAAATGCGGACAAAGCCCCTTTCAAAATGTGAATCTATATAGAAATCAACAAAACGTGTGAAGGTTTTTTTTGTTAATTCTTAGATAGAAAACGCAAGCCGATGAGAAAATTAAAAATACAAAGATTAGAGATAATAATGACCGGCTATGTAAAAGAATACTGAAATGCAAAGATAACAAGAACATAAAATTGACCAAATGGTGTCATTGATTGATCGGTGGTCCCTTGCTCAAATTACAATTCCAATACTTACAACCACCAGTAACGATTAACGATAGTTTGAAAAAAAAAACAAATAATATTCTACTCGAGTCTTAGAATTTAGCAACATGTATTTACAAATGGTTACCAAAAGACCTCTAGTCAATGATCAAAGCCTTGTCACTCACCACATGTCAACAATTTCTTTTGTAACTTACAACTCCACTTCCTTACGGTCATAACAATTCGTGTTTCTCAGCCACTATAATCAGTGGCTTTGAGATTTACGACACCGCGATTTGACAATCGTGATGGCTTCATGATTGAATGGGTCATCATCATTGTAGCCGAGATTGTTTGTTTCATCACTTGAACATTTATCTTGTTCTTAATCTATCGATCTTCATTTCAGTTGGTTCTTTTGTCAACTAAAACCAAGTCTCATTTACCGCCGTTCATGGCTCAACACTTAGTATGATCATATCTCACTCGGTCTCTCAGGGACTCAGGGAAATTTTTTGTGTCAACAGAAGGAATCCCACCAATAGTCATAAACAACAAGACTGCCATCAACAATGACGTAAATTAAGTTGAGAGAGAGGGAGAGAGAGAAGGAGAGACATTATTGTTGTGCGAGGTTTGGATTTTCTTCTCACTATAATCCGACTATGCTAACTCACAACAAAAACGTAGGTTCAATGTCAGTATACTTTATTCTCTAGTAAGGGCAAGAACATGATTATTAAAGCAAATCCTACTTTTCTCGAAAGAGCAATGCATGTGAAATTTAAAAAGTTCAACGGCAGCACTTGCATCCACTAATTATAATTGAAGCGGCATCCCTGATTGTAGTTGCAGAAATATACAGATGATAAAGAAAACAAAATCGTTTGGCAAGATTTACTACTATTTTCTCCCATTGATCTGTTCTTTTTCCCCCCTCCAGCCCCTTTAAATCCTACATTGTTTCTCTGACTTTCTGCACGAAATGTCTTGTTTATCAGCATTCGTTCTAACTAGGATCCCACATTACCATAGAACCGATTCATCAGAACGACAAACTCAACTAAGAGCCAAACGGATCATCTTATTTTTTATCTCAAGCTATGAAATTAATTCAACGAGCTTATTTTGTTTGTTTGTTTGCATGTTAAGTACTGGCCTTCAGATCATTTATATCCTTGAGCACCATCATGAAAATTCAAAACTAGATTCTTTACTAATATTTTCTCTTCTGTCACGGTAGGATTCTGATCGCCATAATTCTTCTTTGTTCGGCCAACTTTCACATCATATTTCTTGACAAATTGTGTCCTTCACTGCCATTCGAGATAGACCAGAAACTTTTGATGCAGATGAAGGGTTTTAACTATTGAAAAAGGTTCTACTTACGGTACGGTGGAACATCAACCGAGTATTTCCTCGAACGTTAAAAATCACAGTTGATATTCTGAAAATCTTGTCATGTATGCATGTGGTTGTTTTATTCGAAACGTATCCAAATATATAGCAAATCGTGGAAGGATTCATAGTCACCGTTGATGTTCTAGAGTCATTATTCTCCCTTTTACGCAGTCATAGGGACCACAAGCATGCGAGGGGATCACGTGCAGAAAAGCAGTACACACACCACCTGGTTGTCCCATGTCCGTACTCATACAAACCCCAATCATATGAAGGCAACACATGCATAAGTAATATCCAAGGGCCCGGCAAGATCCTATCACACCGACCAGTCCCAGATGCTTTCTGCATCGAAGGAGAGTCCGCTCCAACAATCCAACCATGCCTCCGTCGTCTCCGAATGCAGCTCAAAGTGATCATTGATCCAGGGGCTTCTGTTTGGAGGCACGTCGTGGACGCACGGCTCTGGAGACTCGTTCAGCTCCCTATAGGCTTCGACCCCCAAGGAAGAGAAGTTCTTGGAGATGGTTCGAGGGCGAGGCCTTATGACTTCAACTTTTACCAAATCTTGGGGTTTCTCGTTCTCCAGCTTCCCTTGGCAAGTCATCAATTTCCTTAGATGGGTATTCCAATAGTTCTTCACGTCATTCGCAGTTCGACCCGGGAGTCTCCCAGCAATTAGGGACCACCTGCATCAATAATTTTGACTGATGGTTTGCATGCCATAACTTCTAAAAAACATTCACCCATTACCCAAAATCCAATATGACATGACACTTGTGATGAATATTTTTAGAAAATTATGACATTCAAGATGTGATTTCATTTTGTTTCCATAAGTGGTCAATTCTGACAATATAAGGGCCAACAATCGTTGCCTAATCTGGGCAAGGGCATTGAGGCCCTCATTGGTCATAGGCAAAGGCTGCAACACCCTCGCCCAAATCAAGGCAAGGGCCAAGACCCTCGCCCATTGGCTAGCAACGTAGTCACTACCCTTGCTTGGATTTGGGTGAGGGTCGACACCCTCACTTGTGGCCAACAAGGACACTTAGGCCATGGGTGAGGACCACAATGCCTCGTCTCAACTAGGTGAGGGTCGTTGACAAGGATCAGTTGGCAACTGACCCAGTGTTAGGAAAATAAAGAAAAGAGGAAAAAATAATAAAATATTTTTGAAAAATTGTCCATATTAATATCGGTTGTGTCATGTAAGACGGCCGGTGTTGACTAGATTGCCATTCAATGATTTTTTTATCAAAATTTGTTGCAATGACTAAATTCACAAATCGTCGAAATTTTTATGATTAAATTGACAAAATTAAAAGATTTATGACTAATTTGACAACACATCAAAGGTTTAGTACTAGAACGACCAAATTAAAAGGTTCAAGATGGAATTGGCACAAGTATAATAGGTTTAAGATTTTTTTTTTTATTTTTCCTAAAATGAAATAACCTAATCCTTAACACAGTTTATACGTGCGGTTGTCATTTGTTTCGATCAATGCAACCCTTAATCAATTTTTGGAGGAGGAAGAGGGAGAGGCTGTTATGAATAACGCAAGTAAGCTCAACACCATATGACTAACTCTATTGAAACAGGCAAATGCACTTCACATGTGACCTTTTCTTAGCATGTACTCACCTGTTCCCAAGAAGTTTGTGAAGCCGCATGATCATATCGACCTCATCATCTTGGAATTTCCCTCTCTTAATATTGGGCTTCAGATAGTTCAACCACCTCAATCTGCAGCTCTTCCTGCACCTATTCAAACCTACAAGCTCAAGAAATACAAACATGAACTTAGCGATCTCTCTCTCTCTCTCTCTCTCTCTCTCTCTCTCTCTCTCTCTGTGCATGCATGTGTATACATAGTATAGAGATGCTCTTAGTGCAAATCAATCCGTTGACATAAGTAAAATATCAATACACGTCCCCTTTTTTGTCTAATTTTAAAAAATCGATGAAATCTCATTGGAAAGCACGATAAGTTTCACTTAAAGAAGTCAAATCTAATCCAACTTGATATCGCTATCTCAAAACTAATGAAAGACATGTCCACCCATTTTAACGAAAGAAAAACTTTTCACTCAAGTAAAAGTATGTCAACGATAACACAAATATTTGAAAAAAAAAAATACAATATGATGACACAAGATGATTTGACACGCAAATCCAAGTGGATTATACAGATGGGGATGCAACAAGAAAACAATGATCCTCATCACTATACAAATTTACTCGCGCACAAGTATATGCAAATAAAAAACGAGAATAACCTTCAAATACAATGATACGATACCTGCTCTCTGAGGAACTCGATGCCACTCTCCTTCTCCGTACCTCTGGACACAGCTCCTCAAGAGAACATCTTCCTCTTCCGTCCACGAACCTTTCCTCAATCCGAACGACGATCCTTTCTGCATCTCTTTTCCCTCTCCCGCTCTCTCTCTCTCTCTCTCTCTCTCTCTCTCCCGCTCTCCTCTCTCTCTCTCTCTCTCTCTCTCTCTCTCTCTGAGGCTTTTCGTGAACAGTTTGCGGATTACATATCTAAGCACACTCGAAGTCCTCCGTTGCCATCGGTGCTTTTAGGAGCCACGTGCCCCTTCATTTTCCACAAAAAACGCAGATCTACATCGGTTGTCAAATATCGCGGAAGATTGCAGCTATTCTATTCGTCAATTATTACTATACACAAAAGTACAAATGGATCTCCCACGTTCGATATGATTCTTTCCGCGTGGTTGCGACCTTTCAGTCTGCGGGGTCGAATCTTGGAATGAGGATCTTTTCATAGAGCTAGAGAACACAAAGGGGACTTCAAACGATTTTAAAAAATCATATTTCTTTTGCAATGAAAAGAAAGATAGCGAGTATGGAACTTACTGGCCCAGCGTCCAGGCATTGTCACGGACCACCATTTCTATGAATTGTTTCGTAACTTCCATTCTTTTAACTAACATTCTCATTAACCAACACTAAATATCAAGATTCGCTGTTTTGCATATATATAATGTTGGAGAAAACTTTCTTAAGTGTTTTGAAGTTGATAAAACGTTTCCATCAGTCTAGTCTGAAGACTTGCAGACTCTACTATCAAAGTCTGAAGATCTCCAGATTGCCAGACTCAAAACTCAAAGTCTATCCTTATTGACAGCTTCTAAGGACGTCAAAGAAGGCTTATCCGAAACGAAATATTTCGTTAAGAATTTGATTTTGTCGACTGAAGAAGATCTTTTGGCTGGATATAGCATGTCGGAATCCATTATTCAAATCAAGATAGATTCAAGGATTTTGGATCTGTTGATTAGCAAAATATACTTGGAATGTTCTACTTATGGAAACCTAGATCCTGATTGTATGGGCAAGTAGGATTGATGGGCTATCGTCATGTTTCTTAAATAGCTCGAAGATCTTCCTAATTGATTATGTCTAATGGGTAGATTGAAAGAATTCATTTGGTAAGTGCCAACGGGTGTGATGGCATAAATGAGTATATAAGGAAGACGTTCCAGTTGTTCGAGTGCGTGCGTGATAGAAGAATTCTAAAGTCTGAAGCTCCTTGTTCTTTGTCAATTAAACTGTTGAGCGAAATCTTATACGCAAAAGAGAGTTTATATCTTTGAGAGACCTTAAGGAAGTGTAGCAGAGTCTTTACACTATGGAATCAAGGAAAAGCTTTTCTGTAATAACTCTTTTATTCATAGTAGAATCCAGTTGGTGTGCTGTCAGTGCGGAAGAGTGGACATAGGCTTGGATTAAGTTAAACCCCTATAATCTCTTTGTTCATATTCTCTTCTCTATGCTCTTTTACTTTGATCATAACTCATTTTGTTTACAAGAAGCAAATTTCTTTTTCATAATCTATTGTTGATTAGTGTTGCACACTTATCTCGATAAATTATTTTGTACACCTATTCACCCCCCTAGGTACTCATACTAGCTTTCATAATTGGTATCAGAGCTTGTGTACTCACTTAAGTTGAAGTGTTTTACTTCGGAGTTAAAGATCCATGGCTAGTATGTTGTGGCACCCCGAAACACCCAAGGTCACCACATCTTACCAATGAAGTACCTAAGTTCCTAGGTATACATTTTTTTTTTAAACGGTCCCAGAGCATCTTATTTGCGGAAGCATAATCGAGTCTTACTAATTCCCCCTTTAATAACCATGATACAATGGCACACCACTAACCATAAGAAAAGATAAAGCCAAGACACTTTTATTTACATATTTTCATGATGGATTTTTCTTGGGTCGGTACATCAAAAGAAAGGCCAAGACTTGTAGCTACACTCGGCCATAACCCCAAAAAGAGACACTCGACCCACTATGTCTATCATGCAAGATCCCCCATCAACTAGTGTCGGCTATCATCCCAAAAAGTTGTAACTCCTACTTCTCACGCACGGGCCCTCACACCCATCCCGGTGCATCAAGCGGCGGCGGTGGCAACATCCCACGCATCACTCCGTTTCGATGAACATGAATGGATATGAACTCTTGAATGACAGGGCCCTCAGCCAAGCCCACGTCATACATCACTAAGGCGCGAACTCAAATAAATGTCAGACCAGGAATGGTGGGATAGTCGATCTCCACACACTCAACCTCCACATCCGAAGGAAGGCCGTAAAAGATGCCTCACATGACAACAGGAAGTGGCATTCTGCTAATCTGAAATGTTGGTCCCCGAAGGGGTGAGTACAGCCACTCAGCAGGTAAATGACCAATAAACCACTCAATGCATCATACAATACAATCATCACAATCATAGCATAACACATGTCATTCAAGCATCCATGCACAATTTACCTTGATATCATGCCCATGTCATCATACCACATGTACATACATCCTCATATAATCATCACCATCGTGTCATGCACTTACCATAACCATGTCATATGTACCATCATGCCATAGGTACACATATATCCATGTGCTCGCCATCATCATGTCACATGCACTCATCATCATCATATCATATGTACCATCATGCCATAGGTGCACATACATCCATGCACTTATCATCATCATATCACATGCACTCATCATCATCATGTCATACATATACCATCATGCATAATTCAATTTCAATTTCCCAATTTCATCCTTTCATTTTGGGCCGCCACATTTTTCTTTCCCGGGACCAATGTTTGCATCCCACATTTATCACTTGCACCCCACCTGGCATCGCGAGAACCCTCCGGCACAATACCTATCGGGCATCCGGCACAATACCTGCTAGGCATCTTGTACCCCAACTGGCATCACGAGGCATCCCCCGGCACAATACCTGCCATGCTTCCGGCTCCCCCACTCTCCGGGCATCTCGAAACTCCCGAGAACCCTCTGGTATTCAGCCATTTAAGGCCACCGGGCAACCGGCCTTTACCCTCTAGCCAGGCATCTCGACACTCCTGGGGCATCGTTGGCTCACACCTCCAACGGCATTCTCATTTATCATAGTTTATATTCACAATTGTGACTCAATTTCAACATGGCATCTAATGTGATGACAAACAAGATCATTTTCATCAATTTAATTCTTTTATGCATTTTCAATCATCATTATACATGCAGCAAGATACAACCAAAAATGACAATACAATCCATGGGGTCCATATAACTTAGCATAGTCCATATATCATGCATTTTTGAAATTTACTAAATTCCAGCATGCACAATTTCGGTAAACATGTAGATTAAATATCCATATGATTTTCAAAAATCATAAAATCAGGACATGTGATAGACAAGACAAAAAGATAGTAATTTCATGAAGAACACATGTTCAAAAGAGTTTCGCACAAGGAGATATAGTCCACACAAATACAGCATGTAAATTCGGATAAAGTCAGATTGCGCAGTTCTTGAAATATTTCGATTCAATTACCTGAAAGACCTCCAAAAATTATGAAATTTTACCAGGTTGTATACAAGACCTTCAGGTAGATTTTTCATGAAGGCATCTAGGCCAGATTCGTTCTAGATAATTTTCTATAGACGTTCGAAATTACTGTTCCTAGTACCGAACAGTCCAGTTTAACTATCTCCGAAATATCGAGGTTTTGTCTACTTATCTTTCTTCGTTTCCTCTGAAATTTTGATATGTTTTGCCTCAAGAGGTCCCCTAGGACTTTCATTAAGGTGTCTAAGTGAGATTCTCAAGGAATAGTCACCATATAGGTCTAACAAGTCTCGGGTGTCCAGTACCCTATTTCCAGATTTACCATCTTCAAAAGAAAATCGTTTCACTAAGCTAAAATTGCTCATTTTACCTCAAATTTGAGTATGTTAGTATTTGATATGTTCTCTACAACTTTCATGAAGAAGTCAGAGGGAGATTCTCGGTAAAAAGTAACATGCAACCCACAAAACCACCAAGTAGTCGACAAAGCTGTTCCAGATCTAGTGTCTTCGTAGGAGAAGGGTTTCACCTCTTAAAACTCAGCCTTTTTGTCTCAAATTTTAGTATGTTATACTTTGAGATGTTTTCTACAACTTTTATGAAGGAGTCGAAGTCAAAATCCAACTCGAAACACGCATGCAAGCCTCTACAAGTTTCTGGGTCAGGCGGTATACACGAAAACAGCAAGCTATTTCAAGAACAACACACTCTAGCTTCGGTTTTGCCTACCCTAAACATCCGAGATCTACCACCAAAAAATCACACATGCAAGAGCAGAATACACAACTTGCCTCTAAGATCAAGCGAACGATGGCACACGGACGGCACACGGACGGGCGAAAGGACGGCAACGGGCAAGCGAGCAGCTCCTTTTCTCTCTCGGTTCCTCTCCCTCTCTTGGTGACCCTCTCTCTCTCTCTCACTTGGACGACAGCCCCCCCTTCAACCAGCCACTCTCTCCCTCTTATTTCCCCTAAATCCCATCATTAGCAATCATGAGAAGCCACCCACAATAGCCAATGCATGGAGCCTCCCTTTTGCCACTTGGCAAGACACATGCAAGATGGGCTTGGAAGAATTGGGCCGGCCTCTCCCTTGTGGCCAACGACAGCCCATTCATGGGCTTCAATGGGCCGGCCATTTGGCCCACCAAAGTCCATGCTCTTGGGCCTAAGGCCCAAGCCTAATTAAACTCCAAATTTTTTTACTTTTACTAATTCATCTTTAATTCTTTCTTTTATGGATTTCAAGTTTTAAATTTCACATGGCCAAAATCTTGTAACATTTAATCTATAGGAATTTAGTCTATTAGGTGCATAGCCAAGAATAAATTCTTCTCATTAATTTATCATATGATACTAATTTTTAATAACTTATGAACACAATTAAATAACGCTTGGTATTAAGAGGAAATCAATGGCTAAAGCATAGACCATAGGAAATTTCATTACCTAATCATGAGCTTTAATTCATCTAGAGGTTGTCTTGAATTTTTGGGATGCCACATATGTTGGCTCCAGGATTGGTTGAAGGGCAAAGCAATACCAGATCACCTTATTTTGATGGAAAGGAATACAACATATGGAAAAACAAGATGAAGGCATTTCTAAGATCAAAGGATCCTCTGGAATGGGATGTGATAGACAAGGGAATCATTCCTAAAGTTGCATCTATCTTAGAAAGAGGAAAAGAAGCCGTTGAGTCTAGCGAAATGACTCAATAAGAGATAACCAAGAGACAAATTCTTGATGCAAAAGCAATTTATTCTTTATATTGTGCATTATCACCTACTGAATATAACAAAATATCTTCTTGTGTTATAGCTAAAGAAGTCTAGGATAGATTACACATCACCTATGAAGGAACTGATTGAGTGAAAGAAACTAGAATCAACATTCTGCTCAGTCAATACAAAGCATTCAAAATGAAATCAGGAGAATCTATCACTGACATGTTTAGTCATTTTACAGAAATCGTGAATGGTCTTGAAAATCAAGATCAACCAATTGCTAATCACATGAAAGTAAACAAGCTACTGCGTGGACTCTCCAATGATTTGAATCACATAAAGACTTCAATAAGGGAGACACAAAGAATTATGCCACTTTCTATTGATGAAGTAGTTGAGACTCTTCAGTCTTATGAAATGGAGCGAATCAATGAAGATGAAAATCCTAAAGGTAAGAAATCCATTGCATTAAAATATAATAAAGATTCTGATGTCACAGATTTTGAAGACGATATGGATGATGAAGAGCTTACACTCATGAAAAGAAGATTCAGAAAGGAGAGAAGATTTAATCCAAAGAAACAAAGTTTTCAAAAGCAATAGACTAAGTCTGTTGAGGATGATGAATCCAATAGAGATATAGTCTATTTTGAATGTAAAAAAAAAAAAAGGATACATCAGACCCAACTATCCCCTTCTAAGGAAAAAGAAAGGAAAAGTTGATAAATATCAAAAGGCACTCAAAGCAGAAACTTGGAGTGATACAGAATGTGAAGAAAGTGATGATGATTATGCTAATATTTGTCTCATGGCACACTCGGACTCAAATTCAAACTCCAAGACAAACTTAGATTCAGACAGTGAATTCGAGATCACTATCAAGAAACAAATTAAATGGTACCTGGATAGTGGATGCTCAAGGCATATGACAGGAGATTCAAATTGTTTCATAAAGCTTGTTCAAGTTAATGGTGGAAATGTTTCCTTTGGAGGAAACAACAAAAGAAGAATTGTGGGATATGGAACTGTAAAGATTGGAAACCTCATGATCAGTAATGTTTTCTTAGTGAAAGGGCTCAATTACAACTTGCTAAGTATTAGTCAACTGTGTGACACCGGTTTCAAAATCAACTTTCAAGAAGGAATATGTTCAGGAACTAGTAAAGACTCCTCTTAGTCTTTCACGGGTCGAAGACATGGAAATATCTACCTCTTGGATGTCAAACCAGATGAAACCCAATGTCTAATCTCAATTCAAGAAGAAGCAAACTTATGGCACAAAAAACTTGGGCACATCAACATGAAGCAAATAGCCAAAATTTAAGCAAAGAAGCTTGTTCGTGGACTACTCAATCTGTCATATCAAAAGTCTGATCTATGCACACCATGTGTATTGGGAAAACAGGTGAGAAACTCATTCAAACCAATAAATCAGGTTTCCATTAATCGTATACTGCAGCTTATTGCATATGGATCTCTTTGGACCAACCAGAACTCAAAACATTGAAGGTAAGAAATACTGTTTAGTGATTGTGGATGATTATTCATGGTTCACTTAAGTATATTTCCTGGCAAGTAAGTCTGAAACATTTTCTTATTTTACAAAGTTTGCTAAAAATGTCCAAAATGAGAAAGGGTATGTTATTTCAAGTATACGGACAAATCATGGAGGTGAATTTGAAAATCAAGACTTTACAAAATTCTATGATGAATCTAGTTTTCAGCATGTGTTCTCTTCTCCATATACTTCAGAGCAAAATGGAGTCGTGGAAAGAAAGAATAGGTTGCTTCAAGAAATGGCTAGAACTCTTTTAATTGAAAGTAACATCTTTTCATGTTTTTGAGTTGAAGCAGTTTCTACAGCATGTTATATTATTAATAAAGTCTTTCTAAGGCCTATTCTGGAGAAAACTCCCTACGAGTTATTCGAAGGAAAGAAGCCCATTATTTCATATTTTCATGTGTTTAGATGTAAATATTTTATATTGAAAAATGCAAATGATCGAGTTGGTAAGTTTAAGGAAAAATCAAATGAAGGTATTTTCTTTGGATATTCCATCACAAGCAAAGCTTACAGAGTTTACAATAAGAAGACACAATCTGTGGAGGAATCAATGAATGTCAAATTCTAAGATTATATGCAAAATCAATCGATTCAAACTCATCTTGAAGAATCTGAACCTACTCTAGACTCTACAAAGTCTAAATCTCCAGAAGCAATTCAACCTTCAGAAGACGAGCAACAAATGATCAATGAAGATTTAAATGAGGAAAAAGATCAACAGTCTATCAAATCAACCAGCAACTGGAAGCATAAGTCCAGTCATCCCAAAGATCTCATTATTGGTGATATTAATGAAGGAATTCGCACAAGATCCAAAAGGCGCGAAGAGTCTAGTGTTGTGGCTCTTATTTCTGAAATAAAACCCAAGAGCATAAAAGAAGCTTTAATTGATGAAAGTTGGATTGAAGCTATGCAAGAACTCAGGCAGTTCAACATCAATGATGTCTGGGAATTGACTCCTAAACTGAAAAGTAAAACCATTATTGGAGCTAAATGGGTTTTCAGGAACAAAATGAATGAGAAAGGAAAAGTCGTAAGAAACAAAGCAAGACTCATGGCCAAGGGATATAAACAAGAAGAAGTGATAGACTATAATGAGACTTATGCACCAATAGCAAGGTTAGAAGCAATTAGATTATTACTTACTTTTGCTTGTCATAAGAATTTTAGGTTATTCCAAATGAACATCAAAAGTGCCTTCCTAAATGGATTTATCCAAGAGGAAGTCTACGTGGAACAACCATCCGGTTTTGAAGACCTAAAGAAAATAGACTCTATATTCAAACTGAAAAAAGTTTTATATGGTTTAAAGCAAGCATCTCGAGCTTGGTACGATAAATTATGTAAGTTTTTAATTCAAAATGGTTTTATCAAAGGTAAAGTAGATACTATATTGTTTATCAAAAGAGAAAGCAAAAGTTTTCTACTTGTTCAAATTTATGTTGATGATATTATTTTTGGATCTCCTCATGAAAATTTGTGCAAGAAATTTTCTAAACCTATGCAGGATGAGTTTGAAATGAGCATGATGGGTGAGCTAACATTCTTTCTCGGGCTTCAAGTGAAACAACTGAAGGAAGGAATCTTTATTCGTCAAGAAAAATATGCTAAAGAACTTCTCAAAAAGTTTGGACTAAAAAATTGCAAAAAGACTGACATACCAATGTCAAGTTCCTTGAAGCTGGACAAGGATGAAGAAGGAAAGAAAGTAAACTAGAAATTATACAGGAGTACATTGGTTCACTTCTTTATCTAACTGCTTCTAGACCTGACATTTTGTTTAGTATTTGTATTTGTGCCAGATTTCAATCAGATCCTAAAGAATATCATTTAAGTGCTGCGAAGCATATTATCAAGTACATTGCCTCAACTTCAAAATTAGATCTCTGGTATCCTAAAGAATGAGACTTCACTCTTCTTAGATACTCAGACGTAGACCTAGTCAGTTGCAGAGTTGATAGAAAGAGCACCTCGGGCACCTGTCAACTACTTGGAAGCAGGACAGTATCTTGGTTTTCAAAGAAGTAAAGTGCAGTAGCTCTTTCTACGGCAGAAGTAGAGTATGTAGCTCTTGGAAGTTATTGTTCACAAACTCTATGGATAAAACAATAGCTGAGAGATTTTGAAATTGAAGATTCATGTACTGAGATCAAATGTGACAACACTAGTGCAATCAATCTCACCAAGAATCCGATTCTTCATTCAAGAGCAAAACATATAGAGATTCGACATCATTTCATTAGAGATCGTATTCAAAATGGAGAATTTTCGATACAGCTTTATTGATTAAAAGAATCAACTGGCGGATATATTTACAAAGCCTTTGGAGAAAAATCAATTTGAAATTATTCATTCCAGACTCAATATCTTAAAGTTTGAGAAAGTTCAGATTCAACACTGAAAGTCTAAAAGCTCTCAGTCTCGAACAATCAAGATCTACGACTATAAGTTATTTCTATTTTAGAAATTTATTTCTCGGATCAAATCTTGAAAAGGTATGATCATCCGAAATTGATTAGTGTTATTTCCCAATTTTCATGATTATTGCAAACCTACATTTTCGGAAAACCGTGCTCATAAGCCCTCTTTTACCTATAAGCTATACCGTGCTTTGAAGAGGAATGGTACTCCGTTGAACTATATTAATGAATTTCTTAAGGACAAAGGGTATAGAAATGAAACTTTCTTCTTACGCACCATGGAACGTTTGGAATTGCCCCTACAGGGTTGGCGAAAGAAGCTTTAGCGAATATCCCAAGTGATCCACGGGTTTGAGGGTTGAATCAACCAGATGGGAATGATGATGATAAATTGTACAATCAGTTTAAACCTAGAATGGGTGTTGCAGTGAAAATCCGAAGCAAAAAAACGAATTTATTTCGATCGGAGGAACACAAGCAACTGTACTCTAAGTTGCTGAAGCTTGGGGTAATAAACCCTAGAAGTGTGGACTTTGACTTTTTTAATTCTGTGAATGTCAATCTGAGGGGAAAATTTAGTCTTCTTCAACTCGAACAGTTTTGTTCTGAATCTACAGAAGCTTATGCTGAACTTGCTACTTATTTCTATTCGAATCTCAGTTTCTTGTATGCGAATAGATTCTCTTTTAGTGTTCGAGATCAGGACTATGTGGTTGACATGAATATGTTGGCTGATGTGATTGGGGTTGAAAGAGGGAGATATCAACCTATCAGTGTGTTTATTGCTCGTGCAACGTTGAAGCTTGTTCAGGATAGAAGGACGGAAGGAAAGATTTCCTATTTGAGAATGAATGCGTCCAACATTTTGCTTCACAAGATAGTGATTAACTGTCTTAGACCAAAATCAACCTCAAAGACCGACGTTTCAAACTCGGAAGCAAAGTTGATGTACGCCATCAATGCTGGTAAGAAATTCTCTCTTCCATACACTATTATATTCCACATGTACAGGGCAGTGGTGAAGGATAAGGGTCAACTTCTTCACCCAGCTCTTGTGACCAAGTTATTCAGACATTTGAACGTTCAGCCTCCCCGGATTCTTTATGTTCAAACGTGCGATCAAATGGTGGTGAGACTAAGAATGGTCTCAAAAATGCGTTTGAAGGAACTTACCAAGGCTCTGGAACAATTCAAAGAGAAAACCCCTGTCAAAACTCATTCAATCTCTTTCGTGGCAAAGCGAAAAGGGAAGGAGCTCATGGTTGCTCCATCCAAGAAAAGAAGAGCACTCATCATTGAGAATGAAGAGAATGAGGATGATGTCACCATTTCTACAATGGCACTGAAGAACTTGAATCGTTCTATTCCAGAATCGACGGAGAGACGGGAAAAAGACAAGGATGAGATAGAACAGAGGACTGGAGAGAGAGAAGATTTGGAGAAAGAAGCAGAGGAGGAAAGAATTGAAGAAGAAGAAGCAGAGCATGAGGAACACTTTTCTCCACTTGGAGGCATGGAAATAAGGGGGATCCTGAGAAAAGAGGAACGTCCTCATTCCCTGCCACTAATGAAGGAGTAAGTCATTCTCCAACAGATCCAGAAGACATCTATGCCACTCAATTTCCTGAGGAGGGACATGAGGTTTCATCGCCCAATCTGCGTGATCGTGCTAAATGCCATCATTTACCAATACTCCATCTGATCGTGCAGAAGCAAGTACTCAGACAGACAATTCCGTAGACTTTCGCAGAATTCTTGATGTTTTTTGGGAAATGCGAAGCCAGATTTATGCTCTGGGATGTGAAGTACAGAACTTGCAAAATGCAAGTCAAACCTCTTCAATTTCTTTGCATGATCAGATCAATGCCCTTGTTATTCAAGTTCAAGCAAATGCTAAGGGTGAAGATGTGGCGTAACTAAAGGAGGATTTGAAGAAGCTGGAAGGGATTGTCCAGTCAATGGGAGATTTCCAGCTTGTTTGTGTTCCCAAGCTATCTTAAAGCCATTCTCTTTTCATCTCTACCTTTTTAATGATGACAAAAAGGGGGAGAGATGTGGTGCAACTTTGATTTTAAACTTTGAACTCACTTTTTTGAATTTTTATGTCGATTATGTTTGATTGACTTGACTTTTGTGTTTGGTTGTTTGGATTTGGACTAGATTTGGATTTGCCTATTTGAACATTTGTTTATCTTAAGCACTATCGATATCTCATGGCATTTCTCATTTACAAAACTAACATACTTTATGTTGATGCAGATTCTAATGATATCTTTATTAAGGCATTTATCTTTTGTGAGATATCATTGTTTGCTTGAGTAATGTTTTACAGGTCAAAGTTATCCAAATTTGCAAGAAAGTTTTGTCACCATCAAAAAGGGGGAGATTGTTGGAGAAAACTTCCTTGAATGTTTTGAAGTTGACAAAACGTTTCCATCCGTCTAGTTTGATGACTTGTAGACTCTACTATCAAAGTCCGAAGACCTTCAGATTGCTAGACTCAAGACTCAAAGTCTATCCTCATTGACAGCTTCTAAGGACGTCAAAGAAGGCTTATCCAAAATGAAGTATTTCGTTAAGGATTTGATTTTGTCGACTGAAGAAGATCTATTGGTTGGATATAGCATGTCGGAATCCGTTATTTAAATCAAGATAGATTCAGGGATTTTGGATCCGTTGATTGACGAACTATACTTAGAAGGTTCTACTTATGAAAACCCAGATCCTGATTGTATGGGTGAGCATGATTGACGGGCTATCATCGTATTCCTTAAATAGCTTGAAAATCTTCCTAATTGATTTTGTCCAACGGGTAGATTGGAAGAATTCTTTTGGTAAGTACCAACGGGTATAATGGCATAAAGGAGTACATAAGGAAAACATTCCAGTTGTTCGAGTGCATGTGCGATTGAAGAATTCTAAAGTCTGAAACTCCTTGTTCATTGTCAATTAGACTGTTGAGCGAAATCTTATACGCAAAAGAGAGTTTATATCTTTGAGAGACCTTAAGGAAGTGTAGCAGAGTCTCTACACTGTGGAATCAAGGAAGAGCTTTTCTATAATAACTCTTCATATTGGAATCCAAGCGGTGGGCTGTCAGTGCGAAAAAATAAACGTAGGCTTGGATTAAGCCGAACCACTATAATCTCTATGTTCATGTTCTCTTCTCTACGCTCTTTTACTTCAATCATAACTCGTTTTGTTTACAAGAAGCAAATTTCCTTTTCATAATCTATTGTTGATTAGTGCTGCACACTTATCTCGAGAAATTGTTTTGTACACCTATTCACCCCCTCTAGGTACTCATACTAGCTTTCACATATAAAATGGGTAAAATACGCACAAGACTGAGTTGCCTATTATGCTCATGCACGACTTGCTTTGATGTCACTTTGGCAAACCTCTTTTGCTTCTATATGAGGGCTATTGCTTTTGGCCAAAGTGTCTTATTAGTGTCCTTCCTCTTGTAAAAGCATCTTGCATGATAACGCAATCATTTATGCCTAGTGGTCTTAAGTATGCTTGTATTATTGTAATAGCGTGTTTATACCGTTACAATATCATCATCGGCTTCATCTAGGGATAAGTACACTAATTGTGCCATAAGTTGTGTACGGTGCTTATTTTGGTGCCAAAAGTTTCCATCAGATCATTTAAATGCCAAAAAATTTGAAAAACGCTCACTTTGGTGCCGACGCCGATCTGATCGGCCGGAAATCTGACGTGGCCTTTTTTTATTAATTTCTTATGCTGATGTGGCTCGCCGAAGTTTCCATTAGATCACTTAGGCCTTCAAACGATGTCTTTTTAGCATCCAAACACCAAAACGATGCCGTTTTATGTCTTTCCCCCAAATTCAAAACCCTAAATCCCCAAACAACGCCGTTTTGTGTCGTCTTCTTCCCCGAGCATATTCGTCTTCTTCCCTGAACAGATCCAGCAACACCAACAGCACCAAACCAACAACACTAGCAGCGGAGAACCAGCAACACCAGTAATTTTCCAGAAAAGAAACCACGCATTCACCTCCGCCCTCCCCCAGTAGTTTTCCCCCATTTTTAATCACCTTATCAACCTTTCAAATCCCCGAATCTCAACCTCACTACCGCCTTTTCGCAAGAAATATCGTTGGATGCAGAGGAAACGCGAGCTCAAAGAATCCCCAGAAACACGAGCGATCCGACCAATGGTAGCCACGAAGATCTGGAACGCCACGGAAGTTGTCAGCGAAGCCAGCTGCTACGAAGGCGGCAGCCGTGGCCCCGCCATCCCCTCCTCCACCCTCATCGTCGACACCTCCCTCTTTCTCGGGATTTTCTGTTCGTTTTTTTTTCTTTCTTTCTTTTGTCTTGCTGTGGCAAGCAACTACAATGGAGGTTGAGGGATGACGGCTGAGCGAAGGTGGCCGAGGGACGGCGGCCAAGTGACGGTGGCTGAGGGACAGCGGCTGAGCGACGGTGGACGAGCAATGGTGGACAAAAAAAACCCTAATTTCAATCTCCAAATAAAATTAACAAAACGGTATCGTTTTTGTGAGGGTATCCACATAGGACGACAAAACGACGTCGTTTAAAAGGCTTCTCGATTTTTTTTTAAAAAATATAAAAGCCACGTAATCATTTTGGCCGGAATCTGTCGTTGGTGGCACCAAAGTGATCGTTTTTCCTCCGATTTGGCACTTAAGTGATCCGGGGGAAACTTTTGGCACCAAAGTGAGCGTCGTACACAACTTATGGCACCATTAGTATACTTATCCCGCTTCATCTATATAAAGGTTACTTCCGTAAGAAGTTAGAACAAGATTAGTGTTTAGAAAATCTCTTTTATATGCAATTCCTTAATGGCCTTCTCAACACTTTCTCTTCTTCCTCAAACTCTAATGTTAGTAAGAAGCTTAGGTTTATACTGTTAGTTCAATACGATAAGTCGGTTCCACAAATATAACCTTCATTCACCACTCTATGGATCTAGTGAATTAGAAAGTTTCTAAACTTGAGAGCCTTATAATTGATCATATATGAAGATTAAGAGGCAGTTCCATTGAAAGGCTGAGAGAAGGGCCATGTGTTGTGAGATAGCATAAGCATCTCAAGAATCATTAGCTTATGTTGTAGCCCCATCATGGTATCAAAGACAGCTTCATTTAGATTGGGCTAAGATTATAACTCTGTGAAATAAAATGTGTCTATACTAAGAGAAAGAGCCATTTCATCATGACTGAATCCATGGAAAATACCACCGCTATATGTGTCAATGCCCTTGTTATTTAGACTCTCCAATTAATTCCATTATGTAAATCGAATTCCTCTAAGATTGATTATTTTTATGAGGTTTTCTACCTCAATAAAGATTACCACTTCTCAACTTTCTCTTGAAATCCTTATTCCTCCTTTGACAAGCCTACTTCCTTCTCTCCCATCAAATCCATCAAAAAAATGATCCACCACACTGGAAGTTTAAAAATTCAGCGAACCAATACCTCCTTTTTTTTCATAAAAAACAAATACCTCATTTCAATCTGTTAAATGATATCTCAAATTTAAGCCTGCCAATTAAACATGGCCCATAACACACAAATAAATGAGGTCCAAGTTGGACTTTAGTGAAATCTTAGAGTTGGTTATTTTTTCCTGCCAACGTTAATTCTATTTGCTTGTGTAGAAGAAAGAAGCATTATAAGGGTTCTAACATTAATTTCTTTAACTGTGACAAACTGCTCATGGGCTTCATTTAAGTTTGGGCGTAGGAGAGAGATTTGTTCTTCAGTCACAAATCATGTGAGGGATATGTATCTATTGAAAATAAATGAGATGTTATATTTTTTATGAGGTGGCAGCGGAGACGACAACTCCCGTCAAATGCCATGTCTCCGTAGACATTTAGACCCTGACATTTATTGAAGAGGGTCCACTAGCAATGATGGAGACACCTTGCTTTGCTACTATGAAAGGATTATAGTTTTCTGAAGACATGAAGAGGAAAGCCATTAACGATAAAAGGAAAAGTCCAAATCATTATTTTATTGGAGTGGTCTCTTGTACAGGTGAACATGGTCCGAGTTGAGTTGGTCTACCTCCTAACCCTATGACCAACCCACATAGTGCTGATCCTCAATTTTTGTGACTGAGAACCGACCTTATTGAGTTTGGGATCGAGGACCGGACCAACCTAGTGGATTCAGTCCTATTCTAAGGTGACCCATGACCAACTAATAATTTTTCATTTCATTTTTTGTACTCCTTGAAAATGCAATTGAGGACTGGATTGACCCAATGGGTTCGATCCGGTTCTAGGGTCAACTCGGGACTAACCAATAATTTTTTTTATTTCATTTTTTGTACTCCTTAAAAGGGCAACCGAGGACCTGGACAAACCCAATGGGTTCAATAATGAGCAAGGTCAGCTAAGAAAAGCAAGCAATGAAGGTCAAGTGAGGTGAGCATCGAACAGAGTGAGCATTTAGTGTTGAGTGGGAGCAACAAGCCAAGTGAGCATCAAGCGGCAAGCAACACGAGTGACCCAAAGTGAGTGAGGCGAGTGTAGAGTGGTGAGTAGAGAAGTTGTTTCTTTCAATTTTGGCAAATTGAAGACTAAGAGGACAAATAAGACAAAAGAGAATAAGTACTAGAAGAGGATGCCATAAGGAGCTATTTATGTCATTTTGGACGCCATGATGACTCCTCACAAAATGATTTTCCTCTTTCATAAATTATGACTATTGACGCCATAAAAGACATTAAAAATCTACGTTTTTTAAGAACAATGTAAAATTACTTAAACTCCTCACTAAATAGTTATTTAATGTTGTTGAGACGTTTATTACGGTTGGTCCGGGTTGGACCAACCGTAAACTCCCAAAACTGGGGACCAACCCGCATAGTGCAAGTCTAGGAACCTAGGACCAATGACCGACCCAGTCTCTCTAGGAACCGGACTAGGACCAACAGGGTTGGGCTAGTTTAGGGTTAGTCCAGGGTTAACTCTAGACCGATGCTCACCCCTAGTCTCTTGTCCTTTTGTTATCTTATGCTTTCTTCTATTTATCCAACTAGAAGGGACCCTCCTCTTTGGCGGATCGGAAGATTTGTGCAGAAAACACCGTAGACATAAGGTGTAATTTTTAAATTAAAAACAAAATACTCGAGTGTATGAGACATTATTATCATGTAATTCTTTGATTAATTAGTAGATTATTTGTAGTTGGCTCTCTCTAGGATCAAATCATATAAATCTCTTGTATCTATTATTATTCTTTGATTAATTAGTGAATTAATCAGGAGATTTGTGTTGAAAACACCATGGACATAAGGTGTAATTTTAAAATTAAAAAAAAAATACTTGAGCGTATGAGAGATTGTTATCGGGTAATTCTTTGATTAATTAGTGAATTATTTGCAGTTTGCTCTCTTTATAGACGTAGATATCGATACTTGGATCGAATCATATAAATCTCTCGTATCTTTTCTTATTCCTCCTTTTATATCTCTCTTGATTTATGTCGCTCATGATATTAAGATTTTGGCAGCTTCCACATTAAAATATTTCAACAATTGGAATTCAAGCTGAGGTTTTGCAATTATGTTTAGAGGGAAAGTAGAAATTGAGAAATCTAATGAAATGAATAATTTTGGGTTGTGGAACACTAATATACATGCGCTATTAACAACCTAAGGTTTAGCCAAGGCGTTGGATGGCAATGATAAGTTGCCGAAAGCAATGAAACATACCAATAAAAATGAGCAAATGGAGAGGGCGAAGAGTATAATCTTGTTGAACCTATAGGATGAGGTGTTAATAGAGGTGGCTAAAGAGAAGCATGCTGCATATTTGTGGGTAAAACTTCAAGCCCTCTATGTAACAAAGGGTTTGAATAATCGCTAATTTTTGTTGAAGATGATTGTTCAGTTCCAATTTACTGAAGATACATCTATTAGAGTCCACTTAAATGAATTTAACAAACTAATGATGGATGTGAAGAACATTAGTGAGATCCCAACCAATGAAAAGAAGGCATGACATTGTTAGCGTATCCACCAAAGTTATGGGAGCATTTTACCAACTCGCTATTATAAGGGCATACTATGATTACCACAAAAGAAGTGAATTTTGCGTTGTTCTCTAAAGACTGATGAGAGAGTTGTGTGGTGACAATCAAGAGTACAATGTAATGCGAGAGCCAATGATATGAGGTAGAGATACACATTGGAGGCCCATCAATAGAGGTAAAAGCATATCAAAGTGGTAACACAAAAAGTTCAAGGGTCACATGAAGTATTTCAAGTATTATAAGGACTATCCAAAGTTAAGAAATAAAGGCGAAGAGCAAGATTCCTCAAGCAGTGTGACGAATGTAGCCAAGGAGAGCATCAATGATGCCATGGTTGTTCTTTGTGACTGGTTCATCAAGAGATGGGTAGGTGCTAGATTTTGTGTGTTCCTATCACATGACTCCTCATGGGAACTATCTCCCTAATTACAATATTACAAATGGTGTTAAGAGTTCTTATGGGGAATGACACAACTTGCTTGGTTGTTTGAAGTTCGAATTTGAATGTATGAGCATAGAGTTTACACTGATAGACATGAGGCATGTACCGAAACTTAAGAAGATGAGTAGGTACTAGATTACATGAGTTCCTATCACATGACTCCTTTTAGGAACTAACTCACCACTTATAATACTACAAATGATAGTTGAGTTCTTATGGGGAACAACATAGCTTGTTTGTTTGTGGGAATAAGAATAGTCTAAATTCGGATGTACAATGGCATAGAGCGCACATTGATAAATGTGAGGTTGTGGCATCCCAAAATTTCATGACAACCCCTGGATATACCATGAACCATGATTAGGTAACGGAAGTGCCATTTGATTTTGTATTAGCCATTAAGTTGACAAATTTCAATTAATTTAAGGCCAAGCATTGTAAAGGATGATTGCTTGGATGGAGATGTATCTTCAAGTGACCCAAGAATTTATTAAAGTGCAAATTGATATAGAAATCTTATTCTTGGTGGTGCACTTTTTAAGTAGAATTCTATTGATTTAAATTATAAATTTTTTGGAGCTTATAAGTTGAAAATTAGAAGTTTATTTAAATAAGGGTTAAATGGAATAGGAATAGGAGAGGGTGGGCTGATTTTTAGGCCCAAAAGCCCGTCCAAAACCAACCCACGCAACCCCCCATTCGGGGACCAAGGCTGGCCCAAGCCCAACCAAATGAAAGCCCAAGATTGGCCCAAGAAGAAGGCCCATCAGCCTTGCATGTAATCGTACAAGTGGAGGCACGCCCATTGCATGGACGTGCAAAGTGTCTTCATACTTGGGGCCACTTGTCACTTGCATGCAAAACCTAATGATTGTGTTTAGGGGGAAATAAAAGGGAGAGTGACCGGTTATTGGGGGGGGGGTTGTCGTCCAAGCAAAGAGAGGGAAAGAGAGCTACCGAGAGAGTGAGAGAGGGAAACCGAGAGAGGAAGAGGGAGGCTGTGCGAAGAAGAAGGAAGAGAGTTCATCCACCGTTCGTTGCTGCTTTGCCTCTGTTTGCTACTGTTTTGTGCTTGAATCTAAGGCAAGTTGGGATCTATATTCTACTCTTGCATGTCGTGTCTTGCTTGTGTGTTTGAATGGTGGTGAATCTCGGATGTTTAGGGTGTGAGAAACCGAAGCTTGAGTGTGTTGTTCTTGAAAATGTGTTCTGTTTTCGAGTGTGCCACCTGACCCAGAATTTTGTAGAGGCTTGTATGTGGGTTTCGAGTCAGATTTTGGCTTCGAATTCTTCACGAAAGTTGTAGAAACATCTCAAAGTATAACATACTAAGATTTGGGACAAAATGGATGAGTTTTAAGGGGTGAAATGCTTCCTCTACGAAAACGCCAGATCTGAAACTGTTTTGTTGACCTCTTGGTGGTTTTGTGGGTTGCATGTCACTTTTTTACCGAGAATCTCACTTCGACTACTTCATGAAAGTTGTAGAGAACATCTTGAAGATTAACATACTCAAATTTTAGGTAAAACGAGCAAGTGTAGCCTAGTGAAACGATTTTCTTTTGAAGACAGCAGATCTGGAAGTATGGTACTGGACTCCCGAGACTTCGTGGACTAAATGGTGGCTAGCCTTTGAGAATATTACCTTGATCTCTTAATAAAATTTGTAGGAGACCTCTTGAGGCGAAACATATCAAAATTTCAGAGGAAACGAAGGAAGATAAGTAGGCTAAACCTCGATTTTTCGGAAGATAGCTAAACTGGACTGTTCGGTACTAGGAACAGTTGCTTCGTCCATCTATAGTTAATTATCTAGAGCGAATCTGGCCTAGATGTCTTCATGAAAAATCTACCTTAGGGTCTTCACTATAACCTGGTAAAATTTCATAATTTTTGGAGGTCATTCGGGTATTTTAATAGAAATATTTCAAGAACTGCGCAATCTGATTTTATCCGAATTTTACATGCTGTATTGTGTGAGCTATATATCTTCTTGTGTGAAGCTCTTTTGGGCATGTGTTCATGGAATTGCTACCTTTATGTCTTGTCTATCACACGTTCTAATTTCATGATTTTCAAAGATCAGATGGATATTTAATTTACATGTTTTCCGAAATTGTGCAAGCTGGAATTTGGTAAATCTCAAAAAAGGTCGTGATGTATGGATTATTCTATGTTGCATGGACCCCATGGATTGTATTGACATAAGTGATTGGATCCTGCTGCATGTATGTTGATGATTGGAAATGCATATATAAACCAAATGATGAAAATGATCTTGTTTGCCATCACATTATATGCCATGTTGAAATTGAGCCACAATTGTGAATATAAATTATGATAAATGAGAATGCCGTCGGAGGTGTGAGCCGATGATGCCTCGGGAGTGTCGAGATGCCTGGCTAAGGAGTGCTGAATGCCCGGTGGCCTTAAATGGCATAATTCCGGAGGATCCTCGGGAGTTTTGAGATGCCCGATGGTATACGGTACGTAATTCTAGAGGAGGGGGGATCCTGGTGGTATGTCGATACGTAATTCCGAAAGCCCTAGAGGTTTGTGCTCGGGGGGATGCCCCGTGATGCTAGTTGGGATGCGAGATGCCTGGCCAGGGAGTGTAAATGCCGATGCCCAATTGTATCTTGAATACATGCCCGGAGGTTCCTCATGATGCCAATTGGGATACGAGATGCCCGGAATGTGGGATGCTGGATGCCCGGTTGTATCTTGGATACATGCCCGAAGGTTCCTCGTGATGCCAGCTTAGGTGCAAGCGATAAATGTGGGACACAAATATTGGTCCCGGGAAAGAGAAATATGGTGGCCCAAAATGAAAGAATAAAATTGGGAAATTGAAATTGAATTATGCATGGTATGGCAACATGTATGCATGAGTGCATGATGATGAGTGCATGGATATATGTGAACCTATGGCATGATGGTACATGTATGACATGATGATGGTGAGTGCATGGATGTATGTGCACCTATGCCATGATGGTACATGTGTGACATGATAATGATAAGTGCATGGATGTATGTGCACCTATGGCATGATGGTACATGTACGACATGATGATGGTGAGTGCATGGATGTATGTGCACCTATGGCATGATGGTACATGTATGACATGATGATGGTGAGTGCATGGATGTATGTGCACCTATGGCATGATGATGATGAGTGCATGGATGTATGTGCACCTATGGCATGATGATACATGTATGACATGATGATGGTGAGTGCATGGATGTATGTGCACCTATGGCATGATGGTAAATGTATAACATGATGGTGAAGGTTATATGAGGATGTATGTACATGTAGTGTGATGATATATGCATGGCTTCAAGATAAGTTATGCATGGATACATGAATGACATGTGTTATGCTATGATTGTTATAATTGTATTGTGTGATGCATTGAGTGGTTTATTGGGTCCTTTACCTGCTGAGCGGCTGTACTCACCCCTTTAGGGACCAACATTTCAGACTAGATAAGATATCTCTACTGCCACTGCCACCAGTAGATGGATCGGGTGGTTGTATATGACCGCAAGGAGGAGGATAGCAAATGAAGAAACTTTTAGACATCGACACTGATCGATGGACTTTAAGTATATGACTGTTGGAGGAAATGTCGATCATCTTTTGAAGTGTAGCAGAGTATAGAAGACTACGGCATTTTGATGTACCAAAGAATGATGTCCATCTGGTTTAAGTAAATAAAATTGTACGGTTTTTACCTATAAATGTTTAGTTGGTGTGCATCGTTTTCTATAGGGAAGGGAGTTAATGGATGTGCTTCTGCTATATGAATTACGCAAGGGACCGATCAAAAAAAAAAATGTAAACCCCCAAATTATATGGACCCACTGTAATTGAAATGGAATCAGAGTGACATGTGATTAGGAAAAGAAGAAAGGAAAGTGGACTGTGGTGATCCGAACGATTCAGGGGCCATCGAGGGGTGCCACAGAGGCATGTAGTGGAGCTCAAGAAGAACCTTATTTCTCTACGGATGCCTAATGACATTGGTGCAAGTATACCACTAAGGGTGGAGTGTTAAAGATCTCTTGAGGTACCATAAGAATGATGAATGAAAAAGTAAAAAAAAAAAAAAAAGGTAATTTTCTTTCATTTACTAGAAAAAAAAATTGTGACAGGTTTTGGTGAAGTTTCATCAAGTGAGTCATACAAAGTTGACTCAATTATAGCATATGCGATTGGGGCACACGAATGAGACAGGTGTGACTATGCTAAGTGAGAAGGGGGTTATTGAAAGGTCATAAGACAAGGGAGTTGGACCTATGAGAGCAATACATCTTTGAGAAGTAGCATAGGATAAAATTCAGAACAACTAATCATTTAACTAAGCAACCAATTCAAACGTCTAGGGTCGTCTCTACTATTTTATTTTAAAGGAGGTGCCTAATATATATTGACATCATTGACATTTTTTCAAAAAAGGTGCGGTTATACTTCCTAAAGCACAAATTTGAGATGTTCAATCAGTTTAAGAAATTTAAGGAATTGATTAAAAAGCAGTCAACTAGATAGATCAAGTACCTAAGCAATGGCATGGATTTCTATGGTAATGATTTTACCAAATTTTTTAGAAAGGAGATTGTGAGACACCACACAATTCTCAAGACATCATAGTAGAATGGCATTGTCGAATGGAAGAGCGGAACTCTACTTTAGCTTGCTTGGTGCGTGCTTTCGCATGCAGGACAAACAAGTAATTTTGGGACAAAGTGATAAACATGATCTATTACCTAGTTAATCAATTTGTATCATCTACTATCAAGTCGGAGACTCCTAAGGAAGCATGGTTGAGGAAACCTATTAACTGAATTACAAGTATTCAAATTTCCTGCATATGCTCATACAAATGATGGTAAGATTGACCAAAGGTTGAAGAAGTGCATATTTATGGGTTATGCACAAGAGGAGAAAGGCTACTGGCTATGGTGCACATATTCCATATCGCTTGGTTTCCAGTAATTAGAGACATTATCTTCAGAAAATTGATATGCTTCAAAAGATGAATTTTACTAGCAAAGCAAATGGATCATGATGTCGGTAGTGAGGTGGAGTTTCAAGTGGAGCCTCTAGAGACCTTAGAGGTAATGGAGACTAAGATTGCAAGTCGGTGATACAAAACAGCTAATAGAGCCACATCATACTATAGCCATGAGCAGATAGAGTGTAATTTAAACCACCGGTACGTTACGATTATTCTTATATTGCTTAGGGATAAGTGTTATAGAAGTCCTAAAACTTGTCATGAAAATGCAATTGAGTCCTAAAACTTGCAAAAAATGCAATCAAGTCCTAAAACTTGTCAAATTATTTCAATCGAGTCCTAAAATTAACATCGTCAGCTTTTTTAATGGAAAATATTAACGTGGCGCCGACATGACGTTTAAAATAAATTTTTTAATTTTAGTGTGGCTTTTTTTAAATTTTTTTATTTAAATTAGATTTAAAAATTAGAAAAAAAAAAACTGAAATTTATTTTAAAAACAAAAAAATTAAAAAAAATGGTCGGTGATGGTCGTCGGCCCTAGGCGGGGGTCATCGACCCTCGCCTGGCCGAGCGAGGCCTCGCCAGCCCTAGGCGAGGGCCAGCGACCCTCGCCAAGCTCAAGCGAGGGTGCCTAGATCTGGGCACACCGGCCCTTACGGAGGGCCGGCGGCTGTTGCCCACCTTGGGCGAGTCATTGCCTACCCTCATAGAGGCCCGGCAACCATTGCCCGCCTTAGGCGACGTCTCGCCAGCCATGAGCACCCTCACCCGAGCTTGGTGTTGGGCGGCGGCCAAGCTAGCCATTTTTTTTTTGAACTATTTGGTTTTTTAAATAAATTTTAACTTTTCTTTTCTAATTTTAAATATAATTTAAATAAAAATAATTAAAAAAAGCCATGTGGACTTAAAAAATAATTACAAAAAAAAAAGCCATTTGGACTTTAAAAAATAAATTAAAAAAGCCACGTTAGCATTTTCCATCGGTAAATTTGACGGTGTTAAGTTTAAGACTCGATTGAAATAATTTAACAAGTTTTATGACTTGATTGCATTTTTGCAAGTTTTAGGACTCAATTGCATTTTTGTGACAAGTTTTAAGACTTCTATTACACTTATCCCTGTTACTTATATATTGAATGTAGGTGATGAGATAGAGACAAATGAGCCTTTGTTTAACTCTCAGCTAATGGTTGGTATTGAGTCATCTTAGTGGCTAGAAGCTTTGAGCAAAGAGATTGAATCACTCCATCGGAATCAAACATGTGAATTCATCAAACTACCCAAAAGATAGAAAATTGTCGAGTGCAAGTTAGTCTACAAATGAAATGAGGGAAATCCCGTTGTCAATGTAGTGAAAAATAAGGCAAGACTTATTGCAAAGGGTATACTCAGCAAGAGGCCATTAACTAAAATAATGTGTTCTCTCTTTTGTAAGACATATTTCTACTTGTGTATTACTTGGCTCATTTGCTAGATAATATCTCAAGTTAGAGCAACTAGATGTCATTCTTCATCATTTCTCCAATAGTGGCTTCAACAAGTATATATGCACCTCCACTTTGGTGCTATTAACCTTGCACTTGACTTTCATGGTCATAAAGGTCTCTCAGTAGCAACCCTTGTAGCATGACTTTACACTTGGTTTCTTGAGTACCAACATGCATGTATTAGAATAATCGAAACCACTTGCAATGCAAGGACAATATTTGTAGCACTATTTTCAAACCCTTATATGACTCTTTCAAACCTCATTTAGGCAATGCTTTGAAAGTCCAATTACAAATCACTCCAGCCCCCTAAACTCCTGACTTTGTTATGCAACCCTTCATTATTAGATGGTGTACAGAGTCCTAAATCATGCCCTTGATTGGCTCTTTCGAGAGCAAAAGATGCTCCTTTGATCTTTGTAGATAATAATCAGACAACTTCGTGCATTCATGTTCTAAGTAGATCCCTCCATTATAGTTGATTTAGCTTCTCTTAGACACTTGAATGATTGATTTTGTATGAGAAGCTTCACCAGAATATGCTGAGAATTCAGTCTTTAGAATCTAAATTCACTAAGAAGAAAGAGTGCAACATGGTCATTAAATTTTACTATTCAAAGGAAAAAGGATGAAACCCTTCTTCTTCCATTTCTCCTACCATTTTGATGATGCAGCTATGCATCTCACAAGATGAAGTTGAAGGAGAAAGACTTAAAATAGTCTTTCAATTTTGAAGTAGATCCTCTTGTTTACTTCAAAAACCCTCATACAGGTAATTGCAATTAGGACTCAGACTAGCAATGCAAACATTATCTAGCCCTTTTAGAAGACAAAGATGTAAGGCCTTCTGAAAAAGAAGAAGAAATTCTTCTCATGCGAATAGGAATTCTTTGAAATAATTGTTTAAAAGTAAGCCTAAAATTTTCTAAAAACAATAAGTTCTTACATCAAAGTTATAAAAGGAAAAAGAAAAATTTAGATGTTAATAAGACTTTCCTACATCTAAGTTGCCAAAAGAAAAGTACAAATTAAAGAGAAAAATTACATGTTTAAAAGTGTTGTATGGCGCATTTTTATTATATTTTGTATAGAGATTATTGTGCATATTTTAGTGAGTCTCTAATTGGTATGCATATACTATATATAAATTGTTATGGCAAATATGGAAACTAAAACGAATTTGAAATTGAGAAGAATAAAAGATTGCCTAATTTACGTAGAAACCCTTGCGGGAAAAACTACAAGGGGAGGAGAAGCAAAATCCATTATAGAATTTCAAGGATTACAAAAGGTGACTTTGAAAAACTAGGACTTTTTCTGTCGCAACTTCTTGACCTAATAACTTGATAAAAACAATATTTATATTGTCCCCAAGCCCTAACATTGGCCCATGCCCATAAAAAAAAAAAAAAATCAAGACATACTCAACAAATTTCCACCTTGGCTCGAATTCTACATAAGTAACAAACAATCTTCTCCTCCTATTAGAGTGAAACGTAGTTGTAGCAAACATTAACCAAAATCAAGCAATGCTTGAATTTGGCAATAGGCAAAGGCTTCTTCAACATATCAGCTGGATTGTTTTCTGTATCAATCTTTAAGACATTAATATAGCCATCAACAATGATGTCTCGAATAAAATGATATCGTACATCAATGTGCTTTGTCCTCTTATGATACGTCTAGTCTTTAGTAAGATGTACAAACCTCTAACTATCACAATGGACAATAGTCACACCATGATTCATATTGAGCTCTTCAACAAGCATTTTTAACCATATGACCTCTTTAACTACCTCTACAAAGTAGCTTTCTGATTACACAACCTCTAATAATAAAGATGTACCTAGTCAAAGACCTCCTCATATCAAGGTCACCAGTATAATCAAAATCAACATATCTAGTCAGAATGTCACCGGTTTTTCCAAACTCTAAACTAAAATCAAAGTACCCTTCAAATATTTCAAATTCACTTCATAGCTTGCCAATGAATTTTGCCTAGGTATGATAAATATCTACTTATCATGCTAACATTATGTGAAATATCTGGTCAAGTACAAACCATGGCATACATAATGCTACCAACTGCACTAGTGTATGGAACATGTGACATATATTCTAGGTCATCATTTATTTGTCGACATAAATTAGTTGATAATCTAAAATACAACAAGACGAGTACTTATTAGTTTGGTATCTTTCATGCCAAAACAATCTAATACCTTCTCGATGTAGCTTTTTTAGGAGAGATATAATTTTTCTCTTTTTCGATCTCACTGAATTTCAATTCTTAGGATTTTCTTCACTATACCTAATTCATTCATCTCAAATTCAATGCTCAACTATGCCTTCAAATTATGTATATCAAATTTATCTTTTGCTACAATCAACATACCATTAACATATAATAACAAATAAATGAAAAGCCACTTGAAAGTTTGCACAAATATACATACCTATCATATTTGCTCCTATAATAGCCAATTTGCACCATAAATGAGCCAAACCTTTTATTCTATTGTCTTAGTGATTGCTTCAAACCATATATAGACTTTTTTAATAGACAAATATGATCTTCCTTATCTTCAAATTGAAAACCCTCTAGTTGACCCATATAGATTTTTTTTTTTTTCAAGTTCACCACATAAGAAAGCTGTTTTCATATCGAGTTGTTTCACCTCTAAATCATCCATAGCAATTAACACAAGCAAATAGAGCTATGTTTAATGACAAGTGAGAACACGTCATTAAAATCAACTCCCTCAATTCGACTATAGCCTTTAGCAACTAGACAAACTTTGAACTTGCTGTTTTCAACTCCAAGAGTACCTTCATTTCTTTTGAAAACCCATGCACAACCTACAATTTTCTTTTCTTTTGGTGGCTTGACAAGTTCCCAAGTTTAATTCTTTTCAAGAGATTCTATCCTTTGTTCATAGCAACTGACCACTTTGCTGAATTTTTTAAAGAGCCAGCTTCTTTGTAGGTTTTAGGTTCACTATATTCTATTGACTCTGCAACGGAAAGAGCATAAGCAACAAAATCTAAGAATCCATATTTCTATGGAGGTTTCACTATCTTTCTTGGTCTATCTCTAATAATAGAATACTATTCCTCTTCAGATTTTTCGAACTCAATATTATCTGAAGATGATTGAATTGGTTGCAAAGAAATTATTTCAAGTTCTACTTTCTTTGCAACACTTGCCAAATTTTCATCACAAGAAATATATGATTCTTTCTTAGGATGAAACATAGTAGACTCATCAAAAGTAATATCTCTGTTAATAACAATCTTAGATAAATTAGCACACCAAAATCTATAACCTTTTACACTATAAGCATAACCAAGAATGATGCATTTTTTTTTTTTTTTTTGCTCTAGGCTCTAATTTGCCTTCATTAACATGTGCATATGCTGAAAATCCAAATACTCGAAAAGAATAATAATCGGCATGTTTACCTTAACCAAATCTCCTCAAGTGTCTTGCACTCAATAGATGTGCAAGGAGAATTATTTATCAACCAAGCAGCTATATTGACTGCTTTAGCCCAAAACTTCTTGCCTAAACTAGCGATAGACAATAGACATCTAGTCTTTTCTAATAAGATTATGCTCATGTGTTTTGCAATACCATTAGTGTATTCACCGTTGTATAATGTCTCATAATACCTTCAACTTTGCAAAACTCATTAAACTCACCTCCACAAAATTTCAACCCATTATTTGTTCTCAACCACTTAATCTTCTTACCATTTTGTTTCTCAATTAATGTTTTCCATTTTTTAAGTGTAATGAAAACATCACTTTTTTGTTTTAAAAATTAAACCTAAACCTTTCTTTAAAAATCATCAATGAAAGTGAGTAAATACCTCAAACTAAGGCCTTTCGAAGGAACTTTCATAGGCCCTAAAAATCAAAGTGAATATAATCCTAAGTGCCCTTTGTTGTGTGAATTCCTGTCTTGAAACTGATCATTTTCTATTTTCCAAAGACACAATGTTCACAAAAACCCAGTTTTTTCAATTTTCTAATCACACAAAAAGCCTCTCTTTCTCAGCTCCTCCATTCCTCTAATACTCATATGGCCTAATCTTATATACCATAATTTAATATTGTTTGATTATGTCATAATGGATGATATTACAGTTGAACCGATAACTTTAGTGCATTGCAGTTGATACAAGGTGTCAGTTTTCAATCCTTTCATCGATAAAAATGAACCTCTCATAATCTTCATAACTCTACCTTTAGCTGTAAACTTACAACCATTAGCATTAAGTGTACCCAAAGAAATGAGGTTTTTCTTCCAATCAAGAATGTGTATAACATCATCCAAAGTCCTGATGATGTCGTCGTAAATCTTAATGTTGATAGTCCCAATCCCAACTGCTTTGCATTTAGCATTGTTTCCCATTAGAATAATTCCACCATTAAATTCTTTGTATGTGAAGAACTGGTCACAATTAGGGCACATGTGATACAAACAACCTAAATCAAGAATCCAGCTATCTTGAATTTGTATTTTTATTTATCATCTGCAACTAATAACCAATCTTCATTTTCTTTTTAAAGCAACACCAACTTAAGTAGGGTTTTCGTTTCCTTAATTCTGTCTAATCTAGTAGTTCTTATTGTTTTGTTGATTTGCATTTCTTTGATTTTGCTTATTCATATTTTCTCTTTGTTGTTTTGCTTTTAATTTAAGACAATTTATCTTGATATGCCCTTTACACTTACAATAGTTGCAAATCAGATCCCTATGCTTTGATTTTGATCTGAACCTGCCACCATTACTTCTCTCAACAGACTTTCCTCTTGCAACTAAACCAACCCTAGATCATTACCTCCTTCAAAAGTCAATTATGTATCTAGTTTCTACTTATTTAGGAGACTAGTCTTGACATCTTCAACATCAATGGTTTCTTTACTAACAGTCTTGGTTTATCTAAAATTCTTATAAGAAGAAAGTAGTGAAACTAACAATAAGAGAGCCTAATTCTCATTTTCAACCTTAATATCAATACTTCTTAATTCAGAGATGATAGCATTGAATTCAGAAATATGAGATTTAAAAGAAGCACCTTCAGCCATATGAGGAGTGTAGAGTCATTGCTTAAGCCTCAACCAATTGGTGAGAGATGTTATGAAAATATACTTTCTAATTTATACCATAAACCTATAACTAATTTCTAATCTAGTATCTCCTACATAACTTCATTCATGAGGCACAACTAAATAGTAGACAGGCCTCTTTCATCCAATTCTTCTCATGTTTCATCTGACATGCTTTCCAGTTTCTTCTCTTTTCCAAACAAAGTTTTCTTCAAACCCTACTATGTAAGAACAACCAACATATGAACTTGCCATAGAATGAAATTGCCGCTCTAATCAAACTTCCCAATATCAAATTTTGTTGTTGAACTTGAAGCCATAACCAGAAGATCAAGAAAATCGTAAGGCTCTAATACCAGTTTGTTATGATAGATGCGGAAACTAAAATGAAATTGAAATTGAGAATAATAAAAGAACATCGGATTTTCATGGAAACCCTTGCAGGAAAAAAAACCACGGGGGGAGGAGAAGCAAAATCCACTGTAGAATTTCAAGGATTACAAAAAATGGCTATGAAAAACTGAAACTTTTTCTATCTCGACTTCTTGAACTAATAACTTTAGAAAAATTATATTTATATTGTCCTCAAGCCCTAACATTAGCCCAAGCCCATTAAAAAAAAAATCAAGACATACTCAACACAAACTCTATTTTTGTAAGATACATACATATATATGCTATACTTTGCAATATTAATATAAAGTTAGATGAAAATGTTATAGTATGTGGTCACAACTATCTTGGTAATTAATATTTAAATGTTCCTGTACTTGACTCTATTTTGTAAGATATATACGTATATACACTATATTTTGTAATATTAATATATATATATATATATGAAAAAGTTATAGTTTGTGATAATATTTAAATGTTCTCGTACTTGTCTATAGATATATACTATTTAAAAATATACATATAGGCTGAAAGTAATATTCCATGGTTGCGCCTATTTAATAATATGAACATTAGCAAATTAAAGAAGAACTACTATTTTTTTTTTTTGGGTTGAAAAAGAACTACTGATTAAGGGTTGAAAATATCACGTATTTTCCAAGAAAATGACTATATTTTCTGGTGTTCAATTGAAATCTGAAATTTGCGTGAAAAATGTTTTCCATTATTTGTTATCTAATTTGATTTTTTGAGAAAATTACCAAAAAAAATAATTTGTAATAATTTAATTGAAAAAAATAAATTTTAATTTGTATATTTTTAAAAAAATCGAATTTTTAAAAATCGAATTTTTATTATTTTTAAAGTTTCTTTTTTCTTTTTTTCTTTTCCCCCCTCCTTCCTCCTCCTTCCTCCATCACAGCGTGCCTCAACGTGGCCGGCTACCTAGCGGCTAACCAAGATGCAATCACTAGATCCGACAAGCTCAAGGCTTGGCCAATCTAGGCTCAAGGCTCAAGGCTAAGCGAGCCACGAGCTCACCAACCAATGAATGTGGCTCACTTGGATTGGCCGAGCCTTGAGCTCGTCGATCGATCTTGGTATGCTCAAGCTCCTGAGGATGGTAAGCTCGAGGCTCGCCCGATCCAGGGGAGCCCGAGCTCCACTAAGACCAGCAAGCTCAAGGCTCGTCGATCTAGCCTTAGGCGAGACTAGAGTTGGCCTATGGCCGGTTGCTAGCCACCGTCATGGCCGGTGTCAACCAAGGAAGAAGAAAAAGAAAAAGAATTAAAAACTCAATTTAAAAAAAACATAAAAATAAAGAAGATGAGGGAAAACAAAGAAAAAAAATTCTAATTAAATATATAAATATTTGAGGAAGAGGAAGTGAAGGCTTATAAGAGTGTGAGGAAGAGTGTGAGGGCTTCAAAAGTGGAAAATATTTTCCCCTAGTTTAGAAGACTCTTTTCTCTTCATAAAAATGTTTTCCCCATGCAATTCATTTTCAGTGAAACGAACACCGGAAAATTTGGAAAATGTTTTCTCATGAGTTATTTTCTGTGAAACGAACGGAGCCTAAAACAAGCAATTTATTGAAGAAAACTCAAAAGGTTTCTATGACATAATAGTGCATATATCATCAATATATTGTGTTAGAGGATCTTTAAAAAAGTTAATAACATGACACCATCAATCTAACTAATAAATAACATCAGAGGTTCAATAAAAGAAATTCATCACTAAAGAATTATAGCCCATCCCTTACAAACAAATGAATGTTACAAATTCAATGAATAACTATACTAAATAAATAAATAAGTGCACTAGAAGTTCTAAAATTTATTGCTAAAATGCAATTGAGTTTTAAAACTTTCAATAAGTGCTATCAAATCCTAATCAAGTCTATTCATTAACTCCATTCAATTTCATTGATTGAAGAAGTTGACGTGACTTTTTATTATTTTTCGAAGTGATATGCACTAATGCCGTAGTCATGTTAGCCATTTTTGAAAAAATTAAGATAAAACAAAGGGTTAATATCACGAAAATCTCAAATTGATACACATGACAAATTTACCCAAAAATAATATTTTTTATCACAAAAAACTTGAAACTAGTGTATCTATAACAGATTTACCATACATTAGTTTCCATTAAATTAGATTAATATCACAAAAAATTACAAACTATTACACCTATGATAAAGGAAAGGTAAAACTCCAAACTGGTATGTCTATTAACTACAACACACCATCCAATTCAATAATTCGACCATAAAGTTTAATTGAAATTAACAGAGGGTAAATTTATCACATGTTTACAAATTTGATGATTTTTGTTGGTCAAAAAATTAGTTTACAGTATATTTTTCATAAGTATACAAGTTTAAGATTTTTCGTGATATTAACCCTAAAATAAAAAGAGAACTTATGGAAATAAACCAAAAAAAGGAAAAAAAAAATGTGTTGACATTAAATCGTGTTTGGTCTGTCGGCGAGATTGAAACCCTATATGTTGTTAACTTGGAGGGTAGTTGATCGTGAATCCAACTACGAGACCCTATGGATGACTGTGGCAACAAGAGGTTAAGGTCATCTTGCATGGTCTAATGACTTGCTCGAACTCCATGAATCATGAAACCATGACCATCCAATTTGCATATTCAATTTGATACTGAACTCTTTTCCTCTCGGTTGTCGGGTAAGGGAGCTACAATCTGATGCAAGCCAAGGTTAGGCTTTCTCAAATAGTAGGATCGGGAGAGTGACTCATACACGTGAAACAGGATGAACAGAAATTTCAGCACTGCATAAGCTCAAGAGAACATTCGTATCTTTGTTGATACATATTGGATTGACCTGATTCCAAAGCCAAATGAACAAAGACTTCTGGATCTACAATTTCTCTGTTTTGGGTTTTCTAAAATAAGCACTGTAGGATGGTCAAACTTGCGTTGGAAGTGGGTGAAAAATAACGAACATAACAGGAAAAGATAGAAACTTTGTTGGTTGCTCTTCTAGGACTCCAAGGAAGTTGAAAGGGCACCGATTCTTCTAGATCGATGACTGCAATCTTTCAAGGATGTAGATTTCGAAAAGCTCCGACTCTTTAAGGATGGAGTGAAAACTCTTCTAGGTTTTCAAGAATATGAACTCTGTAAGACTCGCGATACTTGCTTGAAAGCAAAGTTTTCATTCATCAAAAGTCGTCTTTCTTATATAAGGAATTGGATGACTTATATCATCAAAGAAATAAAGACAGAGAGCATAGGAACTAGAAACTAGTAAAAGCATTAAAGGACTCTAAAACTCGAAAAATAGTAAAGATCTTAGGAACTAGAAACTAGTAAAAGCATGACGTCTTCATGGCTCCCAAGGTGTCTTCTTTTAAGCTTCCGGGATGGACTCAAGATATCGATACGGCTTCTCGGTTGAATCGACAACTTCATCAAATTTCATCAACAATCGACAACTTCATCAATAAGAGGTTTCGTCGAGCTTGAATGCGGGCCAATCTTCTTGGTCGAGAGAGCTGGTTTTCAATGTAGGCTGCATCACAATCATACTTAGACAATGCCAAGTTTGTTTGTAAAGAGACGCCATCAATTTGACTCAACTATAGTATTCATTTTACATGTCATAGCCGTTTGCCAAGTTAGATCGTCACATGAGCTTTTTTGGACATACAAGTCAACCGTGCTATTTTTGTCCTTGAGTAAAAGTTGGTACCTTTATTTTGGGTCCTGTTAAAAGTGTCCTTGCTTTTCTCCTGAAATGATAACTCTGTGTTTTTATTCCCTTTATAAGTTTGAAAGGCGAGGCAAATTTTTCATGCAGCATGTTTAGTAAGTGGTCAATTCTTGGCTATTTCTGTTTTTTTGTTCTTCCAAGCAAAAAACTAAGAAACCCATTCAATAATATTAGCTCCTAAGATTGGGAATAGAATCAAAAAGTATAAAAAAGTTACTTCTTTATTTCCGAAAATAATTCTAGAATTAAGCATTTCCTTTCTTTTTCTCTTTTAATTTCTTTTTTTTTGTCCTCCTCTAGCCGATCACCGGGCCGACAATGGCCGACGGGCGGCCAGACGTGAGATCTAATGACCTCATCGAAGCCTTGCAATGGCGAGGTGAGGTTATTTTCACTTTGGCTGGGCAAGGCTCAACCTCGCCCAAATCTGGCAAGGTCTAGCCTCATTGGTGGTTGGGCGTGGATTGACCTCACTAGGGCCAACAAGGCTCCCCCGAGGCGAGCAAGGTTATTAGCTAGAGGAGGAAAAAGAAGAGAAGGGAAAAAGATAAATCTCACAAAATTATTAAAAAAATTAAAGGAAATTCTTAGTCACAAAAAAATTTAAATGTCGTACTAAATGCATTTTTATTCTTTTTTATTTTGGGAATATAATTTTTGTACAGTTACAAAATGCATTCAAATGCTTAGAGACTCGTTCATGGAACATAATTAGAAAAAACTATTTATAAGTAAAAATTATTTCAAAAAATAGAATTATTACCAGACAGTGTCTTTTTCATGTTGGATTCAGCCTTAAAAATCAGTTTTAGGTATCTGGGCTATGGCTTCCAAGACCTGGACCACGGCCCAAGGATAAAAGTTACAGAAACCAGAAGCAACACATACTACATAGGCCGTGGTCTTGAAAGGTCCAATCCATGGAGTCGCCAACGAATTGCCCATGTGTAAGGCAGCACCGGTGTCGCTTTCTCCGGCGACCCACAGAAGTAGCACATCGGATGGTGACGAGCGTGAACCGAAAGGAAAGCGAACAAAGCTTGTCGTGAACACAATGGGAGGGGGGTTCGGCAAGGAGCTTGCCAGCCACGGGGGAATAAGAGGAGGACGGCGGCAAGAGCCATGATGTGCGGAGGTCGGAGGAGGGAACACAAAGCTGTCCGTGTTTTTGGGCTAAGTTATCGTATGCAAATGTTTAGTAAAGTGCTACGTTTTGATAATTAGGCATGATTCTCACTAATGCCCACATTAAAGGGTGCGGGCTTGTCTCAAGAAGAAGAAATGATCTCTGAACTCCTTGGGCTATATATTGTCCGCACCGCACCTTACTCAGTTGACCACCTTCAGTTCATTAATGTCCTTTTAGAGCGACTCGGCCACTGAGTGGGTTAGCAAGCGTTCTAACGAGTCAGAATTACTGTTTCAAAATCTATAAAATTGTAGGTCTAAGATAGAGGAATAATATTCTAAAATGACTAATGACATGTTTCCTTCTTCGAATTGAGAAACCTCAGTATTTCATTCAGCAGGAAAAGGAGCACGACAAAGAAAACACTAGATCAAGAAGCTTGTCCTATGAATGTACATATGAGAGAAAGAGAGAGAGAGAGAGAGAGAGAGAACTTTCACAATTCCCTGGAAGGATTAACAGGAACCCACTGCAATCGGAGTTGGATCTCTCCGCACTCCACGTTGCGGAGCCTGAGGAACATGTGCTGCACTACTTTGCCATTGCTCACTATGATGCAGCTCTCCTCGGCCAGGCAATTTTGCCGGTTCGGCAGGATTCTCTTGACCACAGTCCCATCTTCGAGGCCTTGCAAGTCTGCCGCCATCCTCACGGCTTCCAGGAGTGGCCTGATATCAAACTCCGCGTCCCCCATTTTGTCATCGAGTCTGAATCTGTCCCTGTCATACACGGCCTGCAGTGAATGGAAACAGTCATTACGAAGAATAAAAAATCCTCGATATGCATCTCTGTCGCTTCACTAATTTGATGCAGTTGCAGTGGTCACTTACGAGCTTCACAGGCAGATCTGGATCAGCAACAGAGAGAGTCAAGTTTTCGTTCCACTCGGGATTGAGATTCTTCCTCACAAAACGAGTCCTCAGTTTCTGCAAGACATAGACAACAGGGTCACCAGTTCAAGCGAACGAAACCGAGGGCCTCGGGCTTTGATCTTAGTTACCGCACCATGATTTCATTCATGTCGACAAGAAAAGCAGTAACAAATCAGATCGAATCGAGCATTAATTGAAGGCATGGTAGATTTCCTCTGGCTTTGATAAGAATTGGATTAGTTTCAGCTTTCTAGCCATGGACTATTGATTCTTTTTCGGGCAAGAACACAACTGCAGTCATCCTTCCATCTATGACAACAACTATCACGATTCGTGCTCAAGATCGCCGTGTCAATTTAAAACCACCACAACAAGCACCACTGTACTAACCACGGGCTCGATCTGACTAACATCTGAAAATCAGCATTATCATAAGCCAAAGAACACACCCAGAAAAGAGATTTTGCTGAAACAGCGGGCGAAAAGAACAAAGAAAAGAGCACGAAAATCCAGTACCAGCTTGCCCATCCTGACAACAACGTAAGGATCGCTGCTTCTGACGTCTCTCACGGCGAGGTTGATTCCTCTGCTGATGTGAATCTTGAGGAGGCCCAGTGTATCATCCATTAGATCCCGAAAGGCCGAACGATTCTGGGGTCCAATGGGTCTTGAAATCAGTCGGGTGTTCTTGCCGGACGGCGGAAGACGGGTGCTGCTGTCGATCTGCTGTCGATGCTTCCACTGATGGCTTTAACGCCGCTAGTCTGGCTTTGATTGATGGGCTCTTTTATAACCCCCCATTAGAGGGATAAATCGTCTTTTCTACAATTTTTTCCTATAAATTGTGGTTGGATGTGAAGGGGGGAAAAAGGGTCACGCGCGCTCAGCATTATTATTGGACGGACGCGTCAAGTGAGCTGGCCCTCAGAATGAATTTTTGTGGTCCTGTACATCCTAAGTTAGGAAAGTCTTCTTGGACTCTTGGAATCACATGCGCGTTATACACATTTGCTGCAGACTACTTTTGGAATCTGATCATCTATTATTTTTCGAACAAAAAAATACTATTGAACAACAACCACAACATGAGATGGGTAGTAAATGAAGGAAAAATGATACAAATGATCCATAAACTTTAGATAAATGTGTAATCTGGTTCTTAAATTTTTAATTTTTTTTTTGGTAAAGGGTAAGAATTTAAACTTTTAATTTGTTCAATATAATGCTTAAATATTTTATACATATTCAATTTAAGCCCTAAACAATATTGACATTTTCGGTATTATTCTTGCATTTGAATTAATGAAAAGACTACATTGAATATTTTTAAATAATTTATAGACTAAATTAAACATATATTGAAAGTTCAAAGATCACATTAAATAATTCAAAAATTCAAGAAACATTATACACTTTGGGGAATAAATTAAAATTTTAAAGAACCATATTTCATATTGAATCAAAATTACGGCATAATTTATATCATTATCTCTAAACTAAACTGTCTTATAAAATGGTAGAAGATGATTTTAGGAATCATTCTGAAAAATAGATTGTTTCCATTCAGCTGGAAACTGCCAGTTTCCGGGACAATTCCGGGTCTAATGTTGGAATCTCCGCGGGTTGGCTGACCAATTTTTGCTGCAAGATTGTTTGTTTCCTCGTTTTCTGCTACTTTCTGTTTTGTCTTTTATGTCCTGCTCCGCTGCATCACCCGACGGATCGTCTCCACGCGGACGGCCCGTAGGTTTCTAGAAGCGCCACTGGATGTTTCCGTTCGATACCATTAATTATTGTGCCGCCTGCAGCCAAGACACTCAATAATCATGGTGAGGTGGGTTTGTTAAACCGAATCTTGTGGAAAGAAAAGTAATTATAAATAAATCGCTTTCCTATTTAAATTAGAAAATATTTACTTATTAGGGGCCAATCATTTTCACGTGAGGTTTTGAATTTCTTAAGAAAAGATTATCCAAAAAATTTTAAACCTTCTGTTTTTTTATTAATTTAGTCCTAAATTTTTCGATTTTCCTATCCGAAACATTTTGATAATTTGTTCATTTAGGTAATATAGTCAATTTTAAACAAAGATACCTAACGTGAACACTAGTAACGTCATATAAGATGGTCGGTACTAACGCTGATAATGACCATTTGTGTCCAAACCCAACAAGCATCTTCACGCGAATGGCCCATAGGTTTCTAGAGGCACTTTCGAATGTTCCATACAACACCATTGACCACTGTGCCACCTGCAGCCAAGACACTCAATAATCAAGTTGAGATGGGTTTGTTAAACCAAATCTTGTAGAAAGGAAAATAAATTACAAATAAATTACTTTCCTATTTAAATTAGAAATTATTTATTTAGAGGCCAATCATATTCGGGGAGGATTTAAATTTCTTGGAGAGAAATTATCTAGAAAGTCCTAAACATATTATACTTTTATCAATTCAGTTATAAATTTTTCAATTTTTCTAATTGAATCCTAGATATTTTGATAATTTGTTAATTTAGTCCATCCAATCAATTTTAATAGAAGATAACTGACTTAGACCCGGTAATGTCATATAAGACGATCGGCACTAACACCAATAGTTACCATTTGTATCAACACCCAACAAGGCATCTTCACACAAACAGCCCATGGGTCTCTAGAAGCGCTTTTGGAAGTTCCACACGGTTAATCAATGTGCCGCTTGAGCCAAATCACTTGATAATCGTTTTTAGGGTTTTTTTTTTTTTATAAAAAAAATTTCAAAAATTTATTTTTCAACTTTTCAAGATTTGGACAACGGAAACTAAATTGATTTACAAAAAAAAATATTTTTCTTTGACCAAAAAAATAAGTTTAAATTGGAGGAATATAACTTCCCTTTTTGATAAGAAAGAAAATCAATTTCCCTATATCACCATTTAAAGGAAATACAACCATTTTTCCATGAAAATGAATTTTGGAAGATATTCTTTTCATCACAAAATTTTCAGTGAAACAAATCTATTCTTAGTAGTCATTTGACAAGCTTTGCAAAATGGAAATTTCATGAGCTGCGAAGGTGAATTAGTTTGTGGCATGATGCGTTCATTGGACGCCTGGAAAAGAAGATTTGAAAGTGCTGGAGCGGTCGCGTCGACAATCAATGGGCTATTGGGTACAGAATGTTGAAAAGTCAAAATCTCCCGTTTGGATCCAGCTGTTAAATGTGCATTCGCCGTTAGTCACTCTTGTTGGCTAAGCTGTATCGCAGTTACCCTCACAATGCTACTTCTGAAGGTTCTTATTAATGTCTTTTGCAAAACCCTGCGTTGAGATTGATCCCCAATCAGCGCCTTCTGTTCGGTGCTTGGAATGCAACCATTTATCTTTTGTGGAGGGAAAAGAATTTTGGTGCTTCATGACAGCTGTACTCCTCAAGCGAAAAAAGTGGCGGCTTCTATTCTAATTCTCTTTTAGAGACATTTTACAGTTTTACTCCATTGTTGGGGGAACATTGTCGTCCACTTACCTGTCATGTGAGAAGTCTTTGCAACCCATTAGACTTTGTCTAAATTGGTTTTTTCTGTTTTGTACTGGCATGTAAAAATCTAGTATTTCGGTCGCCCCATCTCAACCATTGAATTCTCAATTTCATCCCTCAATGTATCTCATCTTGCCTCCATATCCAGCAGCTGATTTTCCCTTTCTTTATCAAAAGCTTCATCAGTGGGATCTCTCGTTTGCTGGAGTAGTCCCTTTTTCAGGGCCTCTATCTGTCTTATGGCTTTAGAAAGCTTTATGTTTGCTCCAATCTGCCAAAGCCTAGCAAAAACTACTCTCCAGCTTCTTCCTTAAACCCTCTTCAGTTCTTCCTCCCAAAACCCACTTTTCTTTCACGACTTTCGAGCACTCTCATCCTCCAGTTCAAAAGAGCCTTGAATTTCAATTCGCTCTTCCTTTTGGGACGAGTAGCACTCAAAGAAAGTAAATAGGGGATATGATCAGAAGAAGTGGTACGTAGTGCATAAGCCTCCGCATCTGGATAAGATGCTTAATCATGGAATAAAAACTTTATCCAACCCTTTCTTTGTTTTTCCTTTTTCTACAAAATCATCCCCTTCCCTATTATTACGCTAGGTAAATGCACATCCTTACTCTCAATATCCAACAGAAAACATTTATTTAGTAGATCTCGTAAAGCAACCACTCTATAACTTCTAGCTTGTCTAGCTCCAATCTTGTCCGAATGATAAGTGGCAACTTCACTGAAATCCCCCAAATAAATCCAGGGCAAAGGGTTCACAGTACTCCATGTCCAAGATTTGATCCCATACCCTCGTTCTTTCCTGAAAGGCTGCAGGAGCATGCATAAAGGTCATTCGCATGCCATCTCTAGTTTAGTCAATTCACATATCACATAAAACAAAATTACCCGTAACCATTTCAAAAACAAAGATACTAAAGCATTCCACCAGACAGCCATACCACCCCCCAAACCCACAAGATCTCTGACAAACAGGTGCTGATAATGAAGCCAACATTTCTATCCAAAACGCGCCCTTGATTTTCAGTCTCTATTAAGAATATTATTGAAGGCTTTTCTTGAGTCACTTAGGCTTCTAAATTCCAATACAATAAACATTATCCAGTCCCTCGGTCGTGTACTAAGGACAACCACCAAAGCCCATTCTTTCATCTCAGTGGATAAATTCATGGGAGTTTCTATCAATTGAGATTCCTCAACCAAGCATGACTTTGGAGACTTCATTCCATAAAGTTCATATCGACTTACTTCTTCCTGAACCTTAGCTTTGCTTGCAGAATGTTTTAGTTTTGGTAATACTGCCAACCACTGGTTCAGTTTCTCATCGCACAGAAGGAACTGATTTCCCTCTTACGTCACTATAAGGGGCGGTATACTTCATCTTATCACCAAAAGCACACTGACGCATGCGTGCTTCCCAATCAGGGAGGGGTTCTGGGTTCCCATAATGTACAATTTACATCGTATAAAGGGGGATTCAGGTAAAACCTTTTCTTCCTCATTTACCACAGCTTCTTTGGAGTGAAAAATCTTCCAAAATGGGCTCAAATCTGCAATCTGAACTCTCAACCACTGCTGAAAGCAACATTCATTACTCTTCCCTGCCTTAGATTCATCAAAGATAATCTCTTCGCAGTATCCCACGTAATGACCTATTATCCACACGATTAATAAAAATATGGAAGCCTTTCAGAGCTTCCTCATGGTGCTCTGAAAGGCAACTCTGGAAGGCGTTGATCATTACTTTCGTTAATTCATGGAAAGAAAATAAAAAACCAGTAATTGCTACCACTGGTGAAGTGACCTGGATATGATACGTTGAAAGTTGGAAGTGTCTCATCTTACATGCCCAATAAGTTGAATAAAGAATCAAAGAATTATTATGAACTCATTCAGAGCTTTCTGCTTTCTTTGTACATTGAGTTGAATTTGCAATTATCAAAATTGACAGACCTAGTCCTCCTACAGGCCCCTGGAACCGGGAATGTCTATCCATTCAAGTTGTAGCTCAACCTCGCCACGCTCCACATTGCGGAGCCGGAGCACCATGTCCTGCACTACTTTGCCATTGCGCCACACAATAGAGCTCTCCTCCGCCAAGCAGTTGTCCCGGCCTGGCTTCACTCTGGTGATCATGGTTCCGCTCGGGACATCATCCAATCTCATCCTCAACGCGTCAAGAAAGGGTACGATGTGGATCTCAGCATCCCCCATCTTGTCGTCAAGGCTGAATTTGTCCTTGTCGTAGACCATCAATTTTATGGAAAGGCTCGGGTCGGCGATTGCGAGAGTCAGCTCGTCATTCCATTCTGGGTTCAGGTTCCTCTTGACCACCCGAGTTTTTAATTTCTGCAAGAAGCATCAAGAATTTAATTGGCTCAGTTTAGCTGAAAGCAATATATATGACTTTAAACTACTTAATTTAAGAGAAACAGAAATTGCGGAGGGGGGACATTGACATACATGTTTGCCCGTTCTGATGACAACATAAGGATCACTGCTTCGGACGTCTCGGATAGCAAGATTAACTCCTCTGAGGACATGAATTCTCAAAAGTCCTAAAAGATGTTCCATTTTTACGAGACAGATTTACTTTTCTCCTCAGATAAGAAAGAGTGAAATTAATTGCTGAAGTTGGACGGAGGCGGTGCTGCGGGGGCGAAAACTACGTGCTTCTGATATCTTTTTCTGGGCGAGAAAGAATGCGAACTGGGAATTTGCTCGGTTGTCTGATGCCAATGCCCAATGTCCGGTCTGGTCCTTTTATACTGAAAGGTTTGAGGCACAAAGAGAATGATTGCCGCGTCATATGCATCTTAGTTTGACTTTGACAACTTGACCGGGCCATGTCATCAATTCAATAGTTAGAACGCGCACTTTGGACTGCTTCAATTTGCTCCTTCTTCTGTACAGTGAAGAGTTCGGTCAATGAGGCAAGAAGACCGAGCTCAACAAGTTGTGATGGCGATGGTTCACCTCCGCCCAAAGGCAGGCGATTACGGGCTATGCATTGGCTGCTTTCGATGTTAAAATTGGTAGTGTGTGGGGTCTTGTCCAGACACCGACGAGATGGTCAAAGGTGAGAGCGAGGGGGACGATGTGACCCCGTCCATAATCCTTGAGCCCGTAGTTTTTTGTTCCGGGACGGCATTGTCCGGGTCTGCTCATCCCTGAAAGGTCGAACATTCCGGCGATAGCATCTAGACCGATCTCTGGGATGCTTTAATATGTCTTTATATCTATAACAATATTGTAAGATTTTAGATAAACTATATACAAACTGGCCAATTATATTCAAATTCAGAAAATAATTACCCATTCTTACCACTCTACTTTTTGTCTACCAAATACATGATATGAGTGCTACATTTACTTCATGGTAAATTACAAGGGAGTAAGTGCGACCTTTAGAAAAGCAATTTCGAATGGGAGACAAAGCCCCGATTGAGTAATAGATAAGACAAGACTTATTATGGTTAGCATATTGTGTGATTACTTATAATATTTCTTTTGGGGCCTTGGCCACCGCGAGAGGGGATCAGGTTGGTTTGAATGGTATCATAGTAGGACCACCTTCAATAGATTTATGATTTGTAGATGGCTAGGCTTATAAGCCCATTGGCATCCGATAAAGATAGGAATGATTGCTAAAGTGAAACGGCTTGAAGAAGGCACTGCTCCTGGCAAGATTCTAGGATAGTGTAGGGGTAGAAAGAGAATAGACCACATTTCGATTATAGAGTATGGTTAGATGATGCAACAACATTAATCTTTTAAGTGAGGGAGTTTGTAATAGTCCAAAAATCTCCATAATCCTACAATGATGAGAGAGACCATGTTAAGTGATTTATTAGTGAATATCTATCCCAAATAATCGTCATTTTGTGTAGTTATTCAAAACACTTCTATTAGATTGGTTATGATCCACTGAGACCAAATTCCTAAAGAGACCTCGTATTTGTCATATTGTCCATAAAAATCTAGATATGAACCGATTTGAACAAAGCCATCCTTCGACAATTGAATCGTCAACAACGACGACCTCTATCTAGGGCAACGTGTTAGATGGCGGTGAAAGCTTCGCTGCCCAAAGAGAGACAACTCGAAGATAGTCCCCTCATTGGCCCTGGCACTGGGTAGTGAAGCAGCAAAGGGTCGCCGATGACCACACTGGCAAATGCAGCAGTTATGCGGTTGGTAGGGCCAAATCGAAATCATTTGAGTTGAAGCATGATAAATCTACCCTCTCACATGAGCAAAATCGAGGCAAATTTGCCATGCTTCAATCCAACGATCGACCCTGCCAAGGTTTAGATGGGGCCGCTGACAAGACACAAGATCCTATGGTCAATATTCACAAGCTTAGATCTAATGGCTAACTATTGACGTCCAAAATATGACTTGTCTAGTGCAAGCACACAAGCATCACATGAGGCTAGATGGTCATGTGAATACCATGTGGGTATTGATACAAGTGAGCTAATTTATTGATAAGTATGGGGATCGATATATTGATTGATAGCAGTACCCATTGACGCCACAAGTTCAATTATTGAAATAATGCGGCGAATTACTATCTAAAATGAATATTAGCAATATTTGTTGAAAGAATGTCAATAAATTGTTATGAAATTTAAGATTGATAAGACCAAAGGCACACAGTTTTGGAGAAAACAGTTACCATTCAAAAACCAAGTCATCCAATGAATCAATTGAGACTAGAGGCACTATTTTGGAGAGAGCAGTTATTGTCTGAAAACCAAATTGTCCGATGGGTTAGTTGAAGTCAGAAACACACACACACACACACACACACACGGTATTGACTGCCCATAAGAAAGATCGCAAAGCATACACTGATCACAAGGGACCACGTCATGGAGCAATTTGTACACGTGAAATATAGAAACATGGAGATAACTAGCAGGATTGCAACTGCTGGGAATTGTCGAAAAGCAGTTACCATTAATCATTATAAACACTGCTCGTTGCCCACTAGGAGCCTTATGCACAAATCAAACAAAATGTTATCTTTCAATTATTACTCCTATATTGTACTTTAAATTTCCTTAGTTGTAGCTTCTTGATTCATATCGTCAATTAAATTTCAACATTGTACTTTTATGTTCTAAAGCTATGTCTTTCAAAATAGTTTGTTTGCATCATGGTACGTAATCAAATCTGTAATTTCTAGATCTTGCCATCAATTAAATTCCAACTTGGTTTGGAATTGAACATCGCTGTTTAAATCAAAAAATCGATCTCCTTCATATGAGATATCCTCTATTTTGAGTTAGTAGAGGACCTTGGTTTCCTTAAGTAAAAGTTGAAGAACTATTTTCAGTGAAAGATATTTTGTGGTGGGAATAATTCTGGTAAAACATCAACAAAGGTGTTGATTTTGCGTGCATAAAATCACGGGAGGGCAGACTCGCCTAGCAGATTGACATCCAGATTAGATGTCAATATTTGTTTTGAAACTATTCTGTTAAGATATGCCGTCACAGTTTAGACTAGAAAAGTCTTCAAGAATTTATATAGAAAGTTTTTCCAGCACCGACGAAAAGTATTTCGAACTTAATACTATTATATTCTCATTATCCCTTTTTGTTCGTAAGCATCTATGTCATTCCCTACATTTTATTATGCTGTGATAAGTTTATCCTGTTGACCAGAACAATTTGACCGACATTCGTACCGTTAAGGAAACATGGTTTTCTAGAACATCTCCGTCTCAATTGCAACGTGGAGAAAGAACTAATGGAGTTCCTCCCAATAGTAAAGTTGAAATCTATCCTGCATATTCCAAACGTGAGCTCCATTGGAGTTTCCATCAGTTGAGATTCGTCAACCAAGCACCCCTTTGGAGTCTTCATTCCATAAGGTTCATATGGACCTTGGTTTTGCTTGCGGAATGTGTTCAGTCTTGGTGATTTTTCCTAACATTGGTTCAGATTCTCATCACGACAAAGAACTGATTTTGGTCTTGCATGACTAAAGGGGCGGGTTGCTTTATCTCGTCCCCAAGAGCACACTGACCCATGTCTGTTCCCTAATCAGGGATGGGTTCTGGGTTCCCGTAAGGGACAATTTGCATTGTATGAATGGAGGACGCAGGTATGACGTCTTCTTCCTCATTTACCACGGCTTCCTTGGAGTGAAAAATCTTCCAAAATGGTCTTAAATTTGCAATCTCAACTCTCAACCACTTCCGAAAGCGACTTCCATTTCTCTTCCCTGCTTCATATTCATCAGAGACAATCTCTTCGCGGCATCCCACGTGATGACCTATTTTTCCGACATGAGCAATAGAAATGCAGAAGCCTTTCAATCTTTCCTCACGGTGCTCTGAAAGGCATTGATATTGATACTGGGGTTTGACATCAATCTCCTAAATAGGATATGATGGCATTCGCGAAGTTGTGACAGCTCCAGCTATTCTTTCCATGTCCTCATTTAACCGTAGTTTCCCTAATTTGTTTACACAGGGCTGCGACTTTGTCGCTTGAAATTGGCTTCGTCACTCACTAAGATCAGCCCACAGGGAGGGTACAGAGAAAGCTCTACTAAAGAGAGAATCATTGCTTTCGTTAATTCATGGAAAGAATTAAAAAAAAAAAAAAAAAACAGTAATTGCTACCAAATTGGTGTAGTGACCTGGAAATGATACATTGAAACTTGAAAAAGTCTCATCTTACATCCTTTATAAGTTAAATAAAGAATCAAAGAATGATTAGGAACTCATTCGGAGCTTTCTCTGTACATTGAGTTGAACTCGCAGTGATAAATTTGACAGACCAAGTCGTCCTAAAGACCTCTGGAACCGGGAATGTCTATCCATTCAAGTTGGAGCTCAACCTTGCCGCGCTCCACATTGCAGAGCCGGAGCACCATGTCCTGCACCACTTTGCCATCGCGCCACACAATACAGCTCTCCTCTGCCAAGCAGTTGTCCCGGCCTGGCTTTACTCTGGTGATCACAGTTCCACTTGGGACATCATCCAATCTCATCCTCAATGTGTCAAGAAAGGGTGCGATGTGGATCTCAGCGTCCCCCATCTTGTCGTCGAGGCTGAATTTGTCCTTGTCATAGACCATCAATTTTATGGAAAGGCTCGGGTCAGCGATCGAGAGAGTCAGATCATCATTCCACTCCGGGTTCAGGTTCCTCTTGACCACTCGAGTTTTCAATTTCTGCAAGAAGCATTTGGGTCAGTTCAGCTGGAAGCAACATATAAGACTTCAAACTACTTAAGTTAAGAGAAGCAGTAATTGCAGAGTGGGCAGATTGACATACATGTTTGCCCATTCTGATGACAGCATAAGGATCACTGCTTCGAATGTCTCGGATCGCAAGGTTAACTCCTCTTAGGACGTGAATTCTCAAAAGTCCCAAAAGATGTTCCATATTTTATGAGACGGATTTGCTATTGCCCTTAGATAAGAGAGAATGAAATAAATCGCTGACGTTGGAAGGAGAAGGTGCTGCGGGGCGAAAACTATGTGCTTCCGATTTCTCCTTCTGGATGAGTTGCAAACTGGGAATTTGCTCTGCTGTCTGATGCCAATGCCCAATGTCCGGTCTGGTCTTTTTATAATGAAAGGTTTAAGGCGCGAAGAGAAATGATTGCCTCGTCGAGTGATCCTGGGTTTGACTTTGAAAAGTTGACCGGCCATGTAATCTATTCAACAATGATTGCGCGCAGTTTGAACCGCTTCGGTTGGCTCCTTCTTTCGTACAGTGAAAAATTCGGTCTGTTAGGCAAGAACTCAGCAAGTTGTGATGGTAATGGTTCACTTATACACGCAAAGGCAGGCGATTCCGGGCGATCTATGCGCATTCGGGGCCTAGCTGGCTGCTTGGAATGCCAAAATTGATGGTGTGTGGGGTCGTGTCCCGACGCTGACGAGACGGTCAAAGGTGAGAGTCAGAGGGACGATGTGACCACTTCCATGATCCTTGAGCCCGAAGATCTCTGTTCTGGGACGGCATTGTCCGAGTCTGCGCATCCTTGAAAGGTCGAAAATTCCGGCAATAGCATTTGGACTGATCTCAGGGATGCTTCGAGGAAGAAAGTACTTGGCTGCTATCCGATACAATTGGCCTCCCTCGTAAGTCATAGCAGCTCATTGGAATGGATATTATCTATTTATTGGATTTAGTCCGATCGATCTAGAGGGCATACTTTTCTACATCGGCATAGTGCAATCGATATTTCACTATTAGAGCGCTATCAACAAAACTAAAACCCAAGACCACAATAGAAAAGCAAACTCGATTGTCATTTAAGCAATTACTTGTTGATGCGAAGAGTCAAGGGGGCCAAACTATTTTTGGGAATAGTAAATTTATGTAGCTTAGTGGAGATGGGTTTACGGCTACATGTATATCTAGCTTTATACAAATTGATGTGGCTACCTAGATAGGATTGTAAAATGTAAAACCTTGGACTTTCCAGCTTCGGACAATGCCAATCAATTGTAGTTCAATCAAACATTCTTTCCACACAGAGAGAGAGAGAGAGAGAGAGAGAGAGTTTTAGTTAAATTGAACTAAGGATTCTAGTCTTAGAGGATCTAGGTCTCGTTTGCTTAGTCGGAACGAAATTTGAATTACATTTTGTTCATTTTAGAATAGCTAAGAGAATAAGAATAAGACCAAAAATATACGGGATGGCCGAAAAGCATGCAAGGGTACTGTTCATCACCCTCTCTTCCTCTGTGTTTCTGACCTGATTCTCGCCGGCTTCCTCTACTCAATCCGGCCGTTCCAGACCTCCGTTTGGTGTGAAATTTGGGGGTTCAGCTCCTCTGGTAAGCCCCTCGTTCCTCACCGAATGGATTCGGGTTTCTTCCTCTCTATGGCGAGATCTAAGCTGCCCTTCTTCATGAGAATCGCCCTGCTGCTGCGCTGCTCGATCCCTCGAGGTGCGGTTGCTGGTGCGACTCGGGCCTGCTCGTAGCGGTTGATAGGCGTCCCAGCACCCTCAGGTAAGGCTGCTGTGCCTCGGCCCTGCTCCTGATCGATTGCTGGTGCATCTGTACTCCCTGTCCCGACCTTGCTGGGCTGCGTCATTGCTTCCGAACGGCTGCTGGTGCATCGCCGACCTATCTCGAGGGGTTGTGAGGTATCCCAACACCTTCCTGGTCAAGCTTGTCATGTGGCAGCCCTGAACGAGGGCCTTCATCCCTTCTAGTAAGAGTTGGTCAGTCCGATCAGAACACCCAGGTAGTCTCTCGCTCTCTTGATGGCTACTGTGTAGAGGGTTCGAGTTTAGCTGGCTAGGTATTATTGTAGTTATGGCTGCTTCATCTGCTGTGGGTGGTGAGTTGAGTAATGCGGTCCAGTTGAGAGCTGGAACGGAGAAGGCTCCTAGCCCTCTCAATCGAAACAAGGAGGCTCGGTCCTCCTTGCTCACGGGCAAGGATTCTACATTAGTGGAGACCTCAAACCGTGGTCATCCCAAGGATGCGAGGCCATGATAGGCGTTCGAGAGGACGAAGCGGGCGAGGTCGGCTTCCAAACGGCCTCAGGCCTCGCAAAAGCAAGTGAGGAAACCAGATCCCCCGGCTGTCCGGACGTGGGCAAATGTTGCGAAACTTGCAGCGAAAGGGTATGACCTTACCTTTGTTCCTCCCTCGTTTGAGGATGATATCCCAATGGTGGATCTCCCTGAAGAAGTGTTAGATGCGGTGGATCCCAAATGGCATGAGTGCCTGGTTGGGTATTATGTAGGAAGGAGTTTGCCGTTCCAGCTCACAGAGAACACGCTTAAGCTATGTTGGGGATCGAAGCTTGTTGAGGTTTTTGCCGATGACCAGGGCTTCTTTTTCTTCCGCATCCCTGACCCTGAGTTCCGAAGGAAGATTTTGGAAGAAGGTCCTATAACGGTTGCAAGGGTTGCGCTCGTTTTGCAACAATGGAAGCCTCTCCTCGAGTTGAAGAGGGAGAAGCAAACCACGGTGCCGGTGTGGATTCGCTTGAAGAACCTACCTCTTGACCTTTGGACAGCCCCGGCAATTAGTGCCATTGCGAGCACTGTTGGCAAGCCTTTGTTTGTTGATCAACGCACGGAGCAAACTCAAAGAATCTCTTTCGCAAGAGTTTACGTGGACCTTCAAGTTAATCAGCCGAGGTTCTCCTCGGCCAAGGTAAGACTAAATGGAGTTGCTCGGTCCATTGCCATCGAGTATGAGTGGAAGCCAGCAGAATGCTTGAAGTGTGGCTCCTTTAGTTGGTCGGAAGGCGATGCAAGGCCAGAAGCAGGCTCAGCCCATCCCCTCCCCCTAAGTGGAGGCCCGCCCCCCTGAGACTTCCCCGATGTTGGTGGTAGATCTAAATGAGGCTGAATTGGGGTGGAAACAAGTCAATGGAAAGAAGAAGAAATCTCCCCCTCCGAAGGAGACATGTTTGGACCATCCGGTCAGCTCCGGAGAAGAGGAACCATCTCTCAAACAGACAGCAACAGCTCTTAAAAGCTTGCCATCAACCTCTACCTGGAGGGCTCAAAGTAGGCTTCGAGCCCCAATCAGGGTGGATGACCCCACCTCGACAATGGAGGAAAACCCTATTAGCCATCCAGATGCGGGCCTGGGGAGTAGAGCGAAATTGAATGAGTCTGTCAACCACCTAGACAGCTCAGATGATGATCTTCTCTCGCCTTGTCTATCACCGAAGGCTCCTCCATGTCTATCGCCGAAGGCTCCTCCAACTAGAAGCGGTGAGGAAACTACCCGGACAAGCCCCTGGCGCTCTCCCCGCACCCACCTCCTCCATCGGCTCGAACGGCTCCCCCTCCGAGCTGTCACAGGCCACCGAGAAGGAGGTAACCCTTCCTCTTTTCCTCTTTTGTACATATGTATATAGGATGCTGGAATATTAGAGGCATGGTTGAACCGACTAGGCAAGCGAAGATTCATAATTTTATTATTTCGAACCACTTGTGCTATATTGGTTTGGTGGAAACTAAGGTGCCATAGGATCGCTTTAACTCCATATCCGAAGGTCTATTGAGGGATTGGTGTTGGATTGCAAACTATGACTTCTTTCCTAGGGGTAGAATTTAGGTCGGTTGGGACCCCGTGAGAGTTAAGTTTGAAGCTTTCTCACTTACCAAGCAGGCGATTCATGGGAACCTTGAGAGCTTGGACTCTGGGGTGGCTTGCTGTGTTTCTTTTATTTATGAAGATCACTCTTTTTCGCTGAGGAGACCGCTGTGGGAGGATATCATTCTGAAAAGCACCCATCTCCGGGACATTCCTTAGCTTGTCTTGGGGGATTTCAACGCTATTAAGGATCCATCGGACCGGGTCGGTGGCTCCGAAGATTGGCTTCCTTGTTTTGATGAGTTTAGACAGTGCTTGGAGCAAGCCGAGCTGGAAGACTTGAGGTTCGTTGGTTTTAGATACACTTGGACTACGTCTTCAGGGCCTTCTAGGAAAGCAAGAAAGATTGACAGGGTTCTAGTGAACGCCAAGTGGAGCTTGGATCTCTCTTACTCGGAAGCCTCCTTCCTTGCTCCGGGAATCTTGGATCACTCACCTATGGTGGTGAAAGTGCTTAATCCGACTCATCGAAGGAAGCCCTTCAAGTTCTTCGATTTCTAGATGAAGCACCCGGAGTTCAATGAGATTATCTCACAAGTGTGGGATGCGCCGGGGAGTGGTGTCCCTATGTATAGGCTTGTGTCTAAGCTCAAGGCTCTTAAATGTCGGCTCAAGCAGCTCAATAGAGATTCCTTCTCTAATATCTCTGCCAGAACTCTTGATGCGTGGAAGATGATGGAGGCCACTCAAGCAAAATTACAGCTAAATCCCTTTTCTGCTGACCTTGTTGAGGTGGAAAAGAACCAAAGGTGTATCTTTGCAGAGTTGCGCTCCTCGGAGGAGTCTTTCTTCAGGCAGAAGTCCAGGGTCAGATGGCTCAGGGAGGGAGACCGAAATACTAAGTTCTTCCACCAATATGTCAACAAAAGACAGTTGAGGAACAGAGTCCTTTCCATCCTTGACTCTTCGGGGAACCTAGTGACGGAGCCATGGCTGGTGCAACGGAGATTTGTAGAGTTCTTTGAGAACCTCTTGGCGCCGCAAGGGGAGATTATTAGACCTTCATTAGAGGACTTGAGAGAGGTCATCCACCATCCACTTTCGCTTGATCAGGCTACGCTTCTTGCTCGGCCAGTTACAGAATTGGAGATCCGGGACACTATCTTCTCCTTGCCTAAGGGAAAGGCTCCTGGGCTAGATGGCTTCACAGCGGAGTTCTTCAAAGAAAATCGGGACACGGTTGGTCCTTTAGTAATGACTGCAGTGTTGGAATTCTTAACCTCCGGAAAACTCTTAAGGAAGATTAACAATACCATCTTGGTAATGGTTCCGAAAGTGCTCAACGCCACTTCTATGGAGGATTATAGGCCTATTGCCTGCCGCAACACTATCTACAAGTGTATTACAAAGGTGCTAGCTAATCGGGTGGCCCTAGCTTTGAAGAACACGATAGGCCCCTATCAGACTGCTTTTGTAAAAGATAGGCGGATCAGGGACAATATATTGCTGGCTCAGGAGCTATTCTCTAGCTTCCACCTTGAGCCTTATCTCCCTAAATGTGCGATAAAGGTGGACTTCAGGAAAGCCTATGATACTGTGGATTGGGACTTCCTTGAAAGTGTGATGCTGGCCTTTGGTTTCCCTCAGTCTGTCACTAGACTTATCATGACTTGTGTACGCACTCTTAAATTTTCAATTGCTTTGAATGGAGAGCTCCACGGGTTTTTTGCGAGCGGTCCAAGTCTTCGCCAAGGTGATCCCATCTCTCCTTACCTTTTCACGATGATCATGGAAGTGCTTTTAGGGATCATTCTTAATCATTCTCCGAGGCCTGATTTCAAGTTCTTCTGGAGGTGCAAGGCAGTGGGTCTCTCACATCTCTTTTTTGCAGACGATGTCTTCCTTTTTTGTGAGGCGCACCTTCCTTCGGCGACTCTCCTTAAGGAAGGTATTAATATCTTTTCCTCTTGGAGTGACCTTTGTCCTAACCCGTGCAAGAGTGAATTTTTTTTGGCGAGAGGCAATCCCTCCTTAAGGAATAATATTCTCTTGGAGTTGGGCTTTCAAGAAGGAAGCCTGCCAGTTCGGTACCTGGGAGTTCCCATTATCACTTCGAGGATCAACAAAGCAGATTGTTGTACCCTAGTCAATTGCATCACTGCAAAGGTTCAATCTTGGACCCACCGATTCCTCTCTATTGCTGGTCGGATTCAGCTTATCAAGTCAGTTCTTCATGCTATACAAGCCTACTGGGCTAGTGTTTTTGTTTTACCTATAGCTATGATGGAACAGATAGAGAAAATATTTAGATGATTCCCGTGGAAAGGTCCGAACCTAGGTAGGGGTGGTGCTAAGGTAGCCTGGGATGAAGTTTGCCTTCCAAAGGATGAAGGAGGGCTAGGTATTAGGAGGCTCCAAGATTGCAATAAAGCTGCCATGCTTAAGCATATTTGGCTCTTGTTCTCCGACAAGGAAGCGCTATGGTGTAGATGGGTCCATTCCACTTTCTTAAAAAATAAGAACTTTTGGGTTGCTAGGAAGCCAACATCTGGATCCTGGGCCTGGAAGAGCTTTTGATCCTAAGAAGGAATTTCAAGATGGCATTCTACTGGAAAATTGGCAATGGCCAAACAACCTCTCTGTGGTTTGACAATTGGCACCCTAGAGGCCCTTTGAACCTGATCTTCTCAGATTCTCTTATCTACAGCTCAGGGTTCTCTAGACAAGCTTGTGTTGCTGACCTCTTCTTAGATGCTGGCCAAGCCCTCAGGTTGGTGCTTGAAACGTGGGGTCATCCTCTTCCGATCCTAACGATTGTCCTGGATCGTTGCTATTGGCGAGAAAGCTCTTCGGGCCAGTTCACTATGGCGTCGGCGTGGAACTTCATTAGGAAGAAGAGGACGCGGGTACATAGGTACTCCTTCATATGGGACAACGCCATAGTGCCTCGATATCAGCTCAATCTTTGGCTCATGGCCAAGCGTAGGCTTCCAACCTAGGATCTCCTTCTATCCTATGATATAATTGGAAATGCTGCCTTTGCGTTTTGCAAGAATATGCCTAACTCTCTTAACCACTTGTTTTTTGACTGCTGTGTCACGGCTAGCGTTGCTTTCTTTTGGGCTTCCAGATGCAATTTACCCTGGCGTAACAGAGCTTGGGGGGAGAACTTCCGATGGGCAACTACCTATTTGATGGGGAAAGATTTCTATAAGTGCATAGCCCGTTTTTCCTTTGGCGCGCTTTGTCATATCATTTGGAAAAACAGAAATAACATCATCTTTAGAGACCAGCCTCTCTCGGTTCCGGCCATGAAGAACCACCTCTTCAAAGTGATCCGAGATAAGGCTATCATCTTCAGGAACGTCGAAGACAATTTCAGAAACAGAAGGTTGCAAAGAAGTTGGAGCCTAGACCCGATTATTTTCACTGGGGACCCATAGGTCCTTGAACTGACGGTGGCCTCCTCCTTGCTTTTGTCTCTGTTTGGTAGCCAGTCGACCTAGCCGTGCTTAGTTTGGCCTTGTTGTTGTAGTTGTTGTGCCGTCCTTGCGGCTTTTGCATCTCGTCACCCTTCCACTTCTTTTGTTCCTACATTTGGAGTGCAAGTTCCTGGTGTCGAGATCTTCTGTACATTTGGCCTTTCCTTAATTTATATCTTACCTTTTACCAAAAAAAAAAAAAAAAGAATAAGACCACACATCAAATAGGGAGAATTTGGCTGGGAGACACCGAAGAGGTTAGCTCTTTTAATGGGAGAGTTTATACGAATTCGTAATTCCATATCGGATAAGAGAGGTCTTATTAAATGGTTTATAAGCAATATGTATCCCATATAAATGTCATTTTCTGTGGTTAGTCAAAGTATTTTTTTAGGGCAGTTACAATCCATGGGGACCAAACCTCTAAATTATATTTCACGGTGTTCCTACAAATTTAGATCTTAGCAGATTTCAACATTGATAATGCTAGTACAAACACTTAGAGGGGGTGAATAAGTGTTTAAAAGAAACTTTGATAAATAAAACAAATTTCAAACAAAATCTGAGTATCGAATAAAATTTAATAAATAAGTCAACAGACTTCTGATAAATATTTAGAATCAGATCAAAGATGGAACTAATTTTTACGATATCAAAAAGAATTCAATAGATTTAAATAAAGAGAGTTAAGGAGAGAGAAGATTGCGCATGAAATTTATAGTGGTTTGGCTTAGCTCAAGCCTCCATCCACTCTCCTATGCTAATAGCCTTCTAGCTAAAATTCACTATAGCATCAACAAAGAAGTACAATTTTTTAGTGCAAACACTTAGTGGAAGATCCATTTTTACTCACTAAGTCTTTTTTTTTGTGATTTTCTCTTTTGAATACAATTTATAAGTACCACCGATGAAGAACAAGTAATTGGAAAGATTTCAGACTTTGGAATTCAATTTTCACGTCTCTACTTCAAATAGACTAAATGACCTTAAATATCCTCCATGCCTCACTAGCTATTGGCATTTTCCAAATGATTTTTTTTTTCATTTAATCCATTGAACATAATCGACTAAAGGGATCTTCTAGCAATTTGAAGATTGAGATGAAAATCCATTAATTATGATTGCTCATACAATCAAAATCTAGGTTTTCATAAGTAGATGCTTCCCAAAAAGGAACATGTCTTCAAAATTGATTTCATCAATTTGTGATTGATTCCATCAATGTATTTATAAAAGGTAAGTGAGATTTTTCACCAGAGAGCTAGATGTTGTAAAATAAATTCCTAATGCTCCGTTCTGAATCTTTATCACAAGATCAATAAATTTAAATCTGATTTCATCTTCATTATGGACATAGTTTCAATCTGGATTGTGTCATTGTTGGAAATACTTCTGGAATAAATAGACTTTGGCAAGAGTCTGCAATATAACTTTAGAAGTATTATGTTCTTCAAAATAAGAATAAGAACTAGAAATTTTTGTCAACTTTAAAACTTGGTAGGAGTTTTCTCAACAACCTCCCCATTTTTTTATGGTGACAAAACTTTCATACAAATTTAAGCATAATATAAATGTTATCTTGCAAAATAATACTTTAGCAACACAAGATAATAGATAGAGATAATAGACAATAAGCATTATACGAATAACATTGTTTAAAGTCTAGCCTACACAATAAAATTTGCATAAAAACACACCACACCAATAAAGCATAGAAAACACAAACTACAAACACAACCAGCATGTCAAAGCTTCAAATATGCAAAAGTCTCCCCCTTTTTGTCAACAGCAAAAAAAAAAAAAAAGAAAAACAAACAAACACAAAGAAAATAGAAAAGAGATTAGGGGTTCCTAAGAACACGATCTCCTCAAGCTTGGTCAAACACTGATGAAAGATAGTCTCAACCTTTGCCAAATTCTGAGTGGCCTACCAATTCATGTTTTGAACTTTGTTATCGAGAGACTATACATTTCCAGACAAAGTTTATGTTTTGAACCTTTTTCACACTTTTTCACGATAAAAAGGCAACGCATATGCTTGAATCACAGACATAACATCTAATCTAATAAATCTTCAAGCTTTTCATATAATAGATGTATCTATTTTTTGAAAAGCAAACTTAAATCATTTAAATGATTTTAAATTGATATCATCATATAGCATTCAATCTTTTTCTTGATCTTGATTCACAAGATCAATCTTCTCGAAGTGCATTCTTCTTTGTCTCTTCTTTTTAGGTTTTAACATACATAAATATTAATAGTGGCAAATGCAAAAATTTATATTAAAATTGCCAAACGGAGAATCGTGTTTGGTTTTATGAAATGTGTTCACATTAAGCCACTCCTAAGAGGAAAAAAAAAAGAAGAAGAAGGACAAATTGCATGACAATTTGATTTATACTAGTCAAGTAACCATTTCCTTCTTGGAAACAATATCAATACAAGACTCCATTTGTTTTCCTAACCGCATATCAAATTGAATACATAAAATGATTAAACCATTGTTATTTATATATCTTATTTGATCGGTTACATTATTTTATTGATAAATAATTCATATTGCAAGTTTTCTTCCTTGCTTGACCCGGCAATAAGCCTAATTAAGGATGAATACAAAACCTCATGGAGTCCTTTCAAGACAACAGGCAACAAATCCGTATAATCATTTAAACATCATCTTTCGATGATTTTAATTGAAAGAATCAACCTAATCCCAGAACATCGTACCACAAAAACCCCAGAAGAGAATAAGCAATTTGTTGTTAAATGGAGCGTCCCGGTGACATCTACAGAGTTTCCTACCATCAAACTGGACATTCATTGTTCAGGATCTCATCCCATTTCAGAATTCAAGGGAAAAGTGTTAAAAAAGTCCTAAACTTTTTTTTTTTTTTTTGTGACCCGAGAAACGCCGTACAGCCAGCAGCCAACGGCATAACCCGAGACAACCCACAGGGACCCACCTCCTACGTGCCGCGGGTAAGTCGCGCAAATGACGAGGTGGGGAGTTTGAACTCTAGCCTTATGGGTGGCCAACGTGCAACTCCACCATCTTTGCCACCAACGAGGTGGGTCCTAAACATTTTTTTGGTGCTAGTTAAATCCTAAACATTTTTATGTTGTACCAATTCAGTCATTTCCAACCAATTTTAGTGGGATTTTGCTGACTGGACATCGGCCAACTAATATGGCCTGATCGGTACTAACGTGGACAACTTTTAATAATATTTTAATATTTTTGAATTTTTTTATTTATTTTTATTTATTTTTCTTTTTCTTTTTCTTTTTTCCTTCTCCTCCTTCTTCCTCCAGCCGATTGCCAAACCTCGCAACTAGCCGAGGGCCGGCCGGTGAGGTCAAGGTTGACCTCCCCGTGACCTCACCGGCCACCTCACTAGTAGCCACAAGGGTGGCCTCACCCATGGCCAACGAGGCCGAGCCCTGCTAGCCCGTGGCAAGGCCAGCTCGAGGCCGCCCGGGCCACAAGGGTGGCCTCGCGCCGGGCTGGCGGGGCTCGCCCTCGCCACCCAGGCCTCGAGGGCGGCCTCACGTTGGGTGGGCGAGACTTGCCCTCCCCAAATCCGGCAAGGTCGAGCCTCGCCGCCTAGTGTGAGGCCGCCCTCACGGCCACTGGCAAGGTGGCCAGCGAGGTCGAGCCTCTAGCCGATCGTCGAGGTCCAATGACTGGCTGGAGAAAGAAGGAGGAGAAGGAAAAAATAAAAAAAAAAAAATTCAAAAATATTAAAATATTATTAAAAATCTGTCGGCGCCGATCGCCGATCATCAACCGGCCGCCGGCCCTAGTCAGCAAAATCCGGCCAAAATTGACCAAAAATGACTGAATTGGCACAACGTAAAAACGTTTAGGAATTAATTGGCACAAAAAAAAGTTTATAACTAAATTCGCACAAATGGAAAAAATTTAGGGCTTTTTTAACACTTTTACCGGTCACTGACGACACACAAAATCCACCGGTCAACACTAACATCCTTGGATCTAAAGGTTGACAAAGGCGTCGGTAACTCTCCCATGCGTAAAGTCACAGGATGGTAGATGGTCCCAGCAGATCGACATCCGGATTAGATGTCGAGATGTGTTGTGAATAATATTTGCGGTTACAGTTTAAGACCAGGAAAGTCTTGAGGCCTGTAGAATTGGCATAAGAAAGTCCTTCCAGCACCAAGAAAAAGTATTATTCAACCATAACACTATTATATTCTATCGTCATCATGCCTTTTCTTGGTAAGCGACAATGCCATTCCCGACATATTATCATTGCTGTGATAAGTTGATCTTGTTGAGCAAAACAATTTGATCTACATTCATGCCGTTAAGGAAACAACGTTTTCTAGAACGTCTCCCCCTCAATTGCACCAAGAAGAAAGAACTTATGGAGTTCCTTCCACTTGTAGGGTTAAAATGTATTTTTCACACTTCATTCTTGTTATTCATGTACCACGTCAACTACATAGATATATTGGGAAAATTATTAGAAAAATTCTAAATCTAATATACGTATTTTAGTCCAGTAATAAATCTTTCAATTTGGGCCTAAACCTTTAAATAATTTTACCAATTTAATTTGAACCTTTCAATTATGCCTATTCAATCATAAACTCAATTATCATTTAAGCTCTTACTTGTTGGGCACTAAGAGTCAAGGGGACCAAACCATTGTCGGAAATAGTAAATTTATCTAGCTTTGTGGACATTGGTTTACGATGACATGAATATTTTCTTCTTTGTTGTCTAATCCCTATCTTATATCTATTTTATATGTCACTAAGTGTGAATGCGCTATGTGTTATGTGAAGGTTGTAAGACCTTGCTCCCTCACTCATGCATCTCCCCAACTCTTCTTTCCTAGATGAGGAGGGTGGCTATTGAGGCAAATATCCAATAGTTGATTACATATATATCTAGCTTTATACAAATTGTTATGAATCTCTAGTATCTTCAGGAGCTACATAAACAAGATTGTAAAACCTCGGATTTCTTGGCCAGGGACAATGCCAATAATCGTGATTCAAATTGAACATTTCATTGCGGACCTAGAGCCCTTATTATTAGTAATCTACACATCTTTCACAGCCCTTTCAAATGAGAGAGTTTTAGTTAAATCAAACTATGGATCTAGTCTTAGAGGATCTAGGTCACGTTTGGATGGTTAGAATGAAATTTGAATTATGTCTATTATTCTAGAATAGCTACGGGAATAGGAATATGATAAACCACACATCAAATAGGGAGAATATGATTGGGAGACATAAGGACGTTACTTCTTTAAGTGGGATAGTTTATACGAATTTGTAATTTCTATATCAAATGAGAGAGGTCTAATTCAATGGTTTATAAGTGATATCTATCTCAAATAGATCTCACTTTGTGTGGTTAGTCGAAGTATTCTTTTACGGTAGTTACAATCCACAAGGACCAAACCTCTAAAAAACCTCACATTTGACATATGTTCTATACAAATTTAGATCTGAGCAAATCTCAACAGCGCCATCTATCGATAATTGAGTCGTCAACTGCGACAAGTTCCGTCAACCTCGACGAGTTGGAGAGTCGCGAAAGCTTCGCTGCTCGAAGAGAGATAACTCCAAGATAGACCTGTTATTGGATAGTGGAGCGGCAAATGTCGCCTTTGAGTCGTTGATGACGGTGGCAAACACGCGGCAGTGATGCAGTTGGTAGGGAGAGATGGAAATATACTTGAGTAAACGCAAGGTGAATCTACCCTCACGTGAGCAAAATCAAGGCAATTTTGTTGTGCTCCAATTTAACGATCGATCGATGCCGACAAGTTTTCGATCAGATTATTGACAAGACACGAGATCCAACGATTGGCATTGACAAGCTTGGATCTGAAGGCTCACAAAGGTATCAGTAACTTTCCCATGCGTAAAGTCAAGGTAGGGTGGCCAAGCCCAGCGAATCAACATCCGGATTAGATGTCAAGATGTGTTGTGAGTAATATTTGCTTTTACAATTTCAGACTAGGAAAGTCTTAAGCCTTCTAGAATTGGCAAATTGGCATAAGAAAATCCTTCCAACCCCAAGAAAAACTATATTCAACCATAACACTATCATATTCCATCGTCATCATCCCTTTTCTTGGCAAGCAACTATGTCATTCCTGACATATAATAAACCCTTTTTGTCATTCATGTATGACGTGGACTACGTGGTTACACTGGGAAAATTATCAAAAAAGTCATAATTTTATTACACTTATATCAATTTAGTTATAAACCTTTTAATTATGTCAATTTTGACAATTTATCAATTTAGTTATTCAAGATTTGGCCAGAAATCGCCAACATGTGATCTAACTAGCGCCAGCCATTCTATGCAACTTGACTGGTGTGTTAACGTTGACAATTTTTAAACTTTTTTATTTGTCTAAATTTTTCTTTTTTCTTCTTTTCCTTTTGTTTCTGACCTTGTGTGGCACCCCTCGACGGCCCCCGATCCGATTAGGGTCGCCACAGTTCACTTACCATCTCTTTCCTTATTAACATATCACTCTGATACCATTTCAATTGTAGCGGATCCATACAACCTGGGGGTTTACATTTTTTTAATCGGTCCCTTGCGCAATTTAAATATGGAAGCACATCCAACAACTCCATTTCCTATGTTCAGAAAACGATGCACACCTACTAAATATTTATAAGTAAAAGCCGTACACTTTTTATTTACTTAAATCAGATGGACATCGTTCATCGGTACATCAAAATGCCGTAGTCTTCTATATTCGGCTACACTCCAAAAGATGACCGACATTTCATCCAACAGTCATACACTTAAAGTCCATCGATCAATGTCGGCGTCCAAAAGCTCCTTCCCTTGCTATCCTCCTCCTCACGGTCATATCCAACCGTTCAAACCATCTACTAATCTGAAATGTTGGTCCCCAAAATGGGTGAGTACAACCACTCAGCAGGTAAAGGAATCCAATAACTACTCAATGCATCATACAAGTCATACATGCATTGCGGGCATTACTTACCTTGAAGCCATGCATATACTATCATGCATCATCACCACAATCATAACACATACATGTATATCATCATATACATGTGTATCATCATGTCACACTCATATCATCGTCATCATGACATTATTATATCACACACATGTCATCACCATCATATACATGATCATATCACACATGTCATCATCTTCATGACATCATCATATCACACATGTCATCATTATCATGACATCATCATATCACACATGTCATCATTATCATGACATCATCATATCACACATGTCATCATCATCATCATCATCATCATCATCATCATCATCATCATCATCATCATCATGCATATCGTATATCATCATCATTATCATCATCATGCATGTCATGCCATGGGTGATCATCATCATTTCACATCACATCATCATCATCATCATCATCATCATCATCATCATCATGCATATCATGCCATGGTTTAATTTCCACTTTTCATCTTGGACCGCCACATTTCTCATGCCCGGGACCAATGTTTGCATCCCACATTCATCACTCGCGCCCAATTCTGGCATTGCGAGAAACCTCCAGGCATGTATCCAAGCTACAACCGGACATCCAACACCCCCACATTCCGAGCATCTCGTATCCCAACTAGCATCACGAGGCATCTGGGCATGTATCCAAGATAAAACCGGGCATCACGAGGAATCTCCGGGGCTCGCCATGAAAATGGTTACCCCTACCCTCCGGGCATGCATAATGATACAACCCCTCACCCTCCGGGCATGTATCATAATACAACCGGGCATCCCGACACTCCCGGGGAAAACCTCTGGGCATGTATTCACAATACAACCAGGCATCCAAAGAGTATCGATTCACTCGAACCTTTGGGCATCCCGACTCTCGGGGCATCGTCGGCTCACACCTCCGACGGTATCATCATCACCACGATGCATATTCTCAAACATCTCATTTCTCATCTTCAATTATAGTTTAATTTCAACATGGCATATGGTATGATATCAAACAAATCATACTTGGCATGGGATTCACACATGCATCTCAATTCAATGTCATACATACACCAAGACTTTATCACACATGCCACATAAATAAATTAAATGGAATCTATGGCCAATAAAATAATATTTTTTATTATATCTATAAATTCCCAAGATTATAAAAATTCAAGAAATTATTAAACAAACCAATAGGATGATAATTACATGCAAAATTCATGGCCAAATTGAATTTTTACACAATCTCACATTTTTCACCAACATCCTATGATTCTCGGATGAAACCAGAATGCACGGTTTCCGAATAAATTCAATTAAAATATCCATATGGCCTCCAAAAATTATGAAATTTTACTGGATTATAGCCAAGACATTTTCGTACAACTTTCATGCAGAACTCCAAGCCATATTATTTTTAGATTATTTTATACAGTCTCACGAAGCTTCTGGATCCATTACCGCATCGTCCAGTGCACACATCTCCGAAATATTGAGATTTCACCTACCTATTCTCTTTCGTTTTCTCTGGAATTCGGATATGTTATGTTTCAAGATTTCCTTTACAAGTTTCATGAAGAGATCTAGGTCAAATAACCAGATTATAGTCATCGTTTAGGTCCTTGAAGTCTCGGGTGTCTCGGAACACATCACCAGAATCATCGTCTTCAAGATCTAGTCGATTTACCAAGCTATACTGGTTCATTTCACTTCAAATTTGAGTATGTTGTAGTTTAAAATGTTCCCTACAACTTTCATGAAGAACTCGAGGTAAGATTCTCAACAAAAACCAACATGCAACCATGAATCCAGCAAAAGGTCAGTAAAAACTCTCCAGATCTGAGGTCTCTGTAAGATGAGACTTTAACCCCTCAAATCTCCATCATTTTCCACGAAATTTCAGTATGTTATAGTACAAGATGTTAGATACAACTTTCATGAAGACATCGAAGCCAAAATCGGACTCCAAACACACATGCAAGCTCAAACAAGTTACTGACTCACACGATCCGAGCAAGAACAGTCACACCACTCACACACAACTCATCCATGCTTCGGTTTTTCTCATCTAACATCTAAAAATTCGACATGCAAACAATATACAAGCATGCAAGAGAAGCTAAAGGACTCCCACGTGCCTCTAGACCAGTCGGTCGACGGCGTAGGGCAGCGAACACGGTGGCACACGGCGGACGGACGGCGATTCCTCCTCCTCTCTCTCTCTCAGCCGCTCCCCCTCTCTCTCAAAATCTCTCTCTCTCTCTCACCCTCTCTCTCGGCCAAATGAGTAAGTCCGGCCACCTTCTCTCTCTCTTCCCTCTTATACCCCCAAATCGTCATGATTACTTGCCTACAAACCAGCCAATGCATGGCCTTCTTCCCTAAGCCAATGCATGAAGACCTCTTGCCACTTGTCTCATTTCATGCATAATGGGCTTGGGCTTTTGGGCTTGGGCCGGCCACTCTTGGGCCTCCTCTTGGGCTGGTCGAAAGCCCCCCTTTAGTGGGCCTAATTGGGCCAACTAGCTTGGCCCATCAAAGGCTCAAGCTATTGGGCTAAGGCCCAACCCAAATTAAAATCAATTTTACCCCTTTCTTATTCTTTCTTTTAAGAATTAAATTACTAAATTCCACATGGCCAAAATCTTGTAATATTTTACATATAGGAATTTAATTTATAAAGTGTATGGCCAAGCATAAATTATCATCATTAATCTATCTAATTTAAAATCTCATAAGCACAAGCACAAATCACCTAATCTTAAGAGAGACTAATGGCTAAAGCATTAAACCATAGGTAATTTCATTACCTAATTAGAGGCTTTAACACACCTTATAACTTGACTTTGAATTTTGGGATGCCACACCTTGGGCCAGCAAGAGCTAGTAAGCCTCACCCGGTTTGGGCAAGAGTGTCACAGCCCTTGCCCGTTGGTTAGTCAGGGTCAACGCCCTCGCTTGTTGCCAGTGACCTTATTGGCCTAGAGTTTGAAAAAAAAATAATAAGAAATTCATAAAAATTAAAAAAAATGAATAATTAAAAATTAAAAATTATCGTCGTCATCACCAACCATGTGATGTAGTATGACCAATGCTGATTAGACCACCACATTGGCAATTTCCAATTAAAATTGGCTGAATGGACTAAGTTAGCAAATCATCAAAAGGTTTAGAACTGAATTGATAAACGGTCAAAAACATCAAAGACTAAATTGGACTAAATTGTCACCGGTGCAATAGGCTTAATATTTTTTGGTAATTTTCCCTAGATATATTAGACATAATGATCCGTCTGCATAAGATTTCTTTATTCGTCTCTAGAACATTATAAAGCGGACACCTTATTCACCGCGTTTACTCCCGTCCCTAATACTATTATGCTTAGAGGCGAATTTGCGACGAATTTGCACTTGTGTCTGATTCTACTTCAAAGCTTCTCCCACGTGATTCCTGTTTGTGGATTTCGTTCCAGAATTATCACGCGTCTAAATCAAAGCATGACTCTATATGGTTGATCGATCCCTCGAAGGAAACATACAGAGAACTCGTGGTTGCATCTCTGCGATTTTCTCTTTGTTTTCAGCACTCACCTTTCCTTTTCAAGATGTGATATGCTTCAGATTAACAAGCAAGAAGAGCCTAAACCGTTCAGTTAATCAATGAAACGACTCGCTGGTGTCGCTGCCAGACCAAGGCAGGAGCACAAGAACGATGCATACATCGGCTGTGCAAAAGCGAGAAAAGAAATCCGCAGATATAATAGTGAATAGGGTACGAAGAAAGAAAAACGAAAATTCATTCGATAATCAGAGTACAGTGAAGATCCATCCTCCGCTTATTTAGCAAGAGCATATGAACATAAAGGAGGTCCAGGCGACTACGACAAGCCCCTGGAACCAGGAACATCAATCCACTGAAGCTGCAGCTCGACTTCGCCTCGCTCCACGTTGCGGAGCCGGAGGACCATATCCTGGACAACTTTGCTGTCGCTCCACACGATACAGCTCTCCTCAGCCAAGCAGTTCTCCCGGCTGGGCGGCACTCTGGCGATCACGGTCCCGTTTGGGACTCCTTCCGTTGGCGCTCTTAGGGCTTCCAAGAACGGCCCGATGTGGAACTCTGCATCCCCCATCTTGTCGTCTAGGCTGAATGTGTCTTTGTCGTACACCAACACTTTCACGGGGAGGCCTGGGTCGGTGATCGAGAGAGTTAGATCGTCATCCCACTCCGGGTTCGTGTTCTGCTTGATTACCCTACTCTTCAGTTTCTGTGAGACACATCGAAACTTTGAATCAGACGAGCCAAAAGCAAGACCAAATCCTACTATATGTTTCCAGATAATCCGGATCAGCGCAAAGCCCTGGAGCCTATTTTGGTCCCCGGTGTTGATTCAATTGACCAAAACTAAAAGATACTCGCAGAACCAGCAACTATATAAAATCAACCAAAAGGGCAGGGTATGCTATACATGCCATGTCCCGAGATGCTCAAGTCTTGATCAGAGTCAAAAAAAAAAAACCACGAAACAAGGAGACGGCTGCTCCAAGAAACGCACCATGGACCAAAACAAGAAGCAGACATGGCGGGACAAGCTCACCTGTTTGCCCATTCTGATGACGACGTAAGGATCGCTGCTCCGGACATCTCGGATCGCAAGGTTCACCCCTCTGTGGACATGGATTCTCAAGAGCCCCAGGAAATGCTCCATTCACGAAACTCGATGCAGTCTTAGGGAACTGATCACCGGAACTGATCACCAGGCCTTGGTCGAGAGAGGGAGATGGAAATCGAATGGTTTGGGAGCGAAGCTGATTGTGGGTCAGGCTCACTCTTCTGGTCCTGAGAAAGCAACTGATGTTTATGAAGAAGCCGGAAAGTCAAATTTATACACAAGAGGCTCTTAGGCGGCCCATAAATTAAAGTATGCATCGTTCTTTGACTTTGAAGACTGTAGCCCCCCGGTGATCAGGTTTAATAACGATCACGCCTTCTTCTTCTCTTCGTCGGGGACCGCTTCTACGAACCAATGAGGACTTGCACAACTGGGCTGGCTTTTCTATTCCTTCGTTTTGGTTAGGTGTTTCCGTCGCCATTTCTGACGAGAGAGAGAGAGAGAGAGAGAGAGAGAGAGAGAGAGAGGACTCACTGGAAATAAGACTGAATCCCGAGGAGCAATTCTGCCTTGGGGAGGCTTTACATGCCGTTGACCTTGACCGCAATCCTTCGGTTTGATATGACTCATCGGGTGGGATGATCGTTATTCTTTTTACATGTATGTCGCTGACACACTTTTGCCAGACATGGGAGAAACAACTCAGCTGTTATGACACGGTCATGTGTTCGAGAAGGCGAATCATTTGCGGTTTCCATTCTCCTTTTCCTCCAAACAAGGCAAATTGACATTTGGTAAGGAAATTACATTTTCAATTTTTTTTCTTTTTCTTTTTGATAACTTGATCTGCTTAAAGACACTAGTGGTTCAGGGATTTGTTAGCATAACAATCTTTGTGTTATCATAAAAATAACAATTTGTTATGAGTCACAAATTTTTTAAATAATGAGGCTGTAAATTTTTTAAAAAGTAGACTCTACAATAATTTATTTATGGTCCAGAATAAAATATTATTTTCATAATAAATTAAAAACCGTCACCCAACCTTTTATCGATCAAGAACCGTTTGTGTCAATGCCTTAAATCCCCCCTCCCTTCCTTTTCTTCTTTCATTAGTGCCCCGTCTTGTGAATGAACTCTTTTTTGCGCTGTCAGTACATCAAATTAAAGTGTCAAGTTTATGGCTCAAGTTCCAGTCAAATCAATGTTGGATCGAAACTACGAGACCGAGATTTGTTGGACACATGTTAGGAGACATTATGGGGGAGCTAGGGTGCCGGGCTGCTGGCCAATTGACCTGATAGCTAATTTGCTACTAGGCATTGGCCAAACAGTTGTCACAGCAATGCATTAATCGGAAGTGTGAGAATTAATTGCTATGCCGTGCTATACGGAAGTCGTTGGGGGAGAAAACCTGTGAACTAGATTCATAAGTAAACCCATCATCTGAGTACCTTTTCTTGGGCGGCTTCGATTATAAATTGCAGAGTACTCATTGGAGAATGCAAATTGTGAGCCTGCCCCGCGCTAATACAGCCACCGCTCAGGCCTTCCGGAGCTAAATCTAACTTCGCAAAAATGGCATGGAAGGGTAAAGCAAGCAATCGACGTCGTTGTACCATAGCAATCATCATGATTATGCCATGTCAAATTTTGATCTAATCCAAGCAAGTCATTACTTTTTTTGAGACTTTTTTTTTCGTTTTGGTGACCCAGAAAACCCCGCACGACCGGCAGCCGGAGATAAATCATTGGGGGCAACATGTGCTAGCCACCACACACATACCATCAGGTAAGTCGCTAAAAGGCTCAAAGCTAGCCTTCCTATAACTTGCGTTACAAGAGCTTCGAACACTAAACCTCATCGATGGAAGACTAGTGCCTACCCAACTGAGCCACCGCGATGGATGGTTTTTTTGAGACTTTTTATGATGTGATAGCATGAGAGAATTCGACATTTCCTACATGTGCGATATCGGCTGTACCGCAGAGTAAAAACAAAAAATTAAAAAAAGATTCCGATTATTTTGGATCTGCGCGTGAAAATTAAAAATCGAGAAATATGGAAACAAATGGAAATAAGTTGTTAATTCCTCACGGGCATTGGCTTGTTCAGGTTTCTAGCTGGCACTCGAAACGCGCGATTTTCCTGGGCGGCCTCCGAGGTCAAGTAAATATCTAGACGGCGGACACAGTCATCAAGAACATAAAAAATGAAAATTTCCGCTATCCAATCAAAGTGATCCACGTGGAATTGTCACGACATAATTTGGGCTCATACGAAGGATAGTCACTGTTGGTGATTAACTCGACAATTGAAAGTGGCAGAAATTGCATTTTAGTGGATGTCAGATCTCAGAAAAGACACAAATCAAATTGATGATGACATCGACCCACTTTTTCTTGCCACTGGCAAGATCCAATTAGGTCAGCTTGCTTTCCTTATTCTTGATATTTATAAATTTTGGCTTGATTCCCAAAAAAATCTCTAATTTTAGATCCGATACTAGTTTGATCCTAAATTTTTCTTTATCATAATAAAAAAATCACAAATTTTCAGTATAATCTTGAATCTATCTCACATCAAAAAATTACCACTAGTTTTTTTAAAATTATCAATATCAGAACTAATTATAAGATCATTATCAAATCGTCTGTCTTCATCAACATTTTCACATTTGTATAAAATAACAACAATCTTCTGATCGTAATAATTTTGAATAAAAGATTTAATGATTTTGGCCACAAGGACACGCACATCGATCCTCTGTTAATTGCTCTTTCCTTAGAGATGCAAAAGTTGTGTAATTGAATGAGTTCAATTTGTAGTTGGCCAAATAAATACAATAAAAGCTTTGGGATTGGTGCATTTGGTTCTAGTTACAAAGGTTTCACACTCAGGAATTGAAGATCACCCATATCAGAATCTATCTATTGCATACAACCCGCTTTGGGTCTCGTTCGCTTGCAAAGGTCAAATACTTGGAATTAACCGATTTGTGGAGTTTGCATGGTATTCCGTAAATTTTCAAGTCATGTCCCTGGATTGTGAAATGAAAAAACTAAGGTTTCAATTTGTTTGGGCTATGTCTTTTTTCTTCTTTTTTTTTTCCTTTTTCTTTTTTCCAACGTTATGTAGGTGGATGAGGACAACGAGGTAAAACCGTGAAAAGAACAACGAAAGTGAAGAAAGAAAATGTGAAGAGGAGAAGTTGGGTGTTGTTTAGAATGAGTGGAAAATGAACATAAGAAAGGAATCTGGATTTGAATACATTATTTTGTTTAGAAAGAAAGGGAGAATTAGAAGGAAAGAAAAATATTTCAAGTGACATAATTCCGGTAATTATGCTAAATCTTAGGGTTGTAATTTGGGTAACAGACAAGGCCAAACTTGTCTTTCACCAACATGCATCCTCTTCCTCTCTCCAATGTGGGGCATATCATAATTGAATCGGTCCAGGAGAAATCAAATCATCACCATCTCTTCGCGTCAACTCTCTTGGAAGACAGATTTTTTTTTTTCCTAAATCAATCTAAGTATCGAATTATTACAACATGAGAAAGTTAAGGCAAGCGGATGGAAACAGAAAAGAGGAAAGGCCATACATTCTGGAAGCCGCCCCCTCCAAGTGGGAGCTCAAAAGAAGTCCTTTTTCCCTTTCGCACCTGTCGAGTTATTTATTATGCATGTTCTCTTCCCCCACATTTCTTCTTCTTCAGTCAACTTGGGGCTGCTTGACCATGGTTACTCCGCCTTACCCCCCACAAATGCAGTGGCTGCTATCATACCAGCTGTTGCCATTTGACTAGGAACCATTCAAGACCAGATACTACTTGTGGTTAGACGGGGGATACATGGAAGCTTTTCTCTCTTTTCAGTCTTGCTGAACGCAATTATCGCTATGTCTTGTCGTTTTCTCATTGTATTTGGATTACGCAGTTATCGGGTAATGCTATATGTGATTATTGCCATGCAATTGTAATGTGAAATATGAAATTTGTCATGTCCTTGTCATGCCGTTTTCTCAGTAGGTGTGGATCTTGATTTTGCCATATTATTGCTCGGTCATTTCATTTTCCTAAATCGTGATTTAATCTAAATTGACATGAACTTTTACAGATGAATGTAATCACACCACTACACATTAGAAAATAGTTCAGTTGATCAATAACAACGTAGAATAAATGTTCTGGCGATATTTTGTAATCCTAAAACAACACATAATGCATGCATAGGAAATTAAATGATAAATGATTTAGGGAATTATATGATAAGATCTCTAGGTTTCACTTGACCAGTTCGTCCACATGTGCGCTTAGATAATTGACTTTCCTACTTTTGCTTGAGCCCTTATGCCTCCAATCAGCCTAGTCTTTCTCGAGCTAATTGGTTACGACTTTAGTCTAGTATTTAAGTTTATGATCATTTTTACATCTCATAAATTACCCATAGTTCCATAAATAAATAAATAAAATTACCAAGAGGAACCGTAGTGCTATTAGTTGGCGGGTCCCGATTTGCAAAATTCGAGATAATATAGTCCGGCAGCTCCATAAGGAAGGTTAGAAACAACAACATAGAGGATTCAAGCCGCATTAAGGATCTTTTTATTGAGTCATTGCATTTGTTGTTTAATTTCTAGAGTCCTCATTTCGCGTGACTAAGCATTGGATGCATCCATTTGTCATCCTGTGCTTGGATTATGCTTTTGACGATTATCGTGGGATTGACATGTCACACCCCAAATCCTATAGGGATGAGGAGGTAGCATGACCATCATTTCCCTAAAAGAAGCAACCTCAAACTATATCTTAAATATCCAACTCCTGATAGTTCCCACAATAATATTCTCACTATGTCAATCACTACTAAGGCACCTGAAAAATATAATAAGAAAAAAGATTGAGCTACCACAGCTCAATGAGTAATATATTTATTCTAAACAGATCGAGCAATCACTATACACATTTAAAACACAAATATAACTCACCTTCACAAAAATTGGAATTGAACAAACCTTCAAGACCAAAAATGCAATATTTATTACTTTAACAAAATATGTTCAAAGCATAAATATTCAAGATAATAGCAAGCAAACATCAACGGCCCAACCCAATGGTCTATCTCATGAAAATACACATCAATGGTCCATTCCATTGACCAATCTTATAAAACACGTATCAATTGTCCATTCCATTAGTTAATCTCATGTTGCACATCAATGGTCTATCACATTGATCCATCTAATAAGAAACCACACGTTGATGGTCCATCCATCGATCAATCTTTACTCAAGTATCAAGCAATATTGATGCATAATGCCCGTGACAAGGCAATCAAGATTCCCCATTTGGTTAGATCTCCACCTATTATTAGTTAGTGGCTCGATCGATAAGGATAATTTTAGATTACTATGCGCATACCATAAGCCCCTCACCAGGCTCACAGTGTATTGAGTATCAATACAAATCCACAACAACCTTAATAATTCACAAAACCAAACCAATATATATATATATATATATATATATATATATATATATATATATATATCATAAATTAATTTCACAAATCAAAACACATAATATTTCTATAACCCGACTCATTCACCAAAAATACTTTTCGTAAAACATTTCTCAAATCATTTCAGAACTTGTTTCTTAAACCAAAATAAATTTGACATACCTTTTCACAATATATTTTATAAACCAAGTTCACAAATCAACCTATATATACATACATATATATACGCACGCATATAATATTTCGCAATAACTTTTCAAAAACATTTGGCAAACCATTCACATATACCAAATCGTATTAATTGCTCGATCTAGATTTTATACAACAAAGCCTGCTTTCGATAACTTATGATACATCAAATCTCCATAACTTTCAAGACATGAATTTACAAACTCATAGAAGAAATAGTATCACTCACTTAGGAAAAGCAGAAAATCAACTACATCAATTATTTGAGTCGACGCACACAAATTCCTAACAAATAATTGAAAAAAAATATATATCAAAAGACCAAATAAAACAATATTCTAATGAATGACTTGACTATACTACACCTATTTGTTGATAAAATGACACCTACGCACCAACAAAAAGCTCACCTCTAGCGGAAACCTATCGTTGTCCGCTAGGCGTAGCTCGTGCTTTAAACTTCATCGAGCCATAACCTTTTCCACGGAATTCCATTTCAAGCCAACTTATAGTCGTTAGAAAGCCATTTTGACATACTATAAGAACTCCAACTCAACCGCCCCAAGACCTTGCCGAAAATGATTGAAATTCGACTCCAAATTTACTGTTCGGAACTCTTTCTAGAACGCGTGCCGAACTTGAAAATTCATATTTGGGCAAACCAGAAGGTCAAATCGAAATCCGTAAAATGCTATAATTTCACACATCCTAAAATATCATTTTTATAAAAATGCGACTCCTGAAAACTCCCTGGTCAACCGCACGAAGTCATAATTCACTTTAAATCAATTTTCCAACCCTAATTTTGACAATTCATTTGAATAGATGATTAGGGGCTTTGATCATTTATCAACGTGGTAAAACGGAGTTGATCAGATTGGTGAGTCATACGGATCATGAGTTTGCAAAAATTTTCCCTTTCCTCCCTTCTTCTTTCTCGATGAGCCCTTTTCTTTCTGCTGTTTTTGCTTCGGATTCTTCTCCTCCTCTTGTCCTTCATAGCACAAGCTCAAATAAGAAGAGAGAAAGAGAGTTGAGCTTGGGCTTGGCTTGTTGGGCCATATAATTACAATCTACCATTCTAATAAAAATTTCATCATTTACCTTAACCTTGAGTCTTGTAAGGATAAGTTCACATCGATGTCTTTCGCTAGATGATCGTTCACAACTACTAAATGAATGATTGCCTCTTCCGCTTCTTCTAGCTGCCTCTTCAATGTCTCATACTTGTTGGAGAAAACTTCTTTATTTGTTTTGAAGTTGACAAAATGTTTCCATCAGTCTAGTCTAGTCTAGTCTAAAGACTTGCAGACTCTATTGTCAAAGTTTGAAGACCTCCAAACTCAAGATTTAAAGTCTATCCTCACTGATAGACTCCAGACTGACGAAGAAAAAATTTATCTGATGAAGAAGACTTGTCCAAATGCGAGTATATCTTTAAGAATTTAGTTCGTACGGTTGAAGAAGATCTCACGGCTAGAGATAACATCTCGTGATCAATTATTCTTATTGAAATCAATTCGGATAATTAGATCTATTGATTGGTGAAGTATACTTGGAAGGTTCTACTTATGAAAACCTAGATCCTGATTGTATGGGCAAGCAGGATTGGTGGGCTATCATCATCTTCCTAATTGATTCTGTCCAACGGGTAGATTGGAAGAACTCCTTCGGAAGGTGCCAACGGTTAGAATGGTATGGAGGAGTATATAAGGAAGACACTCAAGTTATTCGAGTGTGTGCGTGAAAGAAAAATTCCAAAATCTGAAACTCCTAGTTCTTTGCTGTTTCAATTGTTGAGTTTAAGTTGTACTCAAAAGAGAGATTAAATACTTGTGAGACCTTGAGGAAGTGTAGTAGAGTTTCTACACTGTGGAATCAAGGACGTGAGACTGTAAAATCCCTTTTGGTTCTTAGTGGAATCCAGCTAGTGGGCTGTCAGTGCGGCAGAGTGGACGTAGGCTTGGTCTAAGCCGAACCACTATAAACCTTGTGTTTCAATTCTCTTTCCCTAAACTCTTTACTTTAATTCGTAGCTTTATAAAACTATTTACAATCTTTTACATCTTCAATCTATTATTGTCAAAAGGCAAATTAAGTTGTTAAGTTTTGCAAAAACTTCTTTAACACCTATTCACCCCCTCTAGGTACTCTTACTAGTCCTTTCAATTGGTACCAGAGCCTGTGTACTCTTTTAATTGAAGTATTTTTACTTCTGAGTTAAAGATCTATGGCTAGTATGTTGACTCCAGGTTTGGTTGAAGGCCAGAGCAACACCAAACCACCTTACTTCGATGGAAATGAATACAGCATATGGAAAAACAAGATGAAAGCATTCCTAAGATCGAAAGATCCTCTGGAATGGGATGTGGTAGAAAAATGAATCATTCCTAAAACTACATCAGTTTCAGAAAGAGGAAAAGAAGTTGTAGACGCTAGCAAGATGACTCAAAAAGAAATAACCAATAAACAAGCTCTTGATGCTAAAGTAATTTACTCTTTATAATGTGCGTTATCTCCTACTAAGTATAACATAATATCTTCTAGTAAAATAGTCAAAGAAGTCTAGGATAGGCTGCAGATTACCTATGAAGGAACTAATCGAGTGAAAGAAATAAAGATTAATATTCTACTTAGACAGTATGAAGCCTTCAAGATGAAACTAGGAGAATCTATCACTGATGTGTTTAGTCGATTTACTGAAATTATAAATGGTCTAGAGTATCAGGGACAGCTAATCTCAGGACCAATGAAGGTCAACAAATTACTGCGTGGACTCTCCAAAGGCTAAAATCACGTAAAGACTTTAATAAGTGAAACACAAAGGATCTTGGAACTTTCTGTAGACGAACTGGTTGGCACACTTCAGTCCTATGAAGTGGAGCAAATCAATGAGGAGGAAGATCCTAAAGGTAAGAAGTCAATTGCTTTATGGTCTAATGATGATTCTGATGTTACAAATTCTGAAGATGATATGGACGATGAAGAGTTAGCTCTTATGATAAAAAGGTTCAGGAAATTAAACAAAAAGGAAAGAAGATTCAATTAGAAGAAACAAAGCACTCAAAAATTTCAAAACAAATCAACTGAAGATGACGAAGCCAACAAAGATATGATCTGCTTTGAATGCAGGAAAAAGGGACCCATCAAACCTAATTGTCATCTGTTGAAGAAAAAGAAGGGAAAAGCTGAGAAATACAGAAAAACTCTCAAAGTAGAGACATGGAGTGATACTGAATGCGAAGAAAGTGATGAAGATTATGCCAACATTTGTCTAATGGCAAAATCAGAATCAGACTCAGATTCTGAGATAGATACAAACTCAGACTCAGACAGCGAAATCGAGGTAAGCAATCTAAAAATTCCTATTAAAGTCTCGAAATACATTGATGAGCTTTGTCTTAGTCTCAAAACCTCTCTTAAGAGGATTTCCGAGCTAAAAATAGAGAATTCTACATTGAAGCAACAGGAAAATTCTTGAAAAGAAAAGTTTGAAAATTTAGACAAAAATTTTATTGTCTTAAAAGAAAATGCAGACTCTCTTTCAAAAGAAAATACATTTTTGAAAAATGATATTTCAAATATCTCAAAAAGGTTCTCAATAGGATCTGAAAAGTTGGAAAAGATTATTTCAGTACAAAGACCTTATTTCAACAAGTCAGGCTTGAGAATGACTTCAGAAACTATTCCTCTAATTGATTTTCCAAAAGTGAATGAAAGAATCAAACAAAGACCTACAAAAACTTTTTACAGAAATCATTTTCAAAAAGTCTTTGTAAAACTTGTTGGCCGAAGTGCTCTCAAATGTCCTAAGTGCAACAGTTCAGAACACTTTGAAAATGAATGTCCTATGGTTTGGAGACCTGTTAAGAAGGAATGGGCAAAGACTGCATATTGCAATAACTCCTCTAGACCCAAGAAAATGTGGATACCAAAGAAAGCTTGAGTTTCTTTTTTAATTGCAGGTCACTATCAAGAAAAAGGTAAAATGGTATTTGGATGGTGGCTGTTCAAGACACATGACTGGAGATTCAAGTTGTTTTACAAAATTTGTTCAAATAAATGGTGGAAAAGTTTTTTTTGGTGGAAATAGCAAAGGAATAATTGTTGGGTGTGGAACTGTAAAGATTGGAAGTCTGACAATCAACAATGTCTCCTTGGTGGAAGGACTAAATTACAATCTACTCAGCATTAGCCAATTGTGTGACACTGGATTCAAAATCAATTTTCAAGAATGAGTATGTTCGAGAACTAGTAAAGATATTTCTCAATCTTTTACTAGACGAAGACATGGGAACATCTATCTTCTGGATATAAAACTAGAAAAATCTCAATGTCTAATTTCAATTCAAGATGAAGCAAATTTTTGGCATCAAAAGCTTGGCCATGTCAACATGAAGCAAATTGCTAAGATCTCTTCTAAGAAACTTGTTCCTGGACTGCCTAACCTGAAGTTTCAAAAATCTGACTTATGCACATCATGTGTGTTGGTAAAACAGGTTAGAAGTTCTTTTAAACTAATAAATCAGGTTTTTATTAATCGGGTTTTGTAGCTTCTGCATATGGATCTCTTCGAACTAACCAGAACTCAAAGCATTAGTAGAAAGAGATATTGCCTAGTAATTGTGGATGATTATTTATGATTTACTTGGGGGTATTTTCTAGCAAGTAAGTCTAAAACCTTCTCTCATTTTTCAAAATTTACCAAGAGAGTTTAGAATGAGAAAGGATATGCTATTTCAAGCATATGGATAAACCATGGAGGTGAGTTTGAAAATCAAGACTTTGCAAAATTCTGTGATGATTCAGGTTTTCAGCATGTTTTCTCCTCTCCATATACTCCAGAACAAAATGGAGTTGTGGAAAGAAAGAATAGATCTTTGTAATAAATGGCAAAAACCCTCTTAATAGAAAGTAATATTTCTTTTCGTTTTTAGGCTGAAACAGTTTCTACAGCTTGCTATATTATTAACAGAGTATTTTTAAGGCCTATTCTGGAGAAAACTCCTTATGAGTTATTCAAAGGAAAGAATCCAATTGTTTCTTATTTCCATGTGTTTGGATGTAAATGTTTTGTCTTAAAAAATGTAAATAATCGAACTGGTAAGTTTGAGGAGAAATCAAACGAAGGAATCTTCCTTAGATATTCAACTTCAAGTAAAGCCTACAGAGTATTCAACAAGAAGACTCGGTCTGTGGAAAAATCTATGAACGTCAAATTCCAAGACTCTTTGCAAAATCAACTGATTCAAACTCAACCTGAAGAATCTAAACCTGCTCCAGACATTACAAAATCTACCTCCCCTGAAGCAGCTCAGGCTTGTGAAGATCAACAACGAACGGAAGATTCAACTGAATTAGAAGATCAGCAAACTGTCAGATCAACCAATAACTGGAAGCACAAGTCTAGTCATCCCAAAGAACTCATCATAGGTGGCATTGATGAAGGGATTTGCACCAGGTCCAAAAAGCAAGAAGAGTCTAGCGCTATGGCACTTATTTGTGAAATAGAACCCAAAAGCATAGAAGAAGCTTTAGCTGATAAAAGCTGGATTGAAGCTATGCAAGAAGAGCTCAGACAATTCAGCATTAACAATGTATGAGAATTAACTCCTAAACCAAAAGGTAAATCCATTATTGGAGCTAAATAGGTTTTCAGGAACAAGATGGACGAAAAAGGAAAAATGGTCAGAAACAAAGCAAGACTCGTGGCCAAAAGATATACGTAAGAAGAAGGGATAGACTATGATGAGACATACGTACCAGTAGCAAGGTTAAAAGCAATTAGATTATTACTTGCTTTTACCTGTTATAAAAATTTCAAGTTATTCCAAATGGACGTCAAAAGCGCATTTCTAAATAGATTCATTCAAGAAGAAGTTTATGTGGAACAACCTCCCGGATTTGAAGATCCAAAGAGACTAGACTCAGTATTCAGATTGAAAATGGCTCTATATGGATTAAAGCAAGCACCTTGAGCATGATATGACAGGTTAAACAAATTTCTAATTCAAAACACTTTTGTCAAAGGAAAAGTGAATACTACCTTGTTTATTAAAAGAGAAGGTAAAAATTTTCTACTTGTTCAAATCTATGTTGATGATATTATATTTGAATCATCTAACGAAAACTTGTGCAAGAGGTTTTCTAAATCTATGCAGGATGAATTTGAGATGAGCATAATGGGTGAACTATCTTTCTTTCTTGGATTACAAGTGAAACAATTAAAGGGAGGAATTTTCATTCACCAAGAAAAATATGCAAAAGAACTTGTTAAAAAGTTCGTATTACAGAATTGTAAAAAGACTGAGATACCAATGTCTAGTTCTTCGAAGCTAGAGAAAAATAAAGGAGGAAAGAAAGTTGACTAGAAGCTCTACAGGAGTATTGTTAGTTCACTTCTTTATCTTAATGCTTCTAGACCTAACATTTTATTTAGTGTTTGTATTTGTGCTAGATTTTAATCTGATCCCAAAGAATCTCATCTAAGTACTGCAAAATGGATAATCAAATACATTACAACTACTTCAAATTTAGGTCAATGGTATCCCAAAGAATGAGACTTTACTCTCCTTGAATATTCAGACGCAGATCTAGCATGTTGCAGAGTTGATAGAAAGAGTACTTCTGGTACTTGTCAATTGCTGGGAAACAAGACAATATCATGGTTTTCAAGGAAGCAAAGTACTGTAGCTCTTTCAACAGCAGAAGCAGAGTATGTGGCCCTTAGAAGTTGCTGTTCTCAAATCTTATGGATAAAACAACAACTGAGAGACTTTGGAATCGAAGACTCATGCACCGAGATCAAATGTGACAACGCTAGTACAATTAATCTCACAAAGAATCCAATCCTTCATTCAAGAGCAAAGTACAAAAAGATTTGACATCACTTTATTAGAGACCATGTTCAGAATGGAGAAATTATGATTCAATTTATAGATTCAAAGAATCAACTAGCAGACATATTTACAAAGCCACTGGAGAAAAGCCTATTTGAGTCTATTCGCACCAGACTGAACATCACATCTTTTATTCAGTAAAGTCTGAAGGAGCTTGGACTCAAAGATAAAGTCTGAAGGTGCTCAGACTCAGAAGACCAAGAGTTATGACTGTAAGTTATTTCGGTACTAGTAATTTAAATTTTTGGTTAAAAACTTGAAAAGGTACAGTTACTTATTAATCACTAATTGATTGAATTTATTTTTTCAAGTTTTTGAAGTTGTAGCATTTATTCTTTTTCATAAAGGCAGTAATCAATTTTGAAAAAGGCAATTATTTATTTTCAAAAGGGAAGTTATTTATTTTCGAAAAGGAATTTTTATTTTTCCTTTTATGATGATTCGTTTACTTCGCTTCACTTGCTTTATATACTGTTGAAATCCGTCTTCTTCGTTTTCACTCTCAAATCCTAAAATACTGAACTCCCACTTGCTCTCACTTTTACTGTTGTTTAATCCAAAAAGTTTTCACATTTTCGAGCAAGCCTGTGAATTTCTCCCTTGAAGCGACAATGTCTTCAAGAAATTCTTCGAGAATTGCAAGCAAGGGACCACGACACATGCCTAAGGGTCCTATGCATTTCGACTTGACCGAAGAAGAAGATTCTTCTCTACCACAGCGACCAAGTCAACAACAACCTTCTCAACAGCGTCAATCTTCTCTCGCCGACTCATCCAGAAGAAGAAATTTTGGAGGAAGTTGAACTTGTAAGAACGTTAACTCCTAAGGTTGCTTTCAAGCTTTATTCTAGTTTGAAAAGAGGAGGAACTGCTATGTCCTTAATCGATGAATACATGAGAGAAAGAGGCTATAAGAATGAAATTCTTTTTCTGCGCGATATGGAGAAGATGGGTATTGCAGAAAAGGGATCGACTGAAAAAGCCTTCGCTAATTTTCCAAGTGACCCACATTATGGCACTGCAAATCAAGCACAAGGACAGGACGACGGTGAACGAATGTTTTCTCATTTTCAACCTAGAATGGGAGTGGCTACTAATGCTGCTGGTGATGGTTCAAGCCTTTTTAGGTCAAAGAACCACAAGAGGGTCTATTTGAATATAATGAAGTGTGGCATCCTAAAATCTCATGACGACCTCTGGAGTACCATGAACCATGATTAGGTAATGGAAGTGCCATTGTATTTTGTATTAGCCATTGAATCAATGAATTTCAATTATTTTAAGGCCGAGCATTGTAATGGAGAATTGTTTGGATGGAGATGTGTCTACAAGTGACCCAAGGATTTTATTAAGGTGCAAATTGATATAGAAATCTTATTCTTGGTGGTGCACTTTATAAGTAGAATTTTATTAATTTAAATTATTAATTTTTGTGAGTTTATAAGTTGAAATTAAGTGTTAATTTAAACAAGGGTTAAATGGGATAGGAATAGGAGAGGGTGGGCTGATCTTTAGGCCCAAAAGACCATCCAACCAGCCCACGCCAGCCCCTTGGTCGATCGGCCCATGAAGGCCCAAGATCGGCCCAAACCTTGAAGCCCATAAGCCTTGCATGCGAGCTGCCAAGTGGCATGGAGGAGGAGCCAAGTGTGGCTGCCCCCATTGGCTTCCTTGGGCGGCTTCATGCAATCAAATGATTGCAAATGATTATGGGGGAAAGAAAGCTAAAGGTAGAGAGGCGGATGAAGGGGAATCGACCGAGAGAGGGAGAGAGAGTACCATCCGAGAGAGAGAGGGAACCGAGAGAGAGGAAGAGGGAAAGGGAGAAGTCGTGCGTGCGAGAGGAAGGAGGAGGATTGTCCGCCTAGCTCCCCGCCGTCCGTTCGCCGCTTTGCCGCCGTTCTTGTTGCTGTTTGTGCTTGAGTTTAAGGCAAGTGAAGTCCTAAAACCTACTCTTTGCATTGCTGTGTGTATGTGTATTAGATGGTAAGTCTTGGTTGTGGTAGATGGGATGAAATTTCGGAGCAATGGAGAGAGATTCGTTGGTCATGCATGCTGTTTCTGGAAAGACCAGTTCGACTATCTTTGCGTTTGTGTGTTGCATGTGACTTTTTAGTCGGAATCTTGTTTTGATTTCTTCATGAAAGTTGTAGAGAACACCTTGAACAACAACATACTAAAATTTGAGGCAAAACGAACAAGAAATGGTTAGTGAAATGATTTTTCTTTGGAGAGACTAGATCTGGAATTCGTTGTGCTGACCTTCAGTGGTTTCGTGGTCTGTAAAGTAACCTTCTTGTGAAAATCCCACCTTGATCTCTCAATGAAAGTTGTAGTTTAGTTCCTGAGGTTTAACATATCAAAAATTTAGAGAAACAAAACAAGAATAGGTAGGTGAAATCGTGGTCTTTCGGAGATGGTTAGATCTGGAAATTTCGGTACTAGGAACAGAAGTTTTAACCGCCTATATTTAATTACCTAGGACGAATCTGACTTCGATGTCTTCATGAAGTATTTACCTTATGGTCTTGGCTATCACATAGTCGAATTTCATAATTTTTAAATGTCATTTGTGTATTTAATCGAAAATGTTTTTAAAACTGTGCGATCTGATGTGTTCAGACTTGGTAATGTTGCAATGCGTGGTCTATACCGTTTTGTATGAGATTCTTTTGGAAACGTGTTCTGGATGAAATATCTCTCTTCATGTCTTCCCTACAACATATTCAAATTTCGTAAATTTTGAAGTTCATTTGCCTATTTAACCAAAAATGTTTCAAAAACTGTGCAAGTTGAACTGCTAGAATAGTAGTGCCGTGATGCATGGTCTATACCGAATTATATGGGGATCTTTTGGTGTAGTGTTCTTCATGAAGTATCTGCCTTTATGTCTTGACTATCACATGCTCGAATTTCATAATTTTTGAAGGTCATTTGGGTATTTAATTAAAAATTTTTCTAAAACTGTGCAAGCTGGATTGTGCGGATTTCAAAAGCTGTAATGCATGGACTATTCTGTTTTGTATGAAATTGACCTTGTTGCCATCACATCATATGCCATGTTAATAATGAGCCACAAATGTGAAAATAAAGTATGAAAATGAGGATGCCGTCGGAGGTGTGAGTCAACGATGCCCCAGGAGCGTCGTGATGCCCGAAATGTGGGGGTGCCAAATGCCCGGTTGTATTACGATACATGCTCGGATGTCCTCGGGAGTTTCAAGATGCCCGGTGGTATACAGTACGTAATTCCAGGGGGAATGCCTGGTGGTATGTCGGTACGTAATCCCAGAAGCCTCGAAGGTGTGTGCCAAGGGATACCTTGTGATGCCGGTTGGGGTACGAGATGCTCGGAATGTTGGGGTGCCGGATGCCCGGAGGTGTGTGCCAGAGGTTCCTCGCGATGCCAGGTTGGGTGCGAGCAATAAATTGAGGGATGCAAACATTGGTCCCTGGAAAGAAAAACTAATGAGATCCTTGTGAAAGATAAGAATTAAAAATAAATCATGTGCATGGGTGTATGCATATGGCATGATGCATGATCTGCTTATGAAAGTAAATTAATGCTATTTGATATTGAAAATGCAATCATGAAGGTATGAATGGATCTCATGGTGATGTATGCTTGATAGCTTGGATGATATGAATCATGGTGGTATATGCACATATGACATGGTAATATATGCATGAATGCTTGATGATAAGTGCATGGTGGTATATGCACATATGGCATGGTGATATATGCATGACTACAAGGTAAGGTATGCTTGAATGCATGAATGATATGTGCTTTGTTCCCGATACCTTGATTGTTTTGTTTGACGCATTGAGTAGTTTGGTGGATCTTTATAGCTGAGTGGTTGTACTCACCCCGTTTGGGGAATAACATTTCAGACTAGATAAGATGCCTCTACTGCCACTGCCACCGGTAGATGGATCAAGTGGTTGGATATGACCACGATGAGGAGGATATCAAAGGAAGGAACTTTTGGACGCCGACACTGATCGATGGACTTTAAATATATGATTGCTGGAGGAGATGTCAATCATCTTTTGAAGTATAGCCGAGTATAGAAGACTACGGCATTTTGATGTACTGATGAATAATGTCCATATGGTTTAAGTAAATAAAAGTGTTCGGATTTTACCTATAAATGTTTAATGTGTGTGCATCGTTTTCTGAATATCGAGAAGAGAGTTATTGGATATGCTTCCATTATATGAACTGCGTAAGGGACCGATCTAAAAGATGTAAACCCTCAGGTTATATGGACCCGCTACAATTGAAATGGTATCAGAGTGACAAATTATTAGGGAAAGTGAAAGGTAAGCGAACTGTAGCGACCCTAACGGATCGGGGGCCGTCGAGGGGTGCCACATGAAGAGAGGGGTTACGAACCCTAGGAGTGTCGATTTTGATTTCCTTGATTTGGTGAAAGCAAATCTGCAAGAGAAGTTTGCTCTACTGCAATTGGAGCGCTTTTGTTCTGAATCTACGCTGCTTATCCAGAACTCACCACTTACTTTTACTCGAACTTATCTTTCTTGGATACAAACAGTTTCTCTTTCACAGTGAGGGATAAGGAATTTTTGGTGGATATTGACACTTTGGCTGACATAATTAGGGTGGAAAGAGCAAGTTTCCAACCAATTAGCGTGCCCGTTGCTCATGCTACTCTATCATTGATGAAAGATCGAGATACTGAAGGTAAGATTTCCTACTCTAGGATGAATGCCTCCAACATCTTGCTGCACAAGATCGTAATTAACCGCATCCGTCCAAAGTCGACATCCAAGACCGATGTCTCTCGGTCTGAAGCAAAATTGATGTATGCCATCAATATTGGTTACAAATTCTCTCTACCTCACACTATTATGTTTCACATATACAGGACAGTGGTGAAGGATAAGGGAAAACTCCCTTATTCTGCTCTTATCATGCGCCTTTCTAGACATTTTAAAATTCACATTCCTGCACAGTTATGTTTGACAAACATCTCTCCTATGGTGATTGGATTTAAAATGGTCACAAAGATGCGTTTGAAAGAGCTGAATAGGGTGTTAGAGCGCATGAAGGAGAACTCTCCCGTCAAAGCAAAACAAGACTCTGCAGCGGCCAAAAGAAAAGGCAAGGAGCCCATGGATGCTCCAGTAAAGAGGAAGAGAATTCTCATCTTGCAGGATGAAGAGGATAAGGATGAAATGACTCTTTCAGCCTTAAGAAACTTGAAGAGTTTTGTCAGCTTTCCAGAGAGACGAGAAGAACTAGAAGAAGGAGAAAAAAAAGAGAGAAGAGACAAAGAAGGAAGATGAAGAACAGAGGAGGACAGAAGCAGAAAGAAGAGAAGACAAGAAGACAAGAAGAAGAAGAAGAAGAAGAAGAAGAAGAGAGACCAGGGTCAAGAAGACTCTTTTGAGCTAACTTGGCTGTCTCCTTATCCAGTGATTTGAGATGGCAGGAATTGGAACTGTTGACGCGCAGTTGAAGTTGATCAAGAAGAAATCTTACCTACTTCACCTAAAGGCAACCAAATAGGGTTGTTGGACAAAAAGGTATTTCTTCACCTATCTTTACTAGTGATGTGAGTCGTTCCACTGCAAATCCATAGGATGTGTATGCCTCTCATTATCCAGAAGCATCCACTCATAGTCATGGAAGACAATCTACTGAAGATCCATCCATTCTCAAAGCCCCCGGAATAGAATCGGCCGAACCTAGTTTGCAACAGAACAAACAGCAGACTTTTCGAGACTGCTAAAGATTCTATTGGATGTAAGGAAGCAACAATATGCTATGGGGTATGAGATGCAGGATCTCAAGAACGCTTTCATGGCCACTTTAGTGTCTTTGCATGATCAGTTAACCACCCTGAAGAATCAAGTGCAGTCTTCTATGCAGGGTGAAGATTTCCAGTCACTGAAGCAGAGTTTTGCAAGGCTTGAGAAGACAGTTAATTCTATGGGAGAGTTCAAGCTTATTCGCCTTCCAAAACAACCATGATTCTGATTCTATTTTCAACAACTCTTTTTATTCTCCACTTTTTGCTGTTGACAAAAAGGGGGAGAAGTTTGATGTAGATTTGATTTGACTTTTGGTTTGGATTTTTGGATTCTTGGACTTTTCTTTTGTTTGGTTGTGGTTTTGGCTGTTTGATTTGATCTTTTGATGCTTGCAGTAACTTAAGATATGTTAATGATTATGGAAAGGATAGTTGTTTTGCAGGACTAACATGTTTTCTGTGGTTATAGAATCGCTACTATCCATATCCTAATCTATTTAAATTTTATGGGATATCTTGGTTTGCTTAAGTGTTGTTTTGTAAGAGAAAAGTGTTCAAATCTACAATAAAGTTTTGTCACCATCAAAAAAGGGGAGATTGTTGGAGAAAACTTCCTTATTTGTTTTGAAGTTGATAAAACGTTTCTATCAATCTAGTCTAAAGACTTGCAAACTCTATCGTCAAAGTCTGAAGACCTCCAAACTCAAGATTTAAGTCTACCCTCACTGATAGACTCCAGACCGACGAAAAAAAGATTTATCCGATAAAGAAGACTTGTCTAGATGCGAGTATATCTTTAAGGATTTGGTTCGTACGGTTGAAGAAGATCTCACAGCTGGAGATAGCATCTCGTGATAAATTATTCTTATTGAAATAAATTCGGATAATTAGATCTGTTGATTGGCGAAGTATATTTGGAATGTTCTACTTATGGAACCTAGATCCTAATTGTATGGGCAAGCAGGATTGGTGGGCTATCATCACATTCCTTAAATAACTCGAGATCTTCCTAATTGATTTTGTCCAATGGATAGATTGGAAGAACTCCTTTGGAAGGTGCCAACGGTTATAATGGCATTGAGGAGTACATAAGGAAGACACTAAAGTTATTTGAGTGTGTGCGTGAAAAAAAAATTCCAAAGTCTAAAGCTCCTGGTTCTTTGCTGTTTCAATTGTTGAGCTTAAGTTGTACTCAAAAGAGAGATTAAATACTTGTGAGACCTTGAGGAAGTGTAGAGCTTCTACACTATGGAATCAGGAACGTGAGACTGTAAAATCTCTTTTGGTTCTTAGTGGAATCTAGCCAGTGGGCTATCAGTGCAGGAGAGTGGACGTAGGTTTGGCCTAAGCCGAGCCACTATAAACCTTGTGTTTCAATTCTCTTTCCCTAAACTCTTTAGTTTAATTCGTAGCCTTATAAAACTATTTACAGTCTTTTATATCTTCAGTCTATTATCCTCAGAAGGCAAATTAAGTTGTTAAGTCTTGCAAAAACTTTTTAACACCTATTCACTCCCCTCTAGGTGTTTTTACTAGCCCTTTCAATACTGACCTTGTGAGACCTCTTTGCTCGTCTTCTTTAGTTTCGCCCTCCATCTCATGTCTTGCACGCTTACTTGGAGACTGGACAATTTCTAAGAGTCATAAGCAAGTCTACCCAAGATCTTTCTCTTGTTCTCTGTTTACCAAGTTCTCTATTGGTTGAGACTTGGTCAATGCCCAATCCTTTCTCAATCTCTAGTTCTAAACAAGGGTTTAACTCTTCTTCTATGCATTTGCAAGCATCGATTGTTTGCCCTTTCTTCCTTTCTACAGCTAATTTCATTAACAAAGAATCTGAAGCCTGATCAAGCGGAATATTTTTCATCAATTGCCTGTTTGTGAAGGAGGAGTTTCGTATGTGGACTTGTTTGTCTTCTGGTCATTGTTGAGATCATTTCTAAGTACTATTTCATAAGTGCGTCTTCACTTTTCTCTATCTCGATCCTTCCTATTTCATCCCTGACACCCTTTTCAACGGCTTAAACCCTATCTTGCACTTGTGCAAATCTGAGACTACTAATAATGTAAAGTTTAGTTCTTCTAGAAACTTAGCATGCATAATCAATATGCTTTTTTTGTTCTTTTTTTTTTCTTTTTTGCATCCTTGTGCTTCCAGTAATTGGATTATAGTGTGAGAGATGTCATCTCACCTTTGAGAGACAATAGGATAGAACATATGCAGATAGCCCACTCTTTGGTCCACCAATTTCACTCTCCGAGAACCCAAGTGTTTTTATTTATTTATATCTGTTCAATATCTTTATCCTTCGTAGCACTTCCATCTCTCAAGTTTTGACAGACTTCACTTAGCTCCTGATCCTCATTTTCAAGTAGAACATCTATTACACTTAATAAATATTGACATGTAAAATCATATACCAATTTTCACAATTTTCTAAAGTTTGAAAGATCATAAATTTTTTACTATTTATAAATTTTGGAAAAAGAAGAAGGAGAAGAAGAAGAGGAACATAAGTAGAAGATATAGCTAGGGGGAAAAAGTCACCCTACCTAAAAACCCCTAACCTAAACTTGAAGACAAATGAAGAGGGATTGCATGTGAGTTGACCATTAGACCCATTTAAAACGCATATTTTATTGCACTTTATTACTCAACCTTATATCAACTTATTCAGTAAATTTTAGCTAATCCACAGATGACCCAACCCAACCCATCATATATTGATTGATAAATGGGTCTTCAACCCATTTTGACACATCTACTCTGCTTATTGTACATCAAACTTACATTGCATTAGCTCGCTCCAATATACCTTGGGTAACACATGGACTATATATCAGCCCACTGAATATACAAATGTGGGTCAGTACGGTCGATGCATACTGGCCAATGACTTATCTAAAACAAGAGACCATCACCTTATTGGGTGAATAATATATGCCTCTCCATGCCTTTAATACACTAAAGTAATATATTTTGGATCCTGGTTAAATAGCAACAGATGGAAGTGTCAATTCAATCTTCCTCAATGGGGGCGTCACTTAAGGAGCGGAATAGGTCATGGCTAGGGTCTTGTGACAATGTACATGGCATAGATAACATGCATTTGTAGATTTTCAAAGAGTCTAATGCACGGCAATTTAGATAAGTCAATTTTGGTTACGTTCAATCTAATTGTTGTTTAATTGTCAAATTCATTTTAGCGATTGAATCAACATAATCAATAAACCAACATTTGATGACAAACATAAATGATAGTGTATGTTTGAGGAATAATGATGTTTATCTGCTACCAAAAGACTATATTTTTTAGAAAAAGAAAAGGGGAAAATTATAAAAATAAAGTCTTAAACTAATTTCGTGTGATATCACAGATTTTCAATCGTGTTTTCTACTGGATAAATCGAGCATTTTATTGACGTGCCTATTGGGCTGTTCTCAGAGCTGATCACTCTCGAGATAAGTAGATTATTTGGGGAAGCCATTAAGGAATTTTAAGACAATAGACTTGAGAATTCGACCAGGAATCGGCTTCTCGACCGTGTTCATCTTTAGAGGTCATTACGGCACAGTTAAAAATCGATTTGAGATTAGAGATAGGTTGGTTTAACCGAGCTGTGTAGCTAACCGTGGGTGACACCACTAAATTAGAAAATTCTCGTCAGCCGGCACTAAACTAATTTTCTCATTGTTTTGGTACCCTGTGTCCATATTTGAATCCTCGAGATTTTCACGATAACCGAGAGTCGCCAATGAGTCGAGTGGGTTTATTGTGGCTTGAAGAAAATCGACCACAAGTCATTTACACTAAAAATTTTTTGAAAGTTACCCACTAGCCTGAGTCACGCTAAAAACGCACCGAATGGAAATTAACCGCGAATTCAAGTCCAATTTTAGAAATTGAAGATTATGTCATGTTACAATAAATTCTAAGAGCGTCGATTCAGTCTTTGAAGATTTTTCTACAACCCGAGACTTTTTGGGAAAAAGTCGTCCTAGGGCCTTTTTTCCAGAAAAAAGGGTGGGACCGTTTTTTTTTTTATCGCGCAATTAGGATGCAAGATAGATCAATTGGTGAGAAAAAATACCAACTTGATAATTGAGGTGTCAATTGAATTTGCGAGGGTCAAATGGGATTGGATTGTAAAGGAAATCAAGTCTAATTGAAGCCAAAACTTGTCAAATTCGTATGCCCCATTGCCTAGTCCATTTTGGACCATTTCAAAAGTTGTGGAGAGTGCATGGGTGGCTGAATTGTAGCCAAGGAAGACATGGGTGGTGGTGGATGGTCAATGAGATAAGGGAATGGAAAATTTGGCCATTGGTGGAGCCCTTGTCCCCCCTCTCTTCCTCACCAAGGCAACCGGCTAGCTTTGCCTCTCCATCTCCTCTATTTACGCACACCAGCAGCCAACAAGAAGATGAACTGAGGCCAGCCACCCACCGGAGCAACCCCGCCGTCGCACGCCCTCTCCACCGTAACCGTCCGCCCGTGCCACTACCTTGCTGCACCACCACTCAGCTCGACATTTAGCAACTTTGTCTGCACGTCCTAGCTGTCATCCGCCTCTGTTCGTGCACCCAGGTGGCTATCCAGCCACCGTGAGTGGCTATGGAAGCCCGCTGGAGCAACTGTTCAGCCCACCAAGTGTCGTGCAGCCTTCCTCGAGCCTTCACCAGTGTTGCTTGCCTTGTTCAGCCCTTGTTCTCGTTGTTTGCAGTCAAGAACAGAGGAGAAACCAAAAGGTTTTCCAGCAAGCTCTAGGCCCGTTTTGAAGTGGTCCTGAGCCTCGGTTGCTAGGCCTACCTTGAGGAAAGTTGAGCCCCGTGACGTTCCGTCGTTTTGCACCGAAACGCTTGTTAAACAAGTTATTTTAACTCACTAATCCTAGCTTAGTAAACTAATGATGCTTAGGGATTTATTAGATTTAATTAAGTTGATTTGGTGGATAGATTATATTAGAGTAATTAAATTAGTGATTTACCGATGCATGTTAGGTGGTTAGTTGTAGCAATTAGTGAGTAAATAGGTTCTAATATTTATCTAACAAACCTTAGAATTTTTCCGCGTCCATTTCGGCATCCAATTAGGCATTACGGGCCTAAGTTGGATTTATTACATTTATGTAATAGTTTTCATAATTATTTAATTATTTATTTATTTTCCAGAAATTAGGTAGGGATTGTCGAGAACTGGAATTTTATGCTTATTATTGTGGTGCAATCTGTTTATTGATTTGAATGCCAAATTGTGCTGAATTGATTTAATTGTGATTTTACGAATTTATGCCTAAATTAAATAATTTTGGTAATTAATTGGGAAATTACCGAGCATCGGTTTATAACGCCAAAAATATGTTATAGGCTATTGAAACTGGTGGGATGTTTAAAAGGGTGAAATTATTATATTTTGGCTAAGGCCGACCGTGTACCCACATATAGCTATTTTATCGAGAATGATAAAAGATGAAATTGGTTGTATGATTGGGATGGTATACTATATCAGCCTACGGACAATATGGCAGCTTAGCAGAGAGCAGTATACCGGTATACTATATCAGCCTACGGACGATATAGCAGCTTAGCAGAGAGCGGTATACCAGTATATTATATCAGCCTACGAGCAATATGGTAGCTTAGCAGAGAGCAGTATACCTTATCAGCTTAGATTGAGCATTGTTGGTATACTGTAGCTTAGTAGAGAGCAGTATACTTGATCATCTCAAAAGCGAGTTATACTATCTATTTATCAGTTTAGCAGTGAACAGTCCTGATTTGAGCGGACTTTAAGATGAACCGACCAAGAAGGGGTTGTGATGACATGTAATCAACCGAGTCGATTGATGAATGATTTGATCTAATATTATGAATTGATTGGTTGTTGTGATTTGAGGCATCTGTAACTGATATTAAATTGCAAGATGGAACTAAAGCCAAGGTAAGTCCTCTGACTCGTGTTGTGCTTAGGCAGCCCTAAGGTATATTGGCTTTCTAATCAAGTCTTAGGAGGATAGAACTTACTGAGACATAGTCTCACCCTATTGTGGGATAACATTTCAAGTTCCTAGATGACAACACCTCCACTTCTTCGTCCTCCGATGCATTTTGATATACTCGAAGAGATCACTGAGATAAGTTATCACTTCCCGATACACCTCCACTCAAAAGGACTAGAGTATGTTTTGGTGAAATTCACCGTCTGGGTTGATGTGGATAGAGACGGCTTGGTGCCCCATGAGTATTAGTTATGGTATCGTCACTACCATGATAGGTGAAAAAATGGTCCCATACCGGAAGGTGATGTGCCTTTGTATGTCTTAGAGGCAACATTCGGAAAGGGGACTGCAGATCCTAAAGACGGAGCGGTGATCGATGCTAAAGACCTTAAGCTTGAGGGTGACCCTGATACTCCCGTGTACTCGGCCATGGACTCTAGCTGGAGCAAAGAGGAATGAGAGATTGTTGAGCAGGAGGAGGAACCTAAGGAAGAACCGGACGAGGAGGACCCTGAAAAGGAATCGAAGGAGGAGTTAGAGGAGGATCCAAAGTATGACTCAAATGAGGATTGAAGCCCCCACCCAGTTTTGCAAACCCTGAGTTGTGATCTGATGTGTAATAGATCTGACTTGTTAATAGTATTGTAATATATATTATGAAGTTTGCTTTGTATAAAAGTGTGGTTGTGGTTTTTCAGGTTTGAAAAATATGACCCTACTTTTCTATTCCATTATTTTATTATCTGGGGATTGTTTAACTACTCCCGCATGCATATTAAAAAAAAAAAGAAAAGAAAGGGTCAGCAATGCATCCTGAGACGTCGCTATTAAATCGATCAAGTGAGGGATGGGTGCGTGCCCGGGGATCGGGGCGTGACATTGCGCTTGTACCACTTCAATCCTCAACATTTCAAAGTAGCCAATTTAGTCATAAACCATTTTTAGTCATAAACCGTTTAACAAATTCTTCGTGTAGTTCATTCGACCAATTTTAACAGGAAATTGATGACGTAAACATTGACTGTCATACGTGATACGGTCAATGCTGACCTAGTTAATTTATTGAAAATTTTTAATTTTTAAAATATATTTAATTTCAACTAAAAATAAATTTTTTATTAATTCTTTTCTTTTCTTTTCTTTTCTTTTCTTTTATTGTCCACCATCTAACCACAATGGCTGCTGGCCTCAACTGGTGGCTAGCAGCCCCTTACTAGCGCTTTACACATGGAAGTTTTTCTCTCTTTCTAGTCATGTCATGCCGAACGCAATTTTCACTATGTTGTGTCATTTTATCATTGGATTTTGATCACAAAATTATCGATTAATGCTACATGTGATTATCGTCATGTCATTGTGATGTGAAATATGAAATTTGCCATGTCCTTGTCATGTCATTTTCTCAGTATTTATCGATCTTGATTTTTTTCATATCATTGTCGTGTCATTTCATTTTCTTAAATTGTGATTTAATCTAAATTGACATCCACTTTCACATACAAATGTAATCATGCCACTACACAAAAGAAAATGGTCTTGTCGATCACTAGTGATGTTGAATAAATTTTATGGTGATATTTTGTAATCCTTAAACAACACATCATGCAAGCATAGGAAATTAAATGATAAGTGATTTAGGACTTTAGGTTATGGTACAAAAAGGGTGTTGTGGGATGCTAATCCATCATATGCGTAACTGGTCTCCAGAAGATCTCTACATTTCATTTGACCAGTTCGTCCACATATGCACTTAGATATTTGACTTTCTTATCTTTGCTTGAGCCCTTTTGTGTCCAATTGACCTAGGCTACTAATTAGTGAGGACTCTAGTCCGGAATTTAAGTTATCGATCATTTTTACATCTCGTGGATTACCTATAGTTAAGATTTGGGAAGATCCTAATAACCCTGGTGCTATTAGTTGGCGAGTCCTAATTTGAAAAATTCGAGATGTTACCGTCCAGGAGCTCCATAAGGGAGGTTATAGAAAATAACATAGAGGGTTCAAACAGCATTAAGGCTCTTTTAATTTAGTCATTGTGTTTGTCGCTTAATCTCCAAAGTACTCATTTCGCGTGACTAAGCATCGGATGCATCATTTATTATTATTGCTTGGATTATGTTTTTGACGATTATCGTGGGTTTGACATGTCTATTTGACGTGTTTCCATTTATGATGCTAATTTTGTAGTGCTTTCCTTGACAATTGCATGCTCCGATCCAAGGTAATCAAATGGGTAGGTCGGGTTAAGTCGAAAATAATCCAACTCAAAACGACATATTTAATCAATTTTGACTCATTACATGCAAAACAAATTCAATGACCTGACCCGATCCGACTTGTCCTGTATTATTAAAATACATATATATTTAAAAACAAGAACTTTTATGTTATGTGTATGGCGTGTAAACAATAAAAATTTCAGTAGTTGTATGAGGTTCCCAATAAATTTTTTCGACTTGTTTACGACTTTTTCTTTATTGCAATTTTTCAAGCTTCACACTGAAGTGTCCAACATCTCTTAAACTCAATAAGTCAATAAATATCAACATGTAAAATTATATACTAATTTTCATGATTTTCTAAATTTTGAAAGATCATAATTTTTTTTTACTATCAATTTTGAAAAAAAAAAAAAAAGAACATCATAAGTAGAAGATAAAACTAAAAAATAAGTTGCCCCACCCGAAAACCCCCAACCTGAACCTAAAGACAAGTGAAGAGGGACTACAAGTGAGTTGAGCTTCAGACCCATTAACAATGCACATTTCATTGCACTTTATTATTCAAAATTTAGTAAATTTTAGCTAATCCATAGATGACCCAACCCATCATATATGGTTAATAAATGGGTCTTCGACCCATTTTGACATTTCTACTCTGGCAATTGTACATCAGACTTACATTACATAAGCTCGCCAGTATATACTTTGGGTAACACAAAGATCATATCATAGACCACCGAATATGCAAATGCGGGTTGGTATGGTCGATGTATACTGGTCAATCATTTATCTAAAACAAGAGGCCATTGTCCTATAATATGCCTATCCATGCCTTTCCTGTGGTAAATCAATGTACCATCGATCCTGGTTGAATAACGTACCGACGGAAGTCCAAATTCAACTCCCCTCGTTGGGGTCGTCGCTCAAGGAGCGGAATAGGTCATGGCTGGGGTCTTGTAACTATGTACATGGCATAGATTACGTGCGTTCATAGATATTCAATCAGTCTAATGCACGCTAATTTGGCTAATTCCATTTTAATTACGTTGGATACATAACAATATAGTTCATTATATTGATCTAATTCTTGTCTAACTATCAAATTCAGTTGAGGGATCAATTCGACATGATTAGTAAACCACTATCCCATGACAAATATAAATGATAGTGTAGGTTTGAGGAATAATAATGTTTATGCGCCTATCAAAAGACTATATTTTTTGAGAAAAAAATGGAGAAATTAGAAATAAGTGTTAAACCAATTGCACTCATACCAATTTAGTTCTAAACATTTCAATATAACCAATTTAGTCATAAATCTTTTAACAAGTTACTAATGTAGTCTATCTGGCCAATTTTGACTATAAATTGATGACGTAGATACCAATCTCCTATATGATATGGCCACACTAACATGAACAATTTTTGAAAATTTTCCATTTTTTTAATTTTTTTGATTTTTTTAGTTAAGTTTTTATTTTCTTTATCTTTTTTATTGTTAAGGGTTAGCATGAGGCCGTCTGTCAAACCTGACGACCCCTTCCGATCATTGGGCAAGGGCTATGACTCTCGCCTAATGGTTGACGAGGGCTGCCAGCCCTCCCTAATGGCTGTTGAGAGCTCGCAGCTCTCACTCAGAACTAGGAGAGTGCCGTGACCCTTGCCTAGTGGCCGGCAAGGGTTGTTGGGGCTTAGCCAATGGCCGCCAACCCTCTCCAACTCTAAACAATAAGAAAAAGAAAAAAAAATCAAAAAGAAATTATCATATCATCATCGTTCATGTCACGTAAAACAACTGGCATTCAAATAATCAATTTCCTCCTAAGATTGGCTAGGTGGACTATATTAGTAAATTGTTAATATATTTAATATTTAAATTAATCAAATTGAAAAGTTTAGAATTGAATGGCACAAGTGCAATTAGTTTATGATTTCTTTTGGGTAATTTTCATCTAAAAAAAAAGTATCAAATCGTCCATATAAATTCCGGCCCTTTAAATTTCAACTTATCTGTATTTGTTACCAGATTTGTTCAACCCATTGCATATAACCCAAAAATGCTCATTTAAAAAAAAAATTCGTTTGTTATGTCACAAAATTGTTTAGTGATTTTAGGGCCACATATTCAATTATTCGGTCAAATCCACTATCAGTCTATTCCAACATGTTATTTTTTACAATCAACATTGTTGAGATTGTGCTCGAACACCGTACAAATTTGTTCGAGGGTGGGTTACAAAAAAGGCGTTAATTTTTCTCTATCACAATTTTAAAGAAGGATAGGCTACATCCCTAGATCTCGTTAAATTAACACGGTATGTTTCTAAAATGAGGCCGATAATATTTTGATTGCCAAATTTTCATCAATTGAGCTTGACTTGCACGAGATTTTACAAGGTTATACACGCCTATTGCATCTACAAGGGGATAGATAGAGAGAGTACGGCAGATTGAATTACGTGCTGTTTTGAACCTGAAACTTTGGGTCCCAAACCTGCCAAACGTTCTTACATGGTCATTTCGTCCACGGTTGATTGCCGTTTCTAGTCGTATGTTGCATTGTTTCTACTTGTTTATCGTACTTCTCACTTCTCAGCAACACAAAACATGTTCCCAAAATGAATTTTCAAGACCGGCAAATGAGGGGAAAAATTCTCTTAAGTTTTTCTTCAGTTAGAGGATGTTTCCAGTTAAATTAGATTTTTTTACTAGAGAATATATGCTTTTAATGGCATTGGTCGCCTTTAGAGTCGTACTCATTGTTCAATATCATTCTTAAACTTTAAATAGAGAATTCTAGCCCCATTGCTTGCAGGACTACCCCATTTTTCTTTCACTTCTCTGTATTGGTTTGAACATCCAGTACGAAAATACAATAGAAGAACCAAACCTTCCACACAGCACTTGGTTTAGTACCCCAACTTTTTTAATTCCATAGTTTTCAAAAGCCAACCATTTAAGTTGTTCCAATAGCCTAGACCTGTCAAAAAATCTTATTTGCCCCTTTTTATAATTTTTTTTTGAGTAAGCCCTTTTTTTTATAAGTTATTGATGTGCTTTTAATATTATATTTTAATTAAACAAAAAACTCACATGGTGAAAAAGAGGGCAAACAATAATTTCTCTCATGAATCATCGTCCTCTCAAACTTCAATCTATCATAGCTAACCTTATTTTTTTCTTTCAACTGGCTAAGTTTGCCAACTAAAATAATTTGGCTACATCCAAGATTAGATTCAAAATAGCATTATCTCTCTCTATATATTTTACATATATATATATATATATATTATATTTCAATAACATGAATTGAACAGAATTACAAGAAAAAAATTGAGAAAGTTCTGATCCTTTTCATTTTACCATTGGAACTATTTTGCTCCATCACAGAAACAACTTCCGTCACGTGCGGAATCGAGCTCGGTCCCGCAAATTCCTGCTCGCCGCGTGGAAGGACATCCGCCAAACAGGTGGAATTCGCTCGCAGTCCACCATATCTCCGCCACACACAGCGATTGTGCACTGAAAAGCTTCGGTTCGACAGAGAAGCTCTTCTGCGATTGCCCAGAGTCGAAGCTCTCGAAGGCGAGTTCTCAGTAAGTGTTTAAAGACTTGAAGCTCGATATCATCTTAATGTTATCGAGGTGTGCGCCGTTTGTGTGGGTAGCTTCGCTCTACACCCGCAAGGGCCAAACATTTCTTGATTTTCGAGCAGGTGGCATGCTATGTTTGACAAAATGCCTGGCTGGTGCATCAAGGATTTAGATTTTTAGATTGATGCTTGCTTCTTAGGTAGTGGGTAGCTCCAAATGGAGAAGGAAAGCTGATGGATGATGTGCATGTGATCATTTGTTTTCCACGGTAGTGTGTTGCTTCAGAAAAAGAGCGTTGCTGGGTTTTTTTCTCTCTGTGGAAAATGATTGTCTTCAGTGAGTAACTGTTGAAGTATTGTAGTCAAGCTTTCCAAAATATCATTGTATAGTCTCTCGATGTGGTCGAGTAAATGAATTGGAGTGCAAGAGACCCACGGCCCAGAGTTACTGGGAGTGAGATCCAATATTTCTTGCAGTGTTATTGACTTGTTCCAACACGAATCTTCTAGGTTCATGGCAAGGGCCAAACATTTCTTGATTTTCGAGCAGGTGGCATGCTATGTTTGACAAAATACCTGGCCGGTGCATAAAGGATTTAGATTTTAGATTGATTCTTGCTTCTTATGTAGTGGGTAGCTCCAAATGGAGAAGGAAAGCTGATGGATGATGTGCATGTGATCATTTGTTTTCCACGGTAGTGTGTTGCTTCAGAAAAAGAGCGTTGCTGGGTTTTTTCTCTCTGTGGAAAATGATTGTCTCCAGTGAGAAACTGTGGAAGTATTGTAGTCAAGCTTTCCAAAATATTATTGTATAGACTCTCGATGTGGTTGAGTAAATGAATCGGAGTGCAAGAGACCCACGGCCCGGCGTTACTGGGAGTGAGATCCAATATTTCTTGCAGTGTTATTGACTTGTTCCAACACGAATCTTCTAGGTTCATGGGTAATCTTAGTGAAAGTGAACTAAATGGGAAAACGGAGGTTTAAAGTTCAATATCCTCTCTCATTTTCTTCTTCGGGTACAATAGTGCATCCAAATTTTTGGAAAAAGAGTTAATTTTCAACCTACGTGAAATGACAACTTACACTGCTTGTGGGCCAACTTTATTTGGATCTGCACTAGATTATTATTAATGTAATAGAGTCATTAACTCTCGAGGTGTAAAAGCTCTCTGGTCTCCTTTGTTTGGTAAGTCTGATAGATTTGATGTTGCATTCTCAATTCTGATAGTGTTTTTTTAATTGGACCCGGGAGTAATGTTATTGCTCACACATGAGTTAGGGCATCATGCTTCAAGTGACAAACCACCTCTATCCTTTATGATTCTTTTATATTTGGTGTCCTCAAAAGAACAATTTTGTTGCAAATGCAGCCAGTCACAAATATCTTCAGAGATTGGTATACATGTATGACTGTTGTTTTGAGAATAATATAAGGTAGTCCTGCATTCTTGTTGCCTGATTATAAATAGTTACAAGTCAGTGGAAATGAGGCTCCTAACTCTAATTTGTGCGGCAGGGGTAGCTGTGCAATGGAGATGAGCATTGCAAGGTATACATGCTGCACATGCATCGGAAGAAGTCAAGGAGTATATTTTATTTGAGATTATGTTGGTTCTTCCTGTACTTAAAAGATGTCCATGATGGGACTAAACTCTCAATAAGGTCCTAATTGTTTAGAAATTATGGTGCGTTCTTTGTGGTTTCAAAGTGCAACTAGAAATGATTGCACTACATTGGGACGGGATGGCATTAGATAATCTGTGTGGACAGTTCACTAAAAAACAATGCTGCTAGGGTTAATTTCCTTTAGGTGACGCCATATTGTCTGGTTCATCAAAAAAGTGAAAAAAGAAAACTTAGTAACAAGTTTTGGTTGTCGTTGCTCAGTATGACACAGATAATATGTTCCTGTTAATAAGGTGATGCAAATACTGGTTTGTTCGGTTAATTCGTAGCAAAATCTTTACTATTTTCTGCTGTTTGGGAAAAAAAAACAGATGTTGTCTTGACAAGCAAGTGTTCCAGCTTTCATCAAAAGCAAGAACATCTGATTGGGAGTCTACTAAGATAATTCCACATACTGTGATCTCTATTTCTCAAATGGCCAATCAGAGTACATCATATAGTCCTGAATCTTCTCTTAAGATGTCCCATAAGCACCTTAAGCAGTGGAGGACCTTTTCAACTCCTGTTAGCATAGAGGAATCATTTCCATTTCAGTCAGGTCATGATTTTACTGATGAAGAGGATTCTCCTGAATACTCCCCAGAGAAAGTTCTTTCCAAACCATTGAGTAGTGAAGAGGTAAGCTTCCACTCTTTTGATTTGTGATCCTAGTTGACTTTGTTTTCTCTTTACTACTGTATCATTCTCAAGCAAAGTACGGTTGTGAATATGGAGTACTGATTTAAGGAATGTCTGGATAGGCTATTACTTTTTAATTTTTGCTTAATCCAAATCTTTTGACAAATGTACTTTGACTTTTTTTAGCTTGTGACACCTGAAACTTTCACAACATACAAATTTCCACACATAGATTCACATATGACTATGTTTATTTGTTGGTAGGAAGCAGAAAGAAGTATTGCCTTTTGCTTTTGCTGAAAAGCATAACCAAACATGCCTTTAACTTTTGTAGTTCACTTGGTGCTTATCTGTTGTTTTTGGAGGGGAAGAGGGGATTGTGCAAGGGGGAACACACCCATGTACTTCTAATTGGAGTTTTGGGGTTTTGTCATTTCATGTTCATGTTTAACTAATCAAATACAATTGATTTCTTCCTATTTAACGTAGCTGTTGCCCTTGAAAGTTTCCTGTTAATAAAGCTTAGGATTATGTCTCATTTGTTTTAACATTGTTGAACAGTTAAAAGCACTGCTTGCTGACACAGAAAGAGATAGACTTATCAGAAAACTTAGTGAGGCCAATCAACAAAACCGCTTCCTCAAACGGCAGGTTTACATCTTATGCTTTATCATGTCTCTTCGAGCATAATAAATCATGATTGAATTCTCTCACATGTGTTCATATGAATCCATCGGCTAATGATTATGCATTATGTTAGAGATATTTAGGAAACCCGGTGTCATGGAAGAGTAAGAAACAAAGTATTGTTGCTTGCTCCAGTACTCAGTCAGAATATAGAGCCATGGCACAAGTGACCTGTGAATTAATGTGGATTCAGCAGCTATTGACTGAGCTGGATTTAAACCTTTGGTTCCTATGTATCTATGGTGTGATGATAAGGCGGTAGTACATATAGCTTTCAACCTTATGTTTCATGAGAGAACAAAACACAGTTGACTGTCATTTTAGTTGGGAGAAGCTACAGAATGGAGTGATTCTTTCCAGTCACATTACTAAACCTCTAGGTAATGGGAGGATAGAATAAATTTGTAACAATCTGGGCATGATTAATATCTATGCTCCACCTTGAGGGGGAGTGTTAGAGCTATTTAGATATTTTCTAGAGATATTTAGGCTATTCCTTTGATTCTCCCTGTCTGTTCTGTTTATGTGTATCTAATCTAATTTCCTTAGATTGTCATCTATTCAAGCTGATAAATAGACTTCATGTACTCTTTTCTATTGTCATTGAAATGTTCAGAATTTCTCTTCCACTTTATTATTATTCCCACATTACACATTTTTTTTTTAATTCCTCTCATCATGTGGGATTGTTGTACTATTTAAAAGTATTGTTGCTCTCTTTATTGCTTGATTGTCATCTAATATGCTAGATACATTCATCCAGATTTAATAAGCACAAAAAAAATCCAGCTACAGTCCAAGGACATTTGAGCTTCTTAATGTTGCAATATTCTACATTTGGATTTGTAATTTCTCTCACAAGCCTCTATCAATTCAGGGACTATGTTAAGAAAAATCCTTTCAATGTAATGTGGTGAATTCCTGCTGTGATTTATGCATACACATGCAATATATGACAGAGATTTCTTGTAAAAGCACTTCTACTTACTCATACCATGGTATACAGACAGCGGGAAACAGTTATGCTTCCAGTAAATGTTTACTGCAGAAGCACTGAAAATTATACTGAATCATCTATAGTGGAGTTGCTTTGTTCTGGTAATTCACTATACCCCTGTTCTAGAGACTTCTTGGGAAGATAAAAACATGGGGTGGAGTATATTAAAAAGTGAGGAATGAAATGTTACTTTTTCTTTATAAGTATTGTGAGCTTCTTCTGCAAGGAAAGGAAATGTGATGAACTTGGCTGATAGACCCATCCAGAGATCTTGGCATGTTGATTCTCTTTGCCTTCTCGATGTTTGGGTTGAACAAAAATTGACAACTTAGAAAGCAAACTTATGGAGAAAGGTTAAAGAAACCAGTTGATTGATACTGAGACATTTCTGGATGGCCATAAACCCTACCCTGGGGACATACTTGTAATTTTCTAACAGTTTGTTGCTAGTCAACTATTTTGTGGAACGTGAGACCATTGGGTAGCCAAAAACTTGAATGACGATCATGTGTTTCTGCCTCAAATAAAGATATACATATAGCAAGATGCATAAAATCCATAAAAAATGTTCGGTGACTGATGATTCTGAATCTACACTATGGAAGTAGTGATGCTTTAATGTATGCTTTGTACTTCTGAAATAGTCATTTGATAAGTTTATGATATGTCATCAAAAAGTCATCTTATGAATGGAACCTCCGTGATGGGTTCAACATTTGCTTTTACTGGCCTATTGCTCTTATGCATGTCTTGTAATTATGACTGTTTGTATTATTAGCCTTTAACGTGACCTTATGTTTTAGTATCTCTTTCCTAATTATTCAAAGATAATTTCTATGGAACTTCCAACTCATAATGATTTTCATTTGCAGGGAAAGCTTCTATTTAGTAACCGTTAAGTGTGGTTTCCAAGGAATCTGATTTCTGATGAGCATTTTCAGTAGGATGGCATTATTACTTACATTTTCTTGTCTTCAATGTGTCAGCTGCATGTGAAGGAAGATGCATTGGTCACCTTCAAAAGTGAACTAGCAGTTATGGAACTTGAAGTACAGGTTTGTCTTAAAGAATAACTCTGTCCCGTAATTTATTATCCGACCCTTCATGAGAGAGATATTTATGGGCATGGGAAGCAGATTGCCTACAGGTAGGGCAAGTTAAAATCTTGGGGTGGGATGGTAAGGCGAGTTAATATATGGGGGTTGGATACAATGGCATCCGCCTAGTTTTAGGTAAATTGTGTTTACAATCCATACATTTTATAGGATGACTATTAACTAAATTATCTTAAAACTAACCGAGGGTTTGAGACTTCATATTAGAAGTAGTAGGATCCAGAAAAGATTACAAATGTTGACATTGTGTTAATTAAGATGTTTCTAAACTAAATAAACTTGAACTGATGTTATGGTTCAAATTTTTCTCATTTCAGTTCCCAGTATAATGCATTCCACAATGTTGACCAACGACTTTGATTTACTTGGAGTGTCAGCAATCACTTGAAGACGCATTTATGGTCAATTTTAGAATGGAGGGTACCTTAGAATTACCTAAAATATATTGGCGCCAGCTATCCTATGTTGTGCAAGGACTTATCAAAAGAGAATGCTTTCAGTTAACTTGAAAATGAGTTGGGCACGTTATCCTGTGAGTTTTTTTTTTTTTTTCCTTCCCTCAATGATGTGCTAAATAGTTTCATTAATTTAGCATGCGTTTGTAAGATCTGCTGCGGTTGAATGATTTCTCTATATTCAAGAACAACTAGGTTGACACAACTGAGACATCATTTCGGTGTTCAACAAACAAGGTCACTCTAGAAAACAATCTGCATAAAGAGAAACAATCTAGATTGATTTTTAAATTTTGCATAACCTTTGGTCTTGGAAGAAAGAGAGGTTGTTCAAGAGCTCGTAATCAAATTTTTGTGAATGTCATGTACTGGGTTTGTCCTATTCATTATTCTGTGTGTCAGTAAAACCATGAATTCGACCTTAAATCTAGTTAATTGATTCCACAAAAGTAGTTTTAGCATATCTTTTTATCCTAAATCCAGCACCTGTAAAAATGCTAGTTTGATCGAGCAAACTAATGTCAGTTTTAAAGAACTTAGTTTTGGCCAACAACAGCCCAATCACATTTCTTATCTAGGACATTATGTCAAAAATGCTAGAAAATAAAATTTAACGTGGAATCAATTCTGTTTAAATTCAGTGGTAAGGCAGCACACATCAATTCCTCCGCTGATCCCCATAATGCGGGGAGCCTTGTGCATTGGGATTCTCTTTTCTGTTCGTATTTTCTAGAGTCAGTCAGTGTTGTGCAGTATAATATTTTTGAACTGATACGGTTGTCGCCCATCAACAGGCTTTGGTTGCACTAGCAGAAGAAATTGCTAAATCAGAAATCCCTGTGGGGACAAGGAAGATTAATGGGAAGTACATCCAGTCTTACCTTCTTTCACGGTTAGAAGGTACTGGTAGTATATGATTTTTGGACTAAGCTGGATAGATTGCATCCAGGTCATTGATTTTTGCATTAAGTTGATGGGATACATCAATATCATATTTCTCTCTCCCCCTTGGTCCTGTATGATGATCTCCAGCTATCAGGTTGACAAATTTCTGTATGTTGTTTCCATTCAGCAACGTTTATAGATTCAGTCATGTTATATGTTTTATGTCCTGAGAGTTAAAGTACATGTGATTATTTCAAAGATATTCAGGGTTAAAATTAAAGTTGAGAGTCTAATTTTATTAGGTTCCTCAAGGGAGAGCAGATCCTTAACTCGGTCAAAATATCCTTGTGGCTTCTTTGATCTGATTGCCTGATTTGTAGGAAGCTATTTTGCTGAATGTGTGCTACCTGGGTGTTTTCTGAGCAACTAACAGGCTAAGGTTCAGCACCTTTATGATTTTCCCTCTCGTTTTTCTCCCTTGAAGCAATTCATAAAAAGTTGAAAGAAAAGATGAAGGATGTTGATGCTGCACGGTCCAAGGAAGTCCCTTTGTTTTGGTATGGCATGGCTGAGGTATGCCCACTTATTATCTAGCCATCCCTCAACAATTACATCTTTTAGGATCTCTTTGTTGAGGTAAAGATAAGGATCCAATGGATATGCTGAGTGGTTTTTACTACCCTACCCAGCAAAACTAGAATTTCAGACTAGCGAGACTGGATCAAAAGTTTAACTCATGCATAATGGAGAAGGAAATATATGTGGTCTGTGTACAACTGATAAGTATGGCAACAGGAACAAGCCTACAATTTTCAGAAGCTGTTGATCATGTTTAATTAATTCTTATTGTGGAATGAGGTAGGTATGTGGTTACAGTTCAAGTGGGGTCATCTCAATTTACCAATATAAGTACAAATAACCCAACTCCGCCAACCATACATAAGTAAATGAATAAAAACATCAAAAAGACAAAAACCAAAAGACAAAAAAAGGGTTTCACAAAGACTTTCATCATGTGCCAGAGTGTGCAAGTGATGGGCACATTTGATGGTTGGAGTCAAGGAGAGCATTTGTCTCCAGAATACACGGGTTCCTTCACAAAGTTCTCGACAACCTTGATGCTTCGACCTGGAAGGTATCCCATATCCCCTGTTTTGCTTTATCTTTATGGTATCGGTTATCTTCCTAACAGTTCATCTCAAATTCTGTGATGGAGGTATGAGATCAAGTTCTTGGTAGATGGGGAATGGCACATATCTCCAGAATTTCCAACCGTCGGTGAGGGGCTAACCAAAAATAACTTGCTAATAGTTAAATAGCATGGGTAATGCATCTTCAGGCATTTTGAAACATGGCACAGAGCTGCAGGTGCTGACAAATGGAAAGGGAAAAAAAGAGAGAGGAACTATACTATCTCTATAACCAGTTTCGATGCACGTTGTTTTCTAGAGTATCGTGCCTTTCATTTGTCTATAATGGACACCACATTTTCTGACTTCTTGTGGACGTTGATGTGTCTAAGTCTCTCTTTTCTGCTGTAAACTGGGGCCGGGCCCTTGTTTTACACCTTCAATATTAACCTTTTCATCTTGAATATAATCTGGGGGATAAAAAGCTCGAGAGAGAGAGAGAGACTGTCTCTGCAATGAAATAGAAAATCCTTCTGCATACTGCCCCTATTTCTGTGAAAATTGTTGCTTTATGCGTGTAACATGGGCCACATTGATCTAAGCTTATGCGTCATCGTCAAGTAGTTTGGTTTGTGCACATGTTCTCTGCATTTCGATAGTTGAGTGACTCGGTACCAGTTGTGCCTGGTAGCAATTTTCACTGAAAAAAAAAAAGGCTCCATTTCCAGGCGATGCTCGCTCGGACCTGAAATGTGTGATTGGACCGTCTTTTCTTCTTAATCCCTGAGGGCGATAAAATTAGTTCCTTGACTCTGGAACATGAGTTGAGAAGCAAGAATTGCACGTTTCATGCTCCGAATCTTATACTGGGGAAGAGAGTTAAAGGTTCTGGCCGTGGCGTGGGGAGGGAGAATGCAAAAGTCAAGGGCCTGCCGTCTTTCTCTCTGCTTGATCTGAGACTATTATTGTATATTTCGATGCATTCTGATCAACCAACTCTCCATTGTTAATGAAACCGACTAATTAATAATCCCTACTAGAAAGGTGGTGACGAAAGGTCAACCCTTCCAAATTAATCCAAATCATTGGTTAAGCGATGACTCCACATTAGGTTAGACGGGTTTCAGGATGAGTGATTCTCACCTTGGAAACGGTCAAAATGTCACTTCAGAAGAGGCGTGGGACTTGAGAACAAGTGACAAGATCAGAGGCTAGAGGCAACCAAGAGCAAAAGTGATAGAGAGAGCAACAAGGCCAAAAGCAATCTAAAGCAAGAGTGAGAGGGATCGATGAGGCTGGAGGCCACTGAGAGCGAGAGTGAGAGAGGGAGGTAAGGCCACAAGATAAGTGAGGCGAGAGATAGAGAGAGGCGAAGAGGAAATCAAGGTTTTGATTTGCAAAATCAAAAATATGTGTGTATGTGTGTGTGTACCGATGGCTTGGTTCAGTCCGATTCTAGGTGCTCCGGGCCTTGGTTCTTTTGTAAACCCCTACTCCACACCATTTCTCAATGGCATTAGAAGCAGGTATTCGCCGAGAATATTCTTTCCATATCCAGGAAGACAATATTAAGTGGGAGGTGTCAGACAAGGTCCATATTTGGTTGCGAGAACGTTCTTTTTCCTTCATTTGAGAAAAGAGGAGGTTATGGAAGACAACGCCATATAGTAGATGACTTGTTGGCTCTGCATTGCAAATCCAATTCACATGTCCTGGGGAGTACCAACGAAGCCTCCTCATCATCGACCCACACCACGCACTCATCCTCCCTCCTCCCTCTATGCATGCAAAAGAAAAGAACTTTTTGTTGAACCTTTAAGATATGAAATGGGGGAGAGATGACAGGCAGATCGTTAACTAGACAGGCTGCAACCAACCGCCGGGATCAGACATATGTGGCCCATTCCTATGTGCGAAGTAAACTTCCACCGCTATATTATATGTCAATTGCAGCTTTAGTCAATCTCTTCTCTCTCCTTCAATCTAATATATAAATTTGGGCGCATTGGATATCGGTGTGCGTGCAAATACTTCTCTTTAAGAGAGGCCCTAGAGCATAACTTTCATTTAACCTTTTTTCCTGTGAAAGAAGAAACTTGGCCATACGCATTTGCAAGGTCTCGAATGGTGGGAAACATCGATACCTTCATGCCCTTTTCCTGTTCTATTCCATTCCTCCCGCACATCCTCTCCTCCTCTCCTTCCACCATTGGCTCCTGCAAACAAGCCTGGTACTATCGCTGCCTTGGCCTCGACCCATCCATGTGAACTTCCTGACTTTTCTGCCCCCACCGGCGGAGGAAGTCTTGAGTTGTTTTCTTCGGTTATTGCATAAACTTGTGAGACATCCATGGATAAAAGGCAGGAAAAGATGAAGAGGAATTTGTCTGAGAAGTCACTGCTGATGCAAAAGCATAAGAAGAAGAATAGCAGTGATGATCAGAGCTCGAAGAAGAACAGGTTTCTGGTCACTGTCAATGTCCTTGGAAGTGCAGGACCAATAAGGTTTGTGGTGAAGGAGGATGATCTGGTCTCAGCGGTGATTCAGACTGCCTTGAAGACTTATGCCCGTGAAGGCCGTCTTCCAGTTCTTGGTACCGACGTCAACAACTTTGTTCTCCATGCTGCTGCAAATTCAGATGGTAATGTATTCATTTATCTATCAGATTCAGATGGTAGATTTTGCAGTCCTGATCAAGGCCACCGTTTACAATTTCATCCAGAACATTATGTGTATTTTTTTTTTTTTTTGGTAAAGTATTTTTTTTTTTTTTTATCTTCATTGTTTAAAATATAGGAGAATACGTGTGAAGGTTTGATTCGGTTCTTTCGATATCACTGCCTCTGATCTCGAGAACAGAAACCCTGGACTAGCCTCCATCTAAGATGCAATCTGATTTACCTGTGTATCGGTCTCTGTTTTTTTTAATCAGCATGTTGTACTTCACTTGGTATGTATTTGCGTTCATGGTTGTGTCCTCTGCCGATAAGGCATCCAGATCCAGCATCGAAACAAAGATATGATGAGTCTTTCTGTTTCTTTGGACATAATTGTGAATCTCGACTGACTCATCCGATTTTTCAATTGTCAGCCTTGAACCCATCGGAAGCCATAGGATCTCAGGGAGGAAGGAACTTCGTGCTGTGCAAGAAGCAGATCCAGCCACAGATGACAGAAGCCAGATCCGAGATGATATCGCACAAGAGAAGCGGGAGTTGGAAAGCATGGCTCAACAAGAGCTTTAGTTTCAAAATACCATCTTATTGAGATGTCTCTATCTTGTATGTCCAATTTCCCTTACATATATTGTCTTAAACTTAAATCATTATGTTCCCGCGTTCATCCGCAAATAAATCGCTAAGGCACATGAACTGTTAGGAAAGTGCATCCTAGTTTCTAGCTTGTAACTGATATGGACACCATATATGGCATATGAGTTTGCTTTTTTATCACTCTGTTGTTGACTTGCGTGATTACTTTTCCAAGTGCAAGTTCACTTTCCAGAGAGGAATGATTGAATACATTGGAGTTAGACAAGAACATGATGAACACAGAAATATGTTACCTGGGGAAGGTGGGGAAACTAAAGAAGTATCCTTTTCTTTGCTTGAAGAATCGGAATATTCAGCTTTGTGGAAATCATGGCGGCGGACGCGCAATGACTATGCAAATTAGGGAAGCCCTAGTGTGTGAGAATCTGCTGCATAAAGCCCTCGGGATTTCTTATAACAGGCGATCACGGTCTAAATAGTTAGAGATGTGGATTGATTGGTTGGGCACTTGTATCGCAGATGGGTCGCGTGTGAAATGCGGAAGTAGCTTGTCCTTGGCATTCGGAGAGCTAGAAACCAAAGAAATGCGATTAAAGAGCCCCTCTTTTCATCCTCTTCCTCTGCTTTCCTTGGTTTTCAGGCCATGAGCTCAGTGATGCATTTCGTAATCCAAGGGAATTTAGTGCAGAGGTATCAAACGTTACTCTCAGTCTTAATGAGCTTCGGAAGATCTGTTGGATTTCAGGAGGAGGTGAGATGAGAGTACTTAAAATCTGGGTGAATTGTTCAAACGCCTCCTCGTACTTTGGTCCGATTAGTGTTTAGATTCGTGATATTATTTATTAGACTGGAGTTTCATTTGATTTGAGGCCGATAATAGATTTTGGTTTAAATATCGAAGTTAAGCAATTGAATGGTTATCTCATCTTGTTTTCTAAATTTCGCCCTTGCCATCTCAATGCACCAGTTCACAACCATGCACCTGCTCCTGAAAGATCTCCCTCCCGCCTCAATTTTCCCCAAGGGCCAGTACAGGGTCGGCCATAAAGAACCTGACAGCGTATCGTACCAGCCTTGTCGCGTTGGCTGCAACACAATCAATCGTGGATCCTTATCAAGCTCCCGTGGTCACAATGTGCCCTTCACTGCCTGCTTTTCAAACGATGTTTCATAATGTCAAACCATCTATTTCGAGGCTAATCCGAACACTCGTTTTCAAACGATGAAGTTGTCGTTTAGCATAGCCTACTTGAAAGCAAATTTCGATGGGGCCAATTTTTAAACGGTGTTAGTCATCACATATTTGGATGATGCGTGAAAATTCATTCGGACTGCTTAGGAAGGGGATATGGAATGTCAAATCTGAATTTGATGGAGTTGTGTAGAGTCTGATAGAAGAAAATCATGTTCAAGCATAGAAATAGTTTATTATGGCCAAACACTTCAAAGTAGGTTACTCATCTTGTCAAGTTAAAGCAGAAATAAGACTTTTACTGCTACTAATGACATACATGTAATTCATGTCATAATTATATATGCCCTAGACTCCTGTTATATCTAGGGTCAATATCTTCTATGTTTGGGCTAATTATACAACCTAGAGAATGGGTAAATAGATTGTTTAAGAACTATTAAAAAAAAAAAACATTTGCGGCAAATGACAAATTCAACTTCATACAATAGCAAAAAGATATCATAAAATCAAGTGCGCGTGCTGCTATTTGACAAATCGTGATGATAAAGATGAAGTAATGCTAATAGTGAAGAAATAAAAGATTCACAAGCATATATATAGTGGTCAGGCTTTATCCTCAAGCCTACATTCACTCTCCAGACTCATAGCTACAAGTCAAGCTGGATTGCACTAGTAATCTACTCAATAAGTTACAATTTGTTTGGTTTCGATTAATAGGCTAAGGATCGGTACACCAATGTTGGGACTAGGTCATAAGCCGACTTGAGCATCGGTTGTGAACCGATTGGCCCGTTCAAGAATGGGTGACCAAAGGATTGATTATACTGGGATAGAATGTTCGACCATGAACAGGTTGGTCAACCATAAGGATCCATCATGGGATGATCACACACCGTCAGGATCGATCGATGGATAGTTAGGATCGATTCCACTCAGTCATTGTACTGATCGTGGATAATTACACACGATCATTGTACCAGTTGTCGATGACCATGAATCAATTCAATGTGACCGTGAGTCAAGGCAAATTGGTCAATCCCACACAATTATATGACAATCAAGAATCGACCGTGAATTAAATAAACTTGATGTGGTTCACTTTCGGACTGACCATGATTTGTGGCGTAGAACCCTATATTGGCCACAAGACCAACCAAAGGACTAATCAACTAGTCCAAGGACCGGCCCTTGGACCCATCCAAGAGCCCCTTTACAATGTAAAGGAGAAACTGAATTCAGTTCCGCTGATTAAGCTCGATTGCGTCTGGTTTCATCCAATCATAACTTAGGCACGAACCTCGGATCAAATAACGTAATCGATTGCAATTAAACTCAATTAATTCCCTTAGCGCATTTAGTGCTTTTGGAAGATAGCCATTTTGACTCTTGGTTGACTAAACTAGACACTTGGCACCATATGCTCTCGCCTTAGAACATAATCATGAAATTTGTATTTGTGCTCATAAATGAAAGTTGAGTCACAAGCCTACTTAAGAGACTTTATGATCAAGTTTAGACTAGTTTATCTTCTTGAAAATCAAGAACCAAGGCATTAAATGAGGGTAATGATTATTAAGGCATTTGTGTCCCTAATGACCTAGAATCACCATAGTCTTAAACTAAGCATGAAAGGTGAGACTTTGGAGACCAAGAAGAAAGGCTACATGTCCATTTAAGGAAGAGCACACCATGTCAAGTTTTCTTGGATCAATATAAGAATGCATTAAATGCATTTAGATTCTAGTTCTCAATGCCAAGTTTTCTTTTTTTTTGTCAGTCCTACTCTATGCCTACTTTACACTCACTCTCAGACTTTTACCTTACCTCTTGCAGAGCGTGGGAGTCGAAACCTACTCTTGAAACTTACTCGTCCCCACCCCATCCCCCCATGAGAAGGTGGGGATTTGAACCCCTCACCTCCCCTTTCCATGTTGGAAGGGTGGCCACTAAGGCAAATCTCAGTGGTTAATGCCAAGTTGAGGTGTTCCTATTTACTTAGAGCTGATCATTCCCTAGGATGAGACTTGAAGACCAAGTCATCCTTCATTTAAAGCTCTCCTTAAATGCTTCTTGACTCGGGATAATTAAAAACAAGCCATAGATACCCTTCAAGAAACCTTAGGCGCCATTTATGAGGGAAGATAAGGACAATCACTTCATTTATTGTGAGTCATCATCATAAGGCTAGATGGACCAACTAGAAACATGCCACTTGGATCTTAGAACCCCTTGGAAGATCTTATAGCCTTGCCACCTTGTTTTTTAGGCTTACCACCTAAGTCTTGTTATTAAAACCCTTAGCAAAACAATTATTGAAGGAGACTCTATAAATAGAGGAAGGCACTCATTCTTGCACCAAGGTTTGCTCACTCAAACCCCTCTTCCTCTCTTCTTTTCCCCTTGGCTAACCACACCACCCTCCCTCTCTCTCTCTCTCTCTCTCTCTCTCTCTCTCTCTCTCTCTCTCTCTCTCTCTCTCTCTCTCTCTCCAATTCAGCTCTCTCTCTCTCTCTCTCTCTCTCTCTCTTTTCTCTAGACATCCTCCTTGTCGTCATCCTTACCACCAATTGCCGCCATCGTTTGAGCTGCTGGTCTAGGAAGTTATAAGTAGACTTACTGATATTTAGTTAGGGTATTGTGTTACGCTAGTCCAAGCATGTAGCGAGTCCTTGTTTGAATTGTTTGGAACTTTTTTCTTACTTGATTAAGGTTTGGCTTGTATTTTGTCGGGATTGGTCTTCACTGTGTTTCTCTTTGGTTGAATTCGGTTTTTGCTTAGGAGCTTTGGCTCATTCTTTGGCTTGAGTTGTTTTGGAAGAAGCCCGGTTTGTGTGTTATTTGATATACTTCAATTTTGCATTGATTCAGACCGATTTAAAAAGTGTTGGTGAAAGCTTGCTATTTCTTTACAAAACTATTTCAATCCATTTTCACAAGCGTATATTCTAGTTCACGCATCGAGCTCTGAAAAGGGGTTTCGTCGGCCTTGAATGTACGTGAGATCACATCAGGTTGGTCCTCTCTTAGTCTCGATACGATATTGAGGCATATCATTATCGAACCAAGTTTGACACTAAATTGGTGCATCAAACGTGTCAGATCAAGCCGCAATCCTTGATTCACACCTAGCATGTTCAACATATTGATTTTAATAAGTCATTTCACACACTTATACATGGCATGCCTTCGAGCTCTTGGAGCTAAAGATAGAGATAAGAACCGAATTGTGATACTTGATGCATGGACACACAAGGGACGAATTTTAAGCCATCGACCAATGGATTTTGGCGACATCACCCGATTAAGTTCGGATGCCCGACGAATTCATTGTCAGAGGATCGTCGTCACCCTTGGATTAGGAGACATTATCCGATTAAATTCGAATGCCTAATGGATTCATTATCGGAGGATTTTCGTCACCTAGGATTAAGGGACATTACCTAATTTAGTACGGAAGAACCAAAAGATTTTGGTTGATTAATAAATGAATCTAGTGTGCATGAATTTCTCATATTGTGGAGTGAGTCTTAGCTTATGCTTGCATATTATTGAGTGAGATGTGAGTTCCTCATATTGTGAATGACTATTGGTTTACGCTTGCATGTTATTGATTGAGGATTTCTTATGTGCTAACCAAAACAAATATTTTGTTTGGCTATTAATTTGCCATCGACAAATGTTTTTGGATAAGTTATGCGTTCGTTGAAAGGCGAGACATCCTCCTATCTAGAAATTAGTAGGTTTACTTACTGAGTTTATAACTCACCCCATTATTTTTCTCAAATTTTTAGGTATGAAAGTCTCCTTTTGGAGTTGCAGCCTCGCTAGAGGAGCTAGGGATTCCCCTACCTATGTCTTTTGAGTGATGTAAAATGGAAGGAAATAAGCCCATAGAGAAGGGCTTGTAAACATATAGGTGTAATATAGCAGCAAATTGCATGTTTTCCTCGCTGCTTGATTATTGTGTTGTCTAAGAGATGGTTGTTGTAACGCTTCCGCATGCACTTAAATCGAAGATTAAAAATAAATGAGTAGGTGACGCACCTCGAACATCGCGAAAATAACCCCCGCTATTCAAGACACTAGGGAGGGAGTTGGGGTCGTGACACAATTGGTAAGTACTGATCCTACTATATGATAGATCACACTATCATGACTAGTATGCTACTCTTACTCTTGTACATTTGATCTTTAACGTGATTACTATACGACAAGACTATCACAATAAAGATCTTTCAAGAAATCAAACTAACATCAACAAAGAAAGTAGCTCAAAGAAAATATTCTAATTCTACGTTGTGCTCTCTAACATTTTGGCCTAGAACCTCTTCTCTTAAATGGCCATCTTCAATCTTCCCATTGGAGACGCTTCAAAAGTCCAACTAGCCATTAGAATTCGTTGGTGCTGCTGTCAGAGATGATACTGCCTATATAATACTTTTTCCCTGAGCACTTGCAGACTATCCGGAAATAGGCTAGTAGCTATTGTTCAAACGCTAACTGCTCGACATTTCTTATAGATGCCTATTCTTATTTCATGATAGACTTCTTGATCTTCCACTACGCATTTCCATCCGATAATAGTTATAATATTTCTTCAATGAGCATTTTTACATGGTCGTTGTTCAAACATCACCAATGACCTAATATCTCCAGCATCAACACAAACACCGCCATCAGCTGATCTTTAGGTCCGTCGGTGCTGTTTATAGAAAACCGTCTAGACAACTTGCAATCAATCATCCAATGATCCTCTTAAGTATCTCAACTTCCAAAGACGTCACTTGATGATAGATTGACCATGGTTCCTCCAAGTCATCATGAACACCTCATCATCATTGACTTGTTCTCCTCTTTGTCAAGATCCCCATCCTCCTACCCTGTTTTCTTAAACTCACATAGGTCATCGATATCATCACAGTCGTCCACCTCATCTATATTAAGCAACTACTCTTTGTCAACAATCTACTACTCTAATAGTAATTCGATGCACCTGATAACGATGCTGATCTTTCTGGTCCTTTCAAACATATTGGCAATTTCAACTTTGTCAAACTATTCATCTTCATGATCCTTCTAAACTTTACCAAACAACCTCGTTTTAGGCTTGTTCACCATTACTAGGTCTATCCAACTATTTACCTAATCTTTGTACGTCCAAACCACCACGAACATCCATGTTTTTCTTGGCTTGTTCACCCTCGATCTAGATCCTTCCAAATGTTTACCTTATCCGAAGATCCTTTCAGCTCTGGACATCTTCATTGCCCAAAACCTTTCCAGCTCGTAGACATCTTCATCACCCAATACCTTGTTCACCTTAAATATTGGCAAAGCACTCTAGACAATGGTAGAACACTCCTCAAATCTGAATATTTTGATACTATTTGTGACATCATCTATATATTGGCTAGTGCACATATCACCTTGCACTTACTCAACAATATAGGGATTTTCCCAACATTTTATAATTATAGCATTGAAGCTTGTAACCTTTAAGCTTGTAACATTGAAACTAATAGTGGAAAGATTGCCTAGTGCGGCACCATGATTTTTCCTTCTTGATTTTAGAAAGGATTTGTCATGTAAAAATTCTCGCTTGTTTTTCTTCTCTATTTTTTCTCTTCATATATTTGCATTCTTGAGTATCAAAGCCTGGTTTTGGCAAAATAGTGGGAGTGAATATGGATGAAATGAAGGTGAAAGTCGATCGGTTTTATAGGACTTTGGTTTCTAGAAGATGTAGATCGAGGATATGCTGTATCAGAAGAACTTGCATTAGCCTTTGTCTAGAGAGAAACTAGATTCCATGAAGCAAAAATAGTGGGAATTGTTAGATCGGCAAGCTCTGGGTTTGTTTGTCTCACATTGCTGTGGAATGTTGCTTTTAACATTGCCAATAAGGCCACAACGATGGATTTGATGGTAGTGCTATCCAATATTTAAGAGAAGCCTTCTACATCAAATAATATTATTTGATGCATCATCTTTTCAATCTAAAAATGGACGAGGGTGCTTCTGTGACAAATCACATCAACGAATTCAACATAATCACGACTCAATTGAGTTCGGTGGAAATCAAATTCGATGACGAGGTAAAAGCTTTAATTTTATTATCTTTTCTACTTGGAAGTTGAAGTGCAACAATGATTGCAATGACCAGTTCATCTCATAAGAAAAAGTTGAAATTTCAAGCAATCCGAGATTTGATTCTTAGAGAGGATAGTCGCAAAAGAAAGCCGGGTGAATCTTCAGGTGCTACCTTAAATATTGAAGGCAAATGGAGAAGCAATCAGGGAGGGCGAAACCAATACCATGGTAGATTGAAGTCCAAAGAGAGAAGCAAATCAAGACCACATGTTGAAACTATTGAAAGTAATTGCAAAAAAATGGCCATCTAAAACAAGATTGTAAAGCCCCATAGAAGAAAATTCAATATCGAGATCGAAATCAAGAGGAAGAGAAATCTGTGAATGCAACCCTTAAAGAGGCGCATGATAGTGAGCCTTAATTTTGAGCATTGACAACCTAACTGAGTCTTGGATTCTCGACTCAGGTTTGTCGTTTCACTCTACTTTGTTAAAGAATTAATGCACGATTTTGTTGCTGGAAAATTTGGAATGATTATGAACCTTTAGATATTATAGGGAAGGGTGATGTTTGCTAGAGAAACATCATTAAGTGATTTTGATGATGTCCAAACTATTCTCAGTATATTACTTACTATGTTGTATGTAGATGTTTGGACCAAAAGACTATGCAATATCCATGATGTGATTCATTTGAAAGAAGTTCGCAAATGTCTTGTTATAACAAACAATATCATTCAACCTAAAGATCAGCAGTTGATGATATTTTGTGTCAAAACTACAAAAATCAAGTCGATGGTATTGTAACAACCAAGTACATATGATGATGTTCATTGGGTCGGCTTAATAGCATTTGAGAACTTGGATTCGCACAGCAAATGAATTCAGATAAAGCATGTAGTAGAGTAGCTAAGTTGTCTAACAGGTCAGTCAAAGATTGTAATGAAAAAACAACAATAGTTGACATTTTTGGTTAGTCTACAAAAGTTCAAAAAAGAAATTGTATGGGCAGTACTATCCATGAATAGTAGCTCAACAGAAACTCTCTAACAATTATCTACTTTTCTAATTCATATTCAATGGATAGATTGAAGAATGGTATAAAAGGGAAAACCCTAGAAAGCCAAAGAGTGTGTGACATAAAAACCAAGAAGCTCACTCCCTCCTTTAGCTATAAGCTATTTGTCGCAATATTTTGATATTTGTGCTACCTAGTAATTATGCAAAGGATTAAGTGTATCAGAGTAAGCGCAACAGTTAAGTCCTAATAGTGATATCTATCTTGTAAAGAATAAGTGCAAGCTAATTACAACTTTCCAAGTAAGTTACTCGTAAAATCCAGCCCATCTTGAAGTTGTTAGTCGAAGAGTGGACGTAATCTTATGGATAAAGCCAAACCACTATGGGTGCATTTGGTTCAGCATTTGGAAAGCTCATTGGGAAAATGCAAAGCAATTTAGCTTAAAGGACTTTGGAGGAAATACAAAGACTGTTTGGTAAATTCTGCTTTGAAAAGCAACTTTGAGAGAAATGCTATTTGGTAGAAAACACATTTAGAAAGCCCCTTTGGTGATTAATCTAAATATTTTAATTTTTATTTATTTAAAATTTAAAAAAAAATAATGTTTGCAACTTTTTAAATTTATATTTGACAACAATGTTAAAGATGTTGTGTAAACAATTTGATTAAAATTAAAATTTCCTTTTTTGCTAAAAAACATCAATGGAAAAAATTTATGTGCTCTCTTTCTCAATTACAAGAAGAATACTTTCATTACAATAAAAACATTATATCATATGCTTTGAGGAAAGAAGATCATCATCCTTGAAAATGACAAATATTCTTAATTATTTCCTAAATTCATAGAACCAACAAGGTCTCTCTCTATCACTCTCCAACATTCACATTAACTACAATTTCTAGGGCGGTCGAAAGAACATGCGGTGGTACCTCAAAACTTTAAATTCATCGGCCAACTGTTCTCATAACAACAAATTTCCTAGAGGGGGCCAAAAAAGGGGGAAGTAAACGACTTGATCTTCATAAGAGGGTGGTGGCTCAGTGTCATAACTCCAATAGGCACGGCAAAGATAATGAACCTAAAGGCCTTTCCCCCTTCTTTCCTCTTGGCCCTCTCCGGATGTTTAAGCAATTATGTGATATCAAAGTCCTCTAACGGCAATGCTAGAAATTGCCCTATTAGTTTTCTTTTGGGTCATAAGTACTCTGGTAGTTGAACGGCCTTTTCTTGCAAAGATTTCAACAGGTATGAAAGGGCAGGTTATGGAGAAAACTTTAGTTAAGACCAAAACTACAAATTCAGAAGAAAATGAGTTAAGTGCCTAACCGAGCAAACATAGAGCCCATTCTTTAACATAGCTTACAATGATGAGTGAAGGATACCTTTAATTAGGCACCTTATGTAAGTCACTTGCTAAAACGCTCAACCCCAATTCTAAAATGCACAAAATTTCGAACGTCGGTCAAAACCAAATTTACAAGTTAGGATATCATCAAAGAAAATAATCTAATAATTTAACAATGCCCTCCACAATACTGAGCTACAACATTGTCAGATGTTCAAAGAATCTTCCCTTCAAAGGTTTTATTACATTAACTAGCTGATACACAAACACACAGCTAAATACATAACACAAGCAACAAAAGCCAGAACTGAGAAAAATATGCCCTAATGCTTGATCCACCATGACGCCTCTTGAGGGAACAAACAAAATCTCAAAGGAAATAGAGAAATGGTCATAAAAGTAGCCAATCTCACAAACCCTTGTACCTAAACGCCAAGTAGGGTAGACTCCTCATACTATGGTAGGTAACAATCAAGTAATGCAGCTTTATCAATCGGACGATCAAAATCAACAGACTTTGCTTGAAGCCTGCCACAGATTCACCTTATATCCTAAATGGCAAACTCCCAGAGCTAGCCTTATCAAGTTTTGTCTTCTTCAGATTTATTTTCTCCGACGTGATTTTCTAGAAATAATTTGGGCCACCAAAATCAATCTTAGCTTGCCTCACCTTTTTCCTCTTTCCCCGATCATATTCTTCATCCCTACAATATGAACATATAATATTGTAAATTTTTAAGAGACATGTGCTTAAAAATAAAAACATCAAGTGCTACCTATCAATGTTAGAGAAACAGATCGCTACCAACTATGTCAACCAACATAGTACATGATATACCGCTCTTTTGCTACCTTTCCCCTGACTATCCAAAGAAACGCCCATGCTCATCTTTTCCTATTTAACTATTTATTTTGTTTTTAACCTCATATCTCAACAGGCTTTAATCGTCAAAGTATTAACAAGAAATGGGATTTCCTAATCAGCCCAAAATTACATTCACAGTAGGTAAGATACCTAAAAATGAACCATATTATTTGTGTCTACAAGCATCAACTACAGTACCATCAGAAAAGTCTATTGATTAGAAAAGAAGAGAACCGAGATGTAAATCTTTCATGATTTTCCATGTCAACGCTAACCCTCAACCATCAAACCATACAATACATTTACCTTATTTAGCTTCCTTCACCAATGATATCTTTGATTGAAGTTCATAACAGCTAGTATATGATTCCGCAGAAGTATGACTAACAATACTTCAACTTCAACTTACCATTCATCCAGCACATAACCAATGTTGGTGTTCTCTGCACCATTTGATTCCACTGTTGGAGGGAGAAAACTCTATCTCGTCCCAATGCGCAACTGCAATCAAAAAGAAAGAAAAGGTAAATAGAGAGCACCAATTCAATAGATTATTTGGGAAGCACCACTACAAATAAAATTCACAACCAGTAGACCGAATTAGGAGAAAATGAAAGCTTTCTTGATTAGTGCAGAGAAATTGATCAGCCCACATTGTCCTCACACATCACAAGACCGAAGGGGTTAAGAAACCCAAAACAAAAAAGCATGAGAAAGTGAAAGGATTCTTGATTAGTGCAGAGAAATCAATTGACTAACAGAGAAACATTCAGACATCAAACGGGTAGCTGTACTGGAAAGAAGAGAGTTGAAACGCCGAGCGAGCTCTCAAGGAAACTCCTCAGCTCCTTCCCACGAAACCCACCGTTCAAGAGCCAATATGACCCAACACCCAAAAAAGAAGAGCAAGGAAGAGAAAGAGTAAAGCCTACCACACAAGGAGAAGAGCAAAAAAGAGCTCACCAAGGCCACAAAAGATTCCAATCCAAGAGCACAGTCGAGCAGCGAAAAGCGTAGTCGAGTAGCGAAGAAAGCATAGTCGAGCTCGCAATCTTCACAAGGGAGAGAGCGATGGGGAAGGGCGCAGTCGAGCTCGCAGTCATCACGAGGGAGAGAGCGACATGAAGGGTGCAGAGCGATGGGGAATGGTGAAGAGAAAACGCCATCGAGGGTTTTAGTTTTACAAATGGGTAAAATTGGTTTTTCGATGAAGTTTTGAGGGTAAAATAGGCAATTTACTAATTTTCAATAAATGAGCCCTCAACATTCCGAAAATGTTGAAAGCTCAAGGCTGGTGGAGACCTACCTTGAGCTTTCAGCATTCCCAATGGTCCACTTTCACTTGAAAGCCCCTTGAAGAATGGTTGCCAAACACCCTAATTTGGGATGAAGAGGCTTTGGGGCTTGAAGGGGCTTTCTAAATGCCCATCCAAACACACCCTATAACTCTTTGTGTGCCGTTGTCGTCTTTCTACTTATATATATCTGCACAAAGTTGGTTCACAACTTTTCTCAAACATTAGGTTGAGCTAATCTTTATTTAGCAACTAGCTAATTTCTACAAAAGATTGTCAAAGGTCAAAAACAACCTATTCACCCCCACTCTAGATAGTATTGTTAACCATCAACAATGTTTACATAAATGCTACTAACGGGTATCAATGAAAGTTGCATGATGTCAAATACGCCCCAAGACATAAGAGAAATTTGATATCTATAAGTCAACTAGACAACATGGGATACCTAATTATTTTTGGGGATAACTCTTGGAAAATAGTTAAAGGTACTTTGGCTGTAACATAGAGAACATAAGTCATGAACTTTATACATGACTGAAAGTAGTAGAAAAACTACAACAGTTGCTAAGTTGGTAGCTGATTCCAAATTATGACACCATAAGCTTGGACACATGAGTGTAAAAGGGATGAATTTGTTAGCATCTAAGGGAAAATTGCTTGATATAAAGTCCATAGCTATCGGTTTATGTGAAGATTGTGTTCTAGGTAAGCAAAATCTTGTTAGTTTTTCGAAGTTTAGGCAAGAACCAAAGAAAAGAAAATTAGAGTTGGTGCATACAGATGTGTGGGGACTAGCCCCTGTGCATTCCCTTGGAGGCTCACGCCATTATGTCACATCTATTGACAATTCTATTAGAAGGTATTGATTTATTTTTATTTTTTGAAAAAAAATTGATATGTTTTCTACTTTTGAGAAATGGAAAGTTGAAGTAGAGAATGAGAACGGCCGAGGATTAGATGTTTGAGGTCCGATAATGGTGATGAGTATGATAGCAAGGAGAGAATGGAATCAGAATGACAAGAACTATTCCCAATAGACGATAGCCTAATGGAGTTACTGAGAGGATGAACAGACCTCTGAATGAGTGTGCATGAAGTATGAAGATGCATGTAGGATTACCTAATATATTTTTGGCGGATGCAATTAACATGGTAGTGTATTTAATTAATAGAGAACCTTCACTTCCACTTGATTTTAAGCTCCCAGAAGAAGACTGGAGTGCAAAAGAAGATAAATCACTCACGTGTGAAAGTTTTCGGTTGTGTTTTGTATGTCTTCCACATAGATTCTGAACATAGAGATAAGCTTTTCATGCAAAAGCTAAAAACTATTTTTTCATTGAATATGGTTCTAATTATTTTGGTTATCAATTCTAGGATGAAGAAAAAATAATAATAATAATAATAATAATAATAATAATAATAATAATAATAATAATAATAATAATAATAATAATAATAATAATAATAATAATAATAATAATAATAATAATAATAATAATAATAATAATAATAATAATAATAATAATAATAATAATAATAATAATAATAATAATAATAATAATAATAATAATAATAATAATAATAATAATAATAATAATAATAATAATAATAATAATAATAATAATAATAATAATAATAATAATAATAATAATAATAATAATAATAATAATAATAATAATAATAATAATAATAATAATAATAATAAGAAGAAGAAGAAGAAGAAGAAGAAGAAGAAGAAGAAGAAGAAGAAGAAGAAGAAGAAGAAGAAGAAGAAGAAGAACTGTTGATGTTATGTTTAATGAAAATATGCTATATAAGGACCAATTTTTGGTAGAATCTAGTGTGAATAAATCAATGAGAGAGAATGGAGAGATTGAACTGGAGGAGGTTTCTAAAAGTGTTCTAGTTGAAATTTCTAAAATTGTTACTGCATACTCTGATCAAAAACTAGAACAAGAATCACATATACTTAAACCCACTTTGAGAAGATCTAGTAAAACACCCAGACTTATATAGAGATATTCTCCATCATTACATCATTTTCTTTTGATTGACGCTAGCAAACCAGAAAATTCTTCCAAAGTAGTGTAGGTTAAAGGTTCTGTTAAGTGGGAGTTAGCAATGTAGGATAAGTTGGATTCACTCAAAAAGAACAAAACTTGGGTGTTAGCTCAGTTACTAAATGGGAAGAAGGCATTGCAAAATAAATGGGGGTACCAAGTTAAAGAAGAACCTGATGGCAACAAGAGGTACAAAGCAAGGTTAGTAGTAAAAGGTTTTCAGCAAAAGAAATGAATTGACTACATAAAGATTTTCTCTCCAGTTGTGAAATCGATCGCTATAAGGCTAATGTTAAGTATTGTCACTACTGAGAATTTACATCTAGAGTAATCAGATGTTAAGACTACATTCCTCCGTGCTAATTTGGAGGAGGATATCTACATGGTAGAACAAGAAGGTTTATAGGTTCCTAGAAAAGAAAAATATGTTTGCAAACTTAAGAAAAGTCTATATGGCTTGAAACAGGCTCCTAGACAATGGTACAAGAAATTTGGTACATTTGTGTGTGGCAATAGGTTCACTAGAAATGATACAAATCACTACTATTCCTTCAAGAAATTTAATAAATATTATACTATATTGCTATTGTATGTAGATGATATACTCATTAAAGGATCCAGTATGAGGGACATCAATATACGAAAGCAGCAATTGTCAAAGGAGTTTGAGATGAAGGACTTGGGTCGAGTGAATCAAACTCTTGGGATGAGGATCATGTGGGGTAGATCCAAGGGAATTCTAAAGTTTCCTTTAAAAAAAAAGTACATTGAAAACGTGTTAGACAAATTCAAAATTCAAAATGTAAAGTCCAGAAGTACTCCTGTAGGAACTCACTTCAAGCTTTCAAAAAGCAGTCACCAAAGATAAATGAAAAATGGGAATATATGGCTAAGGTGCCTTCCGCATCAATTGTTAGTAGTTTAATGTACGCTATGGTACATACCAGACTAGACATAGCTCATGCAAATACATGATAAATCCAAGAATAAAGGATTGGGAAGCTATAAAGTGGCTATTAAAATACCTGAGTGACACTTCAAATATGTCATTATGTTTTAAAAGAAATAGTGTAACTTTACACGCCTTTATTGATTTACATATTGGTAGTGACTTGGATAACAAGAAGAGCGCCTTGGGTTATATTTTTACCTTAAGTGGCACCGCAAGCAGTTGGATGTCTAGACTTCAGACATATGTGTCTCTCTCAATTACTAAGGCATAGAATGTTGTTATATCTAAAGCTAATAAGGAGATGCTTTGGTTGAAAAATTTTCTGAATGAGATAGGCAAGGAGCAGGATAATAGTGTTCTTTTTGGTAACAGTGAGAGTATTATTTGTCTTGTAAAGAATCCGGTATTTCACTCAAAGATAAAATACATTGAGTTAAAGTATCATCAAAATTGTCAATTAATAAATGATGCGATGTTGTAATTGAATAAGATTCTTGGTGCAGAAAATCCCGCAGATATATTAACAAAGATCGTCACCACTGAGAAATTGAGGCTATGCATTACCTTAGTTGGCCTCCATGGTAAGTGATGAGGGAGCCACCATAGTAGAACAAATCGAGTTACAAAGAAAAATATTATCAAAATTATAGCAGCCTCTAAGTGGGAGATTATTGGAGTTGTGGAGTCTAACAGAGGAAAATAATGTTAAAGTGCAAAAACAATTTGTTATGGGCAGGCACTTTCTAGTATATCACCCATCCTATCATGTTAAAGTAATAGTAGGGCTTTTAGTACCGTTAATGACATGTATATAATTTCTATCATAATTATGTATGCCCTAAACTCCTACTATATATAAGGACGATATCATTCATAGTTGTAACGTTGAAACTTGTAACTTTAAAGCTTGTAATGCTAAAACCGATAGATTACCTAGTGTGGTGCTATGGTTTTTCCTTCCTAATTTTGGAAAGGGTTTTCGACATAAATTTCTAGCTTGCTTTTCTTTTCTATTTCTTTCCTCATATATTCATGTTCCTAATAGAATTTTTCCATGACAATCAAAAATGATTAGAAGGAGCTTCTAATGGAATGTCAAAAGTCCATGGGCTATTTTCACCAAAATTGAAAGGACAAGAGTTCACCAAATAAATTACCAAAGTAAGGGTAATGACACAAATGATCCTTAAACTTTGGTCCAATGTATAATATATTCCATAAACTTTTAGTATGTTCAATGTTGTCCTTGAACTTCAATCTAATGTGCAATGCGATCCCCTGAATTTTCAATTTGTTCAATGTAGTCTCTAAGTTTTTTGTGCATGCTCAATTTTTTTTTTTTTTGGTAAAGGTAAGAAATATATAGATTTAGCAGAAACTTACAAGAAAAGGGGGGGAAACCAGGCACCAACAGAGCAGACACTCAAGGCGACCAAAGTCGAAAGAGAGTGAAGGGGTGCCTTGGATCCAAAGAGCAGCAAAGAAAACCAAACAAGGACACCTAAACAACAAAGACTAAACTAGACCGAAAGACCCTCCATCAATCAAAGATAGACGGACTCAAGTTCTAGCTCTGTTGCAGCCTTCTGTTTGTCGAGGTATCCAAGACATGCTTGAACGTCATCGCTTTGTCTTTAATTGCCTTACAAAGATGCATCTTCATCGACGGGATAAAGTGAGTCTGATTCCGGAAGATGATGTTATTACGCTCTTTCCATATTATGTAGCAAAGAGCACCAAAGCTGAATCGAGCCATAGAGTGATAAAAGCCCCTGTCCGAGAATCATCTGGATGCCCAATCAAGATTCTCCCACCAAGAATTGTTCCGCCACAAGACATTGAATTTCGCAGCCCAGAAGGAGGCGAGATTCCCCGGTATACGGCATGCGAAGAAGAGGTGATCCACCGAATCAGGCCTGCTTGAACAAAAAGGACACGAAGAAGATGCTGGAATCAACGCAAATGAGAGGAGAAGAACCTGAGTTGGCAACTGTTACGGGTAATAAGCCATAGGTGGGTTTGGTATCTCGATGGCATGGATGAGTTCCACACAAACGAAGACCAAGACACCACATTTCCTTTGGGTCTGAAGAGATCCCAAGCAGATGCCGTAGAGAATTTCCCCGATGGATGCCGTAACCATTGGAAACGGTCTTCTTGATGATTAAACTCAGGTAGGGGATCCCACTAATTAGCCCTAACATTAATAACATACCAACCAAGAGGCGTGGACAAAGCATCAGCAACAGAGGCATCTCGGGGGATGCCGGAACAATATATCTCTTGGTTGAAAAATAAAATATTGAGAGGGCCATTAAGGTGACAAGGATCGAACCAGAATGACGCAGTTTTTTCATTCCCTATCCTCCATCTGAAATGCTGCTGGTAAACATACCGAAGGCGAAGGAGTCTTTTCCAAGCCCAAGAACAATGAGTGAGGATAGGAGTAATCCAAAAATTCTTCCGGTTTAAAAATGTGGAGTGGATCCACCTACACCAGAGAGATTCTTTGTCCGAGAAGAGCTTCCAAATATGCTTGAGCATAAGGGCGAGATTATTTTCTCTCAAGGTCTGAATTCCAAGGCCTCCCTCTTCTCTCGGGAGGCAAACGTCGCTCTAGGCTACTTTAGCCCCACCCGGACCCATATTCGGACCTTTCCATAAGAATTGTTGAAGTATCTTCTCAATTCGATCAAGGACAGCACAAGGCAGAAAAAATACGCTCGCCCAAAAGACTTGAATGGAATAGAGCACAGATTTAACGAGCTGAACTCTACCAGCAAATGACAAGAATCTATGGGTCCAAGATTGAATTCGAGCTATTATTGCATTGACCAACGTTATGCAGTCCGCCTTCCCTAATCTTGCAGAAATAACAGGGACACCAAGATAACGAAAGGGCAAGGAACCAACCTGGAAACCAAGCATATTTAGGATGTCATTTCGAAGGCCAGAAGATCCCCTGACATTTAAATACTTCACTCTTGTTCAAATTCGGCACCAATCCACTCCAGTGGAGAAAGAATCAATTCCAGATTTTAATAGACCAACCGATGCTAAGGTAGCTTCTGAGAATAAGAGGACATCATCAGCGAAGAACAAATGGGAGAGCTTAGTCGCTTTGCATCTCCAGAAGAATCCAAATTCAGGGCGACTGGTTTGGATGTCCAATAATCCGGTAAATGCTTCCATCACAAGTGTGAATATGTATGGAGACATCGGGTTACCTTGCCGGATGCCCCTTCCACTAGCAAAGAATCCATGAAGATCCCCATTTAAGCAGATAGAAAATTTGGGGGATCGGATACATGTCATAATGCGATTAGTAAGAATTTGAGGAAATCGGAAAGCTTGTAAACAAACTTCAATGAATTCCCAACTTACCGTATCATAAGCCTTTTTAAAATCAACCTTAATGACACACTTAGCTCGATATGGATCATGCTGAAATCCACTAAATAATTCCTGAGCAAGCAAGATATTGTCACTGATGCGTCTTCCCTTTACGAATGCATTTTGAGGTAAACTAATAATGGAGGGCAAGACACGAGCCAGACGGTTAGCAATAAGCTTAGTGATGCATTTATATATAGTATTGCAACACGCAATTGGCCTGAAGTCATGGACGGTCGAGGCATTGGGAATCTTGGGCACAAGGGCAATAATGGTTGTGTTAATTTGTTTTAACAGCGTCCCGATCACAAAGAAATCCTTAACAGCCATGATAACTAAAGTACCAACAATATCCCAAGAATGTTTAAAGAAATCCACATTAAAACCGTCGGGCCTAGGGGCTTTACCGGTTGCAAGAGAAAATAGAGTATCCCGAATTTCAACGTCTGAGACAGGAGAAGAAAGGTAACGAACTTGATCCTAATCCAACGAATGATTAAGAACCGCTTGGATCTCCTCTTTAGCAGGGCAGCCCAAATTAGGAGTAGCAGCAAGAAGATCTTGAAAATGATCAACAAACACCTTCTGGATTTCCGACAGATCAGATATAGTGGTATCTCCACTAGTCACCGAGGTAATTCTATTTTGAAGATGTCTCTTGTTCACCATTTGGTGAAAGAATTTAGTATTACGGTCTCCCTCTTTCAACCATCGCACTCTAGATTTTTGTCGGTAAAAAGATTCTTCTTTGAGGCGAAGGTCAGTAAAGACTTGAATCTGCTGTTTTTCTGTATCAGCAAGGGTGGAGCTAAACGGGTCTAATTGCATAGCACCTTGAGTAGCTTGAAGGGCACACCTAGCCTCTGCCGTCCTCATTGAGAGGTCAAAAAACAATTCCTTATTATGCTGCTTTAGCTTGCATTTCAGAAGGCGAAGCTTTGCACATAGGGTGTACATAGGCAAACCATGGAATGGAGAGTCCCAAACTTCTGACACCATTCTATCGAAATCCGGATGAGACATCCAGAAATTGAAGAATTTAAATGGTTTAGAAGCTCTGGGAATTGGCATAACTTTGATAACCATAGGAGTGTGGTCTCGATATACAGGGGCTAAGAATGAGGCTTCCGAGAAGGAAAATTCTGAGTTCCAGCAGCCATTAACCAACACCCTATCTATCTTCCTTTGCTTTCTATTGGGGCCCAATGAGGTAGCCCAAGTGAACCTATAACCAGTGAAGCGCAAGTCGTCTAGACCAGCTTGGACTAAGCAATCCCGGAGTTCATCAAACGCATGAATCCAAGCATTTGAGCCTCCAATTCTATCCGAAGGGTCTCGGATGGCGTTGAAATCTCCAGCTATAACCCAAGGCACGGAAGAAAGAATACCACTAGATTGAATAAGATCTTCCCATAACGGCCGTCTTGAAGTAAAGTAATGCTCAGCATAGATAACCGAAAGAAACAGAGCTTTTCCAGAAGCCAACCAGATAAGCCTACCATGAATAGCTTGAGCCGATAAAGCATTGATCAAAAAATTGACCTCACGGGGGTTCCACCCCACCCAAATTCTCCCTTTATGGGAGTGACTATAGTTATTGGCCCAACTCCAGTCAAGTAAAACTGCAGAAGAAACCGGAGCAAAAGCAGCAGCAGAGATCTTGGTCTCAACAATTCCAACATAGCAGAGATTATTGAACCTAACAAAATTTCTGATTTCGGCCTGCTTAACGGGGTTACCAAGACCCCTAATATTCCAAACACCAAAATTCATAACCAAAAAACAAGGAGAAAGGGCATCTTACCGACGACTGGGCCTTCTTTTGCTTCGCCCTTTGCGCGGAGCAGTAACGGGAGTTTTTGAGCCAGCAGCCTTGGGGACGTCTTTTTGATTGGGAGGGGCCTCAGGACTAGATTGCGGGTCATCCAGGTGGCTTGGATCAGTACGAACCGTATCCTCACCTTCACTACTACTACTGACTCCACTAGCACCATCCTCCGAGTCTTCGTCAGGAGATAGAGTTGCGGAGGCATCATTAGGATTAGAGACTACAAGAGCCCTTGAGCTTTCTTCATTAGCTACCCTTGGGCTATTCTGATCCTCAGAATCACTCTTATTTGACTGGCCCTCTATAGCTTTAGCCTTCAAATCCGAGCTTGGGGGTGCTGTTATAGCCTCCATTTGCCCTACATTTTGTTTTTTCTTCCTGTTCGTAACCTGTTTCCAACCATCCTTAGAGGCAGATGATATAAGCTGATTAGGATCAGCAGCAATAGCCGATGATAAAGTCGGATATGTATTAATAGCAACATACTTAATAGTAGTAGGTTTTGCAGCAGCAGGTTTCACAGTAGTAGTACTCGCAGGTTGCTTGGGATCCTCCTTTGCTAAGCAATTATGTCCAAACGCACAACATTTGGCACATGAATTAGGTCTCCACTCATAGAGAATAAACACCGAGAAAGATTCGTCATCCACCAATACTTCTACCTCCTCGCATTTCTCCAATTTTGCAGAGATCTCAACGCATACCCTGGCGAAGGATAGGCGCTTCATTTTCTCAGTTAAGGGATCTACATACAAGGGCCTCCCTATTGCACTCGCAATTTCACTTATTCCCGGAGCCGACCAATACGCAAACAGGATGTTCTTAAGGCGAATCCAAACTGGAACAGAAGATTGGAGTTCTTTCTTGAGCTCCATATTTCGATGCCATTGTTTCAGCACAAGGGGGACTCTAGCCACTGTCAAGTGGCCTCCATCCAGAATTTTTCTCCTGAATTCATCATCCGGAATGATGAAGAAATAGAATCCATCATCATTTGCCAAGACTTCCGTAAGATGCGCACCCCAGGCCTGTTTCAAGGCCAATTCGGTGATCTTAAATGGCACATTCTTGCCCACATAATATCCAACCAAACACTTATCCCATTTCGGGTCACCAGCATACTTCGCATTATCAGATAAGCGAACTACCGACTTCCTCCCAATCGAAATAGGCGGGGCAAAGCCTAATTCATATCCTTTGGTAGACAGGCTAGCCACATTTACCCATGAGCGGGTCTGAGGAGCTTTGGAGCTGTCCCGATTAAGGGTGTTGGGAGGTCTCCCCTCTCCGCCACAAGATGCATATCTTACACGGCTTCAACTTCGGGCATTAGGAGCCTGAGGCTTACCTTTCCCTCGACCAAGAGGGTCCTTGCTCGTAGAGGCCATATACCGCGCACAACTCAGAAAATCGCACCAGAAATCTACTGTCGATCAACCAGAACAAGCTATACGGGCCATGGCATAGGCACAACTTCAAGAGAAGTCCTAGGAGGAGGGATGCGAGTCTTACCTCCAAAGGACGCAGCCAATGGAAGGCTGGATCGGTTCGCTCACTTCCAGAACAGAGATGAAGCCGATTCCGCACCAAAACCCTAGCCACGATCGACGAGATCTTACGATTCAAGCCATGCCAAGCAAAATGCTTCGGTGGAGATTTGAGGGGGTGAAAGGCGAGCCTTTCCTCCAAAAATCTCGCCCAACGGAAGGCTGAGGCGATCGGAATCGCTTGCACACCAAAACACGAGCTACAGTGCTTCGGGCGCCCTTTACGCGAGAGAGTAAGTTTACTGCCGCTTTACCCTTTGTGCATGTTCAATTTAATCCCTAAGTTATATAAAAATGTTCAATATTTCCTTCCTTTAGTTCAAATTTAGGTACAACATTAAATATTTTTTTATAATATAGGGACTAAATTGAACTTATATCAAAAATCAAATAATCACATAAAATATTTGGCTAAAGTTCAAGAACTACATTGAACAAATTAAAAATTTAAGGAGGACATTAGACATTGAACCAAAGTTCAAAAATCATTTGTGTCATTTTCCCACCAAAGTATGTAGGGAATTGGCTTTTAACTTTTTTGCCACGGGTGAACGTCAGGTGCTAAATCAGCAAAGTTTGTTAGTCAACGGAAGTTTGACAAGAGACTTAAATTATCACTTTGAAAATAGTACAAGGACTCGGACAAAAATAAAATAAAGTTTAAGATTCAAATGGAGCTCTCCTAAAGGTATGACACTTATTAATGTGATTCACCCTTTTTTCCTTCTATTAAAAATTCTTTTCGTCTCTTCCTCCACTCTAGAACTGAGCCATTCTTTTTCCTTTTCTTTTTAAAAAGGAAGGGGCACGAAGGGACAGGCGGCATTATCAACTTCCTCTAGGCGTTACCATCCACATTCACCAATGAATGTTCAATTTGAGTTATATCTACTCCACACTTCCTATTAACTAAAGATCCGAGATTTTAAAGCTCATCCATGTCAATGTCAACTGTACTATGTAGGACATCCAACATTAACATAGGCGATTTCTGGCCAAAATTAGCCAAATGAATTGAATTGACATACATACAAAATGTTTAGGACTAAATTGGTCTAATTAAAATGGTTAGGACCAAATTGGCATAAATGCAATAAGTTTAGGATTTTTTTGGTACCTTTCCCCATTATGTACACCAAGATATCTTACATATAATACAAATCTTAGCCTAATCTATGTCTTGAAGGCGTTGCCATTGCCATACCGACAACTCGTGCTGCCACTTCCCTCTCAAGCAGCAACCATATCAACGCCCCATTTGATTCGGTTTTTGAGAAATGTCACTAGGAAAATATAAATATCTTTAGACTAAATAGGTTTTCAGAATGCAAATAATGTTTGGTAAATTGCAATTTTAAAGCACACTAAAAAACAACTTTGGCTTAAATGTCATTTGATAAAAATTACATTTTGTAAAGGACTTCTAATAAATTTTAAAAAATAAAAAGGTTTTCAATTTTTTTTTTATGGAGTTCAGCCACTGATGGCCAAACAGCCACCGATGGATAGCCTTGCTCAAGGTGGCACGACCTCAGGCATCGCCCGAGTCATGTAAACCCAGTCGAGTGACGCTTAGGTTGCTACAACCCAGGCAACGGTTGCCTGAGGTCGCACAACCCCAAAAGGCAATCGCCAGGTGGTTGTGACCCCAAGCAGCAGTCACTGACGTGTGACCACTTGACCAACAGTCATCAGCATCCATTCGGCTTCTCCATGCAAAACATGGAGAAGATGAACAATGAACGAGGGGCCAAGACTTACACTCCGAGAATGCTAAATTGTTCCCATTCGAACCCCCTAAAAAGGTGAGGACTCGAAACCCCCCATCTCCCCCTTCCCATGTGAGAAGGGTGGTCATTGGGTTTTTTTCAATGTTACATTAGAAGAATTTTGTAAAACAATGATTACCAGATGGTCGCTTCTTTCCTTGAAAGCACTTCAATTCAAGATGCCTAGCCTAAAGGCAAATCTCAAAGTTAAAAGCATTTCCAAACTCACTCTTGACTATGGTGGTACAGGATGTACAGGACGTACTCGTCTTGATTCTCGAGCATCTTACGGATAATATGGAGGGGAAATTATCCAACTAATTTTAAATCTATTACTTGATATCAATTCAGTCCTAAATATTATAATTTTGTCAATTTGTCCTAAATTTTTGTGTGATATTCAATTGTAATCCTTCTGGCCAATTTTCATTAGACATCACTAATATGGTGGTGTGTCATGTGGGACGGCCAAAGATGATTGAACCGCCATGTCACTGATTCCAGATAAAAATTTACTATAATAATTACATCGAAATTTTGTGCAAAGGTTAAGAACTAAATGGAAAAATTGAAAAGTTTATAACTGAATTGATATTGGTACAATATATTTAGGACTGATTAAATAATTATCTGAATATGGAGTATTGATTTAGAGCATGTGTGTTTCGACGGGCTTTTACATTATGCTTTTTGCTTAATTCAAATCTTGTGACAGACGCCTTTTGGCTTTTTCTAGGCATTAACACCTAAAATACTCATAATATATGAAAATTAACAGGTAGATCTACATATAAATTTTTCATTGTCTTTTGAAACTTGGATACACTCATGTTCATATGTGCACTGTACATATGTTCTATAAATTCCTCTCATTTCTTGGGATTCTTATATTGTATACGGGTATTGTTGGTTTATTTATGTATTGATTGTCATGTAATATGGTAGATACCTTTGTCAAGATTTGATAAGCAAGATGGAAAATCCGGCTACCGTCCTAGAACAATTGAATTTCCCATTTTGTTGGAATGTGCTCCATTTGGATTTGTTATCTCCCTCACAAACTTCTGTAAATTAAGGGACTATGTTGGAGAATAATTCCTATCAATGCAATGTATTGAATTCGTGCTGTGATTTACCGGCGCACATGCGATATTTGACAAAATTTTCTTATAAGAGCAATTCAAGTTACTCATCCCGTGCTATTCAGACATCGGGAAACAGTTATGCATCCGGTAAATGCCGAAGACTGCAGAAGCACCTATGAGTGGAGTTGCTTTGCTCTGGTAATTTATCATACCCGCCTTCAAGAGACATCTTGGGAAGATAAAAGCAAATTATACTGGAGTATGTGGAAAAGCTAGCGATGAAATGTTATCTTTTCTTTATAAGTACAGTACCGTGAGCTTATTTTGCAAGGAAAGGTAATGCGATGAACTTGGTTGATAGACTCATCTGAAGATCTCGGCATTTCAATTTTCTTCACCTTCTCGACATTTCAGTTGGGCAAAATTTGACAACAGAAAGAAAACGTGTGGAGAAAAGCTAAGAAACCAGATGATTCATTAGAGGACCAATTGACAGGTTTCCGGACGGTAGGAAACACACCTCTAGACGTACTTGTAGATTTCTAGCAGTTTTTTGCTAGTCAACTATTTCGCAAAAAGTGAGACCGCTGGCTAGCCGAAAATTTGAATGATGGTCAAGAGTTTCTGCGCTCAAATGGAAATTGGAATGTCATGAGATGCGGCAAATCCGTACAAAATGCTCTGCGACTGATGGTTCTGAATTTCTACACTGTGGAAGTAAGATACTTATATTTTTGCTTTGTGCTTCTGAAATAGTCCTTTGATAAGTTTATAAAAGGCCATCAACAAGTCATCTATGAATGGAACTTCCATGACAGGATCAACTTTTGCTTTTTTCTGACCTATTCCTCTTGCGCACGCTTTGTCATTGTTACTGCTTGAATTACCAGCCCATAACGCGACCGTTTGTTTTAGGGGTTGTTTGGCAACTTGCCAAACAGTGATAATTTATGTTCTTTTTTTCCCGAAAATGGATTTGGAACAGAAATCTGTTTGATAAAATTTTTATTCTCAGGAACAAATTTTTATTTTTTTTATTTCTGAAAGTAGATTTGAAACAAAATCGAGAAGTAAGAAATAGTTGATTCTTTGTTCTCGGGAACAAATCAAGGCGCATATTTTCTCTCTTTTCTTTTCTTTTTTCTTGTTCTTCTTCCCTCTTTCTTCTTCTTTATCTGCTGCCATCGCCGCCCACTGCCGCTGATCATCGACAATCAATCCGGTGACGCTCCGCTGAGGTCGTCAGCCCTCATCAAGCCAGTCACCAGTCCTCGGCCAGCTTCGACAAGACTCAATCGACGAGGCACAGCCTTGCCAAGGGCCGGCAACGCTCCGCTGAGGTCGCCAACCCTCATCTAGCCGGTTGTCGGTCATCCCAAGGCCGGCGACCGGCGACTTGAAGAAGAAGAAGAAGAGAAAGAAAGGAAAAAAAAAGAAAAAAAGAAAAAATTAATAAAATTATTTAAAAATTAAAAGAAAATGATTTGAAGTAGAAATTTTGAGCACGGTACCAAACGCAATTCTATTCCGAAAATTGAAATTTTAGACAGTTACCAAACGGCTTAAAATGGTGAGAATTATTTTTTTTTTTGTGAAAGTAAGTAATTAATATAATGGGGAAGGTCAATATGCACAACCAAACGGCTCCAAAAACTTACACTCAAAAGAACATGCTCAATCTAAGTGGAAGGGAGCCAAGAAGAAAAAGCCAAAAGGCACCAAACCAAACGGAGAACCAGGAGCCATGTGGCAAAAAACACCAAGCAATACAACCTAGCTACCAACAAGACACCTAGCCAAACGGTCTAGAAACAAGGGAAGAGAAGATAATAGGATCCAACTCCCACGAGCGCTGCATATGCCTGTTTCTAGTGGAGTCCTCCACATTCCTGTAGGTAATAGCCTTATCCTTCACGACCTTGATGAGATGATTTTTCATGGTTGGAACAGAAAGCGGCTCTCCCCTAAATAGAATATTGTTCTTGTTCTTCCATATGATGTGACATAGTGCACCAAAGGAATAACAGGCCAGACATTTATAAAACTCCCTTCCCATCAGGAAGGTATTAGCCCAGCTAAGGGTCTCCTCCCATGATCTATTGGTCCAGGGGAGATTGCATCTGGTAGCTCAAAAAAAAGCAATACTCAAGGTAATGCGACAACAAAAAAAGAGATGCTTGATAGAATTAGACACCTCGTTGCGAAAGGGGCAAGCCGCAGCATCAATTCTTCCATGAGACATAAGCAAAGCCTGTAGGCAACCTCCGCTTGGTAATGATCCACAGGTTCAGTTGGTGTCAAGGCAGAATGGAATTGCTCCAAATGAGTTGATGCCAGTTGACTCTTTCCTTCTTCCGCTGTATGATCTCCCAAGCTATAGCCACCGAAAACATGCCTAATGACTCCTCCCTCCAACTAAACCGATCCTGCATATTAGTCGAGGCGGGAAGAGGCGAACCCCAAGACTCAATCTCTGATCTGATAGTCCCTCCATTCTCAGAAAAGAGGTCAGCCACCAAAGCCAGCCTAGAGAGGCCTGAGCTATATATGAAGAAATCCGTGAAAAATGAATTCAATGGACCCCTTGGATGCCAATTATCGAACCAGAGCGACGTTGTTAAGCCATCTTCTATTCTCCAATGGAAGCGGAGCCAGCATTCAATCCTAAGTTGTAGAAGTTTCTTCCAAGCCTAAGAGCAACAGGTCAATTGCTTCACAACCCAGAAGTTCCTGTATTTTAAGAAGGTTGAATGGATCCACTTACACCATAACGATTCCTTGTTTGAAAACAAGTACCAGATATGCATGAGCATGGCCGCTTTATTGCACTCTTGCAATCTCTGGATACCAAGCCCCACTTCCACTTTAGAAAGGCAAACCTCCTCCCAAGAAACTTTGGCACCTCCTCTATCCAAAGTAGGTCATTTCCAAAGGAACTATCTAAGGATTCGATCAACCTGGTCGAGAACTACAGTAGGGATAATAAAAACACTTGCCCAAAAGGCCTAAATGGCATGGAGAAAAAGGCCTAAATGGCATGGAGAACTGACCTGATCAGCTAAAGACGACTGGCTAAGGAGAGGAAACGGTGAGTCCAGGACTGCACCCGAGAAGTGATGCGCCTAATAAGAACCGCACAGTCCACTTTCCCAAGCCTCTTCATGATGATTGGAACACCAAGATACCGCATAAGGAGGGTACCCTCACCAAACCCAAGCTCTAGAAGGATTTATTCCTTAAGGACAACGGGCCTCCCAAAAGGAACACCTCACTTTTCCTTGAATTTGGAAGAAGGCCACTCCAAGTGGAAAGCAGCTGAAGACTCTAGTTCAAAAGCTTCACAGATGGCAGGTAAATGCTTAGAAATTGTTCTCGGAAATAGAATAAAAAAAAATCATTTCTGATCGTAAATTGTTCCCGGAAACAGAAGCATTATCAAATGTACCCTTAATATCCCATTCATATTGATTCAAGGTGCATTCCAATGGAACTTCAACTCATAATAATGTTCATTTGCGGGAAAAGCTTCTATTTAGTAATTTCTTACGTGTGGTTTTCAAGAAATCTAAGTTCTTACGAGTATTTTCAGTAGGATAGCATGTTGCTTATATTCTATGTCTTTAATGTGTCGGCTGCATGTGAAGGAAGATGCATTGTTAACTTCAAAAGTGAACCTGTAGTGATGGAACTTGAAGTGCAAGTTTACGCCTTAACAAACGACCCTACGCAGTAATTTAATATCCAATCCTTCATGAAAGACACATTTTTGGGTATATTGCCTAGGGATGAACTATTTCAGGTTCCATACAAGTTCCATTTGGAACCTACCTGGTGGAATAGATTCCTAATTTTTTGGAACTTAGAACCTTTCCTACATATCCTAGAACTCGAAACCTACCCTATCACAGGTTCTAGGATCGGTTTCAAGGTTTACCCAAGTTCCACCTATATAATTAATTAAACAATTGCATTAAATTAAAACCTTTAATGACCACTACTTCCTGCTATAATTCACTTACCATAACTTCTATTTAGACATATGAAAAATATAAACATTAATAAAGTAAAATTCTCAATCATAAAATAGAAGCTCAAATTAGTATTTCTATATTACACTCATCATCAAATGACAGGGAATATCACAAAATCATGCCAAGACATGGATCAAGAAAAACATTAAAACTTGTTCCAAGTTTTAGGTTACAAATTATAGGTTCAAAACTTGGAACCTGCCCATTGAAACAGTTTCCTTACTTTTTTAAACCCGTAACCTACCTTGCATATCTTGGAACCTAGAACCTACAAATTCTCATTGGTCCAGTTCTCAAGTTCTAGGTTCTACCTTAGAACCATGCTCACCCTTAATATTGTCTGTAGTGGCAAAGTAAGTATCTAAGGGTACTATACAAATGGCATCCCCTTAGTTTTAGGTACTATGTATACAAAAAATGACTGTTGCCTGCATTATCTTTTCTTTTTTGTCTGATAATGCATTATCTTAAAAGTGACAGTATTAGACCAAAACCCGTAGACTCATCATCTTAAAAATGACCAAGAGACTTCATATTGGAGTAGGGATGTAGAAAAGATTACAAATGTTGCAATTGTGTCAATTACGAAACTGATGAATTTTGGCTCACTTTTCTGGCATTTTAATACTAAAATTATGTAGTATACAAGTTTTGTTAGCATAACAATCTTTGAATTATTGTAAGAATAATATTTTATTGTGACTCACAAATTATTGAAGGAATAGGTCCTACAATAATTTATAATTATTTTGTATTTGATTTTTTGTGATCTAGAATAAACTATTATTCTCACGGTAAATTAAAAACTATCACATTCTTTTTAAAATGGAGGGTTGCCTTAGAATTACCTAAAATAAGGTGCTGCCTTAGAATTACCTAAAATGTGTTTAGCAGGTTATACTGGGAGGTTTTTTCTTTTCAATGATATTCTAAATAGTTTCATAAATTTAGCATGTGTTTGCAAGCTACGGTTGAATGATTTCTCTCTGTATTCAAGAACACCTAGTTTAACAAGATCGAGACATCATTTCGGTGTTCAATGTACACGGTCACTCTAGAAAACAATGTGCAAAAAGAAAATCAATCTAGATGGCACTTCGAGTTTTTCCTGACATTCAATTATGGAAGAGAGAGAGAGAGTTGTTCAAGAGCTCCTAATCAAGCTCTTCTCAATGTCGCGTACTGGCTTTCTCTTGCTCACGCTCGTCTTTGTGCCAAGAAGTTCGACCTAAAATCTAAGTTAGTAGATGCCACAAAATTAGTTTTGGCATTTTTTAGGGGTTCTTTTTCCACTACTTTTTTGGCTTAGACATTCCTTTTTTTTTTTTTTTGACCATATTATTCCTCGTGGAGCCTAGCACTATTGGTACAACTCTGCAAAAGTGATCTACCACATCGGATTTCTAGCAAGTCTCGTTGGAGTTGACATTTAAGTGTAACTTTTGGAAGTTTTGATACTTAAGGACCTGTTTGGTAACAGGCCAAATAGTGTCTAATTATATTCTTTTATTCTCAAAAACTAAAAACAAAAAAAAACAAAAATTCGTTTGGTAACTTTTTTGTTCTCAAAAATAGATCTATCGAGGCCGAGAAGAAAAGGACAAAAAGAAAAAAGAGAAAAATCTAATAATGTTATTAAAAAGATTCTAATTCACCAAAGAATTTGAGGTCTTACCAAACACATTTATATTTGGGGAATAAAAATTTTGAACAAAATCACTCAAAAACTCATCCAAAAAACAAAATAAAAAAATATTTTTAAATAGAAATTGTTTTGGGAACGGAATGGTTACTAAACATGCCCTAAGTGTCTACTACCGGTGCCAGGTTTTGGCATTTGGGGTGTAATCTTACCAATGGGAAGTAAATCCAGTTTCACCTTCTTTCATGGTTCAAAGGTTCTGGTAGTATTTGATTGCATCCATGTCATTCATTTTTGCATTAAGATGGATGGAATACATCCATGCCATTCTTATTACTTCCCCTTGGTCCTGTATGACGCCCTCCAGCTACCACGCTGACAAATTTATATATATATATATATATATATATTTTTTCCATTTAACTGAGGTCATAGATTCATGCATGCCGGATATTGTGGATCCCGCGAGTTAAAGTGCACATGATTATTCAAAGATAATCGGGGTTAAAATTATTTTTTTTTTTTTGGTCGGAAAAAGCAAGATATATATGTTCAAGTAGGAAAGAAAGTACAACCCTTAACCAGGGCTTCAGTACATATTATATCCAACATAACTTGAGGAGGATAATGAACCCACTTTGATGGAAGGAGGCCTCGCCCGTGGGCCTTCACGGCCCAATCAGCTAGGGCATTTGCCTCCCGTCGACAATGCTGCAATGAGAGATTGGGAAAACAGGGCATTAGGGCTGCACATTCGGCGAACAGAGCACGGCACTCCCATGGTGGCAAACGGCTCCGATTAATGTTCTCGACGAGGATGAGGTTATCTGAGTCAAGCTGCAAGTGAGAATCGGTTTTGCCTTTCTGCAATAGATCCTTAAGCATATGCAAAAGTGCTTGGATCTCCGTCTCAAGTACTGGAGATGCGTGAATGCTTCGTGTAAATCCGTCGGTCACGCGACCAGTGTGATCTCGAGCTATGCTTGCAATCGCACTGATATGATTAGGGCTAAGAAAGGCGCCATCCATGTTTACCTTAATAGCTCCTCTCTTTGGTGGTTGCTAGATACTATTAGGGTTCTGTCATGTAGGCTCTGTGGGTGCTTCCTGCTGTTGAGAGCCTAACTTTATTGGGTTCTTCAAGGGGGTGCGTATCCTTAACTCGGTCGAATATTCTTGTGGCTTCTTTGGTCTGATGGCCTGCCTTGTAGGAAATTCTTTTGCTGATTTGTGTGCTGCTTGGGTGTTGACTGGGCAATTAATATTTTAAGGTTCTACATAATTTTTGCTACGTTTGGTTGTCTAAATTTTTAATGAGAATAGGACTGAATACGACGAAACATAAAATATAGAGATTTTGGTATATCGTATCAATCATTTATAACTGCAGTAAAGTCGAATATATTCAAATCATATTATGTACATTATTGAATATATATCGATATATCGATATAAACGTACCAAAAATTTTACAAACGAAGATAGTAAAATTCTCTCATGATACTTTTGTCTATTTTATTTTTATTTACTTTTTATTTTTTTCTTCTATTTTTTAATTAATAAAATTTTATTAAATAATAAGCTATACTAATATACCTAAGATATGTAATAAATAAAAATATATTTCTACTTATATATTGAATATATATTCTAAGATAGAATTAAATTCGAATATATATAATTAAAATTGAACTAAAAAACTAAATTATTTTTTTATTTTGAATTTCTTATATTAGAATTCAAATACTATTTATATCAAAATATAATTTTAATTTTGTTAATTTAAGAATTTTTTTATTCGAGAAAAATAAATTTCCTATTATGGATATTAAAAATATTATCTACGTTTATCTCATATTTCCTATGAGATAATTTTATCTAGCATATATCTCATTTATATGCAACTTTGTCATGTCTTAAGCAAGCACTAAACACATGATAAGATAAATTTTAGCATATCATGAATTTTAACCTAACTATCAAACACAGTGACTTTTTCCTTTTTCTTTTTTTTTTTTCTACCTTAAGCAATTCATGAAAAGCTTAAAGGAAAGATCAAGGATGCCGATGCTGCATTCCGAGGAAGTCCCTCTATTTTGGTATGGCATGGCCGAGGTATGCCCACCAAGTTTCTAGTGATCCTTCAACAAGTACCATCTTTTGGGATCTCTTCATCGAAGTAGGGATGATCCAATGGATTTGCTTACAGGTTTTTTTTGCTACCCTACCGGCAAAATTAGAACTTCAGACTAGCGTAGATTCTTTGCAAGAAAAAGAAAAAGGAATTTGTGCAAGATTGGATCAAAAGGGTAACTCATATATAATGGACAAAAATTGGTGACGTGGTTTCTGCATAACTGATGAGCATCGCAACAGGCACAAAGCCTACATTTGTTCAGAAGCTGTCGATCCTGTTTAATTAATTGTGGTTACAATTCAAGCCGAATGTTTATGCCATTTCAAGTTACCAATGTAAGTAAAAATAACCCACTTCCCCCAACCTTAAAGTAAATAAATAATAGTGTTCGAAAGATAAAAAACAAAAGACGAAAAAAGGTTTTGCGAAGACAATATGTGTTAAGAGCGTGCAAGTGATGGGCATGGTTGATGGTTGGAGTCAAATAGAGCATTAATCTCCACAATATACTGGCTTCCTCACGAAGTTTTCGACAACCTTGATTCTTCGACCTGGAAGGTATCCCATATCCTGTTTAATGCTTTCTTTTAATGCTATTGGTTGCTCTACTTAATAGTTCATCTCCAATTCCATGACGGAAGTATGAGATTAAGTTCTTGGTGGATCAGGAATGGCAGATATCTCCACAAATTGCAACTAGTTGAATAGCTAGGGAATGCAATTTCAGGCATTTGGAAACACGGAACAGCTGAGCTTAGCACTTCATTATAGCATCAGGTATTCTGCTATCCTTGAGACTTGCAATCTAGCCTTTAGGGTGTGAAATATGAACTGGAGCTGCAGCTCCTGACAAATGAAAAGAAAAAAAAAAAGGCATGAAAGAGCTATACTATGTCCATGGCCAGTTTCGCTGCGGGTTGTTTTTGATGGTTTTAATTGGTGATGGGCTTAAAGCCCGTCCGCCCATGCTGGGCCAAAAGGCCCGGCCCACAGGAATAGAGCCCGTGGATGGAGGGACGTATAAAAGGGAAGAGAGAGAGAGAGAGAGAGAAGACACCTGTTGGAACATAACGTACGTCTTCTCCTCTCCCGCGCTCTCTCTCTCCAAAAAGACAAAAAGAACAGTAAGGCAAACGGCATCGTTCTTCTTCCCTTCAAGGCGCCATCGGATCGAACAGGAGCAGGTTTTCTTCCTCTAATCGGCGTCGGTGTTTAATCTGTGGCTAACAAGGTACGCTCGAATCCGTGGTGTGCTTTACGATCGGTGATACGTGTTATTCCCGGGCTTCGTTTTCCGCATTGATTTAGGGGTTCGATTCAATGTCGAATCCGGTTTGCAGGGATCCGTTATTACCAACATTGGTATCAAAGCCCTAGTTCATGTTTTCCCGATCAATTTGATGTTTTTTGATTGATTTTTTGCAAAAGCTTTTCAGTTGTACGGATTGGGGTGAGAAATCCCGACACCCGAGCGTTGTTCGGCCATTTTTCTGAGTTTTCGTAAGTCGAAATCGTTTTCTGAACACATGGGGAGAAAGGCGACGTCAAGACGAGTTCGGCGACATGTCGCACGCCGCCGTATGACGCCACACGGGCCCACACGCACGGCTAGAAGCTGCTACACATGGGCGCGACGCGCCCGAAGCGCTGGCAATGGCCAGCGCGTGCGCCACACGCGCCCGACGAACCGGCACGTGCACGCCAGCGGCGGCCGACGGCGAACCAGGCACGCGCCGGTCCGTGGACCGACGCGTGCGACGTCACGCGATGACGTCATCGTGATGTCATCCAACGGTCGGTAACCGCTCGGATGACGTCATCGCCGACAACGTTTCGCCAGGCGGTCACCGACCGGCGACCCGACTCGACTCGCAGACGCAGGCACGCGCCCGGCACGTGCCGGATGACGTCTGCGTGACGTCATCCCCCGCACGCGCAAGGCACGTGCGGTCGGTCCGCACGAGCAGCCGACCGGTCCGACCCACGTGCCCGTTGACCCGACTCGTTGACCCGTTGACCGTTGACCGTTGATCGACCGTTGACTTTGACCGTTGACCCAAAAAAAAAAAAAATTTGTTTCTTTTTCAGTCATGCATATGTGGGTTATAAGTAATCCATTTTTAATGCTGCATTTGTTGCATGAATTTTGGAAAATTATGTATTTTCCCTTATATTTATTATGGATTATAAGTGATCCATTTTTAGTTCTGCATTTGTTGCAGGAACTATGATGCGTTATGCAAGGATACCTGCAATCCCGAGAATGGACGAGGGAAATGCAAGACTTAAGAGGCTAATGACAGAGTTAGCTGATTATCGGTGGCATGAACGGTGATTTAGTATCACATGTGGTCGGGGTCAATCAAATGACACAGAAATCATCTCGGAATGGTTATCTTATGCCGGATTTTGAGAAGGTGCCGGCTTTGATGAACACTCTTCCACCTGAATGGCAAGCAGTGTTAGATCAGCTATGGGAGGTCAACGTAGTCCCGGGTTATAGGAAACTGGTGGAAGCTTTTGTAAGAGAGCACTATAGGATTGAGTTGGCCAAAACTTCAACCCTTAGATTGAGCACCACATGGCGTAGAGTAAATGTGCCTTTGTGGCGACATGAATGCTCTCCAAAAGTTTTTTCATGGTTGGCAAATGTGCCTTCAGTTTTCTCAGATGTTTTGACTGATAGATTAGAAGAGACATTCCCTATTTATTTCTTTGATTAATTATGTAATGTTTACTACCTGATTGTTGTTAATGTAGCAACAGATATGTTAGTTGTATCATGGGAAAGCATTGTTATTTTATTGGATGTGAGATTTTATTTGATTTCTGTTATTGCTGGTTGCTGTGGGTAATTAGCTGTGAGTAGTAATAGAAGTTTTTGTAACTTCATAAAATTGATTTTGCATATGACAATCATATTAATGGTAGTTTTAAGTTAGGATTTTTGGATGATGATTGGAAACGTAGTGACCTTTTGATTCTGAAGCCTTACTTGAAATTATTCATTAATATGATGGGTCTATGTAAAAAGGGATGCATAAATGATAGGCATTAATTATTCGTGCATGTATGTCTGATGTGTTCAGAACGATGGTTTAGCAACTAAGAATATAATTGCTGATATGAACGGCAACAATCGTGAAATATTGAATATGAAGATTCAATATGTGCTGGAAAAGCTACAAGCACTAGAAGCTCTTGAGCATATTATGGAAGATCTAGAGGATGCTGTGCGCCACCTTGAGCTAGCTGAGGACCGCTTAACGGCATTTGAGCCGAAAATAGATATTTTCAATGCTGGTTCTAGCTTAGAAAGGGCTTTGTGCTCTAAGCGCAAGCGTATTGATTCATTCAATATGTGGGAATGCAAAAGATCAAGTCCTTATTGCAAGAAATCAAGAGTTAACCAACACAAGAGAGGAAAACGTCCTCAAGAGAAGAAAATGTCAAGGGTGAGGTGTTATAATTGTGACAAGAAAGGTCACTATACTCGCAACTGTAGTGAGCCGAAAAAGGTCAACACCTCTTGTACATTTGAGAACTTTGCTTATGTGTCAAGTTCTGCATTATAGGCTGAATCCAATCCTTTGTGAAATGTAGATTTAAGAGCGACAAACCATGTAGCAAAGGATAGAGGATCCTTCATGGAATTTCGACGATACCAATTGGAACTAAGTGGATCTATATTGGAAATAACTCCAGAGCTGAAGTTAAAGGGATTGGCACCTGCCAATTGAACATGCATGGTGGACGCATCTTGATGTTCTATATGCTCTGGAGATTCGTCGAAATTTAAGTGTCTGTTTTGGTGTTGGTCAAGCTTAGTTTTTTATATGAACTTCCATAATAAAGGTGTAGATTTGTGTTTAGATACAAACTACTATGGTTGAAGTCACTTACTGAATGGTTTTATTGTACTAAATGTTGACTGTGATGATGTCAATATGTTATTCCCTTGTTTCACATCTTCTATCTTATATGATAATGATGTGAATATGGTGGCATACTAGACTTGGTCATATGGGCCAACAACATATGAATAGACTAGCCAAAGAAGGCTTGTTGGGCAATATTGAAAAAGTCGATTTGTCCATATGTGAGCATTGCCTAGTAGGGAAAATGACAAGGAAACCATTTGGAAAAGGTAAAAGAGCTGAATTTCCTCTGCATTTAATCCATTTGGACGTTTGTGGTTCAATGAATGTGAGAGGAAGGCAAGGGGCTGTTTATTTCATCACTTTTTTATAGATAATTATACTCGAGTCAGATATGTCTATTTGATTTCTCATAAATCTGAAGCATAAGTTGTTTCGAAGGTTTATGAACCCGCGAAAATCAATTAGACAAGAAAATAAAGGTATTTAGATCCGATCGAGGTTGATAATATTTATCTGATAAGTTCGGAAAATTATGTGATGAAAAAGGAATGGAAAAATAGTTGTCTATTCCATATACTCCTCAATAAAATGGTGTTGCAGAGAGAATAAACAGAACCCTACTGGAATGGTTAGGTCCAAGATAGCGCATGCTAACTTACCTATCACTTTTTGGAGTGATGCATTGTTAACTGCTGCCAATATACTTAACCGGATGCCTTCCAAATCAATTATTTCCACTTCATATGAGTTATGGACAGTTTAAAAAAAAAACCGGACTTAAGTTTTCTTAAGCTATGGGGTTGTGCTGCCTATATTCATGAGTCCTCTCATAAGTTTGGGAAATTAGGTCCCAAAGAAAATAAGAGTATTTTCATGAGATATTGCGAACACTCAAAAGGGTATGTGTTCATAGGTGAGCAGGAAAGTGGAAGTATAACTAAATTTTAATCACGGGATGTCACATCCTTAGTGGATGAATTTCCTAGGAGGGGCGAAATAAGGGAAAATTACTCCCTATTTGAAACCTTGGATCAAGATAATGATGTTAGTGGAGTTCGTCCAAGTGTGAGTAATATGAGATGTGATGAATTGAATTCAACTCATTCTCAATTGCAACCACCTGATGTGACGACATCATCATTACCTAATTCAAGTGGGAGCATGATGGGAAATGATGTGCTAAGTGTACAATCTCCCATACGGTGAACAAGTCGCCAAAGTATTCCCCGTCGATGTTTTGACATTGAAAGGGAAACTTTTATGGTTGCTCCACAAGATGAGGATGAGCCAAGAAATATTAATGAAACTCTGAATTGCCCTAATAAGGAAAAATGGATTCATGCAATGAAAGAGAAAATGGAGTCAATGAAATCAAACCAAGTCTGGGAACTGATTGATCTTCCAAAAGGACACAAAACTATTGGGAACAAGTGGGTTCTCAAAATAAAGCGAAAGGCTGATGGCTCGATAGAAAGGCATAAGGCTCGCCTTGTGGCGAAAGAGTATAATCAACAGGAAGAAATTGATTATGAAGATACCTCGATTCGCATTATTCTGGCAATAATGGCAAGTATGAATCTTGAGTTACATCAAATAGATGTAAAGACTGCTTTCCTCAATGGAGAATTAGATGAAGAAATACATGGAACAACCTGCTGGTTTCATAATGAAAGACCAAGAAGAAAAGGTATATCGATTTTTGAGGTCGATATATGGCCGTAAGCAGTCATCGAGACAATGGTATATACGTTTTCATAGTGCCAAAATGGCATACGATTTTGCAATGATAGATGAGGATCATTGTGTATATATCAAAAGATCCAAGGATCAATTTGTGATCATATCATTATATGTTGATGATATACTAATTGCCAGAAGCAATATGGAGTTTGTTAATACTGTCAAGAGTTGGTTGTCTTCCAACTTTGAGATGAAGGATATGGGTAAGGCTGCATACATTCTTAGAGTTAAGATTTCAAGAGATCGTTTTGAAGAGATTGTTGTCTCTTTCGTAAGAATCATATATAAATAAGATTCTTGAACGATTTCGTATGCAAGATTGTAAACCCATAGACACTCCTATTGCAAAAAGGTGAAGGATTGAGCCATAGTCTGTGTCTAAGGACTCCATAAGAGAAGGAACAAACGAAATATGTTCCTTATGCTAGTGCTGTTGGGAGTTTGATGTACGTTATGATGTGTACAAGACCTGGTGTATGTTTTACAGTTGGAATGGTGAGTAGATATCAATCCAATCCAGGTCCAGTACAATGGAAAGCCGTTAAGAGAATACTGAGATATCTAAATGGAACTGTTGATTATACGCTGAGTTATTAAGAAAGAGATTTGCGACTCTAAGGCTATTTTGATGCTGATTGGGGGAGGAAATTTAAATGAAAGGAAATCAACCTCTGGATTTGTTTTCTTACCGAATAATGGCACCATATGTTGGAGCAGTGAGAAACAAAAGTGTATAGCCTTGTCCACGATGTAAGTTGAGTTCGTGGCACTATTAGCAGCAGTGTAAGAAAGTGTTTGGCTTAAGAGATTTTTTTGGATCATTTAGGTGTTATTGGAAGTGCTGCAGATTCATTGTTGGTTAACTGTGAGCGTACACCAAAGATCCAAAATATCATGGCAAGACCGAACACATAGATACCAAGTATAATTTTGTAAATGATATGGTTGCACGAAAGGATGTGAACTTAAAGTACATACTACGCATAGAATGGTAGCAGATCCTATGATAAAACCAATACCTAGAGATGTGTTTTGTGGCCATATGAAATCTCTAGGATTGCGTAGAGGCTAACGTACTGAATATTATAATTTCCCTAAATGTTCACAATTTGATGAATTTGTGTTTTCATCATTAATGCCTATGAATCTTTGTTTGATCTTTATGCATCTTAATGCTCAGTGCATTATTTTAAATTGAGAAGTATGTCGGATAGATATAAGATTGCCCACTCACACGGGTAATCGCCTATGTTTACTGTGTGATAAATAGAGATGAGACTGTTTATAAGCTTATTATCTAGATGATAATCGAGAACTCAAGCTTAAAACACGTATGTCGCCTTAACTGAGTGTTAAGATGAGGACATAATACTTACTATGTCCGAAAGTAAAATAAGCCACATGTTTTACTTTATCTGTCTAAGATGCCAGATGTGAGTTCTGATGAATTTTGTGAATGAGTAGATACGTGAACTCAAGTTAGACATTGGGTATGTCTGAACTGTCATATGTACGGTATTGAAAGGTGTAGACATATGCTCCATGGGAAAGGAGTTAATACCGTAATACGTATTTCATACTACGTATGCATGAGACGACCAATAAGAGTGACAAAAGTTTGATCTCAACTTTTATGTCGTGTAAGACTCTTGAGGAAAAGAGTTCCTCAATTTTTTTTTTGTCCCCTCATGACTCTTACTTATTCTCGAGATTTCTATTTAGTGTTTGCTATCTTAGGATGTTGCCAATGGTCATGAGTGATTAGATCTAATGGGACATTTCTAGAAAAGCAAGCTGAATTGAAATTGAGAGTTTGAAGGAAAGAGGAAGATCGATTTTGGAGAATCACATTGTAGTTTTGTATTCACCGGTTAACCAATTATGACTGTCTTTATGATAATCATAATTGTGAATACAATATATATATCATTGTTTAAAAAAGATCAAGAGAGATATAAATATGATCGATCGATCTAGGGTATTGCATACTAAATCAACTCGGAGTGTGACGCCCATTATGAGCTGCTATATATTCCTAACATATGTATAGCAACGAGCTCTCAAAGTATCTTTGATCGCACGGATTATTCACCGCATGAATGTTGAAGAGAGGTAAAGAGAATCCTGTTTAGCCCATCATGTGCAAGTGGGAGATGATGGTTTTAATTGGTGATGGGCTTAAGACCCGTCCGCCCATGCTGGGCCAAAAGGCCCGGCCCACGGGAATAGAGCCCGTGGATGGAGGGACGTATAAAAGGGAGGAGAGAGAGAGAGAGAAGACACCTGCTGGAACATAACGTATATCTTCTCCTCTCCCGCGCGCTCTCTCTCTCCAAAAAGACAAAAAGAACAGTAAGGCAAACGGCATCGTTCTTCTTCCCTTCAAGGCGCCATCGGATTGAACAGGACCAGGTTTTCTTTCTCTAATCGGCGTCGGTGTTTAATCTATGGCTAACAAGGTACGCTCGAATCCGTAATGTGCTTTACGATTGGTGATACGTGTTATTCCCGGGTTTCGTCTTCCGCATTGATTTAGGGGTTCGATTCAGTGTCGAATCCGGTTTTCGGAGATCCGTTATTACCAACAATTTTCTATACTATCCTGCCTTTCTTCTGTCTACAATGGATCCCGACATTTTCAGACTTCTCGTGGACCTCAATACGTAAGTTGTCTAAAGTCATCTTCTTTTCTGCCTAAAACTCTGCCCTAGTCTACGCCTTCAATTTTATTGACATTTTCATCTTGTATTTTGTCCGGAGGATAAAACGCTGGAGAGAGAGAGAGAGAGAGAGAGAGAGAGACCCCTGCAATGAAATGGAAGTAACATGGGCTTCTTCCCGGACACCGATTGAACTGAAGTTGCAAATCGACATTGTCATCATCAAGTCGTTTGGATCGTACATATGTTCTCTGCATTAGAGTGACTCCGCACCAGTACTTAGGTAGCAATTTTCACCTAACAAAAAATTTGATTTCCAGGCGTTGCTCGCTCAGATAGGAAGGGTGTGACCGGACCCTCTGTTTTTTTGCTGGGGGTGGCAAACTTGGTTCCTTGACTCTTCAACATGAGCTAACAAGCAAGAATTGCACGTTTCATGCTCCGAATCTTCTCCTGGGGAAGAGAGTTAAAGGTGTTGACCCCGTTCTGGGAAGACAGAATGCCAAAGTCAAGGGGCTACGGTCTCTTTCCACGCGTGATTGGAGAATTTCACACATGCTGATAGACCAAAACCATTGTAAATGATCCTCGATCGGGCACTAATTAATAAATCCCAGTTGAATAGTGGGGATGCGGGAGGTCAACCCTTCTGAATCGGCAACCTTCTGAGTAGGCAAGAGATGACTCGATGCCGTTTTTCAATTGCAGAAGTAATTCGCCGAGGAATATACATTCGACACCTGGGAAAACAATATCGAATGGGGGGTGTTAGATACGATCCATATGTGGTGACCAAAACGTCATTTTTCTTAATTTGAGAATAAGGGAGTTCATGGAAGACGACGTCTGTACCGTGGATGACTTGTTGGGATGACAAAGATATTCGCCTGTCCTGGAAAATAACCATGAAGCCTCATCTCTCATCAACCCCTACCACCCATTCATCCTCCCTCCACGCACGCGAAAGAAAGAAGCTTTTCTCGAGCCTTCAAAATATGAATTATGTGGCAGAGGACAGGCAAAATGTGAAACTTGACAGGCTGCAACTATCTCCCAGGATCAGACACATGTGGCCCAATCCTATGTGCGAAGTAAACTTTTACTGCTGCATTACGTTCTAAATGGAGGTTTAGTCAATCTCTCTCTCTCTCTCTCTCTCTCTCTCTCTCTCTCTCTCTCTCTCTCTCTCTACTCTATAAATATGGGCGAATTGGATATCATCATTTGTGCGAATACTTCTTTAAGAGTCCCTAAGCATAACATTCATTTCACCTTTTGTTTGTGCGGAAGAAGAGAGTTGGCCAGACGCATTGGCAAAGTCTTTGAATGGTGGGAACCATCGATACCTTCTTGCACCATTCCTTTTCAGTTCCATTCCTCCTGAACGAGAAAGTGCATGCTTCGCACCCGCTCTCCTCCTCCTCTCCTTCCACCTTTGGCTCCTGCAAACAAGTCTGGTACCATCGCTGCCCTGGCCTCGACCCATCCATGTGAACTTCCCAGTTCTTCCCCCACCAAGGAGTAGGTCCCCGTCAGTGTTGTTTTTTTCAGTTTTTCCATAATCTTGTCAGATGATCATGGACAAGAGGCAAGAAAAGATGAAGAGGAATGTATCTGAGAAGTCATTACTGATGCAAAAGCGTAAGAAGAATAGTGATGACAATCAGAGCACGAATAAGAACAGGTTTCTGGTAATTATCAATGTCCTTGGGAGTACAGGACCAATAAGGTTTGTGGTGAAGAAGGATGATCTGGTCTCTGGGGTGATTCAGACTGCCTTGAAGACTTATGCCCGTGAAGGCCGTCTTCCAGTTCTCGGCACCGACATCAATAACTTTATTCTCCATGATGCTGCAGATTATGCTGGTAATATATTCATATATCTAGCAGATTCAGATGGTGGATGATGCTATTGTCCTGATCAATGCTACTGTTTATAATCTCAAAATGTTCTCATATGTGCATTATGCCGATACATTTTTGTGTATTCTCTGGATTGCCATTGTAACAAATTGAGGAAAATATATGTGAAGGCTTAATTTGGTTCTCTCAATTTTACTGCCTCTGTTCTCAAGAACAGAAATTCTGGACTGGCCTCCATCTTATCGGAAGCAACCTAATATATTTGTCTATCGGTCTTTATTGTTTCCTATCGTTACGTTGTGCTTCACTCGGTATGTATTCGTGTTCGTAGTGGCGTCCTTCACTGATAAAACATCCAGATCCAGCGTCAAAACAAAGAAATGACGAGACTTTTTGTTTCTTTTGTGAATGTCGACTAACTCCTGCGATTTTTCAATTGTCAGCCTTGCACCCAGCGGAAGCCATAGGATCTCGAGAAGGAAGGAACTTCGTGCTGTGCAAGAAGCAGATTCAGCCACAGATGACAGAAGCCAGATCCGAGATGATATCGCGCAAGGGAAGTGGGAATTGGAAGGCATGGCTCAACAAGAGCTTTAGTTTCAAAACACTATCCCAGTGAGGTGTCTCTATCTTGTATGCCATCTGTGAATGAACCATTAATGTCCTAATGCCATAGGCGACGGAGGGACATGAACTCATCGCAATTTCAAGCTCTTAAATTGTATGAAGGACCAGCCATGTATGGAATATATGTTTGCTTTTTATCATAATGTTGTTGACTTGCGTGATTCCTCTTCCAAGTGCGAGTTCACCATGCAGAGAGAAATGATTGAACGCGTAGAATTCGGAGCTGGGCAAGAGTATCATGAACCCAGAGAAACATATGACTGCGAAAATCATGACGGCATATGCGCAATGGTGCATGCATAATAGGGAAGTCCCAGCGTGCGACAATCTACTGCACAAAGTGCTCCGGGTTACTTGGAACAGGCGATCTCGGCCTAAATAGTTAGAGAGGTGGATTGATTAGTCGGACACTAGCATCACGGAAGGATGGTGTGTGAAATGTGGAAATAGCTTGTCCTTGGCATTGTGAGAGCCAGAAACCAAAGAAATGTGATTGAAGGGTCTCTCTTTTCATCCTCTTCCTCTGCTTTCCCTTAGGTTTTCAGGCTTTGCAAACGTACAGAACGTCACTATCAGTCCTGACGAGCGTGGCTTGGGAATGGCATCGAACGTCAGTCGCATGTTTGTGTTTTAAAACATTTGTTGGATGTCGGAAGGAGATGAGACGAGAGTACCTAAGTTCTGGGTGAATGGTGCAAACTTCCCCTTAGGATATATATATTTAGTGAATCCACATACTTTCAATTTGGCGAAAGCAGTCTTTGTCCTAAATTAAAAAAAAAACCTTTTAGATATTATTAAGATATCAATGATACTATGTGGTCTTACACGTGGCCGGATTTGTGTTTAGATTTGTGATATTTTATATTATGCCGGGTTTTCTCTGATTTGGTTTGAGACTTACAAATAAGCCGTGGCTGTAACATCGAATTTAATCTATCTAATCGTTTCATCATTCTTCTTATTTTTTAAGTTGGGTGTTAGAGTTAGGCGATTCTGGAAAAAACTTTTGAGTGCAACGCATCCATGAAGTCGGTGCACACTTCCACCCATAAAGTGAAGAATCTTTCATCGAAAGTCTGATTTTGGAGTTGTTTACAGAATGGGTTCTCCGTTGATTAAGGAAATAAACTGTGAGTTCTAGAATTAAATTGCACGGACAGGAAATTAGCATTAAGTAAATTCCCTATATTCTGTTGCAGTACAAAGGGTGTTCGGACAATTTGTCCTTAATTTTCATAGAAGAATCACGAGAGATTGGTTTTGTACTGCAACAGAATATAGGGAATGATAACTAGTGAGCAACACGTGTCTGGCAGGAGCTAAACCAGCGAAATTCGTTAGTCAACTTGACAGACGGATAAAAATTATCGCTTGAGAATAGAATAAAGACCGGACAAAAACAAAATAAAGTTTAAGATTCAAATGCAGCTGCCAACCAAATGTCCGAGGCTAGAGTGTTCGCCGCCTCAGATCAACAGAATGCTAGCAGCAAGAAAGTCTAATCACATCAGAACTAACCAGTGCAGCACAAGCCATTTAAAAGGCTCACGCCATATGAAAGAAAGTCTAATCACATCAGAACTAACCAGTGCAACACGAGACATTTAGAAGGCTCACACCATATGAAAGAATGTCTAATCACATCAGAACTAACCAGTACAGCACAGGACATTTAAAAGGCTCGCACCATATGAACCAAACTCACAACCTTATAGAAAATAGGTGTCATTTACTACTAAACTAACCACAAGTTTTATATATGTGTGCATGTCTATAGTTATTCAAAAATTTAATTGAGTTTAAAGATCTGTTTGTTTCACTGAAAATTTAATATTATTGGAAAGTGTTTTCCTAGTTAATTTTTTTCTTAGGAAATAATTTTTTTTATTTGGTTATGCTAAAAACCCAGTTCAAGAAAATGACTTATGTGGTTTATTCACAATTGAAAAAGCTAGTTAAAAATTACAAAGTAAAAACGAACATTTTTTTGGAGGGAAAAGTGTCAAAATAATTCTATACCTATCATATTGGTATCAATTTAATCATAAACTTTTTAATTGTGTCATTTTCATCCTCAACCTTTTCATTTAAAGCTAATTCAACCATTCCAACTAATTTTGACTAGACATTATTGATATAGACGCTAGTTGGCCTACAAGGCATGGTGGATACTGAATTTGACATTTTGGAATAATATTTTAGTGAATTTCAATTTTTTTTCTTCTTTCATTTCTTTTTTTTTTCTCTCCTATTTTTCTCCTCTTTCCTCGGCCGACGAGGTCGCTCTCGCCAGATCTGGCGAGGCTAAGCATCAACATCCACTCCTTGTCCTCGCTCAAGAGTTTCTTCAATGACAGCCGAAGCTTCATCGTCTTCTTCAAGCCATCTTTGTCCTCCCCTGTGCTGAAGACTATTCAGGAGCAAATCTCTATTGGCAACCAGATAGACAGGCCTGATTTAGCCATTGTAGAAGATCTCGTCAGCGGAAATTGGAGACTGTTGAGAATGTAGCACTGCAAATGCTTAAAGGGAAGCAGCAAGAAGAAATTCAGAAACAAAAGTCAACTGGAACAGAGGAAACAGAGGATTGGCGCGAAGAAGGAGCAGTGTAAAGCTACGTCGTTTGCTTCAGCAGAGTTATTTCTTATACACATTTGCTTGAACTCTATTTTTCTGTTATGTGTGTGTGTGCTGAGTTGTCATTCAAGGAGTGGTTAGCTCGAGATCTAGAAGTTTTTCCTATAAAAGCTTGTAAAAACAGAACGAGGGCATCGAGCTCCCGGATGAAAAAGATCGGTGAAAGAAAGAAGAAGATGAGCTCCACGTAAAGCTCTCTTCTCATTCAGCTTCATCTACTCGCTTCGTATTCGTTTTCTTCATGGTATCGAGCTATTCTCGAGAGCTCGATGATCACAACAAGCAACCAGAAGAAAATTCGACGGTGACGTTCGCGGCCTTTAACATAGCGAGGAAATCCTGCGCTTGTTCTCCAGAATCCTCTTGCGCCGTGCTTCCGCCGCACTCCGCCGGCTTCCGCCGCGAACCCCGCCGATCTTCCTCTGCAATTTCGTCGTCGCCGGCGTCTCTCCGTCGCCACCTCACTCGTCGGACGCGCGAATCCCTCATTCGCGGCGCGCGGCTGTCTCCGGCGCTCCTGCGCGTGGCGGAATCTCGCTGGCTGCTCATGCGCTAGGAAACCCCTGCGGCAGAAATTCAAGGGATGGACGTGATCTCCCGCTGCAAGAGCAAGTCAACACGGTCGCGTCGGTCGCCTTCAACACCTTCGGCTCGCTGCGAGGGACGTGCCCCTTCCTCCGGCGTGCTGAAAGTGTAGAGCCGCACGAGCTTCTTCATCCTGGGGTCTCGATCTCAGCCGTGTTTTTTTTACCGAGTGCTCGAAATACACATTGATTCATGGCTGCAAGAACTCCCAAATTTCCTTTTCCTATTCACGTAAACTTGAGCAATTTTGTCACGATTAAGCTCACTGAAGATAATTTTCTTCTTTGGCAAGCTCAATTTCTCAGATTTCTTCGGAGTCAGGAGCTGTTTGGGTTTGTTAATGGTGAGATTTCTCCACCATCACAGAAGATACAAGTAGATGTCGACGGTAAGATGGTTGAAGAACCAAACCCTGATTATGCAGATTGGATCGAACCGATCAGCTAATTTCCTCGTGGATCGGTGGAGCGGTTTCGAGAATATCCTAGGGCTGATTATTGGATTGGAAACATCTTGTGAGGTATGGCAAACCTTGTTGAACCGATTTACACAAGTCTCGTAGCTAGAGAATTCGAGCTAAGAGGAAACTCCAAGCATGTCAAAAACGAAGTAGGCCATTATCGAATACTTGAGAGAGTATAAACTGATTTGCGACCAGCTGAACGCAATAGGTAAGCCTTTGGATGAGATAACAAAGGTGTTCGGAGTCTTGGAAGGGTTAGGATCGGAGTATGAGAATTTTCGAACAACAATGTATTGTTTGAAACCTCAACCGGATTATGATGAAGTTATTTCGCAATCGGGAGAGATTTGAAACAAGGTTGCAAAATTACTCCTCAAACCAATATAATCCAAACTTAGCCTATTATGGGCAGAGAATATTGAAGGGAATCAGAATATGGATAGTGAGATATTGCAATCAAGTTTTGCCTTCGTAGGACAGAGAGGAAACAACAGGTTTTATGGAAATAGAGGTGGACTTAGTTATGGCAGGGGTGGTCGAAGTTTTAATAGTCGAGGTCGTGGTTATGGAAGAAATCAAAGTTATAGAGCCTATAGTTCAAACCACGAACAAGAGGTTCAGACTTATAAACCACAACTGAGTAATTTTGGCCAAGGATTTCGGCCTTATGCAGGTGCTCCACAAAGATATCAAGAAGTTAAGTCATATCCTCCTCTTAACTCTTCACTTAAAAATAGTCAAGAGGAGAAAGCAACAGGAGGAGCAAGAGTGACATGTCAAATCTGCAAACGACCAGGACACGATGCACTTCGGTGTTGGTATCGCTTTGACAATTCCTTCCAAGACCAAGACATTCCAACAGCTCTTGCAGCAAGTACATCTCGAAGATCCGAAAGGGAGTTCATGGTACCCAGATACGGGTGCTTCGGCTCATATAGCTGCTAATCCGGGTATTGTTTACAACTCATCAAAGTATATTGGTTCGGATACAGTAATGATAGGCGATGGGTCCTGTCTTCCTATTACCTTCACTGGAAATGCTTTTTTACACACTAAATGTGATGTGTTACCCCTTAATGATGTGTTAGTGGTTCCAGAAATAAAGAAAAATCTACTTTCGGTTTCTAAGCTAACCGATTACTATCCTTGCTCCTTTGTTTTTGACAAATATGGTGTTTATGTTAAGGACCATCAAACCAACACAACGGTGCTGCTTGGAAGGAAAGTTGGGGGTCTCTACAAAGTGAACCAGCAAACCACCAAGGCCCTTTTCACTCAAAGACATAAAGCAGTTGCAGAAGAAGTGTGGCACCAGCGGCTAGCTCACACTAATTTTCAGACCTTAAAGTTTCTTCAGAATCAGAAGCTGATCCACTGCAATAAGACGACTCAAGCTATGTGTAGGAGTTGTCAAATAGTAAAAAGTACTAAGCTAGCTTTTCCATTATCTGAATCTGAAACAAATTTTCCTTTGGAAAGGATACATTGTGATGTTTGGGGACCATCTCCGGTGAGTTCGGTTCAAGGGTTCGGATACTATGTCCTCTTTATAGATAACTTTTCTCGTTATAGTTGGGTTTATCCAATGAGATTGAAGTCGATTTCTATGATATCTTCATTCTGTTTCAGAAGTATGTGGAAAATCAGTTTGATCGAAAAATTAAAGTGTTTCAATGTGATGGTGGGGGCGAATTTTCCAGCAATAAGTTTCAGAATCGTTTAAGAGCCTGTGGAATCAAAAACTACATGTCGTGTCCACATACGCCAGAACAAAATGGGATCTCAGAACGGAAGCATAGACATGTGGTGGAACTTGGATTATCAATGTTGTTTCATGCAAGAGTCCCATTGATTTACTGGGTGGATGCCTTCTTGACTGCAACTTATATTATAAACCTGCTTCCTGCTCAAAATTTACAGATGGAGTCTCCATACAGTAAGCTCTTCAAGCATAAACCAAGCTATGAACATTTACGTGTCTTTGGAAGTGCTTGCTATCCTTGTCTTAGATCATATACACAACACAAGTTTGATCCTCGCTCACTCACTTGTGTGTTTCTCGGCTATAGTGATAAACATAAAGGGTATAGGTGTCTTGTACCTTCGATGGCGAGTTTATATTAGCCGAAATGTCACCTTCGATGAGAGCTTCTTCCCTTTTGCTAAGAAGCTAAATGAGGTGTTTCCACATTATACTACTTTGTACAAGAAATGGGTTGAAGAAGTTGAATTTCTAGATTCAACCAAAGCAGAACAAGTGAGGAAGATTCCACAAACTAATGCAGGTTTTTTACAAGAACATGAGTTGCTTGAACACAAACAGATGCGTGCCATAAACACCACCATTGAGAAGTCACAAACACCATCAGATTCACATTCACCACCTATAACACATGCATCAGCTATCTTAGAGATAAGTGGAGATGGTGCACCAAGTCAACCAGCTGCAATACCGGTTGACAACTACCAGAATCAAAATAGACAGGCTTTACAGCCCATTATATCAACTGGAACATCAACACACTCCATGGAAACCCGGTCCAAGTCAGGTATTGTGAAACCGAATCCTAAGTATGCTTGTCTAGCTGAATATCATGTACCTGCAAAACCAAAGACAATCAAATCTGCATTAGCTCATGAGGGGTGGCATAGAGCAATGATCGAAGAGATGGATGCACTTCATGAAAACCAAACCTGGACATTGGTTCCAAGAACTAATCATATGCATGTGATAGGGTGCAAGTGGGTTTTTAAAACTAAACTGGCGCCGGATGGAAGTCTTGACAAGTTGAAAGCAAGATTGGTAGCAAAGGGATTCCACCAAGAGGAAGGAATTGATTTCCTTGAGACATTCAGTCCAGTCATCAAACAAGCAACAATTCGGATCGTTCTCTCGCTTGCAATGGTAAAGAGGTGGTCGATACATCAACTCGATGTCAAAAATGCCTTCTTGCACGACATATTGAAAGAGACTGTCTATATGGAGCAACCCCCTGGGTTTGCCCATCCTACTCTGTCTGATCATGTCTGTCTACTCCAAAAGTCTCTTTACGGCCTACGACAAGCGCCACGCGCATGGTTTGAGAAGTTTAGTAATTTCCTACTTGAATCAGGCTTCTTTTGTAGCACTACAGATCCTTCACTCTTTGTGTTTCATAAGGGGCAAGACACAATTCTACTCCTCCTCTATGTAGATGATATCCCGTTGACAGGTAATTCTAATCTTTTACTTACACAACTGATTACATCTCTAAGTTCAACGTTTCACATGAAGGACTTAGGATGTATTCATTACTTTTTGGGTATTGAGGCAAAACACACACCCGAAGAACTCTTTCTTTGTCAGACAAAGTATGCTGTTGATCTTCTTGAGAGAGCAAACATGAAGGAATGTAAACCCATATCAACACCATTGTCTCTGAAACTATCATATTCCTCTGATGATGAAGTCTATCTTGATCGACCACTTGAGTACCGCAGCTTAGTTGGGGGTCTCCAGTATTTGACAATAACAAGACCGGATACTGCTTATGCTACTAATATGCTTTGTCAGAAAATGCAGAACCCTACAACTTGGTGACTTTAATAGATTAAAATGAGTTCTTCGCTATGTTAAAGGAACTGTCAACTTGGGACTTTTCCTTCACTCCAACAGTTCCTTGAAGCTTTATGGGTTTTCGGATGCTGATTGGGCTGGTTGTGTTGAAACAAGGCGTTCTACAACCGGATTCTGTACTTATCTTGGGTCCAACATAATCTCCGGTCAGCAAAGAAACAAACCACAAGTATCTCGATCATCCACGTAGCGAGTATAGAGCGTTGGCTTCTACTCTCGCTGAGCTCACATGGATAAGTTTTGTTCTTCGGGACATCGGCATCTCGTTAGCTTTCCCTACGGTAATCTTCTGTGATAACCAATCAGCAATCTCTCTTACAACTAATCCCGTACTACATGCCAGGACAAAACATATTGAAATTGATTTCCATTTTGTTCGCGAGAAAGTATCTCTTGGTTCTCTGAGTGTACAATATGTTCCCACCAACTACCAAATTGCTGATATTTGTACTAAAGCACTATCCAGACGGGACCACTACATCATACGCACCAAACTGGGTCTAGGATTCAAACCCACACCGAGTTTGCGGGGGGATGTTGAGAATGTAGCACTGCAAATGCTTAAAGGGAAGCAGCAAGAAGAAATTCAGAAACAAAAGTCAACTGGAACAGAGGAAACAGAGGATTGGCGCGAAGAAGGAGCAGTGTAAAGCTACGTCGTTTGCTTCAGCAGAGTTATTTCTTATACACATTTGCTTGAACTCTATTTTTCTGTTATGTGTGTGTGTGCTGAGTTGTCATTCAAGGAGTGGTTAGCTCGAGATCTAGAAGTTTTTCCTATAAAAGCTTGTAAAAACAGAACAGAGGGCATCGAGCTCCCGGATGAAAAAGATCGGTGAAAGAAAGAAGAAGATGAGCTCCACGAAAGCTCTCTTCTCATTCAGCTTCATCTACTCGCTTCGTATTCGTTTTCTTCGGAGACGAGCCTGGCCCTCCGCACGCAAACGTAAACTCTTCTTGTCCTCAACGTCCTCGCTATCGAACTTGGTGCTCTTGCTCTCCTCACCCCCCGTTTCTTCACCAAATCTGGCAAAAGCAGCCTCGCCAGCCACTGAAGGAAAAAGGACGAAAAAGAGAGGAAGATAAAAATAAAAAGAAAAAATTGAAAATCATTAAAACAATATTTTTCAAATATGCACATTAACACTGACCGTGCCATGTAGGTCAATTAACAGCCAAAATTAGCCAAACTGTAGGTCAAAAGATTTAATACTAAATTAGCAAAATTAAAACATTTAGGACTTTTTAAACACTTTACCCCTTCTATGGATATATCCAAATTAGTCATATTTACATGTTCATAATGGAATAGATAATTCAAATGTGAAATACGTTTTCAATTTGAAGGTCAAAATAGAAAAGTGAAAGAAAAGATAAATAAAACTACGTGCGAAGATCAGTAAAATGATTTCAAAAGAAAAGGCAAGAATTTTTGTCATAGTTTTTGAAAAGCCGCAAAAGAAAAAATCACAGTTAGAGAGAGAGAGAGAGAGAGAGAGAGAGAGAGAGAGAGAGAGAGAGAGGGCTACTTACGCAATCGAAATGCATCCGTAGCATGATAGTGGTGAACGTATCCTTACGAAAATGATTTCCCTTTTGACCGAAGGAAAATTCACTGGTTTGGATTTTAGCCTGGGAGTCTCGCTTAATAAACAATTTTACTTGGTGCCCAAACACATGAAAAGTCTAATAATATTTTTCTTAAATATAGCTTTATTTGAGACAAACATACCTAATATTCACCCAATCTGAAAATACCGAGCATAATCTCCAAAGAGCATAGGGGAATTAGAAGAGAAGGATTTTTCTTTAATTAAATCTTGAAAAGTATACTAAAAATGCGATCGAATTCCAATTAATCTAATCAAGATAGGAATGAAAACATACATCCCGAGGAATTGGCATAGTGATCTAATAATGGAGATTTATTTGTGGATTAGGCACATGGTACGATGGCTCCCCACTGAACCGAATGCAAACAATTCCCATTAGACCGACAAGTCAAAGTTAAACTCGTGTCTTATTTAGCTTATGAGATTATACATATTTTTCATGAGCTCGAAATCCACTTTTTCTTTTTTATCACATGATATTGACATGTCTTACATGAGATTTCTCGACCCAATAAAAAGGTACAAACTAAAATTTAAATTGAACCTGGACAAAATGCCCGCAGCGGTCATTGGATTCCAGCCTTTTCAGAGATGGCAAAGCGTCCTCGTTGAAACCTGCTCCACTCGCCGCGAGGCCTGGAGCGAAGATGGGAATGGAATTTCCCCCTCACGGCAAAGCAGGGCGGTAATGGATAGTTTAAAATAGCTTATTTGTACTGTTGATCTCCTATTATTATTAGGCTCGCACTTTTTCCACTCTTTTATTTTTTTGCTTTTGACAAGTTCTACAACCTTGAATTGATCATATTATCTATAGCATTGTCCCACTCTCGATAAAAAAATTACTTCTTACCATTTTTTTCTTTTTTTATTTAAATTTTTACTAAAAAATAAATATACCAATGCTTCTCTCAAATAACAAAAATTAAGATCAAATGTGGGGTTTACTCCTTATTTGATATTATTTCTAGCCTTTTTTTCTTCTATTCTGTTTTTTCTTTAATGTTAAATGAGTTATGTCATGCATCATTCAATTCAACAATTTCAATATAAAATTTGATGAACGCTAACGGTTGACAAATATATCACGAATGTATCAGTTTAAGATTTTTTATGACCCAAAAATTAATTTAGGATAAATTTATCATAGGTGTAGTAGCTTGGGATTTTTATTGGTATTTAACCCTTCTAAAAATAATCTAAGCACAAGTAATAGTGCAAAGAATAGTCTACTGGTTTTAATGAATGCATTCGGTTTAATTAAAACTCTAATATGTGACATTACATCATCAACCATGTATTTAAACTGCCCAACTTTCGTTTTATTCATTGAATGTAACACTCCAATTTTTATATTTCTCGTAATCACTTCACAATTTTTTAAAAGATATTTTCGAAAAAAATTAAAAATATGAAAAAAAAATCAACTACATAAAAAAGTTCTAAACATCCATTATTATCATGCAAATTTAAAAGAAAATATTCCTTCAAACACTATAACATGTAATATTGTATTTGTCTTGATTACATGAAATAATTAGATGTTGACGAGAGAATTATGGCAATTGTACTTACATTATAAGACAACTCATTCATACCATATGCAAATCCTTTTTTTTTTTTTTTTTGTCAATTCTAAATGCACCAAAATTTCCATGGAAACCATTAAATCTAAGAATAGTATCTTCAAAGTACAAATTTACTGCAATGATAAGAAGTTGGGTACGCCATTTAACAAGAAGTATTGTCCATTCAGCTGCTTGTTTCCCCTAAAAAAGGCTACTCCCTTGGAAAAAAAAAATATTTTACCTAAATCAAACAATAAAAGTATTCAATCATATAAATAAGAGAGTCATTATAAACTTAAAAAACATATAAATATCAGGGAATAATTTTCAATGTTATAGTGTGAGAAGCTCCGCCTTAAAATAGTTCTTTTGGGTTGAATCGTTGCATGCTTTACTCCTCTATGCCTAATATATATTAGTATTGACACCTAAATTTTAGCAATCCAGTTATTCATTTATTACATAAAAATTAGGGATCGACCCTGATCCCAAAAATTGCATATCATATAGATATTAGGAGCATTTGTATTAGTAGTTAATAGGCTCATATATTTACATATTTATCGAACGGGCAGTTAATGGTTTTAGGTGAATAGTTTTGAATAATGAGCCCACAAGAGCATTAAACTTTGGATAAGGAAATAGTTCCTCCATGGTGACTGAAATTACATGGGTGTCGTAAATTGTTAAAGTTGATTAGGAAATTTTGATCACATGGCAAAGAAGCAATAGGCATTGATTCCCAATCTATACGTGCATGCTCAGATATTTGAGGGAACAAATGCAAAGAATGGTGAACAAATGTAAGCGGCCACAAATTTGCATGTGGAGAAGGCCATCCACGTGAAGGAAAATTATGCCCTTGGCCAAAGATTCAAGCATAATTCGGTCAACATGGGGCAAGTAAATTGACCAACGTTATTTTAAGAGTAAAGAATTAATGCACGATTCTCTGGTCATATTCACCCAATATTTGGCAAAGTAATAAAGAATGGAAAGAAGCAAAAGTGAATCTCACTTGATTGGGAGGGAATGAAAGAGTAGATTTCTTTTCCTTGCCCAAAGTTTGATATTCTGGCCGATATAGAGAAGAAGAGCGGGGCCGTACCCGCCCCCCCCCCCCCCGGGGGGAGAGGGGGGGAGGGGTGGTGGGTTGTGTCGCCAACCAAGGAGACCATCGGTGGGATTTCAAAGAAACATTTGATTTCCTTGCGGAGGCGTCACTACATCGTTAGCCACCGTGAAACGCCACACGGCCGTGACCTTTTGAGGTGGCCCGTCGCTGTGCAAGTTCGCTGACCCGTTGGCCATGAGCCGGTCACGATGAAGCATCATGCCATGTTCCATATCATCTTCCATGTCATCATATATGCCATGTCATTGCTTGCATGTCATGTCATCATCTATATGTTTAGGTCATTTAATTAGATTCCATGTCATATTAGAAATTGCATGTTTGATTTATATACTTAGGAAATTGTATGTCATGTTAAATTAGTAGCGTGAATTGCATAAAACATTTTTTTCATTAAACGAGAGAAAACCTAAAAAATTTGAGTGAAATTGTGTGTTAATTAAAATCATATTTAAGATGATGATGATCATGTGATTTTCTAGCTAACAATTCGGATGGTTTTGATTCACACACCCGCATGATCATCTCACATGATTGGATCACATGTTAGAGAGTAATAAAATGAATCCAAGCTACATGCTAAACATTTTTTCATAAAAAGAATGGTATCGAAAATGTATTAGAAAAATCTAGTTTAAGCAAGTCAAGTACCCAAAATCTCTAATTCATAGGAGTAAAGCAATTCTCTATTACTTTACTTGGATGTCTAATCAACCCACCGTAAACTAATTAATGGTGACTCATGAATGAAAATAATTTGCATTGCGAATTGGTATAGGTTTAGGAGAGCCTGAGTTAGGTTTAGACTTAATAATCCATTAACCAAACCGCTTCGGGAGGTTGCGACATTCTCCACCGTGAATTTCAATAGACCTTGAATGTGTTGATCCAGGATTTTCGCCTTTCAATTTGTAGGTTTGACTTTTATAGATTTGACCTTTGTGGCCATATAACCCTTACAAGTATACGATCTATTCCCCTTTCCTACAGTCCCAAATGCAGCAGGGTCGCATCGTGTAGAAGTTGCTTCTCCTTTAATTTTTTAAACTAGAAGAACAACCTTTATGAGATGTAACTAGTGGCTCATTTGAAAATGGATCACTTGTCCGTACAAATTGCTCAATTAACTTTTAAACAACTTCCCTTTCAGAAACGGACCACTCTTGATAACTCCTTTCCAACTCATATGTAGTTGCCGAAATGAATCTTATTCATTATTTTGAGTAATTTGGCGATCAAGAAGGGACATTATGTCAAGTTGCCATTATGGAAATAATTATATATAGAGGCAAACCATCGGAACACCTAAGTATTATCTCATGTACACATGAAAAGCCCATGGATTGCATAAAATGCTTGGTACAAGCAAGTATTTCAACCCTACATTTAGCAATCTCATATTGCTTGAAGAGCTTGTTTAAAGCCAATACTAATACACGTTTAATCAAGTTCTTGAAATGAGGAATGTGAATATGATGAGGAAATCTTATCTTTTCCCTTGACTATTTGGTTTTGATTTCTGGAAACTGATTTTCAACTACAAGGCATATTTTCTTTTCACTTGTACTAAATCCCTCTTTGAAACTTATGGATACGCTTTCAAAGTTGAATGAGCCCCTTTAGTTCTTGAAGTAATATGATTTCAAAATGCATGTGCAAATCTATCCAAGCAGGCACAAAAATCTCTTTGAAAGGAAGCCATGTTTATTTAATGTAAATTAGGAACGAATAGTGTTTCCTTTATAAATGATCTTCAAACCTTGGACCAATCAAACATAAAAGAATCTCAATTTGTTTCTTCTTCAAACTAAAATTTATACATTTTACCACAATATTCTCCTCAATGCCCCAAACAAAAACAAGATTGCACTTCTAGGAAAATTAATCAAAATGCATTCATCAATTGCAACTCTCAGTCAATGACAATAGCTTAAGTTTGACAATCAACACCCACTATGTTGCTAAACATTGTCAAAGCCTAAATATAATCTTCCTCTTCTTCCTTTTTCAATGATGCAAAGGATGAGTAGACAGAAGTATTAAAGCTTCAAACTTCATAATCATTTTGTATTCATTAGTATTGTAAGGACAATCCAATAGAAAGACACTAGAGAGGTTCTTCAATTGTGCCATGGAGATAGGATGATAGGAAGATGAATGTGTCAAGTGACATGTTTAAGATTGTAGGTGAATCTACCAACAATAAGCTCATCCAATAAATCTCATATCGTAGTGCAACCATTCGATATTCGTGACAAAATTTCACTTTCATGTTGTAAGTAGTTTTAGCAACAGCTTGAACATTGGGATTTCTTTCTTTCAAGTTGGGATTTCTTTGTCTAAGTTGCTTGTCTTTGGAATTAATTTTTTGGAGGGCTAACTACTCTTAGGCTCATCCGTCAACATGGTTCCATAGGAAACACTAAAAAAATTTAGTGTTGTTCATAGGTTTGCTAGTATGTTTACCCTACCCATTTCCTTTTATTGTTGAAGTCATTAGTAGTTTTTAGTTAAAACTTGACGATTGAAAATGCTATATGTTTTTGTTCCCTTGCAGGTGCAATGGCTGGCAACAAATTTTACATCACTATTTTCTTTGGAGGTAAATTTCAAGTTGAACCCTGTCTTGCATTATGTATGTGGAAGCGTCAATATTGTTAACATACACTGTCTAATATAATTGAAGTTATTGAGACTTTAGGTTGGCATAAAATAGATGAACTATTTTATAGAATTCTTAGAAGTAGTATTCTTAAAGAAGGGATAACTTGCAGGTATTTATGAGATAACTCTGGTATGATAGATCTATTGTATCGTTATTTTACATTCTAAAAATATTGAACCGTATGCTCAGCATGCCAGTGGTGAAGAGACAACTACTAAGATTAGGGAAGCTAATATGAAAACCATAGATTTGTCTAGTGTGAAATGTGGAAAGTATTGATAATGTGGTTGGTAATGTGTTTGAAAATATAATTAGGAATGCTAATGAGGACAAGAATCGAATTGAGGTTGGTAATAGGGATTTGGATGAGGGTGAGGATGATGAGGATGATACATGTAATTTGATGGATGTGAAATAGTCGAGTGACAATAATGATTTTGAACTAGTTGATGCAAGCAAAAATTTAATTCCAGCAAGACATAGGCTCAAACTAGAACTAGTATTGAAGCAATTTCCCAATTAGACATTGACTCTCAAATAGATTTATAGCTAATCCTCTAATGGTCGATGCTTTTGGGTACAAAATTGAATATTATCATTTATATGAGGAAGAAAGTCTTTATTTAGGTGATGAGAAAGATGACTTTTTTCAAGATGGAGGAATAGGTTTCCATCATATGATCAAATTGGTAGGAATCCAATATCTGTTGCTGGCATGACATTTGAGAGTGCAATTAAGTTCAAATATGTAATTTTAGGGTGTTTTGTGGCTGAGCAAAGAGCAATTAAATACACCAAGAACATTATCGAATTTTAAGAGTCAGGTGTGCCCAGCCCAATTGTAACTAAATGATTTATGGTACTCTTAACAGCAACACTGAATCAATTCATTTGAAAAAGTACACGAATGAGCATATATGTAGCATCACTTTTGATAATAAGAATGTCAAGTATTTATTTACTAAACACTTCATGATTCTCATTTCTACTATGCCTAAAATCAATACATTTCAATTGAAGAAACTAGTTAAAGAACACCTAGGTGAATGTCACTTTGAGTCAATATAGAAGAACAAAGCTAATAAAAGTATTCAAGAAACTACAAGACAATTATAAGGAGTATGCACATATGTACAATTACTTGGGGAAGCTTTACATTGCAAGCCCCGCAAGCACAATTAAAATAAAAGTTGAAAGGTCATTGCCAAATTCTCTATCATTATTTGATAAGGCATACATTTGCCTTCATGCCTGCAAGAGAATATTTTTGGCAGGATATGGGAAGATCATTGGACTAGATAGATGTTTCCTTAAGGCCTTGATGAAGGGTGAGTTGTTATGTACTGTAGGGAAGGATGCCATTAACTAAATATATCTAATAGGATGGGCATTTGTAAGAATTAAGAATAAGGACTAATGGATCTGGTTTATCAACTTGTTAAAAGAAGACATTGACATGGATAAAGGCAATGGTTGAGCTTTAATAAGTGACCAGCAAAAGTATGAAATACTATCATTACGACTAAAGTACATCGCAAGTGCCAAAACTTGGTACAAATAGACATTTAAGTGCCAAAAGTTCCAAACGTACACTTAAATATCACTTTTTTTGAAAATTGGAACACTTAAGTGCCAACTCCAGCAAAAGTAGCCGGAAATCCAACATAGCTTATTTTAAGAATAAATGTGATCTATATGGCTTATCGAAGTTGTCTACTCAGCAATCAATGTGCAAAACAAAATCGTTTTACCCCAAAGTTGATTTTTAAATATAAATATTAATTAATTTAAATTAAAAACTAAGTTTTAAAAAAAAAAAAAAAAGGGAGGGGCAAGCATTAAGCGAAGGCCTTTACGACCCTTGCCACTGCCGCTGCCCCACCTTTGCTAAAAAAAGACGAGGATGGTAAGGCGAAGGTCGGCCGATGACCTTGGCCGACCGCCAACGAGGGCTCACCCTCCCCTAGATCCAACGAGGGTCGCCAAAGCCAGAAGGGCCAAGGGCTACCACTGACTGGGGCGGGGTCACCCAATTGACTGGTCCCACCATTGTTGGCCCTTTTCGGTGATGGCGGGGTAGCAATAGTGGTGAGGGCCATAGAGGCCCTTGCTAATTTGCTACCTCCCCCCTCCCCCCACATACTCCTTTTCTAAATTAGTTTTTTTTAATTTAATTTAATTTTTGGAGGCAAAAACAACGTTGTTTTGGGATGAGCTAGCCATGTCAACATTACGTGGATAATTTTTTCAAAAAATAACCGCCACCTCAGAAAAAAAAAAAAAGTCACCAAAAAATGCCACATCAACATTTTCGCTAAAATTTCTTGCCGTTGGTATTTAAGTGTCCCTTTCTTATCGAATTTTGACACTTTAGTATTTGGCACTTAAGTATGCATTTTGGAAGTTTTGATACTTAAGTGTCCACCTATGTCAAGTTTTTGTACTTATGGTGTCCAACACTCCTATTATCACTCAAGGTCATGATGATCATAGAATGTGTGTAATGATTATAATATTAATTTTTTGTTTTTTTTTCTATATTTATCATTGTCTTATCCTTTTAGTATTTGAACTTTTACCAAATGCTAAGCATGGAATGCATGCAACGCACATAAAAATACGAAGGAAAGTAATTGATGAGATAATTTTGGAAATATGCTAAGAGTACTAAAATGACAAATTTTGAAGTGCATAGATAGAGATTGAAGAAAATGACTCTACAACCACACTAAACCAAAGCACTGGTGTAAAGCCTTCTTTAACACCAACATAAAATGTAATTTTGTTGATAATAATCTCAATAAAGCTTTCATTGGCAAGTGCATGGAAGCTAGGTGAAAGGCCATGGTGAGTATGTTGGAGGATATTAGAATCATAGTTATGAATAGAATGAATAGTCAAAGAGATGCATGTGCTTGATGGACAAAAAACTATGGTCCAAGGGTTGTGCATCAGTTACATCATAATACAACTAGTAGTAGGTATAGCCATTTGCTATGGAATAGAAATCAATGATACAGAATTATGGAAGATAGTGATAAATATTCTGTGAACTAGAATTTAAATCTTGTTCTTGTAGAGCTTGGGAAGTTAGTGGAATTCGATGTTGCCATGTCATTTGTGCAACACAAAACAAGCAAAATGATCTAGGTGACTACTTAGCTAAATGCTTCAACAAGGATAAATACCTAAGTGTTTTTCAATTCACGATGTCTATTGTAAGAGGATAGAAATTTTGAGACAAACCAACAATGGCAACAAAGAAGCTCCTTAGCCCCCCCACCCCCCCCACCCCCCCCCCCCCAATCAAAACGATGCCTGGTAGGCCAAAAAGAAATAGAAGAAAGTAAACAATTTATTTCATTGAAAAGTAACTGAAGTAACAAGAGAAATTGTTTGAATATATCTAGCTACAACAACATTCAACTTATTACCAATTTAGAATCTGATGCAGTACAACTCATTTAAGAAGTCAATCTAGCACCATAAAGCATGTATCACGAAATCTACAATAATATCACATCTATCTCGAATGCTTTCACAATAATCGCATCCAGAGAATGCATAAATCAAGCCATACAAGTTGAATTGGGTCACCAAATATCATAATACTAATCATTATTAGCTTAAGTAAAAAATTAAGCTAACTTGACATGTTGAACTAGCAAAATCATATACAATATCAGGGAAATCTACAATATACCTGCAATAAAACATGTACACTACCATAAACATGAGAGAGAAAAAATCTGCAACAATATCACATCTACCTCAAATGCTTTCATAGTAACTTGACATGCTTAATCAAGGAAAAAAGCCACACGAGTGCAACATTTTCACTTTTTTTCAATTATGTCACAAGTTACCAATCAAACCAATTGATCAATGGGAAATATTGAGACTTGAAGGATCTAAAAATTCCTCTATGCTTTTTTCCTAGTCTCTCCACTTTTTGATGCTTGACTCTGTCAAGCTTAACAAGGCAAACTATGATACTAATCTAGAAACTGCAGTGCATGATAAGCTCAAAGATGCACAGAATCTTTCCCTTGCAAAATGGGACCCAGTAGAGAGCAAATCTTGAGCAACAATAGAAATGTTAAAAAAAATGACAAGAAGGAGAAAAATTGAACGGGGATGGTGAGAGAGCAAAAGCAAAGACACCTTTTTATATACAAATTCTAGGGTTGTGCTTCATTCTTGCGCAATTATTCATTTTCTTCACCACCCCCTTCCTTATCCGTAACAGTACTTAGATTTCGAAAAAGAAAAACTAAGAATTTTTAAAAAGACAAGTTCTTGAGTGGGTCCTGGTTTCACATTGTAATGTTAAGCCTAGGTTTCACTAGTAACAATATTGTTCACTTTAGACCAAGAGCTTTGTACGATTTTATTCTTCTAAGCTTTGCCCAGCAAAGGCCTTATTATAAGTTAGAACAAATGCCATCACATATAAGGCACTTCACCTCATCACACCCGAGTAATGTGGGATTTGATTCATTATTGCCCCCATCACTATCCTAGAGTTGAAGCCGCACTTTGGTTGAGCCCTTCCTAGCCCCAACGACCACTCCCACCCAAGCCATTACAAGCCCACCAGCTTCCGCACAGTTCATCCCCGAACCACACACTTTCACTTAGGCTATTGGCTCTCTTACACCATAGTGTTGAGTTTAGGTCTCGTTCATAACAATATTGTCCGTTTTGGCTGGAGCCTGCACAGTTTTATTCTTTTGGGCTTCGCCCAGAAAAGGCCTCATTACAAGTTAGGATAACTTACATCACATATAAGACACTTCACCTCACTACACCCAAGCAATGTGGGATTCAATTTATTCCTACCCCTATCACCATCCTAGAGTTAGAACCACACTTTGTCCAAGCCCTCTCTGGCCCCAACAATCAATCTTGTCTTCATCAAACTAAGTTGTTATAGACAAAAAAAAAACTCCAACTCACAAGAGGACCCAAATCATGAACTACAGACTTGATTTGGGGCCTAGGTTTCAAACATAGAAGACCTCATTTGGTAAGGAGGAGAACGGAGCTACAAAGACGTGAAGAGGGAGAGAAGAAGAACGTAGTGTAAAGACGTGAAGAGCGGGAGAGAAGAAATGACTTTTCTTTATAGTAAACTGTCCAAAACGATGCTTTTTTGTAAGTAGTCAAGTCCAGTAGTTACAATAGCAAGCTCAAGCTCAACTCACACACTTGATTATCAAAGCCTAACTTGTTCTCAATCCAATATCAAAATGTGGGAAAAATTGTGAGAAAAGTCCCAAACCTATTGAATTTTTGTCAATTTTGTTCTAAACCTTTTGACCTAATATCAATTCAATCATTTCAACTAATTTTAGTATATATTGCTGACATGAACACCAACCGACCTACATAGCACAACCAACATTAACGTACACATTTTTTAATAATACTTTTTTTATTTTTTATTTTTCTATTTTTCTATTCTTTTTTCTTTTATCTTTCTTTTATTTTTTTCCTTTCTTCTTTCGTTTGCCAATAGTCGGCCACAAGTCACCAACCATGGCCAAGTAGGCTTGTCTCACCTGGGCGAGGGTTGTCATCACCTACCATAGGCAAGGCTCTGCTTGGCAAGGGCAAGACCCAATAAGGGCTCCCATCGCCCTAAGCGAGGGTGACCCTCCCCCAACAGCCCACCTAGCCATGGTCAATGGGTATCTATGTAGCACCGACACGCGACACGCGACACGTCATTTCTCAAAAAATAGAGAATTTCGACACGTTCAGACACGTTAAATATTAAATAAATATTTTTATTTTTAATTAATTTGATTTAAATAAATAAATAATTAATTAATTAAAAAAAGAGCCGACAATGAATTTACACTAACAATATTAATAAATTAATTCATTGGAAATTCGAAAGACATATTCATAATTAATATGTATCCATGTTTGGAAATTAGAATCAACTTATTTAAATAAATCCATGATTTTTTACAATGATCAAAATTTATTATCATTTAAAATTCAGTATTTTTAGTTTTTAAAATTATTTATTTATTTTTTCCGATTAAAACAAAGTTTCCCCCACTCCCAAATTTATTTCAATTTTTTCCCTCCCTCCCCCACAAGAGACTATTCCCCCCTCCTAAAACTATTTCAATTTTTTTCCCTACCTTCCCACTTCAGACTATTTCCCCCACCCCAAATTTATTTCACTTTTTTCCCCTCCGCCACCCACATGACAGGCTGTCACTGACTCACTTCACCCCCATTGAGTTTCCAAAACCCTAGCTACCAAAACACTTTTTTCCCCTCGCTGCCCAACCTCGCAACCCCTTCCTCTCCTCACTTTTTTCCCCTCACCACACGGTCTTCCTCTCAATCCATCTCCATCTCCTCGCCAGATGACCTCCATACGACCCCCGTCCTCTCCTCTTCCCCTCGATCCTTCTCCTCCTCCTCCGCGTCGCCTTTGGCCCTTCCTCACTTGTAGTTGCAGCCCTGTCGCTGATCCCGCAGCATCACTGTGGCCGCCCTCGCCTTAGTCTCTACAACCGCCCTTGCCTCGGTCTCTACTCTTTCTCTGGCGCCTCGGTCTCTACTCTTTCTCTGGCGGTTTCTTGCCGTCACTCGCGGCCTTGTCTCTCCTCCCTCGCCCTCGCTTCCATCCAACACGCATGTCGAGACGAGTCGAAAAAACTTGACTACGTGTCGGAAAACTCGACACGCGTTGACCGCGTGTCCGAGCATGTCCGAGCGTGTCGACGTGTCCGACACGCTCCGACACGTGTCGGACACGACATAAAAGCACGGATAACGTGTCTGTGCTTCATAGATGGCTATCACCAACAAAAGGAAGAAGAAAGAAAAAAAAAACCATAAAAAATAACTAAAATATTAAAATATTATTTAAAATTGTCCACATCAATGCTAGTGATGCTACGTAGGTTGGTCAGCATCTATATTAGCAATATCTGCCAAAATTAGCCTAAAAGACTGAATTAGCACATATCAAAAGGTTTATGGCTAAATTAGCACAATTAAAATATTTAGAACTATATTGGCACCGATGCAATAAGTTTAGGACTTTTATGACACTTTTCCCTCAAAATATGAGCTCTGACTAGACTCAAAATAAAATATCCGAACACTAGAATTCTCACTCAATTATCATGGAGTTGAACAGGAACCTGAGCTCAATTTGAGTGCAATAAGCTCAAATATTTTTCTTTGTATTCATGTGTGAGGCTTAAAAATGTAATTTTAATTACATTAGTGTCTTTTCTCTAATCATTTGAAAAAAAAAAAAAAAAAAAGGTAATAGAAGCTTGATTAGGCTCGCGAGCCAGTCAAGCTGCATATCAACAACCTTAAACTCCACTCAACAGTACTTGAGTAGCTTGAGCTTAAATTTGACTCGAAATTATATGATTATTGAGCTAAGTCCGAGCTACTCACTCGACTATTGTCGGCTTCCTTTGTGCATGTTGTCCAAAATGAGTCGGTTAAACTCCTTGAAATTTGTCGGCCCAATTCATTACTCAAATCACTCAACATACTCTTTCAGCATTTCCTCATCGCCTTCGCGTGTTGCTTCCTCGATTCCTTGAAGACGCCACACAACATTCGCCAGAGGAACGTGCTTTGTTCGCAAAACTTGCTCCCTCTGACCAATATTCGATTAGGATTCTCAATGTACAACACCGGTTCATCCATCTCATTATCCGTCATTCGATAGTCAAGTTCCTGTAGAAGCAAACGAAAGTGCTTGTTTAGATAGAGTAACTATTCTTCCACATGCGGCCTCACAAAATATCCCACCCCAGTGTCTCCACAAAACCTATATATCCTCAAAAAGGGCAGTACATAGGCCCAATCACTATACAATATTGAGATAGAGCAGCACACTTGCTTATGCAATATAGGCAGTGCAAGCAACGAATAGGCTTAGCGATCTACTGCACATGCAAAGCGGGGGACACAAGCCCGATACCTCCTGTACACACACATCTATATATATTCAACACTGGCAATAAAACAGAAGGATAACCAAATTTTTCCAATGCTGCACAGTCCATCCTGTAGTCCACAATACAAGACCTCTGTTAACACTCAAGTTTACCCCTGGAAGCATGTGCTGGTCACGAAAAAGTTTTAAACGAAACGCCCCGTTTTGATTCGCGAAATCAATGAAAAGCAGTTTTCATGAAGGTTACTTGAGTTAAGCCTCAACGGGATTATAGGAGCTAAACTCAAAGTCGATGGCCAGAAAGTTAATTACCACGTGTCAAGCTATAAGGATGATGTGCTGAATTTGAAGATTAAGGAGGATTAGCACTGGAATCCGAACGAAAATAATTGCTATGATAAATGTGAGTAGAAATAGGGAATGATTATTTGCTTTAAAGGGCAAGTTACACGGGCATTGTCAACAAGTCAAGGAGCAGTTCCTAAAGGATAAGGACGTCTAGGGGAAAAGAAATAGGTGAAGATTGCAAAGAGTAGTCCCAAGAAAAGACAATCCACTAAAGAACATCAGCTCCTTAAAAATACCACAGTTTCTCTACTAAGATGGCCCCCCAAAGCAAAGCACAACAATTACCTTTACTTTATCTTTACTCTATCGCATTTTAGTTGTAGCTTTCAGGATTCTCGTCGTCGATTAGATTTCAGCATGTATCTCTATTCGGTCCAGTATCGACGATTAAATTCCAGTATTGCTCCACAAAACTCAACGTTATCAATTAGATTCCCGGTGTCGTGTTTTCTATCTAGGAATACTGCTATTGATTAGATTCTAGCTTTACACCTAAGCAAGCTATGACATTGATTAAATTCCATCATAATTTGGGTCCAGAGCATAGGCTATGTAGCTATTTGTGTTTAGATTTCATTGATTAAATTCTAGCGCAATTTGTGCAAAGGAGCTATTCATCTTTGAATCATTTGCGCATAAGTTGTTAGGGCTATATGTACAAGTTGAGAATAAAACTCCCCTTTTGCATTTGATATTCTCTGTTCAAACTTAATACAAAACCTGAGTCTCCTATAATAAAACCAAAACACAACATTTGGTGAAAGGTTATTCACGGGAATCAAAACTGACGGAACAGCCTCCAAAAGATGTATCAACTCTTAAATTTGTCTAACCCGGGGATATGGAACTCAAATTGTAACGGGAACGATAGTCTACGTCATAGAAGTATAACGATATATACAACCAGTTTATCGAATAAGACACATACATTGACTTCTTGAGTTAAATCTTTGACTCGTAACAAAAAAGTACTTAAAATATTAATGAGTGAGCGAACATTAGCTCAATAAACAAAACTTCCATGTTTAGAGCAGAAAAGATAACCTTAATAAACTCCTCACGCATTGATAGATTTTTGCTCGGTGTGACAAAATTGGGAAGTTAATGAAGATAAGGTGACAGGCAAGGCATGACTCCCTGACGATGAGCAGGGTTTGGAATGAAGCTTAATGCCTTGATAGAGACAAAGTTGTTGACATGAAGGAAACAAAGAAGAAGATGGTCACAACAGATACAATGATTGAGATCAGCGGCGGGAAGAATGGGTGGTTATATTAGAAACATTCTAGGATCTTCAAGAAAGAGGGAAAGATAATTAATAAAGACTACGTCTTTACTTTATTGACTTACATTTACACTTTATTAAAGAAGGTATTGCATTCCCACATATTGAACCAATCAATACGCTTGCGCTTAGAGCTCAAAGCCCTTTCGAGCTAGAACCAGCATTGTAAATGTCCGTATTCGGCTCAAATGCTATTAGGCGGTCCTCTACTAGCTTAAGGTGGCGCATGGCATCTTCAAGATCTTCCATAACATGATCAAGAGCTTCTAGTGCTTCTTGCTTTTCCAGCACATATTGAATCTTCATATTCAATATTTCACAATTGTTGCCGTTCATATCGGCAATTACGTTCTTAATTCTTTGAAACCATCGATCTGAACACATCGACATACATGCACGAATAATTAATGCCTATCATTTATGCATCTACTTTTACATAGACCCATCATATCAATGAATAATTTTAAGTAAGGTTTCAGAATCAAAAGGTCACTACGTTTCCAATCATCCTCCTAAATCCTAACTCAAAATTATCATTAATATAATTGTCTTATGCAAAATCAATTCTATGAAGCTACAAAAGCTTCTAAGGTACTAATGCCTAAATAATATGCACAAAAAGGGAAATAATCTAATCTAACAATAAAATAAGCTATCTTAAAAATTAACAAAATATTAAATAATTTCACTAATATCTAATAATATCTCTAAAAGTACTCTTAATAGGGAATTCTCTAATATTCATTAAAATATACACCTAATCATGCCTTCAATACGGCAATAATAAAGGACTCAGGTCCTAGATCGATAGCATTACGAACCGAAGTCCCAAGTTAGCTTCCCTCAACAGGGGCATTGCTCAATGAGTTGAATGGGTAGCCAAGGTCCAATAACAATATACATGGCATAAATTAATTAGAGACATTTGCATATATTCATCAAGCCCAATTCGTGCCAATTCAATTAAGTTCCAACTCCATTCGATTCATATGCCTGTGCCATTCAAATCAACACAATCAACCAGTGAAGCATCATGTCACGGGGAATATAAACTAGGAAGATGGACTCCATCATACTAAAATTGAATGCACCTCATTTTTCCATTCAATTGACATAAATTGATGTGTCAAACTTATGAAACCATCAACCTCCCTCACTTGTCCTCGGATCCCCTGACTGAGGCAAAAGCCTCATGAATCTGAGATGTGCTGATCAAAAACTCGCTGATTGAACTAAGCTTCGATCAGAAGCCGTGCAAATTTCGGAGCTGTGGCGTCCTAGTAAAGGCAAGAACCTAGTAAATTGGGCTCTTTTTCTTAACAAATTCTCTTAAACAGGAGACTTGCCAGAAGAGAACAAGAGGAAAACAAAAGCTAAGGTGCGAAATAAACGATCTGAAATATATGCTTCTATTACTCGTACCTCTAAGAAAAATTAGTCAACCGAAGATTTATTCATTATCATTAGAGTATTTTAGAGATAGAAGGAAGCAAACGAGTATTAATAGATTTCATAGCATGTCAATACTAAAAGATTAGGAGCCTGCTGGGATGATCAACAAGAACAGCCCCGTCTAGGCTCGAGAGGCCCGAAAACTAGGTGGTCAAACTTAGGCAATGTCCTTACACGAGAGCTCAGCCTATCCAATTTTGGCCTAGGCCTGCTAGGCCTGAAAATTTTGTTAGGCTTTACGTGAATAGACGGGCTTGGGAAATACATTAAGCCCGGGACCGTGATCCCCACCCCGTCCCGTGCCTCCATTATTCTATAAGATAGCCTGGAAAACTCTTTTCTTTTTTCTAATGTTTGGGAACTCAAAATTTCCGAATTTTTCTTGCTCTAAAATCAAGTTCGTAAAGGTTGATTTCTTGTGCACTCATGTGAGATTGACCAAGTGATGAGGGTGCTTTCATGCTTTCGGCTTGGAAACCGATGGTTGAAATTTCGATTCTTGCCCTACGCAACTCGGATATGAATGTGGACCTCTAGCGGTGGTGGGTTTGTTATGTTGGCTCCACTCTAGATAGCCAGTTGACTACAGTCGTGCCTTCGAGTCATTGAAAAATTCAATAAGAAGATCTAGCAATAGTTTCCAGGGACCATTTCATAGGAAAGTGGTTGTATAGTTTCCAGCGGAATTGGGAAAACATCATCACGTGCCGCTCACTCCAGGCAACTACGACTGATTGGAAGGAGGGGCTTACCGCCACCTATAAACTCACCCTTGCATGTGCATGCTTTCGCTTTCCATGGAAGACTAAAAAGTCGAGATGGCCCTAGGCCCCCACCATGCATCAAAGAAGCAAGCGATGCAGTGAAACATCGCAAAACTCGTACGCACATGCACACAAGGTTCCACGCACTCGATGGGAAATAGATCGACACGCTAACTTAAAGAAACCAAACACAGGGACAATGAAGAAATTGCGAACGGGCCAAAAGCCGCGTCGAAGAAGACCGAGCATGCAAATAGAGAATGGCCTCGATCTCGAGACGGGTTCCTCAACTGGGGCCGCCTGGTCACCCTCGATTCCCCGCCGATAAACCTGAGAAGCGCCTTTCTCCTTTTATCCTCTCCTTTCCAATCTTATTATGGCGACAAGTTGGTACATACCGTATAGGCACTTCCATTCCAAATCCTTGAGAGATTATAATGCGATGTCACGGTCCATATCGCACAAGGCATGCAATCTCCTGAGCTGCACTCAACTCTACCAAAGCCGGCCCCGCTCAAACCAATCGGAGAGGCGACTCATGGCCACATTACTCGATTTTTATAAATCCACTAGTTAGCCATCCATCCGTTTAACCCAATCATGCGCGCGGCAAAAGCCTCTTTTGCCTTTTTCGCGCCCTTCTTCTCTCCGCAATCGCTTATTCTAATAGCGACATACGCCGCCGTATCTCTTCATGACGTCGCGTCTTCCTCGGACGCAACTGGTCGAAAGCTGATGATTTGCAGTTGGACATGTAACTAGATCACACTTAAAAAAAAAAAAAAAAAAAGCATATGATTAAAGGAGGCCTTTTCATGTGGATGGGGAGAAAAAAGGCATGGGGGAGATTTAGTGGAGATAGAGTCATACCCAATTACTCCCACCCCATGTAACAAAGAAAAACTTTTTGCGATTTATTTAATTTATTTATTTCTGCCTTTTTCAGGAGTAGTTGTTGAAAAGGGCCATCACTTAAATGTGTGCAAATGTGAAGAAGGTCTCATGCATTTGGGGGTCCATGTTGTCTGCCAAAAGCAGAGAAAAAAGGAAAACCCAAAATACGTAATTAAGAAGAAAATGAAAGGAATGAATGGAAGTGCTTTGTTTGGGTGGAGATTGTCAATGATCACTATCATGGAGCCACCCCACACTAACCGGTCAATTCCAGAACATCATATGAAACGAGCCCTTTGCTTGCCCAATCGATTATGGTCTCTGTAGAACTAGATTAGATTGAGATCAATCGCCCCCAAAGATAAGAGAGAGAGAGAGAGAGAGTGAGAGTGAGAGAGATATGAGATAGAGACAGGGAGGGAGGAAGGGAGGGAGGAGAAGGAGGAGGAGGAGAAAGTGAAGTTTGGGCAAGGCAAACTCTTGATGGTAACTTTGCCCTTTTCTGTAATCAATCATGTGAACAGTCCTATGTTGACTTGGCTTCTTTGATGGTGCGGTGAGAACACAAGCCATCATGACAGCTCTGTTCCCCATTACTTATTGCCACCGATTTGGCCCCCGACTCCTCATTAACATCCTCAGCTCATTAAGGAAGTATGTATGAACTCGCCCAAGTTCGGAAAGTTCAGGAGAGATTTTAGATTTTTCGGAGGAGGCATGGATTTGTAGGTGGCACGTCAAACCCCCTTCATTAACACGGTCTAGAACTTACCACCTTAATCTTAGGGAAGTTATCCAAAAACTTAAACCTATTATACTTTTATCAATTAAATTATAAACTTTTTAATTTTATTAATTAAGTCATAAATATTTTCATTTTTTACTAGTTAAAGTCCATCTAATCAAATTTGGCTAAAAATTGCTAACGTGGATGTCACGTGATGTCATACGACGCTATATGGACAAATTTTAATATTATTTAATATTCTCTGAATTTTTTTATTTTTTATTATTTATTTTACCAACAAAAGGAAAAAATGGAAAAATAGGAAAGAAAAAAACAAAAAATAATATAATTAATTAAATAATCGAAAAAAAATTAATATTTTATTAAAAATTAACTATGTCGGCACTAGCTGTCTTACATGACACCACCAATGTCCACGTTAGAAATTGATTAGATTGACTCAATTGACAAAATATAAAATATTTAAAATTGAATTGATAAAATTAAAAGATTTAAAAGATAATTTTTTCCAATGATCTTTTGGCACATTTCTTGATTATCATATTTTGCATTGTCGGCTGACTGGATGCACGTGGAAAACTACCACATCATACTTCAACCTCGCACGCATCAGATCTCATTTGCATCCACACAGCAAATTATCGAAAAGCGGCCGGGCTAATAAACTAATCGCGCATTCGGCTGTCCCGTCCTGCTCAATTAAAGAACGATATGACATGCGGTAACTATTATTGAATATAGCCCCTCTCTCCATATCCCCCACTACGCATCCATCAATGCACGAACAGAGGGGTCGCATCTCCTTGCGAGTTCACCGAAAAAGCATCGACGTGATATGGGGACGAACGCAAAGTCCGGACGTGATGATCAAAGATCGGCGCATAAATCCAAACCCCTACGGTCACGCATGCAAGTCCACATCATCTGACTTAAGGGCAAACACGACTCGAAAACAAGAATTCTCGAAGACCTTCTTCCTCAGATATTATGCCAGCTCCCACCCTGTTTCGACCATTCAATTCGAACCACCAAGGGTCGGTCTCGGCAGCACAGTTATTTACTCGATTCAGTACAGGCAATGGTCCAAGGCATCCGGCCGGTCGCATGGACTTGGCTTACGATCATTACGTACGGCTTGGGGATTCTACGCCGCGTTCGTTGCATCAGTAAGACTCGACGCTTGCTCGGGCCGACTAGTAAGATGCGTTCGAACTTATCAAAAAAGGGGCGTGAGCAGCTATGAGGTAAGGTTAGGGACATTACCCAAAGATATTAGCACATCAAGCTGATGACGAGTTCAAATGAGAAAATATCTAGGAGATTTTTGTAGGATCATAATCAATTATTCAAAAAATTTAATCTATTAGATGAATACGTGATTTAGTATTTAAATATCCTAACATTACTTCTCATGTTTAGTCTGGTGATTTTGCTTAGTTGATTGAAGAAGCAAACGAAGCTTACAAATATTTGAACTCGATATTTTTAACTCTAATACCATTATCATAATATGGGATCATTGTCGATAATTGGTTGTGGTTTTATAAAAATCTCACAATATTCATTGAGTTGTAAGGTTTAACACGTTAGAGAAATCGATTTCATTCGATTTAATTAGCGGGCTCTTGAGATTTAGTGAGGCATTTCACGGGTCCGGGATTCAACTGTGAAGAGTTTCGGGATAAACACTACGTTGGGTTACCCACCATTTAAGAGTCGTGAAAAAGGTCTCCACAATTTAAAAAAAAAAAATCATTTTTAGGGAGAGATATCGACGTCGGATCAATCGACCAAATGCGTATACGCATCGAGCTATGAGGCCGGGTTACTCATCATTCGCACCACTACATCGCTAGTCACTATGCGTCTACGACTAGCTCTTGCATGCATGAATTGACTAGCTCTTGCATGCTTGAATTTCAACTATACCGACCAATTAATCAAAGTCGTGAGACAGCAATTTCAAGGAATGGATCAAAAAGTCAGAAGAACTTTAGCGGCTAGGAAGCTACAATTGTGGTCATTTCCAAATCGGGGTTTTGACAAATCCTCCATTGAGGTCTTCCAAGTTGATATCTTAATTGACATCTTCCTTTTGAATTTATCTTGAATAGGGATCCTTGAATTAAACTTTAAAAAAATGAAATTTTCTTTTTTTAAGTTATACAAACAATTATTTTTTAAACAATATTTTTTTAAAATTATTTATTTTAAGTGAAATAAACACATATGTAATACAAAAAGAATGGTTAATGCCACAAAAAAAAAAAAATCAAACCTGGTACATTTATGATAAATTTATCCCAAACTAATTTTTCTACCAAAAAAAAAACTCCGAATCATATACAATTAACAAATTCTACCGAAAATCTCAAATTAGTATATTTATGATATTTTGTTTTCCGTTAATCTTCACTAAATTGGATTAATACCCCGAAGAACCAAAAATTAGTACACCTATGATAAATTAAGAGTAAAACCCTAAACTAGTACACCATTTAACTTTCATATGTCATTAAACTCAACAATCTGACAATAAAATTTAATAAAGACTAATAAAGAGTAAAATTGTTACAGATCTACTAGTCAAAAACTTTTAATTTTGCACAAATTTATCATAAATTTGTCATTTTGGGATTTTTTGTAATATTAACTTCAAGACAAATTAGATCTTTTTTTGTTTTTTTTTCTTCTTTTCTCTTCATTTAATATGAAGGTGAAATTGAGTCCGCCAAATCGAGCCTCGGCTGTCCCCAAGAATGCAAAATATGGTCCCGGCAGAACATGTGAAGATTTCCATGTTTCCCATGATAATGTCTTCAGAAAAAACTGTGCAAGCCTATCAAAATGGCCCCTACATGAAAGCGCCTCTAATTATTGTATTTGTTTCTTTCCTAAAAGAAAAACAGACAGAATTTATTCATTGGCAAAAGATAAAAAAAAAAAAGATTGCTCAAGTGATAATATGAACATAATATCACGTGAAGTCTTAGGGCATGTTAGTTTAGATATATAAAAAGCGATAAGGCAACTTTTGAATTGTAGTTAAATTTCACTTATTATTTGAATTCCAAAAAATTTTGAGAAAATTTTTGGTGAATCTATATGTTAAAATATTGCGAAAGTTTCAGGTATTTAAATAAAAAAATCAGTATACATGCGCAACCAAATTTGGAAAAACAAAACAAAATAAACAAATGCGCCAAAAGTCGTCAAATTTGTCATAAAAGTGTTATCATCTTATGACTATAAAAAATGCAATTAAATCATAAAAGTTATCAAGTTTGTGCAATTAAGTACTTTCATTAGCTACATCCACTTCAGGTGACGAAATACATCCACAATGTAGTGGGCGACAACTCTATATAATGGGTTCGTTTCATCAAATTTGTATAGCCTTTCTTTTTCCTTTTCCTATTGTGGCCACATTTGTGCTACATATCATTGAGATATATAGTGCCACATCAGTACTTTTCCATCACTCAAATTAAATGGAACTAGGGGCGAGGTACTTAATCGCAGCAATTTTACAAATCCTTTTTAACCTCAATTATACTCGATTTCAATTCAGGTAAAAAACCAAATACCAAATATAGGTGAGCGGGTTCGATTCTAACACGGAGGGTACAGTACTTGAAGATCGGATCCCAGGAAGTGAAAACTTCTTTGGCACATCCCGCCTAATCCCGACGCAGGTCACGGCTCGACCCGGCCGCAGGAAAAAGCTGACAAGAGAAAAGCACCACCACCACCACCACCGTCCTCAGAAACCAAAATGCGACAGGGACAGACGCTGGCATCTTCCTCCAACCTCTCTCTCCCCGTCTTGCACGAAAACGCACAGGAGCCTCTACCGCCTAGCCCCCGACTGTGCAATTTACCCCGGCAATGGAAAAAGCAAAGAGGGGTAGAGCGCGCTCTTCTTTTTCAGCGTCGTCGTCGTCATCATCATGAAGATTATAGCAGAGAGGTGAGGACAGCCCCATCAAAGGGCCTGCTTTGATGTCGTGCTTTCGGGGCTCATCCGATCGCGCCCTCCCCCTCGTTGCCGCAAATGGAAATGTAATAATCATCGATTTGGTAAAGATTCACTTTCGCGAATTATTGCCTCCTCGGGCTCTCTTTCGGGTTAAAAGATGGCTGCTTAAAGCGTACCGTCGCTTCCCAGCTGTAGGTTGGGATTAAAGGGGAAGGGGAGTGGATGACAGCAGAGACCATGCGGATTTCGTCGAACTCCCGGAACCCAGTTTTTTTTCCCCTTTGAGACCTCTCGTTGTGTGGTGTCCAGGAGGCTATGAATTTGTACTGCTGTTTTTCATTTTGGGTTTCAATGGGAGTACAAGAATTCGATGAAATTGCCATATGCTTAGAAGTTTCGCATAAATCAGAAGTTTCTGCGATACGCGAGAGCTCTAGTGAATCGTTCATCTCCCGGACTTATGTTCTAAGAAGAAGGGTGGGCTAAGCAGTGCTCATGATGCTTCGGTTTCCTTATGTCCTAGTTCTGCTAATCATCATCATCATCATCATCCATAGGGCTATATGCTTCTGCCATCTGACTTCCACCATCACTCACTCAAAACTCGATTCGGTCATCGTTCAGTCCCAACTCCATTACAATTAGAACTCGTGGACGAATGAACGAATGCTGGAAGTCGTTCTCCCTTGTCAATTGCAACACCAGCCCAAGTTCAAGAGTCACCATCCCTTCCTCTCGGTTCTGTACACATCATGTCACATCATCATCTGCACCTATCGTTAAGCTCCCAGGACAGCTTCTCACGCCCACAATCCGCGGGCTGCTCTTCTAATCTTCAACAAAAACTCATCTCCTGTTTCCTGATCAATTAAGCAACAGCAATCGCCCGTAGGCATATAACAAACATTCATCGTTCATGGTCTGGCAACCAATTCGAGTAATGAAAACCAGCGAACAAATTCGCCACACAAGAAGTGACGAAAGCTAAAAAACCAAGGTCTGGCAGCGAGAATCGTCGTCGTCATCATTTTATTCCAGAAGCTAAATGCAGAGGATACACATTCGCATTCATCCAACCTTGAGTAGAGCCCAAAGGTCTAAACAAAATCAAAATTCATGAAATAAATCAATAAGGAAGATTGGAAGATCTTGCAGAAGACTACACAGAGGCAAAAAACAAGAAGTGGAACTACACGCTCTGAGGTTGTTTCGTAGCCTCTCTTCTCTAAGTACCTCCACAACTCAGGCAAAGCACTTTCATTCACTGATCATCTAAGGGGTCCAACCGACAACAGGGTCTATCTCGATTCCGACCAAACTCGACTGAACGACACTTGATTCACTGAGTTGCAGCAGCGAGTTGCCACGCCGAAGTGGCGATCAGAGGCCTCGTGTGCCAACCGAGCATGAGACAACCATCGTTTTCCTCTACCCTGTAACCTTCTCCACCTGCGAACAGGGCCAGCAGCATGCTCGCCTGCTTGAACGCGTTGGACCCGAGATGGACCGGGTCGAACCCAGCCGATCCCATCCGCGCCTGCCACTGCGCCAACGTCTCGTGCCGCTCCACTCGATCCGGGCCCTCGCAGGCCACAACATTGCAAATCTGCCGACCCAAGTAGACCTCGGACATGACCAGATCCTGGGTCGGGGGAGCCACCCCAGACCCTTCCAGCGAATCGAACAGGCTGGAGTAGTAATGCAAAGCTTCCGTGAACCGGTCCACGAACCCCGGGCCATTGTGATTCGCCTCCTGTTCCACCATCGTCACTATCTTAGGTCTCATGGCCTTGATCGATGAGAGAACCTTGTCAATCGCCCCCGGTCGGGCGAGCAGGGGGTGGAGCTCAAACACCGAGTTGACGGCCACCGTCTCGACCTCGGGAGGGCGGATGTCCAGCATGGCGGGCTCGAGATCAGCCAGCGAATTCGCCACGAAACCCCGGAATTCGAACTCGACCCCGATAGTGTCGGCCAATTGAGCCAGCTTCCAGCCGACCTGCTGCAAGGCGTCGGTGTTGTTCGGCTGCGGCGGGCCAATCCCGGTGAGCCGGAAGGCGGGCGGACCGCCGGGCCTCAGGGCCAGAGCCTGCATGAGGGCCGGCCACTGCATACCCTGCTTGAGGCCGAAATCTATGACGTGGACGCGGCTGGCGGTGGCGAAGGCTTCAAGAATCGCCTGATTGGCGGTGAAGTGGGCGAATTTGAGGTACGGGCAGGTCTCGTAGAAGTGCATCTGGAGGATGTCGTTGCACGAGGAGTCGAGGCTGCCCTCGTGGGGGTAGATTCGGTAAATCCGGCGGGCGAGCGCCTCCGCGAAGTAGGTCGCTACCTTGCGCATCGCGCCGTTCTGCGAAGCGGCGAGTAGGCCAATGTGCTTGACGAGCGCATCGGCCAGCTTCAGGTTCTCCTGCTGGACCGCATCGGCGCAGGCCATGAGCGTGTGGACGAGCCGCACCCCAGTCTCCTGCGTGTCCACCAGGACGACCGGCCGGGTCGACTCAGAGGGCGCCGCCCCGGCGGCCGACGAAGAGGACGAGGACGACAACGAATTCGACCCGCCGTTCAGGGTCTTCATCTTCTTCCGGGCGGCGCTCTCGAAGTCCGAGTCGCCTTGTGGGAAAGCGGCGACGCCGGGAATCGCCCTCAAGTCGTACTCGGAGTCGTCGTTGAAGATGACCTGGGACTGCGTCTGAGTGGGAGCCGGAGTATGACTCAGACTCCGAGTCAGCGTCTGAGACCGAGACCCGAGATGCGAACGGTGGTGCTGCGCGATGGTGGAAGACGACTCGGCCGCAGTGAGGACCGGGTCGGCCACCTGCTGCGGCGGCGGAGGGGGGTTGAGCTCGAAGAGCATGCTCTGGACCCAAGAGGAGAGATCGGAAGGGTTGTAGTGGACGGCGTCGTAGGACAGGTGCGAGATGCCGTCCTCCTGAGCAGAGCCCATCACCATCTCGAGCTGCTCCAGCTTCTGCGCCACCTCGGCCATGTCCGACGACTTCACCTTGTACCCAAGCACCGCGAGGAGCTCGTCCATGCCGCCCCCGCCACCGCCGCTCGGATCTTGGTCGTCCTCGCCCCACATCACCATCTTGGCCTTGCCAGAGCCGGGCATTGAGTGGGTGGAGGAGGACGACGGGGGCTCGCCCTTCGAGGCGCCGCTCGCCTCCCCGCCGCCGCCGCCATAGCCGCCACTGCAAGCATCTCGATGATCCCTCTTCATCTCTCTTTCCCCTCTCTCTCTCTCTCTCTCTCTCTCTCTCTCTCTCTCTCTCTCCCCTTACTTTGATTTCAGAAATTTCGGAGGGCTGTGAGTGGGGGGAGCTGAGGATCAAATTTCGTTCATGGCAGCAGGGAGTGGAGGAGGTTTTATGACTAGCATGCTGCTGCTTTTGCTGGCAGCGTCTCTTTTCTTGATTTTCTTGATTTTCTTAGGGGAGGAGTGGGGAGGAGGGAGGAGGGAGGGGGTGGTGGGAGGTCCAATGGAGGAACAGCAGAGGCTGAGGAAATGGAAGAGATAAGGAACAAGGGAGGCCATAATAATGGGACCTTTCTCTTTCTCTCTATCTCCATCTCTCTTTTGTTTTTCTTTTTTCTCATATCCTTTTTGGTGTTTTTCTTTTTTACTTTCGTTTCGGGTTCTAGGTATAAATTCCACTTTTCATCTTGGGTTTTTCGACCAAAAAAAGCTCTTGGGTTTTCTCATTTTGAGGGCTTTCTTTCTTATTCAATTCTAAAGTAGCAACTTTTTGGCTAAACCATCATCTTAACATTAGTAGGAGACAAGCTTAATTCAATCAAATTTTGGTTCATGCCCTTTTACTCTTTTAACCTCCTTAATCAAGAATCAAATCCCATCTCATCTCCTTCCCGACCTCCTTCATCGGCGAAAATTTGGGATGATACAGTGACGACGGATGATATAAATGGATGTAGCGGTCAGGATTTATGAGCATCGATCGAAATGACCAAAAAAGAATCGGGTTTTTTCAATGAATCGTATTGTTTTCTACCATTCAATTCTCCATCAACACGCAACAATTCTCGCTTTTCGTGTTGAGTAACTCGAACTCCCCCCACGAGAACTTGTTCATCGTGACAAGTACTTCGAGCACAACAACTCTCGATCGACATGACATTTCAGTGACTTTCTTAAGTAATTCATATTATCGGTAATCGGAAGTTCTGCAGGTATCACATTCTGATGTCATACGTAGCAATTTCGGGGTTATTCTTATACACATGATTATTGTAGTAGCGAAAGGGGACATTGATTTGCCTCTCAAACGTCTAAACATGACGATGAACGGGGGAAGGGGAGGAGGGAGAGGATGAAAAAAAAAAAGAAAGAAAAATAATGAAGAAAAAGAAAATGAAAAGAGGGGGAGGGAGAGGGAGAGGGAGAGGATGGGGATGGGAACGGGGGAGGGGGGGAGAGCCGTAGCAGCACCGCAAGGGCGAGAGGAGGAAAGGAGGGATGGCGACGGCGATCTGGAGCGAGCGAGCCGAGCGAGTTGATCAGGTCTGGCCGTACGATTTCTAATCAATTCCGGAGATTTTTGGGGACTGAGAACGAGGGATTGTGGGGCCCGCTCCCTTTTATGGGATTCTGCCCCTCCCCTTTCCCTCTTCCCCTCTCATCTGAAATGATGGTAACACATCCATCCCACTGCTCCTCCTCCCCCGCGTGCTCCCCACCTTCCTCCCCCTTGCCTTCTCGTCAAAGCCGTAACCACGAAAAATTGAGTTGCTGAAAATATATACCCTAAAAATAATTATCTATATCGCCTGAAATAATATAATCATAAACGATCAAAATATTTTCCGTTCACTAATTATTGTAGGTAATACAGGCAGCGTTTTTATTTAAAATTTAATTTTTTAATTATTTGTTTTATGTGAAATAAATGATGAAGTAAATTTTCTTTTTCTCTTCATTTCTTATTAATGCAAGCCTACCGAACAAAACTAGTTGATATTGTTGGCAACAATAGTATGGAAGTTTTGCGTGGTATCAAAACAAGGAAATCCTCAATTCGATCTTACCGAGCCTCAAGTTTAGCCTATTCTCAAAGGGGGAATGTTGGTTTGGCCTATTCTCAAAAGGGAATGTTAAGAGTACTTACATTTTAATGCACGTATTGAATTTTAAATAGCTGGCAATGATTCCACGAAACTTTTACAATGACCCCCTTCACAAGGAGCCGGAGAAGCAAAACCTTCTTCGACTTGATCTACTGTATAAGATCGGCCTATAGTTTTCCCTTATACTTCTATTAAGCAACATCACTTCCCCGCTTAAAGGACGAATCACGTAACCAAGCACCCTTTTATTTTTGCGCTTGAAAGTCAATCTCCATTTATCCTAAAATTAACTTTTGTAGGACTTTGTCACCTTTTCAGAGTCCTCCATCTCATAAATTTCCTAAAAACCACCGGTTTGTTGCAGGTTTTGAGACAGATTAAGAACTTTTAACTCTCCAAAATAGTACTACATTGATTTTATCGATTCAATGTCTTGAAGGAAAGTTTGGAAGGTTTAAAATTTAAAATAATAGCACTGCCAAATTCGAAAAAAAAGCAAGAAGTGAAAATCACTTTAAACAATATGAAATTTATTAAGTCATTGTAAAAATCCATTGCATTAAATGTTGAACAAAGGTTGAAATTAAGTCGTCCTGAAAGCAATTTTGATTCAAAGTCTCTAAAGATATTTTCTTTGTGAATTTATCTATAAATTTTCTGTTTAATAAAAATAATAATAGAGAGAATTTGACCCGTGGTCAATGAGCTTTAGTGCATGTCGCGACCATACTGGAATTTTTTGGTCAGAATACTAGTGTGCTTTGACTTTAGCAATTTCCCCATTTTTTAAGTGAAATTGCTCCAATTGTCTCTCTTCTATTGCTCGAATTATATCTTTAGGTCACAGACTTTGACTAGACGGAATTAAAATTGTCCATGTGGACATTTTTTTTCCTAAAAAAATGGTTTATCTGGTTTTTATGGACTTTTTCTTTAGCTCCTTTTTCAATACTTTTCTCCTTTTCGCATTTTGTAAAACTGTCTCTCTCGGTCGCATAACTGTTTTGAACTTCTTCTTTTTTATGTCTCGCGCTTTAGAAACTTTTCATTTGAAAAATTTAAGAAAAATAACATATGCTCGATTACTTATATTCGCTTATCTCGTTAATAAAGACAAGAGGCATATTCATTCTAACAAGAGATTACTGTAAAGTACCAATGGTTTGCCAGCAAAAATATTGAGAATTTGAATTTGCTATATATCTACCACTATTGTCACCCTCTTAAACAAACATCTAAAAATTATTCATGATACAATTTTTATCTTGAAAAATTTACTAATTTAATTAAAAAATGTTGCTATTCTCATCGTGCTTAAGCCACGGTTTATCATTGGTGTTAAATAAAGTGGATTTAAATAGTAAAGAAGTGATGATGCCATGATGAGGTTTTTTAATTGTTTTGGTTTTTCTTTTTCGGAATTTACACTTATCACATTCTTAGAATGTAATGTTAAATATTTTGTTACTTAATAAAATGAATTTTTTATATCAGAACAATTAGAACAGTACATTTTGTTCAAGTGGCATTCTTAGAATCATGGGATGATTTTCTTTTTCAACTTAAAAAAAAATGAGAAAGTATAATTGAACTATACAGGATAATTTTTTAGGATGATGGGTTAAATTGTTTCCTTTTCTCCTTTTCACTTCGTATTAGACAATATGCAATCGAGTATGTTATTTTTTTAGCCAAATAATAAAAAGGTCAACTATCAAACAAAAAAAAAACGTTTGGCATAATGGAAAACTTATTAAATAAGAAATTTAACTTTAAGGGCAAAACCACCAAAAAAAAACCAAAATTGTGTCCATTATAACACAAATACCATAGACTTTTTTTTTTTTGTAGTGCCAATAATCATAAACTTACACATTGCAACACAAATACCCCGAACTTCTTTCTTGTGTCACAAAAAGACCTAAATATATCATATATTTTAGTTCCATTAAGGGTATATTTATTACACTAGTATAAGTTCAAGAATATTTTATGACAAAAATTTGGGTATTTGAATCACAATAGTAAGTTTAGGATTTTTAGCAACAAAAAGTTCAAGATATTTGTGTTACGGTAAATATAATTTTATATTTTTGTGGTGTTAATCATAACTTTAATTATAACTATGCACTATTTTTTATTTATGCATATTACTCTAGTTGTTTTTTCGCACGACAAACAAGTCGCATATACGCATTTGAAATTTTCACTTTACCTAAATTCAATTGGTCATGATACTTCATAGCCGACTTTGTAATAAATTTGATTGTTTTTTACGATGCTATGGCCTACTTTATGATAGCACTCAATCAACATTTGCAAAATTTTGCACATTACAATTGCAATGCAATAATTTAATCAATCACGAATCATTTTATATTTTAGTACTATCTATACATAGAGTATCGTGAACAGTAATTTAAACACAACCGTCCGTTAAAACTGCTGGTTTGGGATACTTAAAAAACGAAATATGACAGCTTTTTTTCTTAAAATAAATTACTTTTACGGTATCGAGATTATTAAAATAAAACTGATTACAAGTTTTAAATTTCGTTTCCTCGTGTCCCCGGGGAGGGGGGGGGGGGGGGGTTTTTTAAAAATCTCGTTTGACACGGTTAAGATAAAGGCCGAAACTGAAGACAAAGCGGCGCGTGGCCTGCACGCCGCGACGCCTCGAGCGTGGGGGAACACAGCCTGCCCGCGCACGTGACCCCACAACGAGGAGCAACCGCAAAAATAATGTCGTTATTTCTTTTTATTCTTTTCCCTATTTCTCCCGAATAAATATATATATGTATAAAGGGGGCCCCACGCACGGGGAAGGAGGGTCAACTTCGAATAGCCGAACGCGCCGGCCAGAGAGCGGACGTGGACGCGCCCCGTCGCCGCGCGGGCCGTGGCTCCGAGGGGGCACGCGGGGCCGTCGGGAGCGCGAGTGCCTCCGCACGCGCCCGGGAGCGCGTCGGCCCTGGAGGCTGGCGTCACCCCCACCCCAAACGGCCCGCTGGTGCTATCTTCTGCGGGCGCCCCCACGCTAGTGGTGGGGAGAGAGATGGAGATCGAGCGGAGATTCAGACGTCGGCATCGGTTCTGGGGCCCACCGGAGGTCCCGCGAAAACGGCTGGACCAACCAAAGGGAGGGCCGTTACCGTACAACCGCTAACGCCGTTTAGAGGAGGAGTTTTTATTTTACACGGAACTTCGCAAAATCTCTTACGTACGGTATATAATCAATGGCAAATTGGAAAAATCAATTTTGCACATGAGATATTGCATGCTAGCACGCAAAGAACTCTCAATTAAAGAGAGACACGAGCCCCAACTCTTGACGAAAAATATTATAAAATCATTATCCATTATATATAATTTATTATCTAAATGCTTTCTTAGTCATTCTTATGCGTTGGTTGTACTTGTCAAAGTACTAGGCGGAGAAATAAAAAAAGCCGTAAGCATAGAAGTAAAGACCTCTTATTCTCATATCATGAAAGAAAATCTAATCCCAAACAAAAAATAAATAAATAATTTATTCAAACTAAACTTTCTAACGCTTGAAAATTAAAAACTCGAATCTCATCATCAGCCTAATTATTAAAATGTGTCGAACACATATCGAAGTTAATAAAAAGATAATTTTCTCGCTTTCCAAGACGAATTCATTACAATTTTACATACTTTCAGTTTTGCAAAAATGCAAATCCATCAAAGATCAAATCTCAGCCACCACTAGATCTGACCGGGTCTCACTATTTTAAATGGTCCAGACTCGACCAGGACACTCGAACCCTATTTGTAAGCCTAAAAATATTATCAGCTTGCTTGTGTTTAATTTTTCTCTCTTTCGAAAATAATGTTGCTTTTTCCCTGAATTTTTTTTTTTCCTTTTTCTGGGCTCGGGTCAGAATGGGAACTCTAGCAAATGGGGGGAAGGTGGGAGTGCGCCCCCCCAATCCCATGTGACGTTGGGGGAGCAATTGGGGAATGGAATCGTCCTTTTCTTTATGTTTTTTAGCTTTTCTGGTCCTTCTAACATAAAGACCAAACAGTGAAGGGAGAGGCATGCAAAGGTTAAAGAAGGGGGCCAGAGCGACTGACTGACACACCCTCTCTTCCCCTCCCTGCTTCAGTGCTGTTAGTACCCTCCTCCCTCCCTCTCCCCTCCCCACACCATGTGATCCCGCCACGTTGCCCCCCACGATTCTCTTCCCCCATGGTCCCCCCCCTGCTTTACCCTTCTCCCCACCTCCACAAATTTCAAGTTGGAGGTTTTGCTTAATGAAATGAAATGAGTACAACAAGTCTCAAAATATAATTGAATTATAAAATTTTCAAAATATATAATTAGATCTTAAAACTTATCGTGGAGTCCTAAAACTTTTTGAAAAGTACACAAAGTTGTACGATTTATTGTAAAATGTAATTGAAATTCTAAAACTTTCAAAAATACTCTCGATGAAATGATATGATTTGATGAGATTGATGAGTTTTTTAAAATTTTTATGATTAAATTGCATTTTCATTATAATTTTTAGGGTTTTGTTATATTTTGTGAAGTTTTTTTAGGATTTTTAATACATTTATCGTTAAAAACATGTGCTCCATGCTTGGCATTAGAGAATTTGACACGATCGATTTATCTAAATTTTGGCCTAATGTGTAATATGATTATTGAATTTTCAATTTGTTCAAGATGATTCCTGAATATGTATTGTTGTTCCCAAACTTTCGATTTGATTAATATGGTCCATCAATTTTAGCTCAATGTACAATATCGCTCTTGAATTTTTAATTTGTTATGTGTGATCCATGAACATTTAAATATTTTTATATAATTCGAGCACTACATTAAATATCTTTTAATAATTTGAAGATCATATGGAATGAATTATGATTTTAGGGGCGAGATTGCATGTTAGGTCAAAATTCACCAATCACATTTACACAAATCATAAATTTAGAGATGATATTGCATATTGAATAAGAAGTTATTGACCATTTGTGCTGTTATCGGTTGATATTTTAACAAAGCAAAATAAATGTAGAGAATATTGTTCTACACCATTCAATTCTTTTCGTCATAGTTACTTCTCGATATTAAATATTGCCAAGGATATGATCGAGGAATTTTTAATAATTTAGATGAGGTTGCTTGCACTGTAGAACTCTTCGTGGAACTTTTGGTAGAGGGCCCAAGTAGTACTTCTTTCTTTCTTAAAGAGCAACATACATGCTGCATGCGGTGGTGTAAATTTAGTAAGAAAACCACTTTTTCAGTGAAATAATTACTTATCACTTTTTAAAAAGAAAATGTGCTTCGAATATCCCAACTTTGATTTGCTTATGAGAAAGCAAAAAGAAAGTTTTTATTGGATTATATAGGCACAGAAGCTCAACTATCATGAAACACCTTGCGAATTCCCTTGATCGGTCAAATCCTGGTCATCGATTTCCATAAATGATTTTGAACTTGGGAAGTTTGTCCACAAATTATAAAATTCAAATATGCAAACTCCAATAGCCGTGTTAGAATTTTCCCGATGCCGTCCTACAGAGATTAGAAGGCCACAATTTTTTTTTTTTGGCCATTGATTTATGTAGAAGATTTAATTAGTTTGACCCAACTAGAAATTTTGATGGACCAAAGTAGAAGAGGAGGAGGAAAGGGAGAGCACTCCAAAAGAGGAATAAAAAACAATCATGGTCCACTAAAGGTGGCAACTCGAGGGTTTTTATTGGCATCCCTCAACACACCTAAAATTGGAGCCAATCATCAACTTTCCACGAGGATTCAGCCCTTATCCCCAAGCTAAGTCCTACTCTACAAAAGCTACCCAAACCCTAACTTCCTGAAAATTTTCACCTCCCTCCAGCAGTCCCCCTCTCTCCCCTTTCCCTGCCCATTCTGCTCTGTTGACTATTCCATGATGCCCTCCTCTGCAAATTTAAAATCCAAAATTGAAGGGCCAACGGAATGGAGCTTCCCCTCTCCTTGTCATAAATGACCTTCCCAAAAAGACCCTAAACCCAATTCTCCTATATTTCACATTATACATGAGCTGGACCGAGTATGTTTTAAAACTATTTTGTGGTTTGAATTCTAGAATATAAAATATCAAAAGTATTCCCTCCTAGGTAGGAAAAAAAATTACACTCAGGAATTAGGGGCCTTTCGAGTAAGAAGGATAGACTCTACTGCATCTCATAAGTGGCGTTTAAAGAATTGGTAGATCAGTATAGTAGCTGCCCACACTAGTGAAGGTGGAGGGGTGGATAAAACATTCACTGCAAGGTCAACCCGTGCTTCGCACAATGTCTCTCAACCAACTTGTCGGCTTTATACCCTTTTTTTCTAGTATTTTTTGCTTAACCTTTTTGAAAATCTTGAAAAAATTTTGTGATAACCTATCAATAACAACATTTTCGCCGTGCTAATTGACTATTGCTTTGGTATAACCCGTTTGATTTTTCTTCTCACAATTTGGGGATGAGCTTTATAATGCTAAATATGTTGGGCAATTCAAATTAGACACGCAAAACTAATCCCATACAAGCTTAGAAAGGACAGATTGGAGAGAATCCCGGATAGAGTTTTCTTTGACAATGACATCTATCTTAATTAGCGAGTTAAAATATTTATACCGTCTGAAATTTGTCACGATGATTAACTAATAATTGTTGATCATAATTGACTTTTTCCATTAATACAATCATTTTGATGAGTGGCTCGAAAAATCTATCGTCCCAAATTAGATACGCACCATCCATGTTGTGTGAAATTTCCTAATGAGGATCGACTTTCATTCACCATTGAGAATTTAATATCATAATGACTTAGTTGATTTATGTACTTTTAATGAAACTTATACCGATTCAACATGGAATGTGGATATTCCACCAGAATCTCAAAATCCCCCAATTACAATATGTAGTATATCTGCAAATGAATGTAATGAATTAAATGCGTTCCTCCCTCTTTATTTCTTCTTCATATAAAAGCACCAATCTGGAGGAAATGAATCAAATGCCAGCAGTCTCCTTCCTCCCTCCCAAATTTATAATTGGCCGGCCTTTGTTAGTATATGTATGTAATTTTCTAAGCTGTCTATCTCCTAGGAGCTAATAGAAACAAATAGACTTGATCTGTATTAAATTTCTCTCTGTTTTATAAAAAATAAAATAAAATTCTGCTCCTTTCTCTTTTCCATTTAAATAAACAAATTGGAGTCTCTCTAAATTGGCTCACCTCTTGTCTTTTCTTTTATTTACCTCCATTATTATGTATCGCTGGACCAATGTAACAGGGTCTAGCATAAATGCTAGTTCAACTCTTTCTATGCTTGTTGCATAAATTAATCCTCTAATCCTCTCGAGTTACATCGCCCCCTTCTTCATTGTCCTCGCTCTCCCGCGTCGATCCAACCCCATCGACGTCTCGAATATGATGGAATTCCTTTCTTTTATCTCGAACGGAAAAGAAAAAGAAAGAAAGAGAGAGATTCGATGAGCTTAAATGACCAGGACTGAACCCCCGCGACAGCCGCGCGGAACAAGCATTTTGCCGTCGAGGGAATTTGTCGAAAACACCCATCTCAAAACCGAGAGCCGAAATAATATTCTAAAATAAATCACCAAGCGAAGCTAATAAGACCCAGCCATGATTAAATTGGGGATAGCAATAATCACATAGTCCACACCACCACGTCTTCATCATCATCATCACCATCATCGATTGGCCCCCTCTCTCTATTCCCACATGCAAACCCTTCAATCCCTTCCATTTGTCATAAGCATCTCTCGCCCCCTTTTTTTTAGCCAAAAAATAATAATAATTTCCTCGTTCAAATGCAAGTCAATGAGATTCCTTTTCTGTGATATAGAGATCCCGTCAGATGTACAACACATTTCCCAATTAAATTAAACCCCCTCCCCCAAACAAAAAAACCATAGTCCCATTTGAATAATGAATAAATTAATTTAATTAACTAATGAATGAATCGCTTTGTCATTAAAAAATATTGGGGCCAATCTCGTGGGGCTTCGAATTTTTTAATTGCCACATAAGAATATTACATTCATTGTTGCTGATTAATATAATAATTTGTGGGCACATTAGATAAGTCAGGGTTGCTTAAGTAATCACGCCGGCAGCGGGCGCAAAAAACCAAGTACATATTCCCAAGCTATGTAAAAATTAAAATAATGGCTACATCCTTATCTAGGCTCTTTGATTAGTGCAACTTCTTCCTTAGTACCCAGTTCTTGATTTTATTAAGGTTATCATTATTATAATGGTTTTTATTATTATTGACAAGTTGCCATCGTAGCTGATATCACATTGAAAATAATGGGAAACTAATCAGCCCAGAAATAATTATAATAAACAATAATGATTAATGGGTTCTTAGCGTTAGCGGAAGTTGGTGTTATTATTAATATTAACCACGGAATAAAATAAAATAAAATTGAATAAAGGATGTATAAAATGTTTTCAAATGAGACATGGTAATGCTGATAGAGTTACGAGAACCGTTCATTGTCTCTTACACTTTTGTCTATCCAAGAAAGGAATTCATCGGAGTAGATGATAGCAATAATGTTAAAACAAAAAAAAAATTGATACCGAAGATATTTTCTTCAAAACAGGGATATGTGATTGAATAAATTCTCCTCTACCCGTCACCGGTTGAGGACTCACTCTCGCCACCCTTCTTCAAGCTCCGGTTCGTGTTTTTCCAAAGGCGAACGGCGGTTCATGAGCTAACCCTACAACTAAAATAGATATTGAAAGAGTAAATATTCGAAGGCTCCCCCGCCTGTACGGCACTTTTGGAGAGATGTGGACGAATGCGTAGAGGCTAGAATTAGAAGGCGTGGCCCAGTTGCACCCCATGTCCAGCTCTTGTTGGTATATATGTTTTTTACCTGGTGGGCAATCTAGGGCAAGATTTCAGGCCCAATCGAGGGCTCCACCGGGACCAGACCCACACCCATTGATCACCTCGTGAATTTAGGACAGTCAAAATCGAGAGAGTTTATTTTATTAAATTTAAATGAGAGGCTCGATCGAAATTTTGGAGGGGCTATCTTCTTTCATATCGAGTCCAAAAGAGAGAGAGAGAAAAAAAGAGAGAGGAGATTTTACGAGTAGGTTTCTCGTTGTGGATATGTCATTCTTGCATCTAAGATTTTTAAATATTGGATAGGATTCTTTAAATTAATTTCCATGGACATCAGATATGCCTAAATCTAACCATAGAATATAACCTCGATCATTTGATGTTGATGGTGTCGCTCATGAAATTAATGGCAAGTCTTTCGATGTATAAAAAATTATGTCGATCAAACTTAAAAATGGAACAAAATTCAATAGTCAAATAACACGTTCGTCATGAAGGAAAAACCAACGAATAAAATATTAGAAAAATAGGAAAAAGACTTGGAAAATCACTTAGTGTTCCTGATACGAAAACCGGTCGGAATTTATTCATTTTCCTTGGAAAGTTGAATTGGTCTCGTTTAAGAAATACCATCTTTATATATTCCACTATGAACCCTTTTTTCCCTCATAATATAAAGTATCGCTAAATTTTAACGTTGAATTGAAAAAATAATGCTTATTTAAGTTCACATTGAAATTAAACTGTCGAGTCTTGATATGTTGGCATTCCTGAGCAGTCGGGGCTAGCAATTCTATAATCCTTCTTTTAGGTTATAATAGTTGTTAATCTACTAGAATAAGGGCATAAAATAACAAGATTCTAGTCATTATATAGTGATAGAATTAAGTTAGAAAAAAAAATGACAACTTTTCTATAGTCGTTAATTTGCTAAAATTAGACTTTAAAATACCCTAATTAGTACTGCTACTCTAAATTAATTATTGTTGGTTGTTTTCACCTTGGCACGTAGGTCTAAAAAATAATTACAGAAAATTTTCACTTTTCATTCCTGAATTAAAGCAACTTTTCCTATAAAGTCTTTAGATTTTCAATTTGTCTGATTAAATTTACACAAGTTTTTAATTAATCAAGTTCCCCCTACGCTAATTCTGATTGATTTTAAGTTGACTCGACCGTTAGACCGCGTTGAAATATTGATGTGAAAAAAGATCATGCCTTTGTGGATCGGTCAACTGCCACGAAATATGAACGAAAACCTTTCACTTAGAAGGTAACATAGCTACTTCCGATAGGTGTGAGCTCCTATAAAGCATTGACACTCTTTTGTGTCATATCGGATATTTCCACTTGTGTCTAACACTCTCCAACATTCTTGGACACTCTCCGACACTTGGTTAATTTTTTCGATACTCTTGACACTAGAGTCAAAATTCCGACACACAAGTTTCCAACATATGATTCCGATATCAAAATCAATTCTAAAAATTTTCAATAAATAAGATGTCAAAATATACATATGTGAAAAAATAAAACACAATAATAATAAAAATAATAAATGAAGAAAGAAGAAAAACCCGGTCTTCTTTTCTCTTCTCACTCCCACTACCTTTAATACACAATTTACCCCTTAAGTTTTTTTTCTCTTCTTCCGACATATCTAACATGCGAGTCCTAAAATGTAGATTGCTTTTTTTTTTTCTCCAAGTTTTATGAATTTTTGAAATAGAGTATAATAAATGATATTAATTAATGGTAGATTAATTTTTTAATGTAAATTCATTCTATATTTTTTAATTATTTATTTTTTGTAAATTTGAATCAAATTAAATCGATTGAAATAATCACAAAAATAATAATTTATTATGTATATATAAAAATACATATTTAATATAAAACGTATTTCAACGCGTCGAAATTTTCTATTTTTTTAGAAGATGTCGACGTGTCGTGTCGTGTCGTATTTATATCACATATTACGTCACGTGTCGCGTGTCAATATCAGTATTACTTTAGTGAAACAAATCCACGCGCATCAAGAGCGGGACAAGGCTCAGCTTGTGGCGAGCCCCGACAGAAAGATCTTCCGGTCAAGGACTCGGATTCGGGCGGGGAGAGAGAGAGAGAGCGAGTCTTGCTCTTGAGAGGGACGGGCGATGACAAATAGATGTCAGATCACAGAGAGAGAGAGCCTGCTCGAGAAGCGAGGGAGAGCCCCGTGAATCACGTTTGTGCGAACAAGGCTCGGGACTGTTTCATTACACCGGGGGGGAAGATATGGAAAAGTCAGTGGGCGACCGCGTCTCGTACCGGAGGATCCCCTCCTCCCTCCCTCCCTTCCTCCTCCATCATTGAGTGCGCGCTACGGAGATGACGAGAGGAATTGAGAACGAAAGCACCGGCAAACCATAGCCGCAACGGAGAGACACAGAGCTGAGAGAGAGACCCCCTCTCTCACGGGGGCGGCGTTCGAGTGGCGGTGGTGGCGAGAGTTCGAATCTGTCCTCGGGCATTTCCGGTACGGGACTTGCTCAACGGGGATGAGGGCCCCGATGTGCCCGGACATCTTTGAAGAATGGAGAGGGGATGAAAAAGAAGTACCGAATGTCCTTATGCTAGACTAAACTTACGGGTAGAATTGACCATCCTTGACATCATGATTACTGGTTTAGGAAGATGCTACTTTTCTAGCTTACTATTGCGGCAACTTCATTGCCTTGCTTTGGTTATTGGTAAGAGATCGAACGGCTTGATAAAATATCTAGTTCACCCTGGAATCAAGTTATTGAGTTATGAACATGTGTAGCTTGAAATCACTTCCATGTGCTTAGTGACGATGCCGAATCTCACATGATCTAAAAAGATCATACAAGGTTGAGCCGACGTCGAGTGCAAATCTTCGTTGGGTTCGAGATCCCCACCAGAAATTTGGGTACTAAAGAAATCCCCCTCATCAATGAGGACAGATCTTACAAGGGGTCCAGGATGACAATGTACCAGATCCTTCCCATGTGCATGTTGCTTCATTTTTATTCTCTTGCTTCCAAAAGGCAGCACCATCAATCTCTCGCCCCCCTCTTCCCACCTTCCTAATTATGCAAATGCTTCTGCAAATTGATTTTGAGGCTGTCCCTTACCATTCTTTAAAGGCGAAAAAAGGAGGACATGAGATGGTGGCCCTTTTTAGGGGCAGCTCGGTTGCCCCATGTCCCTTTGCATGTGAATTGGGGACAAATGTCCCTTTGAGGTCCCACTTTAGATGATGGAAAATAAGGATCCATTTATTTGAAAGAGATCTATTTCGGGAAAAGTGTTTTTTTTTAATGATTTTTCAGTATTTAGATAACAAAAAACTAATTAATGTCTAAAAAAAACATTTTTCATGAACCAAAAAGATTAAGTTTAGAGTAGGGAAAAACAGTTTCTCTTTTTGGCAAGAAAAATTCGCTTTTACTACTTCACCAAATAATAAAAGCTAATTATCTTTCTTTAAAATGATTTTTATGAAAAATATTGTTCGATGAAATTTTTAGTGAAACAAATTTGTTGTACTTGTAGGCCAAGAGGGAAGACCGTCAGTTTTGATTTGCTCGCTGACAGAATCATTTTGAGTTGTTGAATGTTCAACCGGCCTATATATATATATAAATATATATATATTTTTTTTTTTTTCAAATCTCGTGGTCAGTGGTTGGGCCATAGATTCTTCAACTGAAACCACAGTTTTCTCCTTTGGGCCCCCAAAAAGTAGAATCCCCCCCAGCGTTCTCGCCCTTTTGATGCTTGGAAAGTATTTACACATCGACTCTCCGAGATACGACTAATTTTATTGAATGTCGAAACTGACCAATCACATTGCTCATGTACTACCGACTTCTGCATTTGAATGTTGAAATTAGTGCGGGGTGTGATAATCTTCGATACTCCAATTTGATTGTATTTTGATTTTATTCTTATTTATTTGACTTCAGGATTATCTTAGAAGTTTACAAACTAGTAGTAATTTGGGTTTCATTTGCTTAAAATAGTAATTAGCTGATTATATTTTATTTTCCTAGCAAATTTTTTGACTAGGTCATGAAAATGTTTTTGTTATTTCACATAATGAAGCTTATAATTGAATCAATATGATGTTGGGTCTTGTTCTTTGTAAGCCCAAAATAAGCAATCAAAAGGGTGACGAATTGATTTTCTAAGAAAATAATTGACCTCAATAAAAATCATGCTTGTATGCCCTATGTGAACATGCAATATAAATTTGTGAAACCTAAGGAGTTTTGGGAAAGAGAAATAGCTAACCTTATTTATAGGTTCATCACTATTTGCCTACATCCTGTCTTTCAATTCTAGCAGACTGAAGAGACTGAATTCCACTGGTTATGCCAAAAGTACAACTACGGCCTACTTAGAGATGCAGAAGTTTGTCTAGCAGAACTAGATCCAATCACTATTGGAATCCTCCAATAGCTACTCTTACATGCTATACGCGTAGCATAGTAGAACACACTTTCCTAACTATAAACTGCACCTCTCTAGCGTTTACAAAGTGCTCGTCAGACACTTTGCCTCTCACCTAGACAAATGCCTTCTTCCTAATTACAACTCACTTCAATTTGGGCAGTCAATCGCATGTTCTATTAATGGCAGGTTTTGATCAAGTCATCTAACCAATTTTCCAAGTGAATTATATTCATGATTCTTGGTAGAGATATCCTTGGAGTATTATACACAATTACTACAAGGCAAGTCCTCAATCTAGGAACTCCGTCTGTCGTAAATCTATCTTGAGGAAATCCAAACCAATTGCATAATTAGTGCTTGGTTCTACATTGTTTTACAAAAAAATGAATATCCTTCAAGAATATTTATGGATCAATGTGAATCAACAATTGTTGCAAAACAAATCATTGCCAATAATGTAAAATGCATGAAAATAAAGGAAAAGGAAATTTAGATTACTTTTGTAGCCAGCCACTACTCTCATGTACCTAGTGGCAAATGAGTAGATCGAGTTGAATTTGATGGGTCATAAATAAGTTTGACTTAAATTTACATATTTCACTTCTATTGGCCTGATTGCTAAACAATTTAGATGGCCTATACCTAATCCAGCCTAGATCCACTCCAAACCCACTCACATAGCCCATCCAAAAAACAGAGAAAAATGTCCAATGGATCTAAAAAATAAATAAACGAAAAATAAAAGAAATCTGCAAAATTAAATGAAAATCCTTTATAGTCCTTATAATGACCTGCACAAAAACATAATTTTTTTTAGATAAGAATTAAAACCATGCCCTCATCGCGCTCGAGCTTTCATCAAATTGGCGGAGGGGCACCGTCAATGGTGGTGTTCTATGCCCATTCTCCTCTTCTTCGACGTTGAATTCTCTGTTTCATTTTTTTAATTTTAATTTTTTTTTTCAGCTAATAACCTTTTGGGTTTAGATGGATTGTAAATGGGCTTGTTTATGGACACGTTAAGTAAGACCCACATCTTGTTGGGTTTGGATATTATAAACCCACTTTAACGTGTTTTAAATATTCAAATAACCCATATTTCACCTGGCCCATTGAATATGAGTTAAAAAATGGACCCGTTTTGCCAGCTCAAGCGCCAAATTGATCATGATTTTTGAAACTTATGTTTTAAATCAAGGATCAAGCTTGAAAGTGAAAAGAAAAATGCTATTCCGAAAATCCATTCTATAGTCCGTGACCTAGAGTCTTTTCTTCCCTAGGATGGGTCATGCTACTATGACTGAAATCTTAAACCATTTTTGGAGCCACCATCAACAATTTCTTAGACTAATTTGAAATCTATATCACTAGTGGTAGAAGGGAGTTCACTAATCACCTCATGTTCAACTTATCTTCAAGATCTAAATAACGAGCTCCAGGAATTGGGTTACGTGTGGAAAAGACTAGCATCCCCATGTCGCCCTTTCCCTATCATATTCCTTGATTAAATTGTAGCATGCAATAGAATGGGAATTTTAGTTCTAATATACATTTATTTTTCTTTTGGATTTTGAAATTTAAGAAGTTTGCCATTGAACCTTAGGTAAAATCGCCATATCATGGGGTGAACTGTGACTCAACTCGTGTGGCCGTGTGTAATTAGTGTCATCTTTGATAATACCACAAAAAATTTCAAATTGATACACTTATGACAAAATTACTCAAAATTAATTTTTTTATTATGAAAAACCCAAACTAGTAGACTTATAACAAATTTATCCCAAATTAATTTTTTGACCATAAAAAATTCAAAATTATTACATTTATAATAAATTTACAATCTACTAACTTTTGATTAACACCATAAATAACCACATAAAGGGTAAAACCCTAAATTAATACACTTGTCAGCTGTCGTGTATCGTCTAATTTAGCAATTTAACGGTAAAATTTAACAGAAATTAACATAAGGTAAATTTATCACAACTATACTAGTTTGAATTTTTTATAATTAAAAAAATTAATTTGAGATTAATTTGTCATAAGTATACTAATTTAGAATTTTTTTTTCATGGTATTAACCTTTGAAAAAATGTCATGTGCTCCAAAACAAATTCGATAGATGAATCCAATCCAAGACAGGCGGCAAGCTCAAAGGGGCATGAAACCAATTCCGTACAATTGCCAACGCATCTCGTGTGCGCACGAAAGAGCAGCGCTCGAGTGGGAAAAGACTACTGGGCAAAGAATTTAATCCCGTGAAAACAGCATTCCCTCTAACGGGGCATAGATTCTATTCCAAAATCAATCAGTAGATCTCGTTTAATCGAACAGCACGTGAGTGCGAAACAACTAAAGCGGACGAATCCAATCCGTAAAAAATAAACGACGTTCAATTTCAATACTAGCGTGCAATAGACGTTCGATTTCGCGCAGTTCTATCAAGATCGTGAATTGTTCGAATTCAAAGTGCAACTACAAAGCGTCATATGATTCTTCATGATAAAAATAAAATTTGTTACAAAGGGTTGCTGAAGAAATAGGGGTAATCGATTCTCGATTCAGACCAATTCCATCTAGAACCAAGAACCGGATTGAGAAGACCAAATATCCTTTTCTAGAATGAGACTAAAGAACCACTTACCCATTTTTGGAATCGAGAATGGGATTGGATAATCAGACCATCGATACAATTTGGGGCCGTCCAATGAAATTGGAACCGGTGGATTTACATATCTTGACCAAAAGTTTTGGATTAATTGAATTGCCAATCCAAATCACAATTTGAAATTAAGATTTCATCCAAGATTTGTGAAGAAGACAGATGATGGCGTCATGATTGTAGGGATACGCTTGAAAAAAGGAGGATTCGGTGGATTCTTTTCCATGAACAACATACTCACAAATGTAAGGCAGGCGTGAGTAAGTAAGGGAAGTAAAATCGGTGAATATTTGCAGGATAAGAAAGTGAAATAAAAAGAAGAAGCAAGAAACAAAAGGAAAAAGTTAGATGAATTGGTGTAGCAATATGAAACAAACACAGATTTCCTTTATCATCTAGAATAAGTGAAGTGTGTGAGGAGATTAGCGTTTAGGTTTACACTTTATTTATTTTAAAAAAATTATTAATCGATTTAGTTTGACTCTAGAATCGGATCGAAAATCACATGTTCCAATTTATAAAATCTAGATTTGGATCAACACCTCTTAGAATAATCCAAAACTGGTTGGTTCGGGTTGGTCTCAAAAGTCCTCAGTCTGGGTGGTTTTATATGCTCCCCCTTAGTGATTTTCACTAATTTTGCTCCAAGAGCTCCTTCACATTTCAAAGATCCACTAAATCCTTAATTTTGGCCCAACTTTGCCTAAAGATTTAGCTAGAGTTATAATAAATGTCTTGGTTTAGAATTCTTATGACATGAAAATTAATTTGAAATAATGGATCTTTTTTTAAATCAAATGTGGTGTTAACTAAAAAAAAAAGAGGATAATTACATAAACAACTCATAAACTTTAGCTTAATATATAATAGGAAACTTTCAAATATGAACCTAAAGTAAAGTCGTTTTCTCAAATAAGGGTCCAGAGTAAACTTTGTCTTAAAAAGGGGTGTAAAGTTGTTAACTTTGTCTCAAATGAGGGCCCCAACTCATTGGCTAGCCGAATTTTTGCTAGTGAATTTATTTTGGCAATTAGAGCACGGGCAATTTTGTCCAAAAATTTTAACGGGGTGAAAAATAGGAAAAATCAAAGATCCCAAATCAAATTTCAGGGCTCTTCACAAATTTTCTTTCTTTCCAACGTTTCTCTTCAATTCTCGGTGCATATTCACTCTGTAAATTTTGCTCCTAGCCAAATCTGAGAGAATCGTCTCTGCTCTTGAATTCTCTCTAAAAAAATTTCTCTCAATTAAATAAGGAAGATTGTAAATTGTTTGGGAACAAGATGAGATTCAAGCAACATCATCGTTTTTCAAATGAAGGATTCCTTAGAACCTGGGAAGTTAAGCAGAGAAAGAGCTCTTCCGCTCCCACACCTTTGGGAGTCCCACGCCAAAAAAAACACGTGAGCGGCAAAGACGAAGAAAATGTGTGCGGGAGCGAGAGCAAGAGCAAAGAGGATTGCTCATCTTTTGGGAGCGAATGATGAGGAACTTGACGGAAAGTACGTCACTAGCGAGATCATGTTCGAGTTCCCGAACAAGATGGTGTGCCACGCGGACTCCTTCTCCCTCGACTGCCCAATCGCTGCCCTCACTGTTGACGACAACCTCATGCACGGAGAGATGTACTTTGTCCTTCCGCTCGATAGCTTCCCGAGCCACAGCACGGCCATTAAAATGAACAAATGAATAGGTTTGTGTTTGAGAGATAGAGTGAGAGAGATGTGAATGGAGGAGATGAGAGATTGTGGGTTTTGGATTGCAAATACACAAGCTTCTCCCTGATTTAGTTGGGATAAATTTTTACAGAGAGAACTAGTAATGAGAATTGAGGAGGAACGTGGAAAGGAAAGAAAATCTGTGGAGAGCCCTAAAATTTGATTTGGGATCTCTGATTTTCCTATTTTTCAGTTGGTTAAAATTTTTGGACAAAACTGCCCATGCTTTAATCGTCGGAATAAATCCATCTATTCGGGCTAGCTGTTTAGCTGATGAGTTGGGGCCTCATTTGAGATCTTTAAACTTTTAATCATTATTTTTAGTTCATTTAAAATTTTCCCTATATAATATAATCTTTAAATTTTTAATTTGTTCATAAATAATGTCATTAATGAATTCTAATTTATTCAATATAATTCAAAAAAATTAATCTAATTTTTAAATTAATTGAAGGATAGTATATGAAAAAATTTAAGGATTTGATTGAACAAATTTTTGCGAATGACATAAAATTTATGACAATTAGTTTTTTTTTTTAAAGAAAGAGCAAAAAAAAAAAAAAAAAAGAAAAATAAAAGAGAGCACAACGAAAGATGCTTCCCGATGCTGTCCTCCTTGGCTTCTTCCGGTTCCTTCACCCACGATAAAGCCACGCCTGCGTATGTGGCTCCGAATCTGTCCTCCCACATCCCAGGCTCACTGACACGCAACTGTCCCCGCTTGCTGCTTTGCTGTTATCTCGTGCCTCTTCTCTCCCCACAGGTTGGTCTGCTCGCGTCTGAAACTTCTTCCTTCGCCATCTCCACTTTATCTTGTTAGCTTTACAGGATTAGCACCGTTGCGCAGAGCCCCAGAGAATCATCTTTCCGTGAGTTGCCCACTTCTCTTATGATGACACTGATTACTGGGTTCGCGTTGGAACGTTGTTGTTTATTCGTTTCTTCCATAGTTGAATTGGGTCTTTTTCTTTCTTAAGGATTTTCTGTTTATTTTTGTTTTTCTGCAATGTATATCGTTCGCGTAAATTGAACTCGGTGGTACAATTGTATTGTCATAACTTAGTCATGGAAGCTGTTATCGCCCACCTAAAACGGGAATAAAGGAGAAAAAAAAAAAAAAGGAAGAAATGCCATTCGATTCCTGGGCTTTAAGTGTGAGCGGAAGGTGAATTGGATAAATCCTTCAGCCCCTTGTCTTTCACAATGTGCTTTATCCAAAATGGAGTTGATAGTTAGTAGAGAAGTAATTACTTCATCTAGCTAGATATAAGTTGATAAAAGAAAAAAAAAATGGAAGGGGAACGTAAAACTGTTGATTTTAATTATGAGGGATGCTTATGTTGGGGAAAAAATCTTTGAAAGGAGAGGAATGTGAAGAGATTAAGGTTATGTGGAATGGAAATGGAGAAGGAGAGAGAGAGAGAGAGAGAGAGAGAGAGAGAGAGAGTCACTTTTTTCTACCTCTTAGATGAAGGGGGATGGACACTATGCTTCCTACAGTATAGAAATAATTATACCGTTTGATTTTGTGCTTTTGATTGTTACAGATTTGCATAAATTGACAGGTGGCTGCAGAAATTCTCATCTCTTGGACACAACCGGAAGCCACTATCAAATGTCGTCTGCAAAAATAACACCTACAGCCTCTGTCCTCTCTTCAACGATTAAAAACCTGGGCTTTGGTCTCCACCTCCCAAGCTACACCGTCCTACCCAGCAACTTCAAACAGCGCTATGGTTGCTCCCAAAGAAGACTCTGCATAATGGCGAAGTCATTGGCCTCAAACCCTCTAGAAGTCTGTGCTAAGGCATCTGTAACCATCCCTAACAAGTTGGGTGACTGTGAGTTATGCCCTCCTCCCCTTTTACCTCTAATTGTTGCTCAAACTCTGTTTGATTGTGTGGAGAGTGAGCAAAAGCGATGGACATTAATGGAATTGTTTAAACAGGATATAGCTAGAGTAGCCATGTTCTATGAGACTGCATATTGGGAGAAAATCGTTGTGCATCTTATAGATATAGGTCATCGAGTAGCCAAAAGGGAAAAAAGAGAAGAAATTTGTGTTTTCCTTTTCCTCGTGCTGGAGAAAGTTGGTAGTTCCTGTTGTTCTCATGGTATATTGGTTCTCTAACTTCTTTGTAAGTTTTATTTGTATAGCTTAGTATGCTTAGTTTGTATTAGTTGATCACGAAGGGAGCAGAATTCATAAAAGTTCTATTATAAGTGAATGGGAAGCTGTTACATGCATCTTGGAGATTATTTTCTGCACTTGGAATTGTTCAGTAGAAGTATTCACATTTTTTCCAGATGATTGAATGAGTATTTAGTGGAACTTGTCTATGACCTGCCGATCTATGGTGCAGTACTTGTTGTGAATGAGGTCATTTGGAGAAAAAGAAAAAGGAGAAGTGGTCACCCTTTCCTTTATAATTTTTTTTTTTTACCTCATTGTCTTAAGCTACTGACTGGGATTTAGGCTCTCACAAAACACTTCGAGGAGACATTCAAGCTATTTACTTTACTTAAATCCACGTAACTTTTTCCTGACCTTCATTAAGCACATAAGTGAAGATGATAGCATGATATTGGGGTTGCCAAGTATCAATCTAAGCACCATTCCAAATGATATCTGTAGTTCATGAGTTATAAACACCTATCTCTTAGTATATCTGTCATTCTAGTTGGAATGAGTCTGCATGTGAAACTAATTATTGGCTCTCTCAAATTCCCTCTTCAGGTCCCTTTTGTCAGAGGGTACTACTGACCATGGAGGAAAAGCAACTTCCTTATGACCTCAAATTGGTGGATTTGGGTAACAAACCAGAATGGTAATCTGTGGTTACTTCTTGGTTTAGTTATTTGTGCTTCTTAATTTCAAGCATTTGTCTTTGGATGCCTCTTTAGGTTTGTCCACTAGTAGTTCTCTCAGCTGGTTCAATTTTCCACAAATATACATCTTGTCTGTAGGTTTTTGAAAATCAATTCAGAAGGTAAAGTTCCAGTGGTGAAACTTGATGAGAACTGGGTTGCAGATTCAGATGTCATCACACAATCCCTGGAAGAAAAGTACCCTGATCCACCATTGAAGACCCCAGCTGAGAAGGCTTCAATGTATTATCACATTACTATTATTATGTTATTGGGCTTTTCTTTGCATAATAATCATCTTACTGATTATTTCTGATGATATATAAATACCACTGTTATATGATGCTGTATGTTGTTTCCATTCTGTTTTTAGCTGCTGGGTGGATCGATTGGTTCATCAAGTTGATTGGTGTTTTCTCATGACATGTTTTTTTTTACTGCATGTGGTTGTGCATTTGCTATCCATCCCAATTGCAACACCCAAAAAGACATGCTTGCCTGATAACAGTAAACAACCATCTGTTTGATATCATTAAAGAAATATGACAAGATTTTTATGTGTTGAAATTTCTAATTAAACCATCATTCAGAATCTTATAAGCTTTTCCACCTTTGATATTTTTAATTTGGTAGTACAATGGACCTGAGCATCTGGAGGCAAGAAACCTGTCTCAGCTTTTCCTTCTAAAATTCAATGGTTTTCAGCTGTCACTGTAATCCAAGGTCACTCAGAAAATTTACTGCTATTCTCTTTCTTCTTCATTTGATTTAGCCGTCACCACGATATTATTATGTTGTCTTTTTATTACTTTGATTCATTTCTGAGCTGCTGCATGTCTACTAGAATGCCAATGCCACCTGGCTTGAATTGTCCAAGGATGGCAACAGAAATCACTGTAGTATATGATATTTTTAGTAAAATGAAGGTGACGAAATAAATTAATATGATGTATTTCTTCCCTGTAGCGGGTCAAAGATTTTTTCAACATTTATTGGTTTTCTCAAGAGCAAAGATTCCTCTGATGGCACTGAGCAGGCACTCCTTAATGAACTCAGTTCTTTCAATGACCATATCAAAGAAAATGTAAGTCCTCCTTTGACTCTGTTGTAGGTATTCAAATTTTACCGGACAGATGTTATCAAATGCCTATGTGAGCTGGCAGCAATATTTGCTCTTACCTCTTAAAAACATTGCTTGCTGCCTGGTGTCGATATTTTCCTTTTATATATAATGAATTGATTGCAAAGAGAGGCCTCTGAATAAAATTGCTCCTGTTAGTTATTTCGTTAAATTGATTTTACATGTGCATTTGTATGAACGCTATGAAGTGTCTTAGGAGGAGTTGGGCATATGACAGGTGCCGATGGTGTGGTTTACATCCTTATTAATCAACAAACAATCCATTGAACAAGTACCAGATGCTTGTTCCCCCCCCCCCCCCCCCCCCCCCCAAAAAAAAAAAAAAAAAAGTACTGGATGCTTGGTTTGGGGAACTGGTATGAGCAGTATAATTCATATATGAGTTAAAGTGAATGTTGCACTTGAACCTCAGTAATAGTAAATTAATCAATGTTGAATTTGGCTGATGTAGGCAATAGGTAGAAAGCACGTAAGAAAGCTGGGGCAGCATAATCAGCGATAGATAAATTCCTCTTTAAGGGCATCTTGAGGTTTATTATTGGGTTTCAGAGTTCATGTGGCAAAAAAAATAAAAACGGGGATAAAGAAGGAAAATCAGATTGTTTCACAAAGATTTTAGGCTATTAACATATTTCTTAGATTGAGCCATATTTGCTTAGAGCAGGAGTGGAAGAATCAATTTCTATCCTTTTGACCTGTGACAAAACTACATTGACAAGGTTTCTGTGATATGCAAATCATTACACAGATTTTGATCTGTCAAAACCATGGTACAAGACTAATTAGAGATAGACCAGCTGTAGAAAAGTGCTGCATAAGTACAATCTTTGAAGTAACAGAGTATAATGGTAAAAAGGAACAGAAATGATGTTGCAGGAACTACTTGTAGCGGCAGTTTAGCTTCTGATGAATGCTGTGATAAACAATGGACATGGACAAGTTAAATTAGATGTTGAACAGCATGGTGATGCACACTACATGGCACATGATAGTCTTTCACAGCTTCTTGTTAATGAGCAGCAGGGCATTCACATTATATTGTTTCCTAATTCCTGCTAACTCTTCATTGTTAATTCAATTTCTTTCTATCCTTTAGGGCCCTTTTATCAATGGGAAGGAGATTTCTGCAGCAGACTTGTCCTTAGGGCCAAAGCTACACCACATGGAGATTGCTTTGGGTCATTATAAGAATTGGTCGGTGCCGGACACTCTACCTTTTGTGAAGTCTTACATGCAGGTAACTGAAATCGGTCTTACCCTGGAACAACTGATGCTTGACCGTAACAAATTGAATCAGCTCGAAAATCTAGTGCTCAATTTCCAATGATGTCTGCATATAATGATTCTTCTGATTTTGCTATTATTGTCTCTTTCACCTTTGCTTGGTGCCTGATCATTTTACCGAAAATCCTATATATGCTGCTTTAATTAGACAAGTTTTTTTTTTTGGTTGGAATTTATCTAGACAAGTTTTGATGGCAGCAATAATTCCTTGACATTCTTGAAGTTTTCCCAATCTTTCTTGCAATGATATTTTGTCACATTCAGACTCAGAAAATGCTTTGCTGATTGGGCCCTATTTTGGTAGAACTTATTAAGTGGTTGATCGGCTTATTATGTTTCCTTTTAGACTATCGCTTTATTCTAACAACACTCTGTTTCTTGCACCCAGAGTGTCTTTTCTAGAGATTCTTTTGTCAAAACACGAGCACTTAAGGAGGATGTCATAGCAGGATGGCGTCCGAAAGTCATGGGTTAAACATGTCTCCTGGCGCTTTATGCCATTGCTGGTGATTTCGGATGTGCACACCCTATACTCTAGTAGACTCTGCAAACTACAATGATCGGTGGATGGACTCACCGTGCTTTTGGCTGCAGAGTTAATTGGTAGAATCGGCAATTCTACTTTTTGCTGTCTTGTTAAGGCGATGGACTTGTAATTTATTAATGGCAGTTTTAGCTAGAGTTTACTTATGGTCCATCACAAGCATTGCATCATATGAGGCTTGAGATGGCACTATATCGGCTTGTTCCCAGTGTTACCATGTAAAGCAGGCTATTCTATTTGTAAATCCAACCTCTTCCCGTTTCCCATCATTCATGTTTTTGACCATATCGGTTTGTCGCCGTTTACACAAAATTCGTCTGCTTAGGAACGCACCTGCCAATGGAAATTGCCATCATCACTTGTTAAATTACCTATTCTCGTGAAGAAAAAAAAGAAGAAGTCCCCATTTCATACAAATACAGGATTTCTGTTTGGTTTGCCAGAGAGACATACTCTTCCTCTTTTACCAGAAGCATCCTCATCCGACATTTTTGTTGTGCAAAATCATACGGGTTTGAAAAGTCCTTGTAAAAGGGATTGTTTCATCGTCAGTGTAGCTAATTTTAAGTCTTTTTGCGGCGGAACTCTGTAGCTAATCGAATTCCACTTTTTACATGGTATAATACGCTTCAGCCAAACTCGGTGTTGCCACCAGAGAACGAAAAATAGTGTCAAAGTGAAGGCTTGGGGAATGATCTTCATATAGAGCAATTTGAATGGTAATGAGGATAACCATGCGAAACAAAGCTTCTATCTACATAGATATCCCAGTAGCTTCCATCGAAATAAATTGTCCAAGAATGAAGAAAAACCATGTCAACATCAAAGCAACATAAGATAGAGGAACATTGAATGAGGGATTCACGTGAACTGGATAGCAAGCATAGCCAGGCAGAGTTTTCCATAACTATTCTATGTTTTTGAAGATAACAATTGATCATAGCGATATAGAATCTTGATCTATCTATCAATCTTTTGTTTTTCAATACTCAATGTCTTAAGACAATTTGATATACTGTGTGACTTCCGTATTATGATTTTCAAAAGCTATAATTTTTGAGTTTTCACTTGATCCCGCTCGATCTGTCGTTGCACTAATTGGCCCTTCAGCCTTAGGCTACGTTTGGGAATGCTTTGAGGAAATGCACAGCCATTTCCCCAAGAATGTTTGAAAACTTTCGCCCTGTGCATTACTCTGCATGATATAGACCGTGTTGCCCATTACCATTTAACGTGGGAGCATGAAAGCGCAAACCCACCTCCAGCCTCATCGATTACCCAAGCCCATTTGTTAATTATGAATGCAAGGGGAAATTCAGGTACAGCACAATCTGTTTGGTCTTAAAGTTCGGCATTTCATAAACACTTTCAGCATCTTATCAAACGCTTCATGCTAAACACTTTTCTGTCAAATAGGATCAGTAGCCTCCTAATTCTCACCACGCATCACCATCGGCCAGCTTCACAAACAAAAGTTCCAACCATGATCGATTCCATTCAAGCCAGACAAGGGGGATTAGGGTTTGATTTAGGGTTTCTATTCGCTCATTTTGAACCATGAGAATCAAAGATGGGTCCCTCCCTAGATGTCCTTGGCTAAATTTACCAACCCCCTCCTTCCCTTTGTCCGGGGCCAACACACCCATCTCTCCTTTCCCGTTCCTATGTGAGCCAGTCCCAAAAATTAAGCCCAAACAATGAGTTTTGCAATCTGGCCTTCGTTCACTCATACCCATTTTTCTTGGGCAGGACCAGCATCCGGTCTCGACATCCAACTTCCTCCTCCTCCCGACTTGTTGAACTTTCGACCGTCAGATCTCCGACATCCCCTGTCACGGGAAACGACAAGTTCACGGCTGTCCCTCTGACAAAATTTCTGCAATGTCATCTCAACGTCTCCTGTAGATTCATGTGGCGAGTTATTTTGTTCTTATAGCAAGACTTCGATCCCACAGGGTCCGTCGTCTGTCATTGTCAAGGCATGGGAAGCGTCTCGCGGGAGAACTGCTTCTTCCGAATGGTCCATATGATGCGATGAAGAAAGTTTCATCCGAACTTTGCGTCTGTCTTTCTAATTTTCAAAGAACGAGGACAAGGAAATTGAGAATGATAGAATAATTAATTATTATAATTAATATCACAAAAATTCTTAATTAATATATCTATAACATATTTACTCTCCGTTAATTTTTATTAAATTGGATTAATATTACAAAAAACTAGAACTAAGACAATTGTGACAAATGAAATATAAAACTCAAAATAGGTACATCTCTCAATTGTCAACGATGAAATTTAAGAAAAACTGACGGAAGGTAAATTTATCTATTTATGATTTTTGGTTGTATTAACCTAAAATATTAACCACAGTTGTATCTAACAGCTTAAAATAATTGGCAATGATTTTGCAAATTTTTATGAAAAAAGAACTATTGTTCTTGTTATTTATCAATAGAGATTCTCATCTTGAAATCTTAACGTATTTATGCCTTTATTTATTGATATCTTATCGAATGTACAAAAGGATCCTTAACTAATCATAGGATGCGATGAAAAAGATTATGGGAGATATCAGCATTAATTAATTCTATTATGTTATTAACCCATCTTTGAATTGAATATGCAATTCTCAAAATTCTCTTATCTTAACATAGTATTTTTTTTTTGCCAAACAAGAGAAGGTATAAGGGAAAGGGATATGGAAGTAAAAAGGGATATGAAAGTAAAAAATGTGAAAAAAATCAGAAAAAAAAAAAAAAAGCGTCCATTGTCTAATGGATAGGATAGAGGTCTTCTAAACCTTTGGTATAGGTTCAAATCCTATTGGACGCAATTTTTTCCATCTATTTTTTGAGATTTCTATCTCAAAAAAGATATTGATATTTTGAATGATTTAAATAAAAAATGCTTATAGTATGTCATTTAGCTTGGCCTTTTTTATGTTTCTTATATTCTATTTTCTATTAATTTATATTCATTTTTTTCATATTTAAAATGAATTTTTCTAATAGAAAATAAAAATAGAGTGAATATCAAATTATTTAAAGAATATCAATATTCTTTAAATTAAAAATTATTATATTACTCAATTAATTAAGTAAAGATTATAATTAAGTAAAGATTAAATTAATACACAAAGATGAAGAGTGATCAATTTATTTATTTCTACTATCCTTGTTCCTGAAGTGGAAGCATTCCTTATGTTCTTGGATAGCTTCTTTCAAAAGGGCTTTTGCTTCCTTAGTAAATGTTTTAGTAGAAGATATAATTTCTTGGGATTGAGGTTTATTCGTTTTTACGTAAGTATGTAACTCAATGAGAAATTTTCTTACCTGTCCAATTTCTAATGAATCGACTATTTGGGTATGAATTGAATATTTTTTCATTGCATAAGACTCCATCCGATTCCACTTGATTTTTTTGAATTGTATTGAATATTGTATTCAATCGACAAAAAAAGGGGGTGTATAAACAGAACCTCTATTTATATCGAACTTCCTTTGATTCTTCGTATGCACCAACTAATTATGAAATTGCATTGATATCCTCGACTTGTGTCCTAGCTTGTCTGAGAGCTAGATTTGCTTCCTTTGTTTGTCTCTTACCTTAAGCTTTTCTTAAGTTAGCTCCCGCTAGTTCACGAGTTTCCTGAACTTCTGGTGGATCAATATCACTGTTCTTTTTAACGTCATTTACTAAAATAGTGATCTCATTATTGCCTATTCTAACTAAATCGCCCATTAGAGCCATTGTTAAGCATTGGTCGTTAAGGCGTATTTTCAAAATACTTATATCTATAATTGCGGCAATAGGCACATGATTTGGTAACTCGCCAATTTGTCCAGTATTAGTAGATATGACCTTTTCTCATATAAATTGATTAATTATGAAAATAAGAAGGATTCACATATTTATGTATCACAATTGCATTTAAATAATAAACACGAGATTTCTTATAATTACAACAAGATATATATAAAAAAAAAGGTAAATTAATTAATATGCCAGGAGGTATTATCCCTATTACTTTAGAAGATGATGATATTCTAAATCTAGATAAATTTACATATATAAAATATTTTGGTTGGAGAATTTTTGATTTTTTTTTGTTTTACGCCCTGTAACTCTTCCTCAGTTAGGCTTGGTCAAAATAGTAGAGCAAGTGAAAATATTAATTAGTAACATAGCAAAAATGCGTTCCTCATCATTAATATGTTTGCTCGTGGTAATTGTGGCCTCTTGGGAGAATTGATAGTTGCATCTTTGATGCACTTGCTAGTACTAGTACATCTAAGAATTCTTAATTGGATAGTTGGAAATAGCCCCACCCCAGGATTATGGAACAAAGGGTTATCTTGATGTCGATCGACGAAATGTCCTAATCATGTTCTCCATAAAATAGATAAATGGAAGTTGATCAAGTGCTAAGTTCTCAAAGGACCTCATTTGTGTTTTATCTGAAAGGAGGATCATCAATCACTTCACCATATCTCAATCATATTATTAGACTAGAATTGTTTACAAAATATCTTTTATTGAAAGTAGACCTTTGGCTTTTATATAAGGAGACCAAGGTTTTCCCCTAACCTTGGATAGAGAATATTGCAAAAGGGAATCAACTTTTCCAATTCAAACAATATTATAATATCCCAAACGGAGTTGGAATTTAATCGACAACAATGTATGTAAATTACAGACTTAAGATAACATAATGTAAACAAATTATACCGGACTTTAATCAACATCACGGGTTGAACATAAATATATTATGTCGGAATTTAATCTATGACGCAGCATTGAGATAAAGATACACGCTAGAATTTAATTAATGACTCGAATCCGAGGGCTACAACTAAGAAAATTTAAAGTAGAGTCAATAAAAGTTAATTGAAATATAACATTTGGTTTGATTCTGCGGGGTGGCTTTGTGATGGATGACTGACTATATTTATGATGATTTATGGGAACTTCCTTTTGGTGATTCTCAACGGCTGTAATTCCTTAATTAACTGCTGGTTACCTCCACGTTTCTATCCTTCCACAAAATTTCACATTTATATTCTCAACAGGTACCCTTGTAGTGCATAAACTATTCCATTATATGTGGTTTCTTGAAATAATCTGTGTATCACAATCTTGTTTTCAAGTGATAACTGTTCTCTAAAAAAATGTGCGCCTTTGGTCTCAATTACTTCATCAATTTTAAGCTTGAAAGCATCTTGCTAATATCCCTTCAATATTTATTCATTGTTAATGTTCATATTAGCGGCTACCAACTATTTGTCGCCGTATTTCAACAATCGGACACATGGCGTTGATTAATATCAATGTCAATCAACATGTGTTCATTCCTATTCTTGCCAATGAGCTGACACACTTATAGTGATACTTGTACTATACACGTGATTGTCAATATTCATGTACTTTTATGTGCTTATTCTCATTCATGTGTCGGGCATACTATTTTATTTATTTATTTATTGATATCCAGGATCCGGCTTGGCATAACTTTGCGGGTGTTCATGGTCTTCGAGGGCCCGATAGGCCTAATAACTACCACCGACTATACCTAAAGAGGAGCTGGCCTAGGAACCCACCATCAGGGCCTTCCATTTAAGATGCTAGCAACGAGAAGATTCGAACTCCTGACCCTATGGTGGGAAGAGGGAGAACTTACCAACTGCGCTGCTTGTTGGTGGGTAGGACAGACTATTTTTTGGTGTCAACACACATGCATGAATACAAACTATCAAACAACTAAATATGGGAGACCAATTGAGAATTACATTGAATTTAGAGTGATTCATTGATACTTCGTTCGATCCACGCGGGCCATCTTCATGGGAATTTTCTCCAAGAAAGTCCTCCTTCATGACTATCGATATTCAGGAAAGGAAAAAGATATCTAGGGTTAGGAGTTGGAGGAATCTTCACTTTGAAGAAAATTTAATTAAGCTTTTACTCAGTAACTTAAAAAATAATAAGTTTTTAATTATTTCAAATACCTCTGAAATTTTAACCCAAAAAAAAAAAATCCCTCTAAAATAAGATGACTTGGAGGGATTTGAAAATATTTGATGGTCTTCTAATTTATCTTTCTTCATTTCTCTTCAACTCATCCAAACGACAAAGAGCATCTACTCTTTCTCTTCCATCATTTTCTGTAAATTATACGATTCATCATTTCTTTTCTTTTTTCCCTTAACCCATTCAAACACATACATGCCCTGAGAGCCATCATGCAAGTATGTAATATACTACATACACATCATATATTTTCGAACTAAAAATAATCTGCAATATTCAAATATCCTCTACACGAAAGTTTTCCAACATCTGCGACCACCTCGAGATGTCACGGAAAGTTTGCACAAAGATCTAGTCTCTTGAAGCAAGTCAACGTTAACGGTCACTGAGTCGAAAGTTAATGTGTAACAAAAGTAAGTTTTATAGATCAAAAGTTAAGACGATGAGTGAGCTAATCAATACTCTCCATATTGACAAGAGCTGGGCATTATTTTAAATGTCATTTTTTTTTTTTTTTTTGTGACCGAGGATCCGCTTCATTGCTTCATAAGGCTTATGCCCGAGTATTCATGACTATACCTCGAGGGGATTAACACAAGAACCCACTGCCATGTGGGCCCCCACTTAAAGGATGAAACCGAGCTGGGATGAGTCGAACTCTCGACTTCCAACGTTAGAGGGAGGGAACGCCTTCAGCAACTCGGCCATGCGCCAGTGGGTTAAATGTCATATTTTTCATCCTTGCGCCAGAACAATGATTCAATCAATCATATTGCTTTATCCATCTTAAGTGCAAGAAAGCGATATGATTGATGGAATCATCATTCTAACCTCATCCATATATCTAATTGAAATTAAAAATGAATGGTATGGGAAAAAACACAAATCTTTATCCCCTTTTTTGTTTGCTTTCACCAACACATGGAGACTCAAGTCTCAACTCCGCTCTCTGTCCTCCATCTCAATTCAAGAACATGAAAAAAAAAAAAAAAAAAAAAATTTTTTTTTTTTTTTTTTTTCATATTGCTTTCTTGCACTTAAGATGGTGCAAGAAAGCGATATGATTGATGGAATCGTCATTCTAAACCTCATCCATATGTCTAATTGAAAATAAAAATGAATGAATCTTTATCCCCTTTTTTGCTGGCTTTCACCAACACATGGAGACTCAAGTCTCAACTCCGCTCTCTGTCCTCCATCTCAATTCAAGAACATGAAGAAAAAAAAAAACAAAGAGAAAAATCCGTCTTTGCTCTTCCTAAATGACGAGAAAAGTAAATAAAATTTGTTTTTTTGGACGTGGCATTTCTATCTGATCCACAGTTCCTGGTTCATCCGAAGTTCCACCATGAAAGATTTATCCAAACTCACGCCACCTCATCAGTGTACGAAACCAGCCCGTCCATACTGTCTCCTTGCCATCCCAACCCAATAGCGACTGCGACTCCCGTCCTTGTTGTCTCCTTCCCATACCGCGAACCACTCGGGCGTTCCCCGGGGGCCACATGTTGAACGTATGGCTCCAGATTCGTCTACCCTCTCACTCCACTCCCTTTACTTACACCTCTCTCTCTCTCTCTCTCTCTCTCTCCCCCCCCCTCTGTGCATACTCGAAGCTGGTGTCCTCGCACGGGTGAGTTGACGATCACCCCCAACTCCTTTTGCCCTGCTTTGCAAAATTGCGGCACCCTCTTGTGGCTACGCGACATGATCAAGGGATGTGATGCAAATGTGCCATCTTTATGCACTATATCGGCTGAACTTGGTTCAGTCCGAGAAACTGGTCTCTCTTTCAAAATCTTGACTAGGCTCCAAGAATTCGTCCCTTCTTCTTCTTCTTCTACTTCTTCTTCTTCTTGTTCCCATAAGGCTGATAAATTATGATGGGTACCGCTCGTTTTCAACGGTAGTTCAGTCTGTTTTGATGATTCTGTTCATGTTAAAGTGACGTGGTAAGAGTCCCATTATCCTTGATCCACACCCGTATTATGTGAACTTAGTTTACCCGCTAGTCCAGTCTACCCGGATCGAATTAATGCGCTTTTTGTTCATGCCGATACTTGGATCAAGCCTTCGGTATTTGTCTTAGCCTATATCCGTTTGACTGTTGCGTAAGTTTCTCCCCGATCTTGGACAGCGTATATATATATTTTGTTCTAACTTCGAGCTGAACAGGGTGTCAAGCAAATCCCGGCCTTTGATCAGTTGGCTGTTTGTGCAAATCCTCTTTTCTAATGGCACTCACTACCAGCAAGCTTTCTCGAAGTGCATCGTTGACTGATCGGAACACCATCGGCAGATCATGTGGGACAACACCCTCTTTCGAAAGTTCAATTCAGTTAAGTCCTCTCCACCCGAGTCAAATTGAGCATAGACATTCGCGGAGAGGACTTCTCTTGTCAACGAAACCGAAATCAACAAAGGATATCCTGCGTTTCCTGTGTGGAAAACCTCTTCCTACTCGTAGTGGCACTCGGGGATCGTCAGTCTTATGCTTTTCCACGGGAGGACCTGAAACTGAAGCAACAGAATGTGCTAGCCAGTCGGGGGATTCTTCAAATATAACTAGGTAACACAAGTCACCCGATTCTGTTCATATCGTCTGCCAAATTGCTTATCACTTTGTTGAGTTTTATTTCTCGCTGAGAGTAGCAAAAAGCATGGGGTTGCTGCATATGGAGAACTTTGAGAGCATTTTTTGCTGAAGATTGCTGTTGTTAGGGCTACACAATTTCTCGTTCCTCTTAGTCCGATTTCTTTTTCTGATAGTTGCCATGCTCAATTATTTGCACCCGGTATGAAATTTTCATCTCAATTTGCAAATTGCTGACATCCGATAATTCTGACGTGATACTGCCAATTAAAGCCTTGTCAACAGAGTCATAGCTTTACTGTTAGTGAGTAATGCTCTTTTTTGCGTGTGTAACTATTTAGGGCACAAATTGGAGAAGACAAAAATGACCCGCTAAGTGCACCATATGGAACTGCTCAATCAAGGCAGGGTTTGGCTGAAGCTTGCAGATTTGTTCAGAATGATGCAAAGTTTGTCAATGAAAGGGCTCGCAGTGACATTGTCTTGCTCTCCCGGTACTATTAACTATCTTCTATTAACTATCTTGTGTCTATGTATTGTCCTTTCAAGAAAGCATGAGAAAATAATTAGCAAATCCTCCTTACATTACTTAAGAACTGGGTGCCTTCCATAAGTAATGCTTTTCCATCCGCTTCTTGTTTACACTCCTTATCAGTGGCATAATGAGATTGGATGCTCGTGCACGTCAAGATGTTGCTATCCTTGGCTCAGAGTTTCTTAAGCTCGACGGTAAGTTATTACACCAATGACATTTTGATCTCATGTGGTTTGAGCATCTACAAGTATACTAAAACGAGAACTTGAGCTCCCCCAAAACCTGACTCAAAAGCGAACTTTGAGCTTTATGTTTCTTCGGGGTAGGTTGGTGGAGGAAGGTTAAGTCCTTTATCTGAATTATCAACAATACTGCCAACATCTACAGATTTTTGCTTGATAAAATAAAATGAAATTTGGTGGCCAGGGCATCAGGGCCGCCTCATGCTTCCTTGGTTGACCAGTGCTTTACTAATATATCCTATCCTCCCTAAGAAAAGATGTGAGTTAAAGCATAAGAAAACAGAAGGGTGAGATTTATTCCTAGTTTCACATTTACATTATGAAGTCGACTAACAACCAAAAGGGGGTAAATTGATTATTGTAGGATCTTTAGAACTTTTTCACGCAGAACAGCATGTAAGGGATGAAGCAGTGTTTATCGATGAAGTATCTTATGCAGAGCGAATATTTTCTATCAACAGATATGTGAAGAGTATAAAGGATGTAAAAGACTTTGCAAAGTAATTTATAGTGGTTTTGGCTTTCCACTTGGCTTACTTTACTCTCTCAGCTCTAGTAGCCCAATAACAAGTATTAAAATCTACTCTACAAATACAAAATAATTAGCACCGAGGCACTCTACAAGTATCTTATGCAGAGCAAATATCTTCTATCAGAAAAACCTTGTGAAACCCTCGAAGCCTTTGACAGTGATTGTAGCTGAAGTTCCCTCAACACCGAGGTGCCATAACTCACTCTGCAAGTGCACAACCTTCACCTCAACACTGAAAGCACTCCTTTACAATAATCACACTAATGCTCTCTCAGAAAATGCACTCAGACTGCACGAGGTTTTTCTCAAAGAATAAGCAAAGGGAGATAAGAACAAGTGTCAAAGCTTTTTGATCCCCTGGACCACCTTCAACTTTCCCTTATATATATATATATATATAGTCCTCCAAGCTTTCTCAACACTTTGGAGACTTCAAATAGTCAAAGTAGCTGTTGCATAGATTGTCCATATCTCAGAAAGTCTTGCTGCAGCCAATTAATGGACTTCACTCAAAATTGACAAAAACTGTCACTGCTTCCTGTCCAGCACTTCCTTTGTATTGCCAAAAATGGCAAGCCCTCTTTTGACCTTCTAGAATGTTCTTTCTATTTATTCCACGGTCTGAAATTGGCTCCAAAGCACCGATTTGAATTTGGATTTGAGTTCAAATTGATTTAGAGCTGGGTCATCATTTTAATGTACATGGATTATCATCCACTTTGTCTGAAGTGTGAACTTACCCTACAATGTGGTCCATCTAGACTTTGTGATTTCACCCAATCCTAAAATGTTTACCTTTTTTATTTAGGTCATTCCAAGCATGTTGATGTACTTGAGGTTGTCCAAGTTCTCCTCCTTCTAATTGATCCTTCCAAGCACCTTGACGATTACACATCCATCCCTCACTTGTTCATATAAATCTAAAGGTCTTTCCAAATCTTAACACTTTCCACCCGATATCTTGTTCTGCATTTGGAGAGTAAGGACTCTCCACCAGCACAGACTCCTGATGTTAGCATCATCTGCATATGAGTTTATGTATGTAGAGTTCGTTTGCATACTCAAATACACATGTTTGTTCACACACAATGTTCTGTCATCTACAAAATACATAGGAGTTTTCCCAACACATTAAAACTTCTGATGTCAAGATCTTTCTGCCTTATTAGTTGTCGAATGTACAGTTAAAGTGGTCAAAGCTAGTGGTCCAGTTTTTATTAACCAACTCCCATTGCATGATGGTGGCCACTTATTCTTTCACGTGAGTGTTTTTATCAAAATATTTTGGTCGTAACTAAAGAAGAAAAAATCATGATGCTTATCTTCACCTTCTGCTGGCAGCTCGGGCAAGAGAGGATACTGAGAAAATTGACCGTAATGTGAAGAAGAAAGCTGAATGGCTTAGTCATATTGCAACTGTATGTGCAACTTATTATGCCTATGTCTTCAACAATAGAGATACGATGTTTAGTAGCTTCTGCCTCTACGTAATTTGATCACATTCTTCTTCACTTATATTTTCTTTCTGGCTTAGATATTGAAAAACAAAGCGCAGTCTAAACTAAAAACTGCTGCAGACCGGCACTGGAGTGATGGAGCTTTGGAGGTTTGTGCACTTAATATTTTTCATTCTGCTTCTTTTCTTTTAATCGTTGATATTTATTTGAAGAAAAATGCCAGTGTTTTACCCTGGACATTCTTCCATGTTTTATATTAGATCGCAATGCGAGTGTATGCCAAACATCCCTTGAAGCATTATTGAAGGTTTGCCATGCATGGGATGAGCTATGGTGAAGAAGTGTTTTGGCTAGTTTGACTCCCATGGATCAGTGGGCTGTCAGTGTATGTAAATTCTGGGGAGTAGCTTTTTGTTATCAGACTCTCTAGGAGGATCTCCTTAGGTCATGCCTGCTTGATCTGCAAAACTAGTATAACCAATCATTGTAGAATTGATGTTATGTGCCTGCTAAGTCTATGAATAGCTCGCACTGAGCCCTCGTCAATATGGGTGACAATTATCTTTTGGTTCCATGTGGTTAGTCGGCCATATTGATACAGTCGCTCGTGCATCAAAGCACCTTGTCAACTTTGATGCACCAGGTTATGTCAATGATTTCTTTGGTGTATCTGTTGCTTCCTTTATGCCTTGGGATCAGGTCATCAATGTAAATTACTGATGCCCTGACCAGATCTTTTTAAGTCTTATTTCTCTTATGACATCCACATTTGTGCACGCTCAGTTGTATGAACATAATTTTCTTTATCATACAAAACTGGGTTTTGAAGGGTGGCCTTGGTGCAACGATAAAGTTTGTCGCCATGTGACGAAGAGATGGGTTTGAGTCTTGGAAACAGCTTCTTGCAAAAATTACAAGTTAAGGCTACTTACCTTAGACCCAAAGTGGTCCGACCCTTCCCCTGACCCGGAGCATCACTGGAGCTTTATGAACTTGGCTCTTCCCCCACTGTTCCGCCCCCGAAGAAAAAAAAGAAAAAAAGACAAACAAACAAATAAAACAAAAGTGCTTCTACACTGGAAAGAATTCATGATCTGCTCTGTCTAATTGAAATAACATAAATAAGATTTCTTTTGATCGGCATCATTGTTGCCTATGAAGAACTTTTTACTCTTTGGTGCGATTCATCTGTAATTTTTTCGGAACTTCCTTTCAGTTGGTCTCTCTGTCAATGGCTGGGACTAGTATCTGCCTGGCGTTCCTTTCTTTGTTAGTCTGATCTTTAGGATGTGTAGGAGAAAGACATATGTGACCCATGCATGCCTATATGTAAAGCAATGTGGTAGATATCCCCGTAGATGAAGTTGAGGGTAGCGCAGGATATTATTGTGCCAATATTGTTGTTTTCCACTGCTGTCTTTGCTTCTCAAAGGGTTTGAACAATGGTTCAGGGTGCAAATATAGTATCAATGTGGATATTCTACCTAGGGTTCATTCCAAAAGTTTGTTTTCTCAGTTATGGTGGAACAACAGTCAAAAGTGGAGTAGTTATTTGTCTGCTTGTCTGTCTGTCTCTTTCGCTTGCTCTATGCATGTGGATGTGCCCATGCACGCAAGTTTGTATGTTCTTACTCAGTCTTGAATACTTGACATTTTATTCTGTATGCGAAGATTGACTCTCAACTCCAAGATCTGTTTAACGGAGATGACACTTCCTTTTCTCATCACAAGTTGTTACTCTCAGGCTGATCTGCGTCTTGCTGACTTTCGTGCAAAACAGCGTGCCCTGGAGGATTCCCTAATGGCTTTGGAGGTGCGTTAATCAAGTCTGTGACATAGATGTGCTATGATTCACTTTGTAATAAGTGCTCATATGATTTTAATATGCTGATCAATGAGAACAAGATAATGGTCATTTTCATTTCACACTTATCATCCCAAAGGGCATATGCCTTTCAGCTCTTTTTTAAGCTTTAGTTAAATTTTTTTTTAATTAATGGATTTTGCAGTTTATCAAAAACATCCATGACAGGATGGTGAGCAAGTTGTACAAATTGTAAGTTCGACTGCTAATAGCTTATTGTTCAATGTGCAACCTCCCCTAGAAAAAATTAGAACAGAAGAATAAAAATTTACAAGCTCTCATCCTTAACATTTCATGTTTCTCTGTAGTCCGCTGCCTTCAGAAAATGATTCTATATCATCTCACGATGTGATGGGGCGCATAATGCTAGAAAAGAATGGGAAAACACTGGATTCCTTCCCAGGGGAAGTGTCTGCTGACCGCATCAGTGCTATCCAGGTCCTTTTCTTGAAAACGGTCTTCTCTCGATTTTCTTCTCCTATTAGCGTCATTGAAGGATTTGAACTTACACCATTAGTTTGATGTAAGCAGGAAGCTTATTGGAGTATGGCATCAGCGCTATCTGAAGCTGATGGAATAGACTACACTGATCCTGAAGAGGTCCGAATATCATCTAACTCCAAATGAATGTAATCTTTTCTTAAACATGCTCTCAATGCAATTGCTTCACTGGTGGTTTTCTAACTTCTGGTATCTTGGGGAAAGCAGCTCGAGTTACTAGTTACAACCCTCATAGATCTTGATGCTATGGACGGTAAAAGTAGTGTGTCGTTGCTGGCAGAATGCTCCAGTTCTCCTGATGTCAGTACTAGGTGAGCTATCTTGCTCATGTTAAACTTTCCAATTTGGTTGTGATATTACAAGGATGCACTGCGAGATCTGAAGGGTAATAGCCCTTTAGTTTGTTATAGATTTTAAGGATCAGAATAATGTACATCTGAGTTTCTTTATCATCTTATGCAATTATATGTCCTTGAGGCATGCGATTTTATCTTATCTTGTCTCAGCAATAATGATCTGAACCATCTTTAACATGAGTTTCACTTGCACCTGTGGGAAGACCTTGATCAAGATTTTAGATTTTGTCTATTAAGACCAAAATTGCATCCTATATGCCTTCTGTACCTCTTCAACACACAGGAACTGTCTGAATATCTCTATCTGAAGCCTACTAGTTTGAAGATATCACTGGCCATAAATTGGTTTAGTTTGGGATTCTGGTAATGCAGATATAGATCTCTGTATATAGACATCAGGAATCTAATCGAGGAATCTGCTAATATACTTAACTTTCCCCCTCTTTGGTGGTCTAGACGTGCCCTGGCCAATGCATTAGCAACAGCACCATCCATTTGGACACTTGGAAATGCGGGAATGGGAGCATTGCAGGTAACTATTTTTTATATATGACCAAGCTCGTCATTTTTTGAAGTAAGATAAGTTCCCTTATTGGATATGTTAAATATTCTACATTAACAGTAGGAGACCTGATATTTGATTTTCATTGCAGAGATTGGCACAAGATAGCAATCCGTCAATTGCCGCAGCTGCTTCCAAAGCCATGTACGAATTAAAGAAACAGTGGGAAATAGAGGAAGGAGATAACTGGAGGTTTACGATGGACAAGGGCGAGAAGGTCGATGATGCAGATACTTAGAGGTTTCTGGATACTCATCTTGTACATATATATGGAAGAAAAAGGCCCACGTAATTTTAGGATGAAAGCGTTTATTGGACATGCTGAATGCGAAAGTGCACTTCACCGAAGAAGAAAAGAAAAGGGAGCCTGTTAGTTGTCTGCTTGTTGTGCTTTTTCCTGCTCTTCAATTATCAAGCATGTGAAGAAAGCTAGGCGTTCGACCAAAAAAAAAGAAGAAAGCTAGGCGAGGTCATGATAGAAGCAGTCACATAAATGGTATGAAGATGTCTTGATGTCATAAAGGTTAAGAAACACTATTAAATCAGCCAGCTTCTTTCTCTGTAGAAGATTAGTTTTCATCTTTTTGGCCATATGTGGAAGATATTGATGGAATCATGATTCTTCCATTGTTTCAAGGAGAAGCAAATGAGACCGATAATCGGCCTTTTAGAATGTGCCTTGCAACCTCATGTGGTACCTGCATGTAGAACCAAGAAGCATGTTTCAGGTTTATGAAATGAATATGATATTTACATAGCATCTCTATGAGCGCCTGTCACTAATTATCCTTAACTTTTCTGGTTTCAATATGCATACCAGACTGTGAATTTCATCTATTGTCAAAGCCAATAAAACAATTCACTGGCTATTTCTGCTGTTGGAGTTTGAGATAAAAGCCGGCTTTACTTGGCGGTAAAGAAATCTGGGATGTTGTTGGTGGTTGAGGTTGAAGGTTGAAAGGCAAATGGTTGATGCGTGTAAATTCCCTTAATTGAATGTGGATAAGAGCATTGAAAGGAAGACCTTAGTGCTTCAATCAATACTTGGTTTGGGGCCTCTAATGGTTGGTTTGTCATGTGATCCTCTGCTTTTCCCTGGGATCCACTCCACATGATGAGATGCCATCTTCACATAGCACAGTTGCGACTCAGCATAATTGCGAAAGACGTACGAGGGCGTCCAGAATCTATTTCGGGATCTCAGAGACTCCATAATATAAGGAACGTGGGTCACATTTTTGCTTCAGATAGCTGATTTCTTACACAAGCCCCAGGAAAAGGAGGCTCTGTTTAATTCCTAATATTTAGTTGGTTCATACCAAACTCCATTTAATGTTGGACTTTAAATCCAGGAGAAGCTTTTCTAAAAGCAGGGCAAAAGCAAAAGCTTGAGACAGAGGCCTTGGCCCCATCACTTTAGTTTTTTTCTTTTCTCTCATTTTCTGGAGGAAAGCTCTAGGGTTAGAATCAAGGTTCCTCGTTTAGGTCCATTATCTTTAGCTTTTCCTTTTTCAAAGACTTTCCTGTTTCTTAACTTTACCATGATGCGCGCCACTATTTGACACCCCATGTTTCATCATTCTTGCCCTTCACTCTTATTTATTAAATCCTTGCAAGCTGTAATGATGGTGCAGCCATGAGTAGAGCCCCGTGGATTGGAAATGAGACCCTGAACAGGACTTATGATGCAACCCAAGGCGAAATGGGACCTTTCCGAGCGAATTCGCCGGTTGTTTTCATGTACTGTCCAACCTTTTGTTAGCAGCTTCTGCTGGTTCTTCTTTTCCGGAAGACCTAGGGATGACAGTCAAGACCTATTCCGCCAATATGACCAAGAAAGAAGAAATCTTGTGTGCTTTAGGGAAAGGGTGTGGGTCGGTGACTGCTACGAGGGACGAAAGTTTTGCATATACGGGGAATTTGTTGCTGTGGGATGATTATATTCACGATGTACGAGTGAGACGACAAAGCTGTTGTAGTATAGAGCGTTTGCCATGCCATGGCGGGGCAGGTGGGCCTATGGTTTCTGTTCACCTTTACGACCCCGCGTGAACCAGCGCTAATCAAGCTCCGGGGAGCCTGATTCCGGGTGGCGTGTGTTTCCACCTATTAAACTTATTCCTTGTTCATTCTTTGGATATTTTAGACAGAAATTCTCTTTTGAAATCTCCCAATGGAATAAACTACTTTATTTTCCATGGTCATGGATATCCCATACTAATGCCTGGAGACGTTAGAAATAGCATATATAGAATAAAACTGTCACATTCACCTGAAAAACTCTTCACACTCTGTAACTAGGTAGCAACACCAAGCCTCTTCTCTCTCTCTTTCTCTCTCTCTCTCTCTCTCTCTCTTTCTGTTATATGTGGTGGATTTAGACAAGACAACGAAAGCAACAGGCATGGCTGCCAACAAGTTTGCAACCATGTTGCATAGGAACACAAACAGAATCATAGCCATCCTGGTGTATGCTGCCCTCGAATGGGTTCTCATCTCAATGCTTCTGCTGAACTCTTTGTTCGGCTATCTCATCTCAAAGTTTGCGGGCTTCTTCGGCCTTAAGCCCCCGTGCCCATGGTGCTGCAGAATCGACCGAGTATTGGAGCGTGGCAAGAGAGCAGATTACTCTTTTGTCGATGAGGTGTGCGAGACCCATGCTGCTGAGATTTCCAAGTTGAGTTACTGTTCGAATCATCATAAGTTGGCCGAATCACAAGGTATGTGCAACGACTGCTTTGCATCTAGGCCAGTTACGGACACATCAAACGGAATGACGAGGACGCCATTTGTCTCTATGATGAGGGAGGATACATGCCAGAATGGAGATGACATTTTAAGGTGCTCATGCTGCAAAGAGAACTTAACCGGAAAATGGCACTCTTCTTGTTTGGTATGGAAGCCTTCTTGGAGTGCTTCGGATGTTATCCAGAAAGAAGGCCTCTCAATCGAAGAAATTGTTGATGAGAATGCAGGATCCAAATGTGAACAGCTGAAGAAACCTAATGGACTGCAAAATCAGAGGGAAAGCTTGCGTGAGATAGAAGATCATAATGACGAAGCCGAAGGCATATCGGAGGAGCATCAGGTACTTTCTGATGTTGATAGTTTTAGTTTTCGAGAAGCATCCGAGGAAGATTATTCAAAGCCCTTGTCGAGCATACTGTGGAATGAAAAGGAAGACACTAATGAGGACATTAAGGAAGCTACTTCGGAGGTAATACAGAAGTATTCCTATGGCGTGAGCAATGGGAGTCCCACTTCCGAAGGAAAGAGCACAATATCTTGTCATAAAGAAGATGATTTACTCAATGCCATTGATCTGCAACACAAGGACTCTGATGCATGCGATTGGCAACGGGTGATACCTGTGGATCTGATAGATTATTCCACCAATGAAAACACGAAGTTTCACGTCTTGGTAGAGGAACATCTGCGCAAGTGTGACCATCATCGAGATGCAGCTTTCACTTCGAATTTGGTTTTTGAGACCGAAATTGGTCTCTTAGGAGAGTCATTCATTGTGGATGATGACATAAAGAAGGCGGCCTATGCTGAGATGAAGAAATTGGGAATTTACATGGTTGATGAGGAGAGTGCTTCAATTCTCCCATCTGAAGAGGGGAAATTAGAACACGAAGATGCTTCAGTTGCTCGAGCAGCTCAAACATTGGAAGCTGATGATGACAAGATTGAAGCATGTGCAATGGAAGAATTAAACAAATCAATAGGTACGCATTTACTGGTATAGTAGGCTTTTGTAGCATCTTACTTCATGTAGTGTCACGCTTATTCCAAACTTATCCTATACTGGCCAAAGAACAATAAATCCTTTTCTTCCATAAAAATAATTTATTTTGGACAGGTGCAATATCGAAGGATGAAATGGGTTGCATTGAAATAGCAACAGATCTCACTGCCAGGAGCACGAAAGTTCCCACTTCTGATCAGTCACACCCTCAGGAATTACTTACTTCATTACAAATCTCAAAAGAAAATTTCTCTCTTGTGAATGGCCGGAATGCTGAAGTCACTGACACCTCAAATGAGTTAGTACCTCAGGACGGACATGGTAAGCTTCACATTTCTCTCTAACGCAAGAACTCAGTGCTTTATTGACAAATGTGTAGAGTTGATCTGTAAGCAGATTGTAATGTAGGTACGCTCCTCCAGGCCCAGCAGATGCAGGACAGAGTTATGTGCAAGAGACCATGTTGAGTGACGAGAGTCGAGCAAATCCAATCAATTGCCAGCCAATGGAGCTTGAAGCCGAGGAAGAAAAGTTTCCTGAAACACCAACCTCAGTGGAAAATCTACATTATTTACATAAGAAGTTGCTTCTGTCTGAGAAAAAGAATCTTCCATAGAGGAGTCGTTGGATGGAAGTGTCCTCAGTGAGATGGAAGTTGGTGATGGGGCAATATCTGTCGAAAGGCTCAAGGCAGCTCTAAAAGCAGAGCGAAAAGCTTTGAGTGCATTATACGCTGAACTTGAAGAGGAGAGGAGTGCCTCTGCAGTGGCCACCAACCAGACCATGGCTATGATCACGAGGCTTCAAGAGGAGAAGGCGGCAATGCAAATGGAAGCACTGCAATACCAGAGGATGATGGAAGAACAGGCCGAGTATGACCAGGAAGCTTTGCAGCTTCTAAACGAGCTCATGATCAAGAGGGAAAGAGAGAAGGAAGAACTTGAGAAAGAGTTGGCCATATACCGTCAGAAAGTTTCAGATTATGAGGCCATGGAGAGGATGAGAGCAATGAGAAACATCCGTCCTGAAAATTGTAGCAGTAAGAGCTCGTCTGACTTTGGCAATAATGCAGAAGACGGCGACAATCTATACATTGATCTAAACCGTGAGCTGAGAGACAATGATGCTGGCAACCTTTGTGGCCACCAAGAAATTAATTCCCCTGACAATACTCCGACCGATGAAGTTTTAAACTTGGAGGAGATGGCGCTAGATTGCGTGAAGCACGTGACTTCTCTTGATGACTCCTTGGCAGAATTCGAGGAAGAGAGACTATCCATTCTTGATCAACTGAAGGAATTGGAGGAGAAGCTACTCATAATGAGTAGCAAGGAAGAGTTCATGAATGACAAAAACTTGAGCGAGCCATTGTCAAACTTTGATGAGAACGACTGTGATGAGCGTCACAATTTTACTTGTCAAGAACAAAATGGGGTTTCGGACGCACTTCCGAAAGAGCCGAATGAAAACTACCATCCTGAAAAGGGGACAATGTGCTTGATGGCGAAAAGACTGCTTCCTCTTTTGGATGCCACAGAAACTGAATATGAAGATGCTATGATTGATCAGGATCCAGGTGAAAACATCTCCAAGTTTGAGGAGGATGGGAAGAAATTAGCCATAGTTGAGGAGGTCGACCACGTCTACGAGAGGCTACAAGCCCTTGAAGCAGATAGAGAATTTTTAAAGCATTGTATGGGCTCCATCCAGAAGGGCGACAAGGGGATGAATCTTCTCCAAGAAATACTGCAACACCTCCGCAACTTGAAGAGCGTCGAGCTCCATTCAGGGAATATGGATGAGGGCAACTAAGGTGATGATTTGCTAAATCAATCTCCTAAACACGTGTGCTTGTTCTTACGTATCTTTGTGCTCATCCGTTACGCTTTGCTGAACTGCCAAGCAGGAAATTTTGTCGCTTGAGTCTGTTCATATGCTTCATCCTCTGGTAATGGCATGTTATTTGATAGATCTTGGGTCGAATTGAGTCGTTCAAGAAAACAAGGTTTCTCCAAATATTAGAGTAAAACTACTTGGCTGTGTTCTTCTACATTGTAACATTAGGAAAAAGTTTGTCCAAATATATCTTTCTGCAGAGTACAACAATCTAAGCCAATATGTACGACAGATCATTCTTTGAGCAATTCAGTGCTGCATCATAAGGTATGACCCGATTTTGTCTCTTTTTTCTCAGTGTTGACTGCAAAATGAGATGTAAAGCTAGAGATTGCAGCATGCAGTTGCAGCTTCTGATTGCACCTTTCCCAATTAATAAGATTTGCGTCTACCGAAGGTCGAATCATCTAAGTCTGATAACATGGACATTTTTTTAGCAGAATCAACAAGTTAGGGACAAAAGAACATCGTCGTGAGGGGCAAGCAAGTCAAAGGGCCTTGACAACAGTATTTGATCCTTGAAATTACAATGCACTTTTCCTCGCGTACGTGCAAACCTGCTAAATCAATCCTATCCAATTTCTTAAGTCAAATGTGAAAAAAACAACAAAATTAGATACCAGTTAAAGAGTCCTCTCATTACCTAATCATTTCTGGTGACATCATTAAGCAACATCCATTGTGATGGTTCCCAAGCCCTTCCCCACCGGTGCAGGAAGCAAGCGGTATAAACTAAGCGCATCAAATAAGGGTTGCAGCTATTGGGTATGGCAGATTTCCTTCCCTACAAAAACTTCCTCTCATCACTGGTGAGCAACTGCAGATGATAAGGCGAACTCCTAGTCAGATCGGGGAAAAAAAAAAAAAAAACTCCTAGTCAGATAGATTCCTGGTGCATACTTATTCAAACTCGGAGATGGTTGATTCCAGTATGCGCTCTTCCATTCGATAGCTAACAAAGTAAAAGTCCTATTACGACAAGCATTAGGTTAGATAACAAAAGGATATTCAAGAAATCTTGAATCTCTTGCACCAGCTCCTTCAAATTACTGTCTCTAGGATAGTGGCCAATTATCACTCCGAACGTGAAACACTAATTAAAGTTTTGTCACAAGTCACCTAATTGTGGGGAAACCTGATCAATTCCATACTGCATAGAATTCTCAGTTTCTTGTTGTAAGTATGGAAAACTTAGCTAAGTTCAAATGTGATATTAGTCATGGAAGCATCTGCTTCATTTTTCTTATTTGAAATAGAAAAAAAAAAACAACCTTGACGATATGTTATTGCTTAGATTGTCGCTTTCAATAACCAAGTTACTGGGAAACTGCATGCCCAATCAGAAATTTGATCGCAGAGGGCGAAGATGAAGTGTCTCGAAATGACAATGGCGACACGCCTGTTTGCAAAAAGCTTTGCTGCCCATTGATGTTCTCGGCTGCTTCTGCGAACGTATTTGATGAGCACTGTACAGCAGATAGATGAGATCGACCGGTCTGTACATGCACATTTCTGGTGGGCTCCCATCAGGGGCAGTTAATTTTTTGAACTATCTTGCGACCCTTTTTAATCCATCTCTAAGGCAATCGAAGGAAAATTGTAATATTGATTTCACTGTTCTTTTCTCTGAGAGAACAATAGAAATTGGCGAAAAGGATTACATTTAAATTTTTTGCACAGAGGTTTACAATAAAATTAGTAAAATTGGAAAGTTTATAACTATATTTGTATCCAAACAATAGGTTTAGGATTAGTGAGTAATTTTTCTTGATACTAATGATTTGGTCAAGGTGAGTTACTTGTGAACAATGATCATCAAATGTGCATGCAATTATAAGCTGTGTGAATTTCTTGTTGACTGAATCTTTAGACATTCTTCATCCCATACGTAACATTCATCAGCTGACATGAGCCTTGCAGAGCGAAGCATGACAGAGCCAACAAAAAGACAGCCGACTCGACTAGGCTGACCAGAAGAAAAGGCCAAAGCAGAACGGAACAGAAAGAAAACAAGGCCGGCAAGGCCTGACCAAACTGAACTGAGCTGCGACCGGCTATATCGACCACGAAAGCCAAGCCTGCAGGGGTGATTTGAATCGGTCTCCGGTGAAAGAGCCCGGACATGATGCAATTCGCTCCGTAGTCATGATGTTACATGGTTTACCGTGACGAGACCTATCAAATGGTAATCTAAATCAAAAATAATCCGATCCAAATTAACTCGTTTAATTTGTTTTATCCCATTATGCAATACAAATTTAGTGGACTCATACTCGATTCGACTTGTATTGCATATTTAATTTATTTTCAAAATGAGGTAAGAACATGGAGAGAGTAAGATCCAATGAGAGTAAGAGAAAATGAAAAGAAAATCAATAAAGAGGTTTGAGTGGAAGTTATAAACACATTTAATACTTTTATTATTTTGGACTTACCATTTTAAATTCATTTATGGTTAATTTCTTGAATATAACTTGGACTTATCATTTTAAATTCATTTATGATTAATTTCTTGAATATAACTAACTCATATAACAATTTAATCAATTAAATATAGATTAAGAAATTGGTTTATGATACACTTTGATAGGTCTAATCATGAGCTACCCCATCAAGATGCCCATCGACATGCTCTCAAAGGTTTATCGGTTTTCATTCTCATCCCCTTGAATACGAAATGGTTAATTATTCGAATGGCTAAAATTCGACTTCATGCTAGACCTCCGATATCCAATGATTCAAATGAATCCTCTGATTAGCACGCGGACTACTACAATTAGCTTAGAGCAATTGTCACCCCACGCCGGTGCGTCAAATCTAACGCATGCGATCCGTCCAAATCTGCATGATCTGAAAGAGCAGATGCACTGAATTTATATGAGCAAACGAGAGCCACTAGAATTAGCTTCGAGCAATTGTCATCTCACATCGATGTGTTAGATTCGGTGCATATGATTCATTTGGATCCACATGATTCGAGGGAACAAATGCACTGAATCTATACGTTACACGGTGCGTTCGGGAACACTTATGGCCCGGCCAATAGGTTCCCCACCGGTTTCATCCTATAATTTATCCGCTCATCAAGATAATTAAATAATTAAAAAATCTAAAAAAAAATCCAAAACTCTTGTTGGTGGGAAAGGGGACCATGTGACACCGAGTGATAAGTGATGCCCTCCAAAAATCCTCTTCTACAAATTAATTTATGCACAGAGGATAACCTTTGTATTTTTTTATGTTATAAAAACATCACCTTTCTTTTCTGCCAGAACCTATGCATTATTTAAATGCACAGAGAGACCAAACCCATCTGCAATGCCTCTCGCCGCCACGTCATCGATCTGCGCGACCCCTGCGCAGCGGAACACAGGCCCTTGGATCAAAGTCGCCATCGCCATCCTGGCCGTCCAACATATATCCCCACAAAAAAAAAAAATTTTAAAAAAAAGAAGAAAACCCAAAACTTGTAATTCAATGCCCTCAAAAGAAATCCACTTCCCCTTAAGCACCTTTTCTTCCTCTCTCTTATTATTTTTTTTTGTCCTTTTTTTCCGGCCTTTCCTTTTCTTTTGCTTTTTCTCGAGTCTAAATCTTACCACTGTTCTTGAGGAACAACCTCTGTGGGGGTGTTGGGTGTAGCTGCTCGGTGGGGACTGGCTAAGGATTTTCGTAGCTCCGCAGTCTCTCTCTCTCTCTTCTCTGTACCAGAGAGAGTGTGTTGTGTGTGTGTCCATCTCACTCTCACTCTCTGCATCTTTAATGGCTGCTACAGAGTTTAATAAGCCTCCACCACTCCCTCCTTATCCTGAGGTAACGTCAACCCTCCTTCTCCCTTTCCCTCTCCCTCTCCCCCTGTCTCTCTCCCTCTCTCTCTCGCTAGCCTTTTCATCGGGATTTGCAGAAAGACAGCAGATTTTCCTGCAAAACCATGTCTTTCGGGGTTTGTGTGGTGAAATTAAAGATGGGTTCTTGTAGTATGGTTTCGTTGCTGTCGTTCAGGTGTTCTGGGGTTTTGGGTATTTTTCTTGTGATGGGTCCTGGTGGGACATGCTTGAGCTGAAGATTTTCTTGATTTTTAGATTTGGGCACCTCGTTCCATATGTCATTTTTGCTTGGCGTGATATCTGTTTCACGATCGTTTGCTTCGATTTAGCTGTTCAAATTCTCGATATACTGACAAGTGAAATGTTTTTCTGGTTTGGGTGAATGTCACAATCTGGATCCGATTAGGGGCGTGCTCACTGAATTGATCTAACGTTCGTCCACATTTCAGGAAAGAAAAATGGAAATCTAGTGGAATTCACACTGAGTTGATCCGACCCTAAACCTTTCCCCCCTCCAAGATTGAGGTCCAGCTGATTGATTTTCATTTTCCACCCTGATTCTTTCCTTTCTTGGCAAATGGAAAAATGCAGTAGCTTGTTAATGGTTGAGATCCTAGAGAAATATTTTTTTTCCTGTCTGTCCGATTCCTTGTCATAGAGATGAAGACCAATATTTTCACTTTCAGTTTGCTTTCTCTGTCTATTGACCGCCTTTGATTCTTCTTTCTTTTTGCCTTTTGCCTTTTCTATTTTGTGGTGTGCCATGACAGATGATTGTAGCAGCACTGGAAGCATTGAAGGAGCCCGGCGGTTCCAACAAGACATCAATCTCGAAACACATAGAATCCAAGTATGGAGACTTACCGGCAGGCCACTCCCAACTCCTGTCGCACCACCTCAACCGGATGAAAGAGAGTGGGGAGCTTGTCTTCTGGAAGAACAACTACTCAATACCTGACCCCAATGCACCGCCCCGCCGTGGCCGTGGCCGGCCACCAAAGCCCAAGGACTCCTTGCCTGCCGCTGTGGCCACCCCCCTGGCCCCGCCAAGGCCTCGGGGCCGCCCTCCAAAGGACCCAAGCGGGCCAAAGCAGGTGAAGCCCAAGGTCTCCGCGGGCAGTGGGAGGCCGAGGGGGCGGCCGAGGAAGATGGCAAAGCCGACAGGAGGGTTGGGTGGGTTGGCAGACGCAACGGCATCTGCTGCGGGGTCCGGGAGGCCGAGGGGCAGACCCCCGAAGGTGAAGGCACCGCTGACTGAAGTGAGTGTAGAGAATTAGGACGTGATACAGCTTTGGCCTGTGGGGTTCCTATGTCTGTTCAGGTCTTTTCCAGAGTTGGGCTTGGTGGCATTAGGCGGTTGACTAATTCGTTTGTGTAGCTCTAATGTGCAATGTTGATGTGGTAAATGGCTTGTAGCAGTAATGACAATTCGCGGGGGAGTCCGCTTCCACGGTCAATTCGTAACTTGGTAGTTCTCCTGTGTTATCTCATAGGATGTTCACTTTTGTTTGCTTGTCTAGTGGGGATTGTTCTCGTTCGAAATATGTTTTCTGGTTGGTGTTCCGTGAAACGATTGGTTGTGGAATGCTGTTGCTGTTGCTGTTGCAGTTCTATTTTGACTTGGATCGGTCGTGAGCAAGGTCGGCCGAGCGAGTCGAGCCAAACTGTGCGATGATGGTGATGACAGTGTGATTGCGAGAGAGCAGACAGAGCACGAATGGCAGAGACGGATGTTGACGTGATTCTTCTTCCTGACGGAGCTTGATTGGAAGGGAGTTAAGAGCAACCTGGTTCCGTACCCACCTACTGATCTATCCACTTAGCAGGGATTATGGTTGTTCGTACGAGGAGAGGGTGCTGTTCATGTTTGGAGCGGCGTGGCTTCGGAGTTGGCTGTGAATGGTGGTGTCTTGTCGCTCGGGATTTTTAGGCCCACTTCGTCGCGTTGGATTTAGAACGAGTATTTGGGGCCAGCCAGCATGCTCAGCTGAGTAATCGGCATCTGAGCAGCGATCTTAGCAGAGGCGTATTACAATGCGTGCAAATCTTAATCTGATCTTAAAACGATTGGACAGTCTGTGTTTAAGGGCGAAAGCTGCTTGATTTCAAGACCTCTCGGTAAAGAGGCATTTACTTATCATGGTTCCAGAATCGCATAGCTCTTTCGAGTGGTTTTGTATTAACATATCCAATATGATCTTAAAACGATTAGACAGTCTTGTGTTATACGCGAAAGCTGCTTGATTTTGAGACCTCGGTAAAGACTAACCGGCATTTACTTATCATGGGTCCGGAATCATGTGGCTCTTTCGAATGGCTTTGTACTAACGTTTCCATGCGTTGATTGGTCGTTCAATTTCGCAACGTAATGATGGTAGACAGCTAGTGAAAGTCAAGTCATCTCTCACTCTCTGATTCTATTCCCTGACCTGATGACAGAGGCTGGTTTTCCAACTCCCCTAGCCGCATAGGAAAAAGCCCTAATCAGCCCTAATCATCTAAGCCTTTGATATTGGCGGATTTCACGTGATAGAAGGATTATGATACATTGAGTTTATGTGCACCCAATGCATCTAAGAATGTATTTTCTTCTTGCATAGGTTGGATTTTGGCCTAAAACTTAAGTGTGTAAATGTATAATTTGGGAAGGCAAATAGGGGTTTGAAAAAATATTAATAAGGTCGCGACAAGCCTGTCAGGTTGTGCTAGGCATGGTTGGCCATGCCCCAATTTGAAAAAAAATAAAAATAAATATTCTTAATTGAAAAGGTTAAAAAAATACACTAATTTGTTTCGGATAGTGAAAAAGTGAAAAAAGAAAACATAATTAAGGAAATTTAATGAAAACACTCATTCAATTAAAACAACTTGAAGAAAAGTACATCTTCAACAAAATTGATAGAAAAAATTACACGTAGTGGCGCCTTAATGATTGCATAGAAGTTAAACCAAAAAAGAATGTCTAACAAATTTGGTGTCTCTCCATTGTGTCCTCACCATGACTCATATGACATATTGTCATCATTGTCCTCTTTTTTATGTTGGTCACGTTCCTTTGGAATCAATTCTTGCAAATAACAATCATGGCCAATGACAACCATCTTTTAATTTCAAGAATGTAATATGGACTTATTGTCTTCCAAGATCATTTGCTAGTATTGAATGTGAACTCAAATGATACCATAGTTGATGGTGGGGTCCATAAGTCATGAACCATGACAGAAAGAATATAAAAATTAGTTGCTCACCTCTTCCACCATTTCACAAGGTCGATCTTGTCTTTGCCAACTCTTCTAATATGTTTGAAGGAGTCTGTTTTCATGTTTGTCTCCGACTTATTAGTAGATAAAGACAAAGACTTAACGAAAGATGGTAGGGTATGAACCATACAAGTTTCTAGACACAATCACTCTATCTCCATTTATGGAGTGAAGCTTGTCATATTGAATTGATTGATGTGGTCAATATCAATTCAAGTTTCGAGCCTTTCCACTGGAACATTGGACCCAAGATAATGGATGCCAAAAAAATAGGTGGAATGACATGGTGATATTTGAGGAATTTCGCAATACTCATTGCCACTTTACTTCGTTTAAAAAGCGCTCACCCTCCTTGTTCTTCGATTGAACGAACATCATGCATAAAAACGGAATGGTTCGGTTGCTTGAAGAATTATTGGTAGCACTTAAAGCATCCGTCGCGTCACAGAAACTTGCAAAAAGTCCCCAAATACTTCAACAAGCCTCCAATCTCGTCGTGTCAATGGCCGGAAACCGACATTTTCCGTGATTGGTGGTTAGAAAGTCAACACACCCATCTCCTCAAATGTCTTGTCCAACATCTTTTATGTTGAATTCCACCTCCTCCCTATGTCCAGAGGGAACTTTTTCCACTTGTCTTCCTTGCGTCGTGTACAGGAACTCCAACTTTGGATGCCCCAATGCGCGGATCTAATGTTATTGAACCGACCCACATATGTTGGCCACGGAATTGTGAAACTTGCGAAGGTCATCTTGCACGCACAAGTTAATATAGCGATAAGAAAGAAAATCTCATTGCCAATAGAATTTAAATGTCAGTAATGAAGATTTATCAATGATACCAAACATATAGATATCTTATTATTTTGATGGCGACATTTTAGAAATCATGTGGGAATACTAACTTCGTAAATGCAAGAGCTCTAGGACCTATTCATATGCCTCATTGACTTAGGGCATGAATGATAAATTTTCTAGCTAAAAATTGATTTCTATAAGAGAAATATAATTTGTTATTTCTATTTCTTAATGAGTTTTTGAGCAAAAAATTGTAACTGATAACAATGCAAAATTTTCGTTCTTGGAATATAATTTTATTTGATAACGACACAAAATTTTTCCTTCTCGAAGGGGGTGGATGGCGGCGGCGGCGGCTGGCAAGTGGTAGGTGATGGACGGCAGGTGGGTGATCGGCTAGTATTGTTTCATAAATAGAGAAGAAAAAGAATTTTACTTTTGATTTCCATTCCAAATTTATTTTTATAATAGAAATTTATTCCAAAAATAACAAAAAAATTTATCAAACGAAATTCTATCTTAGAATTAAATTTAAAATAAAAAAATATTTCTTAATCATTAATTTTGGTTTGTCATACACTAGGGGTGAGTAACATAGATTGCTCGGACCAAGAACCGCCTGGACTGGCCTGTTCAAGGCGGTTCCTAGTTCCAAGGGTGAACCTCTTGGACTGGACTAGATCGACTTTTTTTTTTTTTTCCCTTACAAATCTTCAAAGAACAGCAGCCCCTCATGCTTGCTCTTCCCTCTTGGCTCTCACACGTCTTTCCCTCTCAACGTCCTTCAAGGTCTGGAGGAGGAGGGCCCTCTCTATGAGCTCGGTATAGTGGGAGTCGAGTCGAGGAGGGCGACTAGGGATGGAGTTGAAACTGATCTGACCCCTCGTGGCGTTGTAGGGGGCCGTTGGGGCAATGCGGAGGAGATTTTGGGTGGGGGGACCACATATGTATCCATGAGGTTAGAGAGCGAGCTCGGAAAGAATTGAAGGTGCCTTCGTGGTCTCTCTAAAATGGAGGAGTCGGTGGGCTTTGTGGGAGGAGAGGAAGTGGGTTTGCATAGAGAAGAGAGAGATGGAGATGGGACAGGAGGGATTGACTTAGAGAGAGAGAGAGAGAGAGAGAGAAAGAGAGATTGAACAAAAGTAAATGCAATTAAAGACACACATCAAACGGAAGTGGGGCCACTCTACTCTGCTTTCTATGTTTTTGTCAGACGCCACTCTCCAATCTTTAAAATTTGACCGGCTCCAAGGACCAGATTAGACCTGGTTCGGACCAATGGTCCCGTTTGATCCCTAGCTCTCAATTTTGGGGACTGGTCCTTCCAGTCTAATTCTTGATTTCACCTTGAAATCGGATTGGACAGTGAACCGATCACTTTTATCATACACCCCCTAATGGTCAATGATGACACAATATAGTCGCAATTTATAAAATAGTAAAAAAAACTCCAAAGTTACCATTGATAATATATATTCACGAGCACCATCATTTTCCTTTTGTGTATTGATTTGTAGATCTTAGAGTTTTTATTCATGAATAGGCTTGAATTGAAGTTGCATGACTGTTTTTAAGTAGTGGATGAAGTAGGGATCTTCGGCAAAGCCAAAAGATTGCTTGGCGAGAAGACAGTAATATGCAAGCTCCTATTGGTTCCTCACATCATCATATTTGAACAGGCTTCCAGTATGCAGTGTTGTACTTAGAGAGCTCCCCCCAGCCGCAGACATCTCTTCCTCATATCAACATTGGTGCCTCCTCAAGTGACCTGTCCCACCCACTTGACGTATCATCAACTAATTCTTTGCCTCATACAGTAAAAGGCTTGGCATCGATTTTGAGTTGGTGTGTCCTCCAAACAACGGATGTACTTCTTTGTGAAGCCGACAACCAAGTTGCTTAGGGCTCTTTGAGATTATGGGTATTGATTGCATAAGCATCTTGGCAAGGACTAACTTATGGCATGTGCCCCTACAATCCTCCGGATTATAGGGTTATCGTGTCTCGTTGTTGGTGAATTCGGCTTGCTGTGGGGTGGAGCTGGCACTTGTATGTTGTTTTACTCATTGAACGTTGAACGAGTCCCAAGACACTTGTAAGGTGAAGTCTGAATTGAGTTATAATGATTGAACATGATTATTATTGTTGTTCTCCACTGTGATATTAAGAACACTATTAAATTATTGTAACAAGAAGTAAAATAAATGAAATAGACTAAACGTTTTAAAGAGCAAGAGTACTTGGAAATTATATTTGAGTGAAGATTGAGAAAAGGTCAAAAAAAAAAAAAAAAAAAAAAGATGAAGGAGGCCAATTTATAGAGATGGACCAACTTTTTTGGCTCATGGACCGTTGATCACTAACCAAGTAGCCCGAATGGTATATGTATAGACCCAATGGGCCAATGATCGGTCGTCCCGTCTGATACTGATCTAGCTCATGTGGCCTTTGGAAGGCCGAATCCCAAAAGGAAAGTTGTTGGGTCCATGGGCTTACCCCGGCCCAGGCTAGAAGTAGGGCACGGCCCCCACCTAAAAGTTTGTGCCGTGCCTGGACATTGCCTTGTTTGAAACAAGTTCATGTCCAACTTCCAATCATGCTAGCCCAATCATGCCCCGGCCGACAATACCCGCCCCTAGATTTGAACATAGGAGAGTAATTGAAGAGCTCATTTGAGAAATTTTTTTAAGAGATCATATAAATTATTGTACAAAGAAGATAGCGGATTTTATTCTTTATATTATGCCAACAAACTATAATCCTTTGCATGACATGACATGTGGATCGTGTATGCTACCCATGGAATTCAAATCTCAATAATAGCTAATAGCCTTCATTGGACCTTGCATCGCGGAGGGTTGGAAAAAAAAGAAGGTTGAAAAGGGGAGTGATAGCAAGAGAAGTCGGTTTTAAAGCATTTGAATTATTGGACTAGATGCCTTTGCGTACAAAAGGAAGAGCACAAAAAAGAAAAGGGAAATTCCCACCTTATCACTGCCAAAAGGAAATTATGGTGCTTCAGAAAGTGGGTCATGTGATGGGAAGTCAGCTTAGTCCTTAAGAGAGGCAGAACTGGAAAGTGGGAGAGGATGTGTGGAGTCTAGAAGAGTAACGGTACTCGGAGGAAAGGACACTAAATATTATAATTTTCGTGCGGTACCAATTTTGGTACTAAAATTTTTCGTCCAATTATGAAGTGTCAAATTAAAAATTAAACTATCACTAAATGTTGCTAGTGCTAAATTCTGACAATTCATTCTCCGTTGTTTTTTGGATAATTTTTCAAGTCTGAAGTGACTATTTTGAAACAAATTTAAGTCTAAAGTGGAAAAGGAAGAAGATGAAGTGGCAAATCGGATTAAAATGACAACCTTTCATCTTTCTCTCTTTTTCCTTGTTCTTTCCCTAGCGCACCATCGCATTTCATCTCTCTCTCTCTTCTTCCTTGTTCTTTCCCTAGTGACTATTTTGAAACAAATTTAAGTCTAAAGTGGAAAAGGAAGGAGATGAAGTGGCAAATAGTATTAAAACCACAACCTTTCATCTTTCTCTCTTCTTCCTTGTTCTTTCTCTAGTGCGCCATTGCATTTCATATCTCTCTCTCTTCTTCCTTGTTATTTCCCTATTGTGCCATTGCATTTCATATCTCTCTATCCTCTTCCTTGTTCTTTCCCTATTGGGCCATCGCATTTCATATCTCTCTCTCTTCTTCCTTGTTCTTTCCCTATTGCGCCATCCCATTTCATATATCTCTCTCTTCCTTCCTTGTTCTTTCCCTATCGTGCCATCGCATTTCATATCTCTCTCTCTTCTTCCTTGTTCTTTCCCTATTATGCCAATATGCTTTTTCTGTTTTTTTTTTTTTTTTGTTCATGGTGCTTCTCTCTACTACTCTTGCTGGTACATTACTGGTGACATAGCTGAGGAGGTCGTGTCCCGGAACTTCAACGAGGACTATAAATTGTTTAGCAGCATCCTCAACGATGTGTTGCGGAGAGAAGTTGGAGGCAAGGTCATGGAACAGTTCGAGAGGAATCACATTCAGGCTATTTGGGATAAAAATCAACGACACAGCCTCTTTATTTTATTTCGGCTTACACAATAATTAGTCGATTCTCCTACTCTTGCTCTCCACTGCAAAATTTAGAAGGTAATTTTGTCTCAATTGGAACAATGAAGGTTAGGATTTTTTTTTTTTTTTGAAGGAGATCAGCAATTTTACCCCATTCGCGTCTTTCAAATTTGTTTCTGGATGGAAGTGTTGGTGATTTTAGTTTCAACTTCTGTTGCTAACGGTCATGAATCAATTCGACTGCTTATTCATACATTCATCTCTAAATCCTTGGTTTGTGCTCTTGAAATGAGAACCCGCAGTCGAAAGAGCAACGAGGGAAAATCAAACCGAAAGTGGCCTAGAAATCATTTTATTTTTCTTTGGATTGGCGGTTTAATTATTGCTTGTCTATGATGGCTTTGAATCTTTTTCATTTTGGGTTTATCAATTTTTTGGATTTAGCATTGGTTCAGCTTTCAAAAAAGAAAAGAAAGACAGAGCTAAAATGAGCTACGTACACGGTTTTACAGTAAAATAGTTTCACGTTGGATTTTTCAACCACATAATGTCACAAACCGGCAATGACATTGAAGTGATTGTTTTTCCTTTATTTACATAAGAGGCATTCAAGTGATTAATTAAAAAAGTTTTGGTATTGAAATAAGGCTTGTATGAAAGTAATGGCACTTTTAATGTCTTTTTCCCTAGTGCTTGGTGGGAACAATTACGATAAAAGTGAAGAAGACATTTTAAACCTTTGGGTATTTATGCTACAAAACTATCTCAATTTTAGGCTTTGTTTATCCACGGAAAATGAATAATTTATAAAATGTTTTCTTAAAAATGATCTCTTGTATCACTTGAAATATCTAGTCAATAAAAATATTTTTATTATCGATGACATTTATTTTTAAACATTTTCATTGATAATGAATATATTTTTTGTTCATTGATTTTTGTAAGTAATAAGAAGGATAATTTTTTTGGATATATATATATATATATATATATATAAATATCTTATAAATCAATGATTTTTTGTAAAATAAATGTACCCTTGGCATACCCACTTCAAAAGTCGGCTTTAATCATAATTAACATTAAGCTTGAATATATGTAAGAAAAAAAAATCAATAGAGAGAAATTATTAAAAAAGACAGAAAGTTAATTTTTCAACGGAGGAAAAGAGTGAGGATATTCACCTTGTTTGAGTGACGCGATGGTAGGGGTGAGTGGTTTCGGGTGAGTTCTAGGTTTTGTTTTTCCCTAAACCTATTCGTTGGAACCAGTTCTTTATTTTTTGAATCTTGAACCCATCCTTTAAATCTTAGAACTTAAAGCCTATCTTGTTACAAAATCTAAGGTTGGCTCTAGGTTCTACTCAGTTCTATCTATATTATTAATTGTATGATTGTAGTAAATTATTATTTTAAAGATCATTATTTGCTTTGATAATTCATTGACCACAACTTGTATTTAGACACACGAAAAAATGAAATATTAACAAAGTAAACTTATTTATAAAATGGAAGTTTAAACTAGTGATTACAAACTGCATACTTATTATCAAACGCCATAAAATAATGTAGGAATGCAATAAGACATAAATCAAGAAAAATACATTTGGATTCTGCCTATCTATAATTTAGAACCTACTCATTGAAATAGGTCCCTACATACTTTGGAATTTGGAACTATACAGGTTCCCATCGGTTTAGTTTTTTGGCCCTCGATTCTACTCCAGAACCATGCTCATCTCTAGTAAATGAGTGCTTGGGTGGGGATGGAAGTTAATTGTTTTTATTTTTTTATTCTTTTATTCTAATGAAATATGGTTAATGAGACGAAAACGGTTTTTCGACAACCATAAATGATCCACCTACATTTCAAGTAAGCTCTTTTTGTGTGTGCGCGCGTGTGTGGTGCACATTCATTGGAAACTTGTTTGGGCCATACTTTATAATCAATTATACAAAGGATTTGATTACGGAAAATTAGGGCAATGAGAATGTTTTTGACAAAATTAAATATGACTCATCAAGCATATTTCTCTCAAGAAGATCGATATCTATAAATTCAAAGTTAACAATTTCTTGATTCAACATAAGAAGAAAATATAATATAGTCAATATTATAGGTGAGAATCCCGATAAAAGACTTAATAGGATAAAAATCGATCAAGAATAAAGTCTAATATTGCATAACTGAAGCAGTTTCTATATTTTAGGATTTTCATTGAAAGATTGTTGTGATGCACTATTCTTTACTTAAGCTTGATGACTTTAAAATAATTTAGAAAATGTAAAATCTATGCTACCGTGTAAGTCAAAATTTGGGTGGTTGGTCTCAATTCTAATTTCCATTATCCCATGATTGCAAACAAGCGATCACCAAAGTACCAATCGAGACATCTAGGTTAACCTTGTAAATTGTACTAGTTTGACTTTTCCTTAGCTTTGATTTACTCACAAACTATCCATTAATAATAAATAGTGCTCGAGATATATTCTCAAACAGTATCATATAAGTGGGCTCGAACTAGTGAAAAGATTAGATCATACCAAAAACCTACTCGGATTGAAATTTCCCTTTAAGAGCTAAAACTTGATATACACTCTCGGTAGGTAATATATGAGGAAATCCAAACCCCCAAGAAAATTTGGTCAAAACCAGTCAAAACTCTCTTGAAAAAAAATGGTAGAACTTAGAATGATAAATTCATGGTAACTATAGTAGAAGGCCCTGAGTTGGAGAATCAAACGTGACCATGACCCTAGAGTATGACTCGAAAAATTCCTATTTTCCAATTAAAAAAAGTAATAATAGTACGGATTCAGTTCAATCCCGTAAAATACGGTGAAACTTCGCCGAAACGCGTCGTCGCTTAAGCCAAAACGCGTCTTCCTGGAACGTGGAGACGAGAGCCACGCCCCCTATAAAAAAAGCGGGGAAATTACGCGAGAGCGGAAAAAAAAGCAAGAGGCGTTCGATCAGCCAGACGAAGTAAACCCAGAGAGGAGGCCACAAAAAAAAAAAAAAAAAAAAAAGGAAAGCGCAGAGTTTCCGAAGCCGCCGCCGCCGCCGCCCGTCTCGATTCCGCCGGAGCAGAAGGAAAAACCCTAAGCCTCCGGCGACCTCTATACCCCCTCTCGATATCTCGCACCCGCCGGCCCTCGATGGATCCTGGAACCTCGTAATTCGACCTCCGCTTCAGTCGGTTCCCTCGCTGTTCTTCTCCGTTCGTCGCTCTCGCCTTCTCTGGAGAGAGCGCCTCGGTAGCCGCCGGTCACCGTCGGATCGGTTTCCAGGTACTTTCTGGTGGTTTCGCTTGGTTCCTAGGGTTCCGCGAGTCCTTTTATTTTTTTGGCTCGTTCTGGAAGTTTAGTGTCGATGAAGATGTGAGATCTGGAACTTGTGGTGGATTTCGCGGCTTTTTGCTTTTCGAGGGTGTTCGTTCGATCCGAATGCCATGTCGAGCGTGTGCTCGGTTTCGTTTAGGGCTTGCGAGTTTACTTGCGGAGGTTCGACGCGTTAACCGACAGGCTGTGTGTCTGAATCTGGGGAAAGTTATGTGGTGTTGATCTTGTTGCGGAGATGCGGAAGCGGAGTGATTTTGTGGGGGTGCTTTGGTTGAACGTCCAATGTGTGGGGGGACTGCTTTTGATTTCGCTTGCTGCTATTTGTGGACGGCAGGCTTCGTTTTCCTGTGTGATGATGATCAATAAGTGAAAAGCTAACGAAGATGATAGGTTGCTATCGCTGTATGTTATGATTTCAGCAGTCTTGAATAATGCAATTGTCGTGCACATACATCTTTTTGATCGTCACCTCGGTTGACTTGAAGTTTGCAGTAGTTGGAGACTGTCCGCAACTTGAGCTTTTCTGACGCATGGTTTTGACTTTCGTCCCTCCTAGGCGACTGTGAATTCGAGCTAATAGTGTTTCTTGATTTTGGGGCTTGTTCACGTACTTAACGTGTTGGGGTCTTAATTGATGTATTCTTTCTGGTTTTCCTTTGCAGTTCTTGATAGTTGGTATTCTCGGGGAAGGTTTTGCACTACTATTTACATGGCTACTGGAGTTGACATGTCGCTTGATGATATCATTAAGAACAGGAGAAACAATGGAACTAGAGGTCGAGGTAGAGGTCGTCGTGGCCGTGGAGCTGGGCCAGTTGGCAGGCCATTTAATGGTGGAAGAATGATGCCTGCAGGTCGGAGAGGTCCTCTTGGCGTCAATGCTCGGCCTTCTTCTTTCACCATTGCCAAGGCAAGCTCGGATCTGTGGATGCTTAACTGAGATTCTGATAGTCTCGTATAATTTCAAATATAAGAGGATCTATTCGTGCTATAGAAAATGAATAACGAGATCTCTTCTTTCGCATTAGAAATGAAACTCAAGAGGATCTCTGAACATATTATACGAGGAGCAGCCAAATTTGGTAGATCATTAATGTGCTCTTCCAACCTGTTGCTTTCGACCAGTGTGTTATTGATGACACTAATAGTGGGATATTGAGGTTTATGTGTTGCGGAATGTGCGGTGAAACTCTTGCTGAAGTCTTGGTTCCACACTACATAGCGCTTTCACCAACTTTTCTAAGGGGGCTTTATCATGTATTCTTGGAATGGAGCTCTACTTAGTAGGATGACATCGCCTATCCGTTGGCCCAGTCATCAATATGAACACATAGATCAATTTTTGTGTAGAATTGATTTACTCTTTGACGAACGGTTGTTTAAAGGGGGAGTTATGGATTTTCTTGCTATGCGTGCAACAATCTTGGTGCAAGATTCGGTTTCCTTCCAGTTTATGGGCTTTTGTGAAGGAGCTTCCTTTCCCTTAACTTCAGAACTGGAGCACCTGTGGCATAGCACCAATCCATATCATGTGGTCCACTTCGATCATTCCCTACATCAATCTGTTGGCTTCATTTGCCGCTTTTGATTGCTGGTTGTTTAAGCATTGTCTAATGGTTTCTCCTCCATTAAGAGTTAGTTTTATTTTTGTGGAATTTCTCTCGTAATGAACTTGAAGAAGGTGAATTATCTTTGGTCATTGGCTGATGCATTCCTTTGCTCCATTTCGCTTCCTTTTTCATTTGCATTCATCAGTCTGCTCGCCGAACAAGGAACTTCCCGTGGCAGACTGCTTTGTTTGAAGATAGCATAAGAGCTGCTGGTATACAAGGAATAGAGGTTGGAACAAAATTATATGTTTCCAACTTGGACTATGGAGTGACAAATGAGGATATAAGGGTATACATCGAGCCATGCAATTTTGTCTTATGCTTCGGTATTGGTTCTAGATAATCTCTTAATACTGGCCATGGACCTCAGGAACTGTTCTCTGAAATTGGAGATGTGAAGCGATATGCAGTGCACTATGATAAAAATGGCCGTTCCAGTGTAAGTACCTCATGGATGTCCTATGCTTTACTTTTCACAAAATTTTTCTTGATTTGAAACCATGAGCTGTGTGTTGCATTAGTTTTCTATTTGTTTGTATTTATTAATTGAAGCCCATACATAGGACTTGCTTGAAATTTGACGAAAGAATGAGATGTTCTTTATTATGCTTGAAGAAGATCTCGTGTTATCTTGGAACAGTTTTTCTTTTCGCTGATATTAAGATGGTATTATCTCGTTTTGATGTGTATAAGGAGTGCGGGTATTAAGTCTTGTCTCCAACATATTAGAAACTTCTCTTTCTCCTTAATGTTGGCATTTATTTGTTCGGTGATTGATCCCTGAGGGGGGATGGCTATGAAATTTATATCCACAGAGCAGAAAACACATGTTAGTTGTCATTTAACATGACTGTGTTGTTTCACTCTTGATTCGTGCAATAAAGTTAGCCTATTTTTGGTAATATCACTTTTGCGGATAATTTGATGGTTCTCAAAAAGATTTGTCAGAGACTTAATTGATATGTTAATTAACGTTTTCTACACCTTGATTTTTACTTTTAATACTTTTGTGTCATTGCCTGAGGCTGTAATTTGAGAGTTTTGTAGGAACACGTTACCAATGTCTGTGCCAGCATTTACTTTGAGTAATAAATCTGGCTTTGCTTGCTTAAATTTGGTCACGCTAAATATTATTCATTCGAAGAAGTTTTGTTAGAGAGACCATGACTGAGTACAAAATAATGATAAAGATCATTGCTAAATGTCAAAGAACAAATTATGGGTTCTACATAGTCACACATTTTCAGCATAGTCAAAACATTGCACAAAACATGATGTAGCTAACAAAATGATTTAGTGAATTTAGTGCAGGATAAGAAAATCTTATCTGATAGGTAAGCTATATAAATGTGTTGGTTGATGTGAATCTGATGTTGTCTTGCGTACTTCACCTTAATGCATGATGGATCTAATCTTGTACTTTTTTGTCTTGTTTTTGTAGCCTTACGTCTTTTGACACTGTGTTGTTAATAATGTCTGTTGCTCCCTGTAAGGAACAAGGAATGGACCTTGCGGTCCATATCTGTGCCACCCTTTCCAAAACCCAAAATGTCTTTATCCATTTCTTACCTTCCCTCTCCCCTTTCTTTCCTGTAAGAAAAGATAACTTGTTGCTGCTTGTTGACTCTGAGGCTCATTTTACTGATGGATCTTTTCCTGTCAACAAGTGTTTGATTTTGTTAAAATGTTAATGTGAATCAGGGCTCAGCTGAGGTCGTTTACATCAGAAGAAGTGATGCATTTGCAGCTCTCAAGCGGTACAACAATGTTCTTTTAGATGGGAAACCTATGAAGATTGAAATCGTGGGTGCTAATTCTGACATTCCTCTCTCTGCTCGTGTTAATGTGACTGGAGTTAATGGGAGGAGGAAGAGAACAGTTGTTATGACGTATGTGATCTATTCTTATCTCATCTTTGTCAAAATTTAGTAGAGTATGTCTTTTTATTTGACCTTACATTAGTAGCTTGACTGTATTAAAATGCTTATGGATTTAGGGCTTGTCTGGATAGGCTTTTACTTTTTGCTTTTTGTTAAATTCAAATATTGCGACTCATATACTTTGACTGATTCTTAGTTTGTAATGCCTTTGCAATGTGCAGACTTTGCCACAGAGATTCACATATAATTATAATTTTTAGAAATTTGGATAATTTTTTAAATTTTGGCGCAAAAAGTTGCCTTTTGCTTTGACTTAAGCATAAAGAAAGCACTTAATGTGAAAGGATTTTGACACTAAAGGAAAGTTTGTTACTTTCAATGCACTGTCTCTCTCTTGTTATGTTTAATCAGTGCACTGGAAATTAAAACCTTTTTTTTTTCTTTAAATGGTTAATGAGTGCCTAGGTGCCCTTGTTTACAAGGCCCATTTTGAAATTTTTAGCTTGCTGTGTACTACTTTTCCGCTTTTTGTATATGCTTCTTTACTTTTGATTGGCTAGCTTTATGGTTTATTGTAAAGATTCTTTAGTCTAGTTCCTGGATAGGAGATTTTTTTTCTCTATTTTCCCCTTTTTTTAAGGTAATAAAGAAATTTTATATCTGGGAAGGAATGCTTGGCCAAGCCCTGCAACAAGCCATATGAGTCTCTGTAAATATAGCTTTATCATATCAAACTGGCATACCTCATCATTGGCCAAAAGAAAGAATTAAGACCCCATTCCATCTATATGACAGTTTACAAAAAGAAAAATTATAAACATGTCTCTATTAATGTAGAATCAACTGAACAGCTATAAGCAGAAGGATGGAACTTCCCTTCTCTTACACAAGCTTTCAAATCAAGTTTTACCAACAAATTAGGCAGTATTTTCCTTTGGGGTCCCTCACAGCCCAGTAAACTTCCATCTGCCAATCCTCAGTTTCTGTTGTTGCCAGCTTATCCTCCCAAAGCAACAACAAAGTCATGTTTGGAGATTTCTAGAGAAACTTTAACTTAGGTTCCATCAGACCTATTTTGACTAGGATCACCACTAGATGTTTTAAGAGCCCTTACTGTGTCTCCAGGTAAGTAGACATGCTGCAAAATACCACAGAAAGCTGTGTGAATCTGAATCATATCATCTGATCTTGCCTTTAGCTATCTCCAAGCATTGTCTGCCATCATGGAATTACCTTGTGTGGTTTAAGGCATGTGAGCTTTTGCTTCTTGCTGAGTCTGCTAGCATCCAATTCTCATTTCTGGACTCTTTATTTAAGACAATAGGGATAACTGGTTTGCCCTTGCATTCTTGGTTTTTTGTACATTTTCACCATCATCTTTGATTCAATTGTAAATTTGGTTATGATGCTACAATTTTATAGATAGAGACTATGTTTAATTCCTTTACTGCTTTGAAATTGTTGAATTATATGTTGTGTCTTGGGTGCTGTTCTCTGGCGGGATGACTTATGCATAGAGTGATGCAGGCCAGGGCAAGTTGGTGCTAGAGGTCTTCCTGCTGTAAATCGAGGGACTGGGTAAATTCTCCACACTTTCTTTGTTAATGAACTTTATTGTGAGATGCTTATGTTGTGGCAGGCGGTGATGTTTAGCATTGGGTGTTCTTGTGTGTTTCTTCTCTTTTGAGGGTGACGGAGATATAAATGACTAGTCATATATAAGCATACTGCTTGGAGACTGCACTTCAAGTAAAACTTGAGGTGTCATGACTAGATTCAGGATATAAGTTCAGGCAATAACCGAGGAAATTCAGAATCAAATCTAGGATCTTAATGGAGCCTGCTGTCTGCCGTGTTCTATGCATTCGAATTGGTTATGGGGGCTGAGTAGGCATCTCGTGCGACCTTTAGTTTTGTAGCATCTTTGCTCAGTCAAATAATACGGTACACTTGGTGAACTTGTGCAGCAGAGGCCGTCGTGGAGGTTTTGGGAACAGCCGTGGCCGTGGCCGTGGCCGTGGACGAGGCCGTGGCCGTGGTCGTGGCCTTGGAAACAGGCCGCCTGTTGAGAAATCTGCTGATCAACTGGACAAGGAGTTGGACAATTATCATTCAGAAGCCATGAACACTTCTTGAGATGCGCTTGGCAAACTGATGCATTCGGAGCTAATAGTAGTTGCCGTTTTTCTGTTTTTAGTTGTAAAATGTAGTTGCTAGTTTTCTGGATGGAACAGCCGGTTGGGCTGGATTTGCGTAGTGTGCTGGAGCTCAGGCTTGTTTATATGTAAGTTTGGATTCGTGATTTGGATCTTTTGGAGTTCAGTCTTTGGTTGAAATCATTTGTCTTTTTCTCACAATGTGCGTGCTTGTTATTATCAAATCGTCGGATATCAGGATATGGTGGCGATGACATTGACCGTATGATATGATGTTATTATAACGTTAGGACAGGGGTAATGTTGCTTCATTCAATAGTTTCTCTGACCTGCTGAGCGAAAAATCCGCTGTGCCATTGATGGGGCGTATGAACTCACCGTCCATGGATTGAGAAAAAACGCGACTTGGGAACCAATCAAGCGTCCGCTGGACAACCGTTGCTGCCCCCGGCCATGGTGCTGATATGTAGGCATTTGTGGCAAATGCAACCGCTGCTCCCATCTGCCCATTGCCGCCATGCCTCACCCCCTTCTTGTGCCCTGCTTGTGGTCGATGGTATATCTATCTCTTTCCACTTGACTTTGAGAGTGATATAACTTTCGCTTCTGTTTAACCAAGAAAAAAAAGATAAGCAGCCTTTGCTAACTTAGAATGTTCGAGTTCGTGGCCGCAAGAATGCGGTCCATTGCATGGTTCAATTTGCTTCCTTCTCTCTCTCTCTCTCTCTCTCTCTCGCTCTTTCTATTGCGAAGGATGTTCCGCTCATATTGCTCGGTTGATTCATGTGTGCATCCTACGTTTTTGGAACCCTTTGTAATTTTTCGTTCGTCGATCACTAATCAAGGCTACACCACAGCATTTATCCTAACAGATGGTTAAACGTTCGTTAAACGTGACCCTGTACAATATCATATGTTCGTTAAAACGTTCTGCGAAAAAGTAGAATGAGCGGCTAATCTGACTATGCTTGGTTTTATGATGAGAAGCTACAGCTGCAGATCTCCTTGGTTGCTCATGCGTGCGCTGTGGTAACAGCCAAGTTCGTACATTAAATGCAGCGGAGTCGATAGCCACGAAACGGCTCACAAAGTTTTTCCTGGTTTTCTGGTGCTTGGTTTAATGTACTTGCTACTGCAGCTCTCCACAGAAGCCGTCTTTGACGTTCTTTCTTTCTGCTATTCAGATAGAGTCCTGATATGATTGGAACCCAATGAGCTCTTCCAGTTGGAACGAAGCACAAAAACAATAAATGGGTCCGTACAATTGGAGCTTCAATTGAAATTGCCCCATTTCCATAGAATAGGAAGATGGGGAAGAAAATAATGAAATCTTAAACAAGGGCTGTGTATCAAGTACTGGGCAAAGAGAACCCGTGAAACCAATAAAGCTGGCACGGTTAGTAGGCTTCGAGATGGATATTAGAAGTGACAAGATAAGTTTCAGTTTCTAAAATTTCGGAAGCATCGAGCATAGGGTGTCCCATGTTATACCCATCTTGTACCGTATATCCTATGTCCGAACAGGATACTTTGTGGAAAGATATGGGGTGACATTGCAAGTACATGAACTTTTACCCTTTTCATAAATGAATACCCAAACCTTTTTATGTTCAATCATATATCTCAACTTTTCAAATGTGGGTCAATATATGGCATTTGTTAAAATCGCGAGTGGAGTGCCTAATTGGATACGAAAGATGATAAATAGATGTTAATTGTCCAATTAGTGTTTAATGTGACCTGAAATAACATCATGTTGGTAAAGACATATTGGATTGCGAAGATTGTCTATTTAGCACTCCCTCAATATTTTCATCATCCAACTCCTAAATAGAGATAATATGGTGTTTTTACTTGGTAAACGAGCTACATCAATAACTGGGCTTAGTTTTGGCCAAGAAAGCCAGTCACGTTAGCGAAGTTACATGATATGACAATTTATTTAGCAAATATTTCATATTGAGCCAAATTTGAAAAGGTTGAGGTGCTTGATTGAATTTTTAGAAAAAAAAAGTTTCAGGTATTTGATTGTATAAATGGACGAAAATACAGCTATTTTCTACCTCATTATGCCAATATTAAATAAATCTTTATGTAGTAACTTATTGGGATAAGTGCTACAAAAATCCTAAAACTTATTACCAAAATGTAATTGAGTGCTAAAACTTGCAAAAAGTGCAATTGAGTCCTAAAACTTGTCAAATTGTTTTAATCGAGTCCTAAAGTTAACACCAATTAATTTTTATTTTCCATATGACTTTTAATTTTTTATTTAAATTAGATTAAAAAATTAAAAAAAGAAAAGCAAAAATTTATTTAAAAAAGAAAACAGTTAAAAAAAAGAAAAAAAAACGGTAGCCTTGTCGGAGGGGTTGGCGATGGTTGCCGGTCTTGGGTGCGGGTGGTTGACCCTCGCCAGCCCTAGGCAAGGGCTGGCGACCCTTGCCAAGTTTGGGCGAGGGTACCTAGATTTGGGCACATTGGCCCTTGTGGGGGGCCGGCTGCCGTCACCCGGCTTGGATGAGTCATTGCGGCCCTCGCGGGGGCCATTGACCATTGCCCGCTCTAGGTGATGCCTCGTCGGCCCTCGCTTGGGGCCGGCGAGGCTCGCCGATCCGGACAAGCCTCATTGAGATCCGGCAAGCCTTGCTAGCCCCAAGCGAGGGTTGACGGTTGCAAGCCCCTCGTGAGGGCCGGTGACGCCTCGCTTAGGCTAGGCGACGGTCGCCGGCCTCGTGTGAGGGCCGGTGACGCCGCCGGGCTAGGCGACGGTTGCCGGCCTCATGCGAGGGCCGGAGTGCCCAGATTTGGGCACCCTCGCCCGAGCTTGGCGAGGGGGCCGGCGCGCCGGGGCCGGTGAGGCCTCGTCTTGGCCGGGCAAGGGTCGGTCCACCCGCGCCTAGGGTCGGTGATCGTCGCCGGCCCCTCCGGCGATTGGCGGCGGGGGAGGAGCTACTTTAAAAACAATTTTAAAAAATAATTTTTCTTTTATTTTTATTTTTAAATCTATTTTTTTAAAAAAATTGAATAAAAAATAATTAAAAAAGCCATCCGAAAAAAGAAATTATTTAAAAGGCCATATTAGCATTTTCCGTTAAAAAGGCTAACGGTGTTAAGTTTATGACTCGATTGAAATAATTTGACAAGTTTTATGACTCAATTGCACTTTTTACAAGTTTTAAGACTCAACTGCATTTTTATGATAAGTTTTAGGACTTCTGCAGCATTTATCCCTAACTTATTTATGATTTACCCTTTTCATGACAAGTTTTTCATGTTTGAATGCGTGAAATGAGGAGAAGAAACATATTTGTTTTTAGTATTTTACGAAAAAGTTTTTTTTTTTAAAGCATAAAGTAATATTAGGTACCTTGGAACCTGAGCAACCGATGTATTTCAAGTTTTAAGATAGTTTCAATACTTTGTAGGATAGGTTCCATATTCTAAGATTTGAGAATTAGTGTCTCTAAAATAGATTCTAAAGTAGAGTAACTACTTTATCCATTTTGGAACTTGCGCACTCCAACTAAAGGCTGACAAATTCATAACACGACCCATTTTTTTTCTTTAAACACGACCCATTTGCATGACTTGTAATTGAACATGTTAAGTAATGGTAGAAACGGGTTCATGCCACGCCCGTTTTTGACGTTGGAAAATTGCACCTTATGCAGGTTGAGTCGCATAACTTGTTTGGACATGAACGGTTACATTAACGTATTAATGTATCATGTCCTCGTATCTAAACACTTTTTTCATATTAAAAAACCTATCTAAATAACACTCATATTAAAAACTAAAATGTAGAATAAAAATAAATGGAGAGATACAAATTCCATAGAATAATAAGAAAAGCCCCAACTCAATAATATAGGCTTAATGTGAAGTGAAATTACCTATGTTGCTTAGAAATGTGTTCAAACGTATTAAACTTTTAATATAGGTTATTATGGATAAACATATACATTATGTACATAGATGAACATACATTTATCAACATATAATGGTATCGTGTCTTGTGCACACTTAATACACTAACACAGTTAGTAATCATATTAGCCAAGTTGTGTCGTATATTATGCACGTTGTGTTCATGTCGAGACAGTTCGGCATGTCTATTAAACATAAACATGTCATTTTTGAGTTCATCATATGCATGTTATATTCTTATTTCGATACAATATGAGATAAATTGTCCGCCTACTCCCGCCAAGGAAACCCTTTTGTTGGTCCCTTCCTCGAACTTGGGGCAATGGCCCAAATCATAAAGCCCAATAACGTTATAACATCTTGTAGCGTGGGACGCCGGAGACACTTATTAGTAAAGTGAGCAAAAACCAACAATTTTTTCCACATTTATTATTGGTAGATAAAAGGAATTTGAATTATCAACAAATGACTTATTAAAAAATTATTGATAAAATGACAAAAAGAAAGTAAGAAATCATCTCTTACAACTTTCATATTTGAAAATCTCAGTACATCGATGAAACAAAAGAAAGAAAGAAAGAAGCTTGTGCCTTTGCTGCCGACTAATTTCAAAAGTTGTGTGATGAAATCGAGTGAACGAGTGATACTTAATTACTCGACAAACCGGTCATACCCATAAATTAATTTTGTGGTAATTATTTGATTGAGTGGTGATTCAATATGCATGTTAATATTCTATACCACGTGTATAGTACTAGTTGCGGCGGCCTCTCAAGTTTTTAGCATTACAATGATTTGGATTTCTTTAGCGAGGGTTTCGAATAATATAATTTTTTTTGGTCGAATAATATTCTATAAGCAATAATATTTAAAAAAGAAAGCTTTACGGCTGTTCGACAAATGGTTCGAGGGTACTGGTGAACAACTTTCAAAATGGTCGGAAGGATCCGAAATTTCTCGAACTTCGCACGACGAACCCTTTTTGGTGGGAAGGGTGGGAAAGAGATGGTTTGGCATTTCGGCAGTTTTCGCTTTTAGGACTTGATCTTTTCCATCATTGCAAATCCCCCCCCCCAAATCGCACGATCGAAGCTGCCACCTCATGCTCAACCCCCTCTCTGGGAAAAAGCTCTCTCAGTGCGCGTGACGCCGTACGTGACGTCAAGATTACGTCACTGACTGCAAACTAGGTAAATCCGTCACTTTTGTTAATTCTCTTGATCCAGTCCTTCCTTAGATTAGGCAACAGGACAACGATTCTCTATCTTGCTACTAAACTTATTATATAGATATTGATTCAATTTAAACCTCCTAATATAAATTAAGTTTTTAATCTGTGTGCGAAATTTCAACGTAACCCTTTCAGCTAATTTTTATTAGAACGTTGATGTGGCGGTGTGTAATATAGGACGGTTATTAATAATTGAACTGTTGATTTCTAATAATAATTAACAAGAAGGATTATCTTGGTAAAATTTGAAAATTTATGACTGAATTGGAAACTATACAACATGTTTAGGATTGATTGGGTAATTTTCAACTTTTAATATATTAGCTATAAATTTTATAACCATCTTTATTAGCATGGATGAATGATTTGGATGAATGAGATGTGAAATGGAAACACTGATAGGGGATGGAGAAAGTAAGTTGATAGAAATAAGCTAAGCATGGATTACGTGAACTCAATATTTATAAGATGGATGAACGATGTTCTCATTGGCATCTCCGAAAATACCAATCACTGATACATTCGGTCATAAATTTCATAGGATCCTTATTCATATGGATTAATAGTATAGATAAACTTACATGGGCGAACCGAAGGGATGGAAACAAAAATTTCTTTTAGAAGTAGCAAAGTTGGAGAATGAAATTGAACTCGAATATTCTTGGCTAAGAGAAGCCTAATCAATAGTCACCTGTTTATACTGGGAAAGCTATACAAGGTTGTCTCAATTTTCAGTTTGTAAAGCTCGAACTTGAGTATGATTAGACTGACATTTACTCATGATTATGGGAGAGACTTACTCCCTTTGTTATGTTTGTCTATAGGGTTATTATTAGGTCTAATAGATGCATAGAAAAAATGTTAACATGTTTCATCGTTAAATAATTGACAGGTGTATTTAAATTTGATTTTACAATCGAATTGTTTTATGTGATAACAATATTTATAATTAAATCCCTTGTCCCCCCATCACTGGAAAGACACCACAGCTGGAAATGTAGGTGGAATTTTTTTATTACTTCTTTCTATCCCACTAACAAACTACGTCACCTCGGAAGCAGGGCAAACTATGTCAACGTATATTTTGAAAGAAAAAAAGATGGAGGAGGAAAGAGAATAAACGGATGGAAAATTAGAAAGTCGAAAATTTATTATGTTTATACTATCCATTTATATCAATTTAGTCTTTTTTTTTTTTTTTTTTGACTAATTGAGTTTTGAACCTTTTAATAACTTATCAATATAATCAATCCGATCAAATTTGATTAGAAATCACTAATATGGATACTAACCATCCTATGTGGTATTTCCAATACCAATGTGGACAATTTTTCTTTTATTGGCAAAAAGAAAAATTTTAAAAAAAGTGTCCACATGAGCGCCGACCATGCGCCGACCATGCTATATAGGACAATCGACACTAACTTGACCGTCTTATTAGCATTTTTGATTAAAATTAGCTGAAAGGATTACGTTGACCAATTTTCAGAAAGTTTAGGGCTGAATGGCACAAGCATAATAAGTTTATGACTTTTTGGTAATTTTTCCGATAGAAAACATATACATTTATATTCATACATATTTATATGTGTCCGTATGCCTATATAGATGTGTGTATTTATGTCAAAAACGAGTTTTATTTCACTTTTAAACTTCCTTAATACCTATATCGAATAATAGGAAGTCAAAAAACTACCCACTTCTCCCACTGCAGAACCTAAATGCCCATGAGAGTCAGGGGGACTTTAATAATACTTAATTTACAACTATCTTATAAATTAAGAGTTTTAAATCTAATCTAGCATACGCATAGAATATGCTTGAAATATAGTCTTTATATCAAGCCGAAACCTCCTATTGTCTAACTTTTAAGATATTCCACTATTACCCTGCATCAAACTATATACAAAGTAGAATTACCCGCTACTCTTATATTTTTATTAAGTAACCACTCCATTTGCACATTTTTAATATCTAACCTCATTGAATAAAAGAATTACTCACTATTACGTCCATTCAACTAAAAAATCACCAAGTTTCTTCTAAAACACGATTCTTTGTATTTTCCCCAAACATAATCAGTCAACTGAGTAGAGGCATCGCAGCTTATAACAATTTGTGGTATTTTGCAATAACATTTTTGGATCACTAAGTATAAACATTTTTAGGTCACGAACTCTGTAATCGACTTAATATTCACAGAGATAAATTACTAATTATGAGTTGAAATGAGTTACGACAACGACATATAAACGGACGGCACTTTAAATTATAGTACTACATACAATTAACACCAATAGCCAATTTCTGAGTTTTCTATATTCCAAAAGTCAGAAAATTTCTGAGTAATTTTTCGATTGACTAACAATGATTTCGACGTCGTGGGGAGAGGAAATTCTCAGAAGGTTAGAGCGGAAAGACGCCATCGTTAGACGATTGAGTTGAGAGAGAGAGAGAGAGAGAGAGAGAGAGAGAGAGAAAGAGAGAATTGTCGACTTCTTATGTAGTCCCTTACCCTTTTTTTATCTTCCAATGCTGATGATGATGCTATAGAAAGTTTCAGCAATTAATTCTGCACTTGCTGTAACGCAAAACGAAGGATTTGAATTTTCTAGGTTACGCAATAACTAAATCGAAACGACAAACTAGCACACACTTGTTAAAACAAGATTGATCCAGCTTGCTCTTTAAGCCAATGTTTTCCCCATCATTGCAGACACTAGATAAGGTGAGGACAGGTATGTCGAGGCCTCTATGCGTCTTGTGACATTTTCGTGAAAAGGATATAGAAATGGCCCTCTTCCACTTGTCCCTAGGTCACATTTGGAAAACGATGTTTATGAATTGCTCTTTTGACAAAGCAAAAGCGTGTCCATCATTAGTAAATTATCGTTTACATGTAAGAGCATGTTCAAATTAAGGGCCGAGGTGTTGCTTAGGTATCTGCGACGAGGCGGCCCAGTCAATCTTGTCCCACTGAGATGCTAGTGGAGGCCTAAAGTGGATGATACATGTAAGCACCGGACCCATCATTCAAGGACTAATCAAGATTTCATAAGATTGATGATATATTGAAGAATCAAATGTGTGACTTTAGCTATCAAATCAAGTATTGGATCACTCGACTAACTATTTGAAAGGTAAATTGATGCGTCATGATGAAAGCAAAATTATAACATATTCGACTCTTTAAACTTTTCTCACGAGTCATGACATGCAAAATTGTTATCTCATTTTTGTCGATGTAGAATTTACAAGAACACCCGCTAATAAAACCTATCACATTGTAAGCAATCTAGTCCCATGCATCTTCGAATACTGAGGAAGCATTGCGGGCATATGGTAGTGTCTTTAGCAGAAGATAAGGATGGGTTGGAAATTGGGGGAATGCACACCATTGAAGAGATAAAAGAAAGTACAAGAGATGATCCAACTCCACATCAAATCAACAGGCTCCACATTTCAGAAAAGTGAAAGTCATCAAAGGGACGAGCGTGGATACAAGTTTCAGAGATTCTGCACGAAAGCCTTGTACCTTTTTTCCATTTCCTTCTCTTCTTGTTTTCGGTGGGCCTAATGTGTCCTCTACATTCTACACATTTCATCTTCGATGAATGTTCATGATTCAATGTATGCCACTCATAATTCCACTTCACATAATAACGAGCAAACCCTTACCAGAGTCCCATTTTTTTTAGACTACTGATCATGCACGTCATCCCTTAAAAAGTAGCTACCCTAGTGCTCATATAATTGCAGAATACTAATAATTCAATAGGGAAACTTATATATATTATCTATTTGCAAGTACCCATATTAAAAAAACTTTGCTCAAAGTGATTCTATTTGAATAAGAACGGTGCACTGCTAACCTTTCTCTTTTCCTCTCTTAGATGATGTGGGAGTATAGTGAAGCGTCGCCTAGCTAGTGGTTCATTTGCAATGGGAGATAAAGAGCTCATCCGCCCCAAAAAAGGGAAAACCCAGTCATCAATTTAGTAGAATATTTGAACTCTTTCTTTTCCGTGAAAAGAAATGAGAAATAATGATGCCCTCGAGGCCGGTGTCCTTTGTTTGGCAGGTTTATAATTATCGCGCCAGATACCTTTGTCCATAGTGGGATAAAAATTATACCCGTGACCTTTTTCTTGATTTTTTTTCTTCATTTATAGAAGAAGGTGATGATGGTGATTCTCGAATCTCCTAATATTCCTATGGTCACAAAACATTTATAATATATATGAAATTGAATGGACAGTCGTTCAACTTTAAAGGTTTAATATGTTAGAAAGTGCAACGCATCTTAGTTGATAGTTTTTAAAGCCAATAAAGTGCACATGGTCGATTATATTGTAACTGGTGTGTCGGTGATTTATGCTTAAGAAAAGTGGTGTGAAGAATATGTTACTTTTTTGGCATTCTTGCGCATGGGGGTGGCTGATCTTTGACATGATCCTCAGGACAATACCTTTTTCTCTAATTCTAGCAGGCTTATTAGCTTTCTCCTTGACTAAAATAAAGGGTGAAAAAAGTTGCTCACCCTTTCCATTTTAATCAAAAATCGATATTAATTGATTGTATTGCTAAGTGGGGACATTTGTAGCCACACTCTCTTCATCTAAATAAAGAAGTGTGACAAATGGCTTCACCCATATGCATTCTTAGCTTCTCTCCCTTTCTCTCTCTCTCTCCCTCCTTTCATTTCATCCTCACGCGTAGACAATGATTGTGCTTTCCAAAGAAGAAAGAAAAATCCATAGGAAAGGACTGTTGTTGTGGTGGGGCTCTTTTTGCAGGTAATGCTCTCATCAAAATTCAAATATTAAGTTATTTGGAGATTATATATCCGTATGTTGAGATTGTGTGCGAATTGATTTTCGTGCTTGCACCAATTTAAAGGGAGAAGGTGTGGCAATAGCCAGCAAGTTTACTTCCGGCTTTTGACTTTGTAATCCAAAGGATTTTTCTACAAGCCAAACCAGAGGTTCTAAGCAGAATTTGGTCCCCCTAGCTCGTAGCTTCCATGTCTGGTTTTTGAGTTAGAATGAGTGACACTTATCTGAATGCGTGGAATGAAGATAGGGCTTATCTTGACCTATCCTTTCACTTCTTTCGTAGCCACACAAAATATAGTTGGGAAGTTCAAACTTTGGAACACCTTTTTAGTAAATGTTGCAAGTTAAGCAGAAGTCATCAGTTAACCCAAATTCCATGGCCATGCCAAATAAGCCCCAAATGACTTGTTCGATCCAATCAAAGATGGGCAGTCTTCAGAAGTATCTATGGAGCACATAAGGAATTACTTTCTTGTGACCTAACTTTTATATATTGTTTTAGATGAAAATTAAACACAATAGATTCCGAGGCTTGCAGGCCAAAACGAGAAACCACCCCAATAAAGTTCTTAACAATATGCATAAAAATTTAATTCATTTGCTGAATCAAAATTTACATTAGCTCATCTGAAAGATGATGGATTCATAATTATGTCACACTTAAATTTGAATGGTCAGAGATTCATGGATTCTCGACAATTGTGATTTAATCCCTCTAAGTTACTTATGCGCAATATATTTGACATGTAAGCATAAGATTTATGGAGCTTTTTGATAAAAATTATTGCATTTTCTTTATCAATAGTAAAGATTTGAAGTTCATAATCATTATGCATCTCTAAATAACAAAATGGCAGAACCTCCAAAATTATCTAAATTAATTAGTTTGGGGGAAAAAAGAGAGGTTAAATCCATAATCTAGCTTTAGTTCGTATGATGAGTAAAAGTTGTCCTATCAGAAAATATATATGGTGCCATCACAACACTATAGCCCTGCATTAGTTATTGTAATTTCTCTTTGTAATCTTATTCAATAAATAAGGTCAAACGTAAAACCTTCACTTCCAAGTATCCTTACGAAACACAAGCTTTTGTTGGATTTTCCAAGGAATAATTTCATTATATTAAGGAATATACTAACTTTGGCTCCGTTTATTTTGCAAAAATGCATAATTTGATTTTTTTAAATTATCGCTTGTATTGTTTAAAATAATTAGCTAATGAAAAATCGACAACAATTTACATCTGAATATTCTCATGGATGATGAATTTTTTTCATTCATTAATTTTTATAAGCGATATAAGCAATCATTTTTAAGAAGATATTTTTCAAATAATTCATTTTCCATGAGACAAATGGAACATTTGTGTCATGTGTAACGAAAGATGTGTTCTCCCTTCAAAGAAAACTCGTGTTATTAAACAAGTTTAGTGAAACTTTCAATCTTGAGTAGTCATACAAAAATCCTTGTATAAAGCTTATGTTGGCTATAATATGTATTAAAACCTTATGGAACAAAAAACGGATCTGGTTGTCGCACTAGCCTTGTGAATTTAGAATTTATTTTGAAGCCTGAAAACCGATATAGGTTGGGGTCATGTTTGGAGGCATAGGCGTCAGAAGAATGCAGGACTCCAGTCAGACGATCTAGGGGTGTGCATGGTCCGGGCGGGCGGTTCCCGACCTAGAACCGGGAACCGCCCAATAAGGACCGGTTCCGAAAAGTTGGAACCGGGATCCACCCGTTTATTATGTGGATCCACCCAGGAACCGGACCGCCGGTCCGGTCCGGTTCCCGGGTGGATCCATAGAACCGATTTTGACGCGAAATTTTTTTGGTTTTCAACAAAAAAATAATTACGTGACATCAAAGCAAGCCAAAGAAAGAAAAATCAAATTTAAGTACGTGGAACAAAGATTCATTTGTTGTGATTATAAATGTATCTCGTAGATAAAAAAAAAAAAACGCGAATAGATGGAATACAACATTCTCCCATTTCCTACTTGCAAATAACCATAGATGGTTAAATTTTCTTTGACCAAAGGTAAAGGTTCCCTAGAGAGTGAGATGAGATGTAGAGTTTCTCTTAGTAATTTTTTTTTTTAATATTAAAAAGGTTCCGGTCCGGTCGGGGTGGCGGATCCGCCCACGGAATCGAACCGGACCGGTACCCACCGGTTCCAATTTATTGGAACCGGAACCGACCGTTCCCTCAAGACCACGCCGTTCCGGGCGGTTCCGGTCCGGTTCCGGGCGGATCCCGGGTATTTTGCACACCCTAAGACGATCCCAACAACCGGGCATGATTCGGGCGCCCGACCAAGTCTTGAAGGGTCGTCGGTCTGTCCAATCAGGCGCCTGGCTGAATTGGAAGTGCCATCCGACATTAGGCGTTGGACGGGCGCCCAGATGTCGTGATCGCCGTTTCAAGTGATATGGTGAATTTTTCTGTTCAGGACACGAGCACAGTCTTGTGAGGTTTTCTAATAGACTTTTTTAGGGAAACTTCGCGAGAGAAACATAAGAGCTTGTGAGGATTTGTGTATTGGAGTTCTGGAAACACACGAGAGCTTGGGTGACGGGTTGTAACTCTATACTTCTCGGAATGATAGTATATTGTGACTGGCTCTCCTAGTGAAATAGGTGTAGATACTAAACAAATTAATGTAATTTCATAATAAATTAAGAATCATAGTGTTACGAGTCGTCTTTTTTTTTTTTTTTTTTTTTGTTGAGTGTAATATTTTCAAAATATAGATTGCCATATAATCTCTAAAAAAGTTAGCAACTATATCCATCTTTATAACATATTCTATTTTAATAATTGAATTAGATAGTGTAAATATATTATGCTAATCATTATTTATACATATGCTATTTGATCAATGTAATTTGTAGTTAACTAATAATAATGAAATTAAGGTACTCATATTGATAATCAGAAATCATGACATAATTTAATTTAAATAATATACTTATTAGTACTTTACTAATAAAGTTTACCTTACCAACTAAGTCGATTTTCATATTTGATTTTTGGGGAAAAGTTAGAAGCATTGATGATTCCCTCACCTTTATACAAGTGGACTCAAAATTACCCAACCCAGCTAAAGATTAAGGTACGAGTATCCCCTACACGTCCATCCCTTTGAATCCCATAAGTTTACGTTACGTTAGGTGCGACATAATTGAATTACTTTGAATTAAAAAAGAATGATAATATGAAATATTAAAAAAAAAAATGAGGTTCAATATTTTGATTGCTATGTTTAGCTGCGAGAGAGAGATGGTGTTGGAATGGAATAGTCATTCTTTTCTTATCTTCAATTTATGACCCAAAAATTGAAGATATCAAAATACCCAAAAATCGAATGGTAAGTTAGTTATATCAAAATATCCCAATGAAGTTTTTCTCCGAATCATTGAAGGAATCCCCATAGTAGGAATGACCTTACAAGCTGTAATTATAGGAGACTTTAGATTTGTCCACCCCAGCCAAATGGAATTTATTATTCTCATAGACGTCTATGCATTTCTAAGATTTTAATTTTACTTCATAATGATAATTAATTGTAAACTTGCCAATTACGTTACGTTATATAAGTATTATCCTGGTCAAAAATATTTGACAATGATTTGCTTAAATGAATACTCCAACCTAGACCTTTCGATAAGCATTGACTGTATATTTCATGTCGTTGTTACTCGTGTTCTAAGGTTTTAGCTTACACGACAACGCAATCCTTTGCAATACGCAGCAAGTAAACGGGAAACAGAAATGTCCCTCTTAATTTAATATATTTATCTAAGTAGAGAGAGACAACTTTATTCTAACTATTATTATTATTATTTTGGGCTAAACTTAGGCAAAGAGATGGCATTAAAATTGCGTTCGAATTGTCAAACGCGCTTCTTATGTTCATCAGTACAGTAATGATTTGCTTCTCCAACCTATTGATCCTGTATTTATTTTGAGGTTGGCTAGAAAGAATTAAGGAATAGGAAGAAAAAAGTTGTATATGTTGAATAAAGTGCAATCATCATCTAAATACCTGGAAACTTGTATTTTATATGTTGGTCGTATTGTATATTTATCCGTGCGTTTAATATTTTACGGAAATCAAAGTAGCATGGCGACTATTGTATTGATGACATCTAGGAAAATAATTCAAGATGTTGGTGATCAATAGAAATAATACACTGGACCAATTGACAAGAAATCCTCACAAAGATTTCTCTTCAGAAATAATAATATTCATACGCAAAACGTGAGTTTGGACAGTTGACATGGATGAGGACACAAATTATTGTTAATTGGTTGAGGTACCATACTTAAAAAAACAAAGAAAATTAAAAAAAGAAGAAGAAATTTTCATTGACTATGACGCTTCGAGTGTCAAATCTTGCTCTCGACTTTCAAAATTTTAGATCTTTTTACGCTAATGTTTCTAAGGTTAGTACCATTAAAAGTTCAATTTATTATCTTATAATATATTTATTCCAAATTAATTTTTCATTTAAAAAAATTTCAAATCGGTACTCACATAACACATCTACTACAAATTAATATGTGTCTCGCAAAAAAGCAAAAAAAATTGTACCTCAATCCAAATATATCATATGTTAAACAATGGGTACATGATAACATACACGACAGATCAAGATAGATCTGATATGGAGAATGATAGATCTAGAGTGGAAAATTCATGTGTTTATATGTGCATTTTAAAGATGAGTAAATTTGGGTTAGTTGTATAACTTTGTGATTTATTGAGACGAGGAATGGAGTAAATATGTTATAGATTTACCAATTTGAGAAAGTATGTGATGCTTTCAAAGGAATATGTTGGCTGTTGATGAGGTGTGTATTTTCAACTTATGTCCAGTTATAATTTAGAAAGTGCCAATGACGTGGAATTAACTAAACGAGTGTTCAACCATGGAAGTTTGTTCGCTGGGGTTGTAGCACCTCCCCTCGCTGCGGTCGCCAGTGGAGTTGTCAGCACTGCGTCCCGGGCATCTGGGCCAAGCTACCCCTGCTCGTGTCAATGGCGGCCGTGGACAAGCGGCGTGACGTCGGCGAAGGCGGGGACGACCATGAAGGAGCGACGTTGGCCTGAGATGTTTGGCTAAAGCCACCATCCATGGCTGATGAGGGCGGTGACAACCATGAAGGAGCGACACTGGCCTGAGATGTTTGGATCGAGCCACCATCCATGGCCGACCTAAGGCAAAGTATACGGCTTTTTCAAGCAGATCTGTGGCTTGGCAAAGAAGATGGCTGTCATCTTCAAGTCTGCTCTGCGTTTGTTAGAATATTTAAATGATAAATCATATATTCATTTAACAGTTTAAACTTTCAAAACAGTTGGCGGTGATTCCATAAAATTCTCATGTGGTATTAGAATTGGAGATCTTAAGCAGAATTTTTTTAGGCCTCATTTGTCTCTCCAATTAAATTTCCATACTCAGTACTAGGCAAAAGACCAGATTAAATGTGAGGGGAAGCGTTATAATATTTAAATGATAATCAATATCTTCATCTAATTTTTCCAGATCAGTGCCTTGACAAAGTAGATGGCTTTCATCTTCAGATCTATTGTGCATCTTCTTTGTTAGGCTCAAAGAAGATGGTTTTTTCCAGCCGATTTGGTAAGTGACGAGGACCTGGCCTGGCAAAGAAGATGGCTTTCATCTTGGATTTGCTATGCATCTTCTTTGTTTAGCTCAAAGAACATGGCTTTTTCCGGCAGATTTGGTGAACGACGAGGACACCCATGGCATGGACCCTCAACATATCGTCCTTGGCCGATTGCTGGTCCATGGTCGGTACCGTGTTCACCGAAGGCCTGGACGCGACGCTGGTGACAGGATGGAGGAGAACCAAAGAGAGAGAGATTTATTTGATTCCATGTCAGCTGCTATTGTAGTGGTTTGAAACCAATGGATCATTTGTCCAATTCGAAAGACAATAAATAATTTGAGGTAAATGTGTTATAAAGATATATGTTAGTAGTTTTTAGTGATATAAACCTTATTGCTACAAGCGTATGCTCTATCTATTTTCTCTATTTTTTATTTATTTATATTTAGTTTTTGCATAATTTCGTAAAATCTATGGTTTGGGCAGAAATTTTTTTAAAATTTTGAAGGTGAAAAGTGATGTCCAAAATAAAGTTTAGAGGACGATTGATATACTATAGTTTTCCTAAATGAAAATATAATGCTCCGTGGCCATAACAATATCAAAGATGGGGAAAGGTGGTACATGGTCCCCTTTGAATGTTAGGCCTACGTGTTGCTAGGGTTAATAGCGGAAAGGTGCTTAAAAGAAAGGCAAACCTTAGAAGATTTGCAAGCAAAAACAGAGAGCATAGGAGCGTGAAATACAAAGTGTTGATTGAAAAGAACTTAACCAAGTGTTTACCGATATCTTTCAAAAAGTTGCACTTCCCTTTTAGGTGATCATGCGCCAGATTCAATATTTAGAAAAGAACATTTTCTGGACCTTTCATTTTATTATTTTTTGGTAAGTTACACGTCTAAATAATGCTTGTTACATCTTTACCAAAAAAAAAAAATAATGCTTGTTATATAGTAAAAGGGGATTAAGAAAAGGGAGCAAATATCAACATAATTTTCTATATGCGCTTGGGAAAATATTAATTAATCACTTGTCAGATCACCAGTAGTCATATAAAATATACCCAACCCTAAGAAGGTGGTTGAGTGAGGAATAAATTTGACGGCTAATCATCGCGGCTTTTATTTAAAAGAATTCCTAGTTTCCCATCAAGTGATCAGCAAATCCTCTTGACAAATGCAATTAGAATTTGATCGAATGGTAACAAAAATTATCGTCTGAAAAGAGAAACGAAAAGCAGAAAGTTTTGTAAGTTCAATGGCTGACTAATTACATTAAGATGGAATCGAACACAAGGAATTTTCATTGCGCCTCTCTCATTTAGCGGAGAAAAAGACAAATAAATAAAAAATGGAACGCCAGCACCAGAGGAGGGTTTTCTCTTTTACCCCCCTTCTCCTATCATCTGATGCTTCTTATTCTCTCTGTTGTGCCGTAATGCATGTAAAAAACTGCACACCAAAAAGAAGAGAGGAAAACCGAATTTCGATTTTTCCATTTACTGCACTAGCTCATTGGTCCAAGATGACTGGTCCAAAGCCGATCTTTGGCACGAATTCACCGGATGAGGATCGAGCATTGGCGTCTTGTCGTCGACGCTGCCGACCAGAAAATCCCAGTTGATGAAGTCGTCGTCATCCCACGGCTTGCTATGTTGGTTGTCCCCGTCGCCAGAATTGCCAAATTCGCCGTACGACCAGTCCAAGTCAAGAAACTGTAGTTCTTGAATGAAGATGCCGCCGCCGCCTCCGCCGCTGCCGCCGTTGTTGTACGAGGAAGAAGATGAGGAGATCGAGGAAGAAGGAGGGCAAGCGACCAAAATGTCGCTGGGGTCGATCAGAGGGACCTCGTCTGTGCAAAAACTGTTCATGTCCATGACCTCGATTGTCTCGAGCAGGCTTCCATTTGCCATGCAGCTTGTTCGTTCTTCTTCTTCTTTGGCTTTGGTTAGGACCGAATAGATGAAATCATCAGCCGATGGTGTTTTTGCGGCATCGGCTGAACTCGTTGAGCAAGATTGCTCTTCCTTCTGCTGGTGCTGATTCTGCAGGCTCTGGGGCGGGTCGGATGGGTTTGAGACCAATGGCTTGTGGGTGACAGGGTCGACGCCCATCTTCTTGAGCTTTTTCTTGATGTGAGTGTTCCAATGGTTCTTGATCTCATTGTCGGTTCTTCCGGGTAGGTGAGAGGCAATCTTGGACCACCTGCAATATGTCAAAGCAAAGCGAGAAGCTTGATTAAAATTTGACCCAATGTGAAGTTTCAAATTTTCAATGAATCTAGAAACAGGGGAAGAAACATAATTGTGTAGATGAATTTCCAGCTTGGTGTAAAATTGGGGCAGAAAGATTCTTTGAATGTCTCTCTTGCTATGTGCATGTAATGATGGGAACAATCTCAAATTGCATCTTCAGAAAGACCCAAATGGGGGAATTTAGAGTCTGAAGCAAAAGAATGGACAAGCAGAGTTGGCCAGAGCAACTAGATTCAACATGCATAACATGGGAAAGTTTTGACCTGTTGCCAAGTTGGGCATGGAGGTCAATGACCAGTTTCTCTTCCTGTTCAGATAAGAGCCCCCTTTTCAGGTCTGGCCTCAGATAATTCGTCCACCTGAGCCTGCAACTCTTCCCACACCTCAGTAATCCTGCCAATTTTAATTCATCACAATTTGTTCAGACACCGAGACCATCATACAAATAACATCATCAGGAAAAAAAGTCTCTGGGGATAACTTGACGTGTTGAATTCTCCAAGAAACCCATCACAAGAGCTTTCAGATAAATGTGGAGGGTGGGAAGAAAGAGAGAGAGAGACTGCAGAGCAGATGGGGGGTGGTGGGTCGCGAGTGTTCGTCACCTGCAAGTTTAGGAACAGCTCTCCAACAACATTGGCCATGAGTGAGGATGAAGTTGATGAGCTTCTTGTCCTCTTCCGCCGTCCACGGCCCTTTCTTCAACCCCACTTTCTCACAGCAAGGCTGCCTTCCCATTCTCAACACCCGACCAAAGCTTCAATTTCGGAAGAAAAAGAGAGAAAAGCCAAAGACAGAAAGCAGACAAGCTTTTGAGCTAAAACCAGCCAGGGACAAAGCGACCTGGCCACCAGCTCCGAGGATCTATTTCGACGGAGAACGAAACGAGAGGAGACAGATGAATATGAGACGAGAAAACTAAGCTAAGCTAGGAACAATGGATCCCCCACCTTCGTATATATACACAGAATCATCTCCTTGTCCAACAAATGAAGAGGACACGGCTCCCTCTATATTTTATTCGAAGGTGTGTTGTGCCTGGCCCTTTCTTTTGTTTATTTCTTCCTTATAGGCGGAGCCGGGTCAGCTTACGACACGTGTTCGACTTCCCTGACATCCAGAACAAATCGTTCCATGTTTCAACTAGTCCATGAAGTTAATTAGGGGTAATCAATTTCTAATCCAATTTAGTCTAATGAAATCGGTCACTTCTTTTTTTCCATTAAAGAGTGTCTGTGCATAATGATAAATGGTAACAAATCTTAAAATATGGACAAAAATATCAATGAGTGAAGAATAAATGGTAACAAATCTTAGAATATTGATGAAAATCACAGTTTGTGTCACAGTTTGTATTAGACAAGATAGTGTTTAGTTTATATTTTACTAATTTTTTAAAAATAAAAAACATATATATGTAGTCAATTCGATTCTCTCTTGAGACCAGGAATCAGATTAGACTGTTTGGACATTGGTTTCATTTTTAGGAATTGAGAACTGTGCCGTCCGTTTTACGCACTATTAAAGTTAATGAAATAATTTGCGACGTCTAGATTTATCCACCTTGGATCAGCTTCAAAGTCATAATTAGAGTATTGATAATGCTAACAAGCTTGCCGGTGTTGCCTTTGTGAAAGCGCCACCTCAACTTCTCTCCCTCCTTTTTTGTCCATTGCTTGAGTTGGAAGCGTGAGAAAACCGTCTCCTTTCTATTTCATTTCAGGACTAAAGACTTGGCTCCTCACGCCCTCGGCCTGCCCAAAGTAAAAGCAACTCTCACTTCTCTCGCGTCTCCGCTTCAGTCGGACGAGAGAGAGAGAGAGAGAGAGAGAGAGAGAGAGAGAGAGAGTATTTCTAAAAAAGTTACTGATAAATATTTCTCAGTCACGCATGCTTTTACTGGAATTCTACATATGATGTGGGGGTGGTTCCAACATTACGTAAAGAGTTCACCCTGGGTTTAAGGAATTGTAGAAGGGTCCATTAACATCGAGATAACGACGGGCAAAGGTCATCAAGGCTTAAATATATTCAAAGGGTTCCTTGCCTGATTATATTAAATAAGTCTGGTCAGATCCAAGTACTTGGATCTTAGCGCCGTGCCGTATCGAAACGAAGAGTAAAGTACATGTAGCTGTATGAATGGGGCATATATTCAGTTCAGGTTTAGCTTGCAAGGCTTTTGGCTGTTATGCATGAGCTATCACCGTATGGCCCGGGTTTTACATTTTTTTTTTCACTGTTTTGCTTTGCTTTTAGAGAACCCTATTCGTCTGATTATCTTACAGACAAATCTTTTCCTTTTCACCCCCGAAAAAAAAGCTTGCGCTGTCGAGGAACAGACAGCATATGCTTCACTAATCGGCCTTCGTAAGAATTCGCAGACAGTTACTGTAGAAACAGAAAATTATATGCTTGAAAGAAAGAATTTACTAAATGTAGATGGCAGTACCTTCGAAAGAGTTTCTTGTGCTCCCTAGTCATGTGAACCAGAGGACGATGAATGGAGTGGTGAGAAGAACATACGAGACAGGTTTGGTGCGCCATTATTGAGTGCTGTTGAGAGTATCCCCAAGTCCAGAAGGCATCTGAAAAGAACCATTCATCTTCATTAAAGGGCCAAGAATTCATGTGAGATTGTGAAAAATATGGCGTTTCTGATGGGAGACATTGTGAATTTGAGTATGAGACGACTATTGATACTTTTAATTTTAGGCGAGTAAATTGACCGAGTCCGTTCTCTCAGGAAAAACACACGTCGCCTGAGATTTGCAAATTACGTGTCATGATCATCCAGAGCAATATATCGAGTCAAGCAATTGAGAACGATTTCAAAGTCTCGTGCGAATGAATGAACGTCCAAGACATGTTGAGTTTGCTTTGACGATATGAAGTATGGATATCCAAAGAAGATAGGAAAAGAGTGATTATTCTTTTTTTGTGTTGGATTTAATTGGTGAGGCCGGCCCGTGAGCCACGGGATTATCTTCATGTTCTTAGGATGGTTATAGCGCATGTATGCCATATTCGCCAGGTCCCTCTATATGCATTCAGATACACACGGATCGACCCATCATCATCTTGTTTTTAATTTAACGTATACAGAGATGTTTGTGTGCACCTCTTTCGCCGATCTGAACTCGAGAGTTGTCAGTTGCAGTATCATCTCTTTGTTTCCACACTGGAAGACTGCTACCTTTTTCTGTCTTAAAGACTATTCTTGAGATTGAATGCACAACACTCTCGAGGGCTGATTTCGACGACGTGTTGGCCATAGAATCCACCAAATCCGTCACGCATAAGGAAAGGAAACTCTCACAAAACGGGTTAAAGCAAAGTGCGAGGAGTTGAACTCGAGACTTCAGACTCATATGTGAATGTATGTAAATTTTCTTGTTTTGGGCGACCCATATATATAAGAATGATCCAGCTCCTGCCGGCTGCGTATTCAGAACTTATCGAGAAAATTCTTCTCGCAACACTACTTCTGAACTTTTTGTCTATTTGACTTTGAAGATTGTTGTACTCATTTGTTCCGACTGCTTGCCACTAGACCTATTGCAGAGGAGGAACAAGCACAAAATCAACATCACAATGAACATATATGTCAGTGCAATCCTGGTCGCAATCTGATGGACATTGATGCTTTCCCTGTCTTCGGCGATCATAACAACAGTGACAGAAGTTTAAAACGCAGTGAAGTGTCTCTCATCTGCATTCCTTGTTTCAGTATATAATTTGATCATTTGAAGGTGCTATTGGAGCCTATTGTGCCAGGGTCGGAACCAAAGTCTCCAGTCATAGAGCGGCACCCCGGCTTCTTCCTCAAGCCACCGGAGATTGGCAGCGAAACAACACTCTTCTCACACAATTTCTCAGCTTAAAGGTTTCTCCTACAACCATTCCTATTGCGGAAGACAGTATGAGCTGCAGAAGATAAAACATGCATGTAAAAGGAGGCAAAAAAGAGATTCAGATCTTGGAACCAACCCCTTTCACGTGTGTGACGAGCAGAAAACCATTGATGGCTTCTCTTTGAAGAGGTCTTGGGAAGTACGACGAAGACGCGTCGAACAGTGCAGATCAGGACAAAAGAAACATCCTTCTATTCGGGGTTTGCTTGCGGTGTCTTGATCTTCTGTACGAAGAGAATGACTTTGATACTGGCTATCGTTCAGATGTCACCTGTCTACGCCGTTGACAAAGCAGCGCCTGCTTAGTCGCAAATTGCTACAAGTAATTCTTCCTTCCTGTCCACAGATTGCCCCGAATCATGTTCCAAATGGATATTTCCACCCTGAATTATCAGCCACTGATTGTACACTTATAAATTAAATACGCATCTTGTTCAGTGCATCGTAATTATAAGACATTGGTAATTGATTCTAAATCATATTTACGAGTTCGAGCAACTGGTAACCTGCTAGTCACGTTACTAACAATGTTAGTCAGCGGCTTTACGGTCTGTCAGTGTAATAGTAACTCATTAATCTTTTTTTATGAATTTATTATTCATTTAACGGTTTTAATTGATAAGCTACTAGCGGCATTAATAATCTACTAGAAATTTATAGTGATAAAATAGTTATTTTTATTTGTAAGATATAAAACCATTCACTGGCATTAATAGTAAAGTATGTAAGCAATTTGTACTCCACAAACAAAAACGGTGCTCATTTATAAAAACGAATGACGGTTCGTAATATATTAGGGTATTTAAGCTTGTTTAATAATATTTTCTTGTATTTTTAACCAATGAACCTTGGCTCATTTAGGGCTTGTTTGTTTTTACTCCAAATAGTGTATGATTTTGTTATTTTGTTCCTCGGAATAAAAAAAGAACAAAATCTATTTGAAGTAGAAAAAAGTTACTTTTTGTTCCTGAGAATAAATTTGGAACATAATCAAAAAGTAAAAAAAAGTTGTTTTTTGTTCCCAGGAACAATTCCTAAAATTAGTTCCTATTTTTTTTTCTTCTCTTCCTCTTTCTTCTTCTTCCCTTTGGCCGATCGTTGGCCTCGGCTATGGCCGACGACCTTGCTGAAGTGTCGCCGGCAACCTTGGCGAGCATCAGCCAGTGATGCGAGCTCGTCGACCCTTGCCTTGATCACGAGGCCAGGTGAGCCTCATGAGGCAAGCCTTACACAACCACGGCGAGGCTCAGCCTTGCCTAGATCTGGCGAGGCTGAGGCTCGCCTTGGCTGAGGCAAGCCTTCAATGAGCTCGGACCTCACCCTAGCCGTGAGGCTCCGTGAGCTTGTGAAACTTGTCCATCGGCGATTGGCTACAAAGAAGGAGGAAGAAAAGAAAAAAGAAAAAGAAAAAAAAGAAGAAAAAATACAAAAAAAGTATTAAAAAACTAAAAGAAATAAAAAAAAAAACTTAAGAATTTTACCAAACATGTTTTTATCCTAGGAATAGAAAATTTTGGACAGTTACCAAGTGCGTTCTTTTGCTTAGAAATTATTCTCAGGAACAGAATTAGAAAAATCATTTCTAATAAAAAATTATTTCTCGAAGCATAATGGTTACCAAACACGCCCTTATAAGCTCGAAATGATGTTATCATTCGATTAGGAATTTATAGTGGCAAAATAGTTTTTTTTTTCCCTTAAGTTGCCATCTTTAACCAATACTTACTTGTAAAGCATGTAAACAAATTCATAATTTCTAACAGAAAATGCGCTCACTTGGAAAAGCAAACGATTGTTCCAATTTACAAGGGTATTTCGACTTTGTAAGTCGTTAGTATGTTACATCAATAGTAAAATCTAGGCAATGTTAACAATCTACTTAAAAAAAAAAAAGTTAATGACAAAAAACTTGTTTTTCTCATAAGTTACAATCATCAATCATTACAACTTGTAACTATTTCATCAATTTTGGATATCGCAACGAAATATCTTTCAGTAAGTGCTATATTTTGGTTTTTACTTAAGGAGACTCAGGTTCTGTGGTAGTTTTGGACATAAAGGGTCAAATGCGAACAAAGATTATACACCTTATAATCTCAAAATTAAAGAAGCCTCATTGGCCTATTGCATGTTTAATATTAAGGATAATTAATGTCGAAACCTAATCAATGACATCATGTGGACTTACTTTTATATAATAATGAAAACCCATTAAAATTAAAATCATCTATATAATATCGAAAGCACTTCAACAAATATGAACAAGATACCTCATAAATATTGCTTTCTATCAAATTTGAGGACACAACATTAGAATTTAATCAATGACGTTGGACAATGGTCCAACGATTCGAGATGGATTTGAGGACATAATGTTAGAATCTAATCAATGATGCTGAACAATAATAACAACACCTAGAATATATTGCTTCTAGATGCGTACATGAACACAATGTTGGAATCTAATCAACAATGTTAGACAAGACTATCCTTGGATGAGGATGAGAACACAATGTCGGAATTGAATTGACGATGTTGGACAATGGGTCAATATTGGAATCTAATTGATAGCACTTTTCATAATATAGACACTTGTTGGAATTGAATCTACAATGGTAATCTTGAGCTATAGCTAGGCTAAACTAAGTAAGGGTAAATGCAATATAAAGTAGTTTTTGTGCGTTGTTTTGGTGGGGCTTTTTGTTGGATTGCTTATGGTATTTATAGCCCAATTTGGTAACCATCAATAGTCGGTTACTTCCTCCTCTAGAGTCGTTCCACGTTCCATGTTGAACCACCTTATCTAGGTTTAGATTTTGGCTTGTTTGACCACATTCTCATAGCTTGTTTAGCAAGTATTACCGCTCCTTCTTTGAGTTTGGTGCTCTTTTAACTATTCTTGCCTATTTCCACCGTCAACGTTGTATCTTCATCAATGATCTTTGGCTTCGACATGTGGCAACCCACCTACTTCATCATGATATTTTATGCTTTCGTTCATTTGTTGAAATTTAGCCCCAAATTTTCCAAAATCCTTAATTATTTGTTCTCATATGACCACTTATGGGCTGGGCCAATGTGGATTATGGCCCATTAATGCTTTCTGCTCCTCGTGCCTCACACGTGCTTGTAGGGGTATTTTTGGGTGTCAACATATGCCCCCTTTGACAAGTAGTAAATTAAAAAATTATTTCTCTTAAAGGAAATACCTCGTTTTGCGTGTAGTCTGCCACAAATGATCAGTATATATTTCTATTCTTTGACATATCTGTAGTCGATATGAACCAATGGCTTCAGTTGCATCTTGATATGTCGCTTCAATTTTTGACAGATATCCTTAATATTTTGAATCAGCATCCCCTATTTTGAATAGAAGAACACATTCCATCGTCTTTTTTATACTTTGTCTTCTTCTTTAAATGCTAAACCCTTCATATCTTTCTCATAAGTTTTTCATGGCTGTCGAAGCTCCCAAATTCAAACTTGAATCTTATATTTCAAACTTCAACTGTCTTCTTAACATTGAAGAGGCTAGCTATTATCAATTTTGATTGTTGAGTATTGTCTAAGAGCATAAGGAAGTCATTATGTCTTGGGCCTACCCTCCTAGATCACAATCATATCCTACCGCCTCTTAAACCTTGCTTCCCTACTAGAAGGAATGAGAAGCCTCCGGTACAGTATTCCTCCATCAAGAATATCTAAATGCCTACCCCAAACTAGGTTTTGAAGTTTTGCTTTTTCAAGGAGAATTTTCACACCTAGCATTTGCAATTACATGATGATCTGCCTACCCATTTGTCATGGATGAATGCAAGTATTGAGATGGCACTAGAGGTTAGCATGCTAGTTCATTATCTAAATAGAGGTTTAGTAGGTTTGACTATTTGCTTTTGGTCCACATTGACCAATGGCTTCTTTTTCCCTTGGGGAACCATGTCTATGACCCTTTTGGATGTATTCACCATTTCTAGGTTTGTTCCAGATGAAATCAAATCCCCTAAAGGACTTCTATATTCCCGATAATGTTCTTGCTTATGGTACCTTTCTTAATGAGTATCGTAAAACTTTGGGTCATGTTTTCTTCAAAGAGCAAACTGCTTTTCCTACTCTATTGGCTGTCAAAATATGTATTCTTTAATCCGGCCCTTAAAGTCTCTAAAGATTTCTTTAGACTTGCTGCCAATCTTGCAAAAGGAAAGAAAGTGGCTCTTGGTCCACTCATTTTGGCTGTTCTATATAGAAGTCTTACCCATGCTATCCTTTCAATGACACCAAAAGAAATCAGGATTCTATCTGTCCATTTTGGATTTTGCATGCATGGATGGCTCTTTATTTTCCTTTATTGTTTAGAAAAATTCCTCATGTTCATTCAATCCTTCATTGAAATCTAAATAGCCAAAACCTCAAAGTTTGGGTTGTCAATTACTCATCTTGTCTCCTAGAAAGGTTCCTGATGACACTTCCTTGTTTGTTTACTTCCTTCATGAGATATTAAACTTTGATCATGCTCATGTGGACCTCTTTACACCTAAATTTTGGCGACCCGTTTAGTCATTTATCGCATTAAAAAATTAAGGGTTAATTTTATCCTTGAAAAAAATAGTCAATTGCATAACATATAGTTTTAGGTGCATTTATGTTTTAATTTGCATTTACATTGGGCGGTGACAAATGGGTTCAAATTGATGGTTAAGAACTTTAACTTGATGAGTCGAAATGTTCTTTGCCCAAAGAAAGAATCGGCCAAGCCCATATTCTCTAGAGATTTTATGGATTTATCTTTGTAAGATTTGAATTGAAAAAGCGAAATATTCCGTTTGGAAAAAACAAATATCGTTTGAAAAGAAATCTACGTGGAGATAATTTGGAAAATTTTAAAACCCTAATCCGTGCCCTATAAATATGTAAAAAATACCTAGGGTTGGAGGAGGCCACACATATTGATACATACGGCTACATTGAGAGGAGCGAATTCAGAAAAATTTTCGGAGGTGCGAAGAATTGAGAGAGAATTCGTGAAAAGGGTGCGGGAGAAAGCAAAAAGAGAGGAAGAGAGAAAAAAAAAAGGGCTTTCTCTCTCGTCTATCCTCAGTCAAAAGAGGACTTTTTCTCTTTTCCTGAAAATTGGCAGAAAAAGGAAAAGTCAGGGTACAGAGAAACATGAGAGAGTGACGTGAGAGAGAAAAGAAAAAAAAAGGGGAAGAAGAAAACAGGGGCTACAGTGTCGTCTTCTTCCTCCCGACGCTGCCCCCTGTCCGCGCCGGCTGTGCCCGCGCCGTGCTGCTTGCTTGCACCGGCGACCCAGAATCGCGCCGCCGCCGAGCCAACCTTCCCCGTGCCGCCGCTGCGCCGCCCCGACGCCGAGCCTCCGGAGCCTCGACGACACGCCGCCGCCTGCTTTGGCCCGCGACCCACCGCCTCCGCCTCGTCTCTGCCCGCGCCTGCAACAGGAGCCCCCAGACGCCGCGCCAACCCCTGCCGTTGCGACCCTCCTCTGTAGATCTGTCTCCGCCGTCAGATCCCAAGCCACCGGTGACCCGGAGCCGTAGCCGAGCCGAGATCCAGCCGCCGGAGTCCCTCCGCCTGCAAATCCGAGGTCCCCGTGGACAGAAGGCCCGAACCCAGCTCGACGCTTCCCTTGCGCCGGTGCCGAGCCTCGTTGAAGACCCAGATCTGACGCCGCCCTCGCTCCACACCGCAACGCTCGCGCCCCGATCCGATTCTCTCGTCGGACGCCGTGCCCAACATCCCGATCCAGACGCCGGAGCTCCTCATCACAGCTACCCGAGGCCCCCCGACGCCTGCAGCTGCCACCTTCGCGATCCACCCCTCATCGAGCCACCTCCGGTGACCCGCCGGACCTCCGATTCCGGCATCCCTGGAGACCCACGAGCACGAATCGTGCTTGAGAAGGGAAAGAAAAAAAAAGAATTTTTTAGGTAGTTCTTTATTTTTTATTTTTTACTTATTTGCCTTATTTTGTTATTTTTGTTATTTTATTGCTTTATTTTATTTGTTCTCTTGTAGTGTAATTATTCTTTTAATGTGAAATTAAAATTCCATGGTATGAAATTGCTTTGAAATTAGTGATTGTCGATCCGATTTTCTTCCTCAAATCCGACTTCGCGAATTACTTAAAATCGCTAATCCGATCTCCCGCTCGAGATCCGATTAAGTGATTTATGTGAAATTGGCTTCGAACTCGATCTCACGCCGAGATATGGTTCGTCGATTTGGGTATCAATATAGCTTGATTCTTTGTGGTGTTACTTAAATTAGCTTTCTTTAAAAAAATTAAAAAAAAAAACGTAGCTTTAGGGTTTGCATGTTCACATTAGGTATTTTATTTCGAATTTTCAAAAATAAAAAAATCAAATCAATTCATTTAGGTTGCTAGTTCTTTTAATTTGGATTGCATGTTTAATTATTTGGCAATTATTAATTTTGAAATTAAAAAAAGGGAAAAAGGAAAAACATAAAAAATCATCATGCATAATTCATGTAAAATTAGGGTATATTTTGCACGTCATTGTATATTAGGATAGAAATTGCACTTAAGTTAATTTAGATAATTTCTTAATTTACTATAAGTTTAGGTATTTTATTAAATAGATTGCATTTTAGGATTATCTAGGTTAAGATAATATTTTAGTTTAAATTAGGATGTGGCTCAACCTAATTCCTAATATAAATTAAATAGAATCTTAATCTAATTAGGTAATTTTCACATTTCATCTAATTTCGAATTTCAAGAGAAAATACCAAAAATGCCTTAGAATAAATTGATTTCATTTTTTAGATGGATTGCATCTAGGGTTAGAATTTATTAAGTTAAGATAACATTTTAGTTTAATTAGGATTTGGTTTAACCTAATTCCTAATATAAATTGAATAGAATCTTAACTTAGTTAGATAATCTCCACATTTTTCTGATCTTGAATTTCTTGAAAAATACAAAAAATGTCATAGGTTAAATTAGTTTCATTATTTAGGATAAAACGCATTCTTTTAGGAAAATGAAAAATCATGTGCTCGTCATCAATTTAGGTCATTTAATAGTTGTCGCATGTCATTTTAATTAATATTGCATTGCATGTTGCATGATTTTCATTAAATAAATGAAAGCAAAGAAAGAGAAATTGCGCGTTAACTGTAAACCATATCTAGGGTTGTTGATGTGGATTTTAATTTAACATTCACGGATACTTTCGTTGCTTTGAGGTAAGTTTTTTTTTTTTTTCCAATTTATTGCTTATCTGGGTGTTAAATTGGTGGATTGTGCACCATTTGACCACCTCACATGTTAGGGAATTAGTTTAAAATCAATACAAACCGCTTGCCAAACATTTTTCAAAATAAAAAGAAAGGTACCGAAAGGGCGTTAGAGAATTCTAGCGTAACCAAGTCCCCGTACCCATATAGTCTCCTGTTCGTAGGAAAGTAAAATAATTCTCCCGTTATTTTACTTGGGTTTCTAATCGACCCACCAAAAATAGATTAGTGGCGACTCATAATTGAAAAGTCAATTGCATGTTAAGAACTTGAACCGAAAGTCGCGAATTGATATGGGCTCGGGAGAGCCCGAGTTAAGTTTAGGCTTAACAATCCATTAGCCAAACCGTAGGTGGTTCAAACCCCGAAAAATTGGTCGCGACAATCTCTTTCCTTATGATACTCCTGAGTTCTATTATCTTTTTTATGTGGAAACTAAGTACCTAGATAACGTCGGTGCATTTTGGTTATGTGTACTTACTCTGGTCGATCTTCTCATACGAGTTTGTAAAAAGGGAAGATTTTATCACGGGCTTAAGATTTACTTGCCGTAATGTTGTGCCAATTAATTACTCTATGGAGTATCCTTGATGAATAGAAAGATTTATAACTTTTAAAAAAACAAGCCCTTTGTTTGCTGCTATTAGATAACTATAGCAATGTGGCCCCGATTTTTCTTAGACTTTAAAGATATTCAACCCTTTCCAAGATTTATAGCGGAATATACTAGCTGATGGATCTCCTTTACATTCAAAAGCCCATATGAAGAAGCCATCAAGATTGTTTTCAATCATATTAAACAATGTCATCCTTGGTTAGCTGAAGCACCTAAGAAGGGCAAACAAGTGTTGGAGTATCCTCTCGAACTTGATTCTCCAATCGTATTAATAGCACTTAAAATTAGGGCCTTAGAAGGAACTGATACTCATTTATTAGTTCTATCACAACATGAGGATCCGGAATAGGAATATCCAGGAGAAAATCCAAAGCTAAGAGGAGGAGAAGGAGAAGAAGAAGAAGTAGGAGGAGGAGAAGGAGGAGGAAGAAGGAAAAGAAGGAGAAGAAGAAAAAAAAGAAGTAGTAGAAGAAGAAGAATAGGAGGAGGAGGAGGAGGAGGAGAAGAAGAAGAAGAAGAAGAAGAAGCAGCAGCAGCAGGAAGCAAAAGAAGTAGAAGAATGAGGAGGAGGAAGCAGATGAAGAAAAAGAAGAAGAAGAAGCAGAAGGAGGAAAAGGAGGAGGAGAAGGAAGAAGAAGAAGAAGAAGAAGAAGAAGAAGAAGAAAAATTAATCAAGTGTCGGCCTAGTTCTGTTAAAGGTATGTCCAATTGGTCCCTTTAGTTCTTGCTCTAGTGCTAATCTTTTCCTGTGTTGTTTAGGTATTCCTGATTCCTCACTACACATCAAAGATGAAGACACACTTGACGTGATAATTTCTTATCTCAAATGGAAGAATAATACTTCTCCCCGTTTAGTAAGGAAACAACCTTGACTAGTTGCTGAGGACCTGGCCTTAGTTCTAGTTGAAGATAATACCATGCCTTTGACAGAGCCAATTAACCTCGACAGTCCTCCTAAGACCACAACAGAAGATTTCCTCGGTACAAAGACTCATCTTTCGTCTTCTAAGAATGTTGGGATTGTGCTTATCCTTGTTTCTTTAACAATCTATGGTAAATGTTTTCCTCTTTCTATTATGTCCTTGTTTGTTCGTTTTGCTTTTGAGTATTGACTTTATCTTAAAATAATCGCTATTGAAGCATCTACTAATGGTGAAAATTCACTCCAACTTACTTCTATTCAATCTTCGATCAAAGACACCATCACCTAGCATGGCATGTATGAGGCTTCCTTACTCTGTTTTGGTATATGGCACAACTCTGACATTAACTTTTCTGGATACAATAGTGCTTGCATTCAAGCTTCATTAACCATTGCATTTTTAATAGCTAGTATCACCTTGCCATAAGTTCCTTCTTTCACTCTCGCTGAGGTATCCATCCATAAGGAGAGTAGGACTTTTCCAACTATTCTGGCTAGCACTATGAGTGCTCTGGATGAGCAGTTCACGTTCTAAATGCTGGTGATTTGACCCCATGAGTTTCCTCAATCAAACTTGATAATTTGATGAATAGGCTAGCATATTTCTATTTCTTTCAAGTGGTGGTATATCCACGATTTTAAACAGTTAGTCCACTCTTTCCTAGCTCAAGTCGTTGATGAATGCATTGAACGAATATGATATTGGAGAAATTTTGCCTCCAAATCTCAAGTCAATGCTCAAGGATTTCTACAATAGATCTTGATCTATTTTAGATACTTATCACTAGTACCGGACTTGGTTGACAACATTAACTGTCCCCGAAGAAACTTCTTTTGAGCCAAGTGATACAATCTCGAGAGGTAGAACAAAAAATGAAAGAAGATCACCATTCTCTATAAGCTACCATGAATGACATTACCGACCCTCTCAATACAATCTTGAGAAGTAGAAGGTGGTGATTAAAAGAAAGTGATTAAAAGAAAATTGGAGGAAGTTCACTAGAAGTTGGAAACCAAGTTCAATGGTAGATCCTAGAATGAAGGTCGACCGTGCAAATCTGTAACTATTCTTAAGGGAGTGAAGGCAAAAGATTATGCTCATTGGAAATAGCTAAATTCAGAATGCCTTCACGTCATCAATGAACATCTAAACGAGAACCTTGGTTTTAACCAACTCATGTGTAATTTTCAGCAAGATGTGAAATCTTTTGTGTACCCACAGAGTTCGAAATGAAATCATTTAATTAATATTTCTTCTAGACTTTTTACTTTGTAATGCCTTTATTCTTAACCTTTTTCATTGCGCGCCCAAACAAAATTATGGCGGGATTTTTAAATGCCGTGAATTCATTCAAGTCCCTTAAAAATAGGATAATAGGGTAAGTTAGTTACCTTCGAGGCCTATTTATATCCAATGATCCTATTCTTTTATCAACACTTCTAGTCATATACAATGGCAGGCTATTCTCAAAATCCAATAAGCATTGAAGTGGCTTTCTACTTGTTGCGCTTATATGCACTTTGTGTGCGTGAGGAAAATGGGAAGCTCTCCCTGATATTTATGGACCAAAGTGCTGGGACTAGTTGCATTACCTTGGATTCTCATCTCAAACTCTTGCCACCTTCTTCTTTGCTTGCAAAATGCTTTCCTTGCCATTGTGAAGAAATTTTGGCCATACACCAGTATTCGACATGTGCTTTACTTGATCATCCTCTAATTATCGCTTTCGCTTCTATCTTTCTTTTGACAATCAATTTTTCAACTGGTATAAAAGATTGAAAAAGGAAGTCTCAAGTGTGTGGAATTATGCTAAGATCAACGAGTGCTTGATGTTATACTGTATATCTATTGATCCGCTCGAGTATGGATTGATTAGTAGCCTTTGGGCATGTTTGGTTCAACTTTGGGGAAATGGCTTTGCATTTCCCCAAGTATCTTTGAATGAATAGGCATTTAGTGAATGCAAGAGTGTTTGGATACTCATTTTTGTGCATATTTTGTAAAGCAAATTTAAGGTGAAAAGAAAAAGGAAAAAAGAAAAGAAAAGAAAAATAGAAGATAAGATGTAGAGCAGTAGAAAGGGCGAAATTATGGGGGAGGCGGCTTGAGCTACTGCCATTGGTGGTGCTATTGGTGATGGGGAGGCGGCTGGTGGTGGTGGGGAGGCGACTCACCTGAGGTCACCCTAGGTCGTTGATGAAGATGCATTGGAGAGGGCAAAATCGTGGGGAGGTGGCAAGCTATTACTAGTGGTGGTGGTGGTGGGGAGGCGACTAATGGTGGTGGTGTTGGTGGTTATAGGGAGGTGGCTTGCCTAAGGTCACATGGCCGTAAACGGTGTCCCCTAAGTTGCTTGACCTCAGGTAGTGTGGCCTGACTATTTCTTCTTCCTAGTTGGCCCAATGACGGTCACCTTGCTAGATATATGGTCACATGGATAGGTGATATGACACATTCATTAATTGAATTAGGTGAAAAATGGCTATGATTAGAGTTCTAAAGGATTGATGATATGGATTAAAATTTTGATGATTTGGGAAAATGATATTTTGATAATTATTAGGGTATGCAAAGGAGCTAAGAATTATTTAGAATTGGACTAGACCGGACCAGCCAAGAACATGTTGTTACTAAGGGAACCGATCTAGCTCTTGGTTCCAATTTATTAGAATTGATGAGTATCAATTTGTTTCCTAGTTACAAGTGTAGAACCACTCATCTAGACCAAATCGATAGTATATAATATTATTTAATTTTTATTTAAAATGAAAAATCCTATTTTCCTAATCTAAAACTTGCTCATCTCATCTCAAGCTTTCACTCTCTCAGTCTCATCTTTGTATCTACTCTTTCTTGTCTTAGACTCTTAGTATGTCTCTCTCAACTTGGTCTTTCCGTCTCTATCTTTCGACTCAATCTCGACTCCTACTAACCCATAGCCATGCCTTAGACTGTTCATCGCCTCCTCTCTCATTCTCGATTGCCTCCATTTGCTATAAGTTAGAATCCCTAATTTTCAATCTATTCAATAAATCTTTAAATCTATAAGTTGTTTTTTTTTTTTTGTTTAGTTGGTCTAGCTCAAAAGCTCTAGAAAAATTAAAACTCTTAGATCCCTAATCTATAAGTTTTTGTTTAATGCATGATTTGCAATTTATATCTCATGGCATGTGGTTCTCTATAATTCAAATCAAGTAATTCAAATTGCAGATCTCACTATCTTGGTTGTGTATGTGTTAGAGCTGACGCAGAGAAAGCGATGCTTGGAAAGAATTCCAAAGGATGGTGTTTATTTTGAATAATAAAGTGCTGATTACAATATCTTTGCTATTTATAAGAAGGTCGCCATCTAGAAAATAACAAAATAACTTAAATCTAGTAAGAAAATTGAAAAGATATTGATAAACTAGGAAATTTAAAATCTAATAACAAATTAAAGAAACGATATTGATAAACCAGAATATCTTAAATCTAATAATAAAAGGAAACGCGTGAATCAAATATTGTAACCCCCTTTGCAATCTTGAAGATCACGCAATCCTCTTTGATTTGTGGGATCGCCCGCTCTTATGACGCTCCATTGTTTCCAGAAAAGCATTTGCGTATTGTTCTACATCACGTAGCTGATGAGTGATGGTGTATACCTAATGTCGATGATGGTCGGAGATAATTGATGGTGAGATGAAATGCATTTGTATTGTCCTCTATACTAAGCTTGTGTTTATTGTCTTTTATGTAAAACTTTTATGCTTTGATTTCTAGTGAGGTGGTCGTGTGCCTTGTTGTTCAAAATGAAAAGTGCATGTCATGGAATATAATTTCTTCAACAAGACAACTTAATAAAGTCAATTGAAGAAATTAATGGAAAGTATTAGTTTCTTTAACTACAAATATCCACCATTAATGATGTTTTGCTTAATTCTAGCAAGTCATGTTCAATGGATGTGGATAAATCCTATGATGCGATAACGCCAATAATAGAATCGGAATTACCAAAACTTGGAAAAGGTGAAGAAGACTTTGAAGAGGTATTCAACACAAATAAGGTATCTTGTTCTTATCCTTTTTGTAGTAAGTGAAAATAAGCAGCCTAACTTTATTTTTATAAAGGCATTACTCATAGGAATGGGAAAGTTGATGTGTTTTGCAATTATTGTGGGGTCATAATATATTGATAATGGTATTTCAAATATGTTGAAGTACTCAAGAAAGTGTAATAAGTATCCTCTCAATATTGATAAGAAACAAAAATTGTTTGCATCACATAGAGTAGATGGGACTCAAATGATAGGGGAAAATACTAGGTATGGGGAGTGCTAGTGTTTTACCAACATAGAAGTTTAATCATGAGAAATGTGTTGAAAAATACTTATTCAAATTATTATAATTGATGAATAACCATTTTAGATGGTTATTCATCAATTACAATCTCTCTTTAAGCATATGTTGTGATTTATAATGGCTAGAGATTGCATGAAATTATTTTTGTAATTGTGAAAAAAATTTCAAGGCATCTTTTTGTAAGCCTAATTATAGTATCGCACTCATGATCAATGCATGTATTCCATTTATAATTTGAATTATTTATATACTACTACACATTTTATTAATGAAAATTAGACATTGCACAAAAAAAAATAATAAATTTTATGGTGGTACTTAGTCACAAGAGCACGGATATTAGGAAAATGGTTGAAAATGCGTTTGCAATTGGGGAATGGTGAAAAAAATGTCAACAATCATTGTAGATAATACTAGTTCAAATGTTCTTACCATCGGTTATTTGAAAGAAATTTTTCAAGAGATAGCCTATTAATCTTAGAATGTGAAGTTTATTGTGAGTAATGGCTTGGTTGAGGTATGTGATTCTATTGCACATATTCGAAATGTAGTTAGGTATGTGAAAAGTTTTCATAAAAGAGCTAAAACATTCAAGATTGCATTTAAAATATAAGGAAAACTTATAAGGATTTAGTTTGTCTTGTTGTCTCTACTAAGTGAAACTCCACTTACTTAAAGTTAGACACCGTCATAAATCTAACAAAAACTTATAAAGAATATATGAAAATGATTTTTTTCTTAACTAAGATTCACTTGATACTCTAAATAGTGCTAATTAGGAAAATGCCATAATTCTTTTGAGATTTTTAAAAATGTTTTATAATGCCACCAACAAAATGTTCGAAATTTTGTATATCATTTCAAATGATTATTTCAAGAGATAGCTTCTTTGTATAATTATTTGAAAGAAGCAACGAATGCTATGGATCCTAGGGTAAGAGCTTTGGCCATGAAATTAAAGATAAGTTTGACAAATATTATGAAAGTTTCGAAAAAACAAATATGATTATATTGACTACGGTAATGTTAGATTTTTTTTTTTAAGTGAATTATGTGATGTATTGTTGTAGACATATTTATGATATTAGTATGAAAGTTGATGAGATGTTTAATAAGCCTTAAAATGTTTGTTTGAATTTACTTACTTTTTATGACAAAAATTTGGGTGATGAACTTGTGAGTTCTAGTAGTATCAATAGTAGTTGTGATCTTAATTGTGATGAGGGAAATGAAGGGAAAAATTTTGATTTTGATTTCTATGTGCAAGACCATCGTATAAAGCCTTTTTTAATGAGGAGAAAAAGATGTCCAAGGGCAACTTATCTAATCTCAATTGGTATCATAAAGCTAAACTCAAAGAGGCTCGTGATCTTAATATTTTGATGTAGAGTAGTATTGTTGGTCAAAAGTTCAAAATCATATCTTTGATAGCTTGGGATATTTTGTCTAATCTTGTAACTACGGTTGCTTTAAAGTTACTTTTGGTACATTTGATTGTGTGCTTGATGACTATTGAAGTTCTTTGACTCATAGACACATGGAACTTTGATTTGTATTCAAGATTAATTAAGAGTGATTGTCAAGCCGATTAATGTTGATGAGCACATTGAGAATGCTGAAAAATTTGAATTGGGTAAGTCCGTATCTTTTCATCTTGTAATTGTTTTATATACCTAATGAGTGAATGTTTTATTTAATATCTTCTTTTTGTTAGATATGGATCTTGTTAGCATGGAGATGAACGGCATAAAGAGTTTATAAGTTGAAGTGAAAGGAATATATGTGGTGAGATTTTTCAATATTTGTTTGAGTTTAATTTCTAGTAATTCTAATATAAAACTGATGTTGAGTGATCATCTATTCTTATTGTTGTTTTGTTTTTAGGAGGTTGGAACTTGGAGTTTAAGAGCTCTCAAAACTTGAGAAGTTGTTTGCTCTTGTTAGTCCTGTGAATAGGAGATTTGTGTTCATTTATCCTTGGTTGAGAAGTTGATTTATTTTATTTGCGTGCTTACTCTAGCGAACTTACAACGAACTCCCACGTGTTATATATAATGTAGACTACGGATACATTTGAAGTGAATCACGAGCTTCACAAGTTGTGAACTTTTGTGGCAAATCTTGTTGTGGTCGTTGTGTCATTTTATTTTATTTTTTGGGTCGTTTTGTTGTATCATTGTAAATTTGTCTAATTTACTCTGCTAGATGAACTTGTGAGAAAGTGCTTATGTACAATAAGCAATAAGATTATTCACTCATTTTCTTGAAGTTCCTTAGTGACAAATATTAATAGTAGAATTATGTGTATTTTAACAACTTGTTGAAGCTTAAAATATTTCAACACATTGTCGCGACTTAAATTTCGGGTGAACCACCTAAAATTTAGCTAATGGATTATTAAGCCTAGAATTAACTCGGGCTCTCCCAAGCCCATACCAATTCGCGACTTATGTTCATATTCTTAACATACAAATAGATTTTATCTAGGAGTTGCTACTAATCTATTTTTGGTGAGTCAATTAGAAATCCAAGTAAAGTAATGGGAGTTTTACTTTACTCCTACGAACTGCAGACTATGGGTATGGGACTTGGTTACGGTAGATTTCTCTAATATCATTTCAGTACCATTCTTTTATTTTCAAAAATATTTTGTAGGCACCTTAATATGTGATGTGATCATACAGGTGAGCAAACCACCAATTTAACACCTAGATAAACAATGAATAAATTGCAAAAACTTACCTCAAAGCAACCAAAGCATTATCAATGTTAAATTAGAATCCACATCTATAACCCTAGATATAATTTCTAATTAACACGCAATTTTTTTTTTCACTTATTCAATGAAAATCATGCTTTATGCAATGCAATATGACCTAATTCTAAAGACAATTTCTAATTAAATGGACCTAGCAACAATCACTAGATGACATGCATTTCATAAATCTAATTCTGAATGGAATTAATTTATCATAATACATTTTTTTTGTATTTTTTATGAAATTCGAAATTAGAAAAATGTGAAAATTATCTAGCTAAATTAAAATCCTATCCAACTTATATTAAGGATTAGGTCAGGCTAAACTCTAATTTAAACCATGATATTTTATCTTAATTTAGCAATCTCTAACATAAGATGCAAAAGTATATCTAAATCAATCTAAGTTTTAAATGAAGTATGCAATTTATCCTAATGCGCAATGACGTACAAAAAAAATGCCCTAATTCTACATGACATATGCATGATGATTTTTTTTTTTAAATTAATTTCAAAATTAAGAAATGTCAAATAATTAAACATGCAATTTAAGCTAATGAAACAAAAATCTAACATCCTAAATTTATTTTTGTTTATTTTTGATTTCTCTCTCTCTCTCTCTCTCTCTCTCTCTCTCTCTCTCTCTCTCACGTCACTCTATACGGTCTCTGCCCAATGTTTCTTCTACCAAGGCAAACCAGAGTTGACTCTTCCCAAAATTTTCTTTTTGAATTTTCAACTATCATACGAAAACAACCTCCTCACGTATTTGCTCTCCAATTTTTCCAATTCTTCCCCCTCAGTTACAAAAAATGAACCTCTCTTTTAAAATGATTCCGAATGGCTGCTTTGTATGGCATTTTCTGAGTTTCCATCTCCAGTCACATTAAATCAAAGTTATAAATCAGAGCATGATTTCGCAATTAGCTTAATTTTGCTCAGATTTCTTTCATTTTGCAAAATCTCTTGTCCCTTATTCACTTGATTTTTAAATTGCTTCTGCATTTAACAAAATATGAACATCCATCGAATTCTAATTTTTCCATGCATAATCAATCAAATCAATTTCCCCCATTTTTTTTAATTTTTTCCTTTTATTTTTTCCAATGCAATTTTTATTTTCTTTATTTTTCCTAGATTTGCAAAAAATTAGGTGTCAACACACATATAGGCTACTGACTAGTTTTTAGTTTGGATCACTATTTGCTTTTGCCTATTCATAACAAGTTTGGTGAGTGTGCTCTCATGCTTACGTATTTCCTAACATACTAATATTGCCGATTCATTAGCTTTGGCTGGAAGTGTCATTAATGAGGTGTAATTTTAACTATTCCAGAATCAATTCTTTTTATTGTGTAATTCTTTGTTGTATATTATAGTGCTAACATACGAAACTTGGTGGGATCGGTTCAAATTTTTCGAAATTAGTTTTTTATTGACGGTTTTTGTATCTAGGGTGGGAACTGCCCCCTTGAACGATGCTCACCCCTAGTACCCTAGTACCCCTAGTAATTATTGCAATGAGGGGCTGGCCATATGGTTCGTGGGTGGTAATTAATTGACTTTCGTATTGATTTGGATAACTTAGATCAACATTGGTCAAATTAAGTTGACCCAAGCATTCCTAATTATTCTATTTCTCTTCAAAGTACCTTGCAAGCTTGGCCAAGTTGGGCTTCAGCTCGTTGGGCTAAACTATACCCTATCCTGTTAGTCCCAATTAATCATTGTGTGCTTACTTTCTCAAATAATCCTAATTGGACCCAAATTGATACTTGAATTGAATTCCTTTGGCCTAATGGAATTTTAAATATACCATTTAAAAAGTTATCCATAGCCTTAAATTCATGTTCAAATGTTGATCAAACCATTTGAGCTAAGAATCTCAAAACTGTGTTTGAAATCTTGACTTGTTATGGTATGTAGATCAAATGTCATTTTGGATTTGTTGGTAAAAATTCAAGTGTCAACATCGATTCAAGTGCCTCTTGGATTCATAGAATAAGTCTATGAAATCTTCTTGCCACAATTTCGCTATGCAATCACCACTTATTTTGTTGTCCTTTGCATTATTGAGCAACCAATTGATTGTCAATGAAATTATCTTTCAATTTTTTCTTAGCATTTACATGGCATTAGATTGGATGAAATATTACTCAATTAATCCTAAAATTATTGTATAGATGCTAATTCATTTCTAAACTTTTAAATTTTTTATTAATTTAGTTATAAATATTTACACGAAATTTCAATATAGTCATTTTGACCAATTTTTGTTGGAAATGGCTGATATGGCAGTTCATGCATCATTGATTGTCCTATGTATTACATGCCACATCACCAATTTCCAATCAAATTTGGCCAAAATAACTATATTATAATTACACCGCCACGTCATTGATTTCCGACTAATTTTGGTTGGAATGACTATTAGAATTCCACATAAACATTTATGACAAAATTAGAAAATTTTTTACTGCATTTGTATTTGAGCAATAATTTTAGGACTAATTAGACAAGTTCCATTTAGATTAAATGTTGTGTCAATGGCATATGTTCAACGTTTAGTAAAAAATTTAGCTAGATTCATGTCAAAATGCATTAGTTATTAAAAAATTTTGAAAGTTTAGTGCATTTGATGATTGAAATCAAAATGTAGTGACTGGATTGCAAATACTCTTAAGTTTAGTGCATCGATTGGTATTTGAATCTTGATATGATTCCCTTCTTTTCGTTGCGACAATTAAAGGCGACTCATAGTGGCAGTCGCCGTCATGTACACCAACACCCCGCTTCCCCCCTCCCCCTCTATTCGTATATTCCTTTTTGACCTTTGAAGTAATTTTTACCTTTTCCTTTTTATTTGCAAAAGGCTCTTCATAACATCCCATCCGGTATTTCACCAAATAAAAGATAGATAAAAAGAAATTCACCCAAATTCCCTTCCTTCTATCCTCGCGGACGATCCCGTTAGGACAATTTCCTCGGACACAAGACATGGGTGGCCACATGGAGGAGACAGGTTGCGGAAAAGTAAGGTCTCGCACAACCTGGACGGCGGTTATTAGGACAAAGTAGCAGAGCAAGACAACAGACGAAGCAAGCAAAGCAGAGCAGCGACGCAAGACTCCTCCGCTACGTCGACCAGATATACCTTCGCTTCATCGCTAGGTCGGCGAAGCTTCCCCCGATCGCACTTCTTCTCGCTCGCCCCGTTTCCTCCCCCCAACCAAAAAATTAGGGCTTTTCTCGTCCTTCTTGCAGTCCTCCCCCCCTGCGAGAGAACACGGTGATCCCCCCCCTCCGATCCAATTTCCGATTTTGAGGAGATGGGTCTCTGGGATTCCCTTCTCATCTGGCTCAGGAGGTAATTGGGTTCCCGCTCCTTGCTCTTTTTCTTGTTTTGCTTCCGCCGATCTGCTTGCCAGAGACCACTGTATGCATTTGGCGGTGAGGTTCTTGATTTGGTGTAGAAGGCTGTATACTATTTATGTGCTCGTATGTCCTTGCGTATTGGTGATGGGTCTTTGGATATGTCGGGAGTAGATTTCAAGAGCTGAACCGCGTCCGGTTTGGTGCTAAAAAATTTCTTCTTTTTATGGCGCGCTGGAGTTGGTGACTTCATGCGCTGATTTTCTTGATGACCTTTGACCTTTGAGGTTGATGACTTCATGTGCTACTTCCAAACAATGACTCATTGATTTCTCATTTTTCCTCCCTATATTTGGTTTTTTTTTTTTTTTTTAAATATTTCTTGCTTCTAGCATAAGGAAAAGTCCTTGACCTACTCGCATATCGGTTTTTCTCTCTCCAATTGTAAAAGGTGATGCTGAGTATGGTTGAACAGCCTAATGTGGAGTGGTCTATCCTTGAGTTAGAATTTGACTCCCATCAAATTCGATAGGCAAGCAGTAGATGAGTTGTGAGCAGAGTTTAAGAATCAAATTTAAATTTATAACTTCCCTGACATGAAACTGAACACTCATGGTGGAAGATAAATTAAGTTTTATGAGAAAAAAAACTCCCCTGACACGACCTGGCTCAACTTTGAACACTTAGGGTGGAAGCTATAAGCAGTAAAAACCGCCTCAGCTTATGCCCAGCAACTCTAATTTATAATGATTCATATTGCACACTTTTCATGTTAAGGTAGGGTTAGGCGGACTTGCATAGCCAGAATTTTGGAAATTTGATGATGGAACACTCTTCTTTGTGCATGAGACATGATTATTGCGTTATCTTCCTAGTAATTTACCATCTGCATTTTTTAATTATTTGAACAGTCCATCATTTTGTGATGCTTCTTTTCTAATGCCACATTTTTTGGAGTATGGTGATGAACAACACTTCTATGGGAGGATCTACTTTTAGGATTCAGCAGGTGTAAGCCCTGCGTGTAGTGTCAACAATTGATGATTGCAAAAATAGCTCTCATGCATTCGTGTAAATGGTCGGATCTGAAAATCCTGCTGTGTTCCTCTTATCATGCAAACGCTTCAGAGAAAAGGAAAGGACACACCTTTATCATATATTGAATCCACACAAAGATCAACATATTATCTTCTATATGCTGCATCTTTTGTATATTGCTGACTTTGTCTTGGCCATGGCAGCTTGTTTTTCAAACAAGAAATGGAACTGTCCCTCGTAGGTCTTCAGAATGCTGGAAAAACTTCTCTTGTAAATGCTATTGCTGTGAGTAGATGCAAACTCTTTATGCTCTTTATGACAATATTGGTAACATGTTCTTGACATTCTAATTTGATGTTTGACAGACAGGAGGCTACAGTGAAGACATGATACCAACTGTCAGTGTTTGCTTTTGGAAATACTCTGAATTTGAGTACACTTGAATGTTAGGAGAAGTTTCCTTGAGTACTTTGTTTATGATGTTATATGCAGGTTGGTTTCAATATGCGAAAAGTTACAAAAGGAAATGTGACAATAAAACTTTGGGACCTTGGAGGGCAGCGGAGGTTCCGCACCATGTGGGAGCGTTACTGCCGCGGGGTCTCTGCAATTGTGTAATCTCTCCTTGCGATTTCACTTTTCAATTGTCGTGCTGGAATCACATGCAAAAGTAACTTTTGAATCTTCTCTGTATGCTGCAAATTGATTATTTATATGACTCCACGCAAGAGTTTGATGTTTATTAGGGTACTGAAATGGAATGCTTAGTGAACAGGGTGGATGAAATCCTTGTGTGCATCATGGCCTAAAATCCACAGTTTTGTCAAAGCTTTGATGATCTGGGCCAAACGTTTTCAATTGTTGCTGCTTGACTCTTAGAAGTTTTTTCTGCACTTGAGGACATGTTCAGGATCCTCTTGCTTGTTTAGAACTATGAAGGGGACATCTTAATTGGAATGTATGACTTATCCAAGAAACGGTCCATCCTTTCGATGGCGGGAGAATTGCCTTTTCTACTGTTGTTTGTTTGAATGAATGATTAATAATTTCATCCCATGAGAGACTCCATTACTTGTGTTGTTAACGTGTCGTGCTGGTTCTCTGAAAGAGACTATATGAGGAACTAATGTTAAAATTTCATTGAAAATAATGAATGCTGCTTGGATCTGCAAGTTAATCTTGTTCCTCTGTTCTAGTGGTAAATTAAATTTTTGGTGATGATGGATTATGCTGCACTAGTGAAATCTTTTGATTTTTTAACTGGTCTTTCAGCTGGATTCACTTTTCTGCATATATCTTTTGACATGTGCAAAGGCAGATATGTAGTCGATGCTGCTGATAGAGACAGTGTACCTATAGCACGAAGTGAGCTGCACGATCTCTTAATTAAGCCTTCCTTGACTGGGATTCCTCTTCTGATGCTTGGTAACAAAATTGACAAGTCAGAAGCTCTTTCCAAGCAGGCATTGGTAGATCAACTGTGAGTTTGTCAAACCTTACCCAAATTGTTATGCATTTTTTTACAACCAAAAAGAAAAGTTGTACTCCATTGCCTTGAACAATTAGAGGGTCGTTTGTTTCTTAAATTCACTTCACGACTCGTTATTTGCAGAGGGCTTGAATCAATCAAAGACAGAGAGGTGTGCTGCTATATGATCTCATGCAAGGATTCCGTCAACATAGATGCTGTGATTGATTGGCTCATTAAGCACTCTAAAACTGCCCAGTGAGCAACTGTTTGGCCTAAACCTTTTTGGGTTCGATGGAAGAGTGGTTTTTGCTTGATGATTTGAGCTGGGGAGTGGAACCACGAACAAAAGCCTCTCTCTCGCGGTGGAACATGTTCTCTCTCTCTGTTTTTTTTTTTTTTTAAATTATCATTTGTTATACGTGTTCCGTAATAAGAGTTTCCGTACAGAATCTGAACTGTAGAAGCAAGTTCTCCTTGTATCGTTTTCCGATATTTAAATCAACATCACTGTGAAATGATATGTTTCCGTTGGGCTTGTGGGATCCGATGCTCCCGCATCACTAGCAAAGTCAATTTACCATACTCAGGTTTGATTTGTTCACGGTAAGTTGCGACTACTTGCTGAGAATAGAGCAAGTCATTTTGTTTTGTGTCCCTTGTTTCATCTGTTGTATTACTTCTCTTTGTTGTGTTGCCAGAATTTATAAGTATGCTCCTCAACTCTATCCCTAAAAAATATTAGAACTGATTCGAGCACTATGCCAGGACCTTGAGGTAATAATAGTATTTAGCAACAGTACTGTCTTCATGACAGAAAAATGTTTGATACAAAATTTACAAACATGACCTTTTGCTTGTAAATAGAAAGAAAAATTGAAAGTCAGAAAACTATTACCATGAAAAAAAAAGGGGCTTATTGCACGTTTGACGACAGGAAGGTTAAATAAACCAGTCATCTAAAATATATATGCCCAACCAAAAAATGAAGCAATGAATCACTCGTAATACACAGGCCAAATGTTCCGACCGCAATTGCCAAGGTAACTGATGATCCTTCATCAATCGAATGAAGAAGAAGGCGGCGCGCCTGAATCGACTGGGGTCTGATGACCAGTGTGCTCTTCTTGCTCGTGCAGCATGCTTGAACGGCAAATTTCCTCAATCTTGTTCGCGACCTGAGCCATCGGAGGGCGTTTATCCGGGTACTGAGCAGCGCAATGCATCGCAAGCTGCAAGAGCTCGACCATGTCCTCCTCGACATCCTGGTACCTGAGTAGCTCGTCATCGAACACTTCAGCAGTCCACTCCTCCTTGACCACCGACTGCACCCACCTCGGGAGGTCCACTCCTTCCTCGTTCAGCACCGAATGCGTGGGCGCCTTGCCAGTCAGCAGCTCTAGCAGCAACACCCCGAAGCTGTACACATCGGCCTTTTGAGACACCTTGTGGTAGTCCGTCACCTCTGGTGCGCGATAGCCATCGATGCGGTTGGGAGCTGCAATGAGGTTCGCAATGGGAGCAAGGCCAAAGTCGGAGACCCGGGCCTTATAGGACCTGGTGAGGAGGACGTTGGATGACTTGATGTTGCCGTGGGATGTCACGGCGTCCTGGGAGTGGAGGTGGGCGATTCCACGGGCCGCACCAAGGGCAATGTCACATCGGGTGTCCCAATTAAGTGGAGTCCTGCCAACTACGGAGCTTCCTGCGAACATTGGGCAAAGAAAGCGCATGGAGAAGACGGATTGCAGAATTATAGGATTAAGGAGTTCATGGTTAGTCGAATTCCAACCAACGAATCGAGAATATTTTCAGTGATGTAGTGATACCATTCATGTGAGCCAGTTGATGCTCCCGGACTGGGGAAATACATACGCATGACGAACAGAGACAACGATAAAGCCAGAGCATTTGCACGCATTGAACATGAAGGAATCTCCCGTGGACGGTGAATCGCATGGTGTTCTTGAAAAAAGCAATGCTTGGGGTTTTACACAATGTTAATTGAAGCGGGTTACACCAAAATGACAGTGATAACAAGTAACGCATGGTCCAACGCTGCACTTTCAGTTCAGCATTGGGACTCGTTCCAGGCTTTGGTCAAAGCGAATATGCAGGGTACGGAGTTAGCTATGTGCAGCCTAGATCTGTCCATGGAAGTCAACCTCCCCCAACTCCGAAAATTGCGGATTTAGAACTCGAACCCCAACGTAGCCATGAGGTCTCTTTGAGAGCATCAGACAACTCGCTGAAGTCCCGCAATAGCAGCTTCAGAGTGGTGTTCTAAATGCAGGTAAAAAGGGAGCTACTACATCTCCAAGGATTAAAAGCAAATAATACAATCACTTTAAGTCCAGAGCTCAGGTGGATTAGGACATGAATCATGTTTGAAACGATTATTCAATCCTTAGCTTTTCGAGGTGCTCAAATTGCATCTTAGACTACACACCGAAGACTAAATCACCCTCCATCGAAAAGCGTTTTCAATTGGGTATTTAAAGATGAAATCTCGTTAACGAATGTGGACATCGGCGACCGTGACAAGTTCTCTCAGGAATTTGATGAAACCTATGTCAGCTCAGGTTGCGAACTAACATGCACTTAGCACTTACTGATGTATGCAGAAACCATGTCAACGGAGACTCGAAAACAAGATGAAGAAAAGCGAAGAAGAAGAAGAAGAGGCGAGTGTACGGATGCTCACCATGTAAAAGCGCGGACAGGCTTCCGATGGGCAGGTACTCATAAACGAGAAGCCTCTCGTCCTTGTTGTAGTAATAGGCCCTCAGCCCCACCAGGTTCTCGTGCTCCACCGCCCCGGTCTGCCTCATCCTCTCCCTGAACTCCGCCTCCCCCACGCTCAAGTCCTTCAGCCTCTTCACCGCCACGGTTATCCCCGTCTCCAGCGTCGCCTTGTACGTCGTCCCGAACGTCCCCCTCCCCAGCACCTCCGCCGACGCCCTCAGCAGGTCCTCCAGGTCGAACGCCGCCACCGCATCCCCCTTCCCGAGGAACACCAAACTCTTGTTGACGCTCTTGTCTCCACTGATGACCGCGGCGCTGCTTGCCTTGGGCTCGCCGACGCTCTTGGCTTCACGGGTCTGCGCGATTTCGGCCTCGGCCCCCTTGGCCGCTTGGGATCCCAGCGATTTGGGCTTCTCGCTGCCGCCACGGCTCTTGCGACGGCACAAGATGATAAGAACGAGGAGAATCAGGAAGAGCCCGATGACGGAGCCGATAACAATCCCGGCGATGGCTCCGCCGGATAGCTTTTTCCCGCTCTCGGTGGCGTTGCAGGACTGGAGCGGGGGCCCGCAGAGCGAGTTCCCTGCGAAGGCGGTCGGTGGCATGGTCGAGAGCGTTGACGGGATCGGCCCGGTCAGCTGGTTGGACGAGACGTTGAACTGGGTGTGGTCGAGGGTCAGGTTCAGGTCCGGGATCGGCCCGGTGAACTGATTATCCTCCAGAAACAGGGTCTTGAGCCGGGTGAGGTTGCCGAACGCCGGCGGGATCTCGCCGGACAAGTTGTTGGAGGCGAGGTTGAGGCGGACGAGGTTGGGGAGGGCGAACAGGGAGGGCGGCAGCCCGCCGGAGAAGGAGTTGCCCTGGAGGTAGAGGTTGCGGAGCTCGGAAAGGGAGGCGAGGTCGGGGAGGGGCCCCGAGAGCGAGTTGGAGTGGAACGAGATGGTCTGAAGCTGGGTGAGGTTGGCGATGGTGCCGGCCGGGATGCCCCCGGCGAGGCCCATCGCGGGGAACCGGAGCTCGATGACCTTCTGCCGGGCCGAGTCGCAGAAGACGCCGGTCCAGTCGCAGGGCGGGAGGGTGAGATTCCAGAGCATGGGGCGGCCGCCGACGGCGGAGCGGAGGGCGAGGAGCGCCTTCTGGTCGGAGGCGAGATCGGACCGGGCGACGTCCAAGAAGCAGCAGGAGGACAGCGCAAGAACGAGGAGGAGGGGGCGGACGCGGCGGGGGCGACGGAGGACATTCTTGGCGGGTACCCAGAAGACAGTCTCGGGGACACTCTCGGGGGCCGAGGAGAGAGGGAGACGAAGACCATCGCCGGACGACAGCGGCGGCGCGGCGGCGGCGGCGGCGGCGGCGATCTTCTGTTTAAAAATCCCTCCTTGGCACTACTTCTAATCGCCTCTTTCGCAGCGGAGGCCGAACGGGAATTCGCAGCTCAACCGCGGACACCGCGGACCTTTTCTCGATCGCTATCGCATCCTCCTCCTCGTAGCATTAAATTCCTTGCACGTTTTTTTTACCCTTACGACACTCTCCTCGATCTCCTTGTCCCTCGTCGCTTCGGAAAGCACTTTAATGTCCACCCGCACAAACCCTACAAAAACCTTAAAATATTTCCCGCCCGCCGATCGCGCGGGGCGCCGGTTTTGATCTTTTTCTTTTCCTCGCCGATCAGCCTCGGGACCACGAATTGTCTCGTCGCCGCCGGGGTGATCGGGACTTACGAATTGGATAATTTTTTACATGGTGTCGGAGCTTGAAAAAGACAAGGCTTCGAGTCTGGAGGGAGGGGCGAAGAACGTTCCGAATGGAGTCGGGGGGTCTTGTGCAGATTCCAACATTGTTTGACGGGGGCAAAATCTGCAAGCTGGACCGCTTTCGTTCCCACATTAAATTTAATTTCGGGATCATGCTAATTGCTAGTTCGATTGAGGAGCTAATCGCTTTCTTAATTACGCCCAGCTTTGACTTGGGCGGGTGGTTCCTCCATCTCGGCACCCACCGTCTTCCCACCAAACGATCTTTGACAATCAACCCCCCCCCCCCAAAAAAAAAAAAAAAAAAAAAAAAAAACGAAATTCCCATTCTGAGCAGTGCAAATTTGTGCTTTTTGGAGCGACCTCGAAAGAGTACGCAGATACAATCATTCGAATTCATATCGTGATCGAGAAAAATAAACCTGCTTACGATCTATATCGGGAGAAGATCTATCAAATAGATTTGAACTATCTCTCAGGATATGTCCATATCCCGAACTTTATTTCATCCTACTAATACCCTCAGATGCATATTGGTGATATCCAAAAAAAAGCCCTTCTAGCATAGTTCCATCACGATTCAATTATGATTCAAATACATGTAGTGTTCGAGAAAAACGAATCCACTTAAAACTATCATAATGAAAGTCTCATAGAAAGTCCTGAGCTTTTTCTCATGGGGCATCAATACTTCAATTGCGTACCCACGGCCTCAAAAGTACCATTCCTCAAAATTCTATCAAGATAGTCATCTAGCCACTATGGATTGATGCGTAGCCGAAATTAGTTTTTGTAGCATTATCCCTAAATAAATAATTGGCATGAAGACTAGTATAAGCTAACACAGAAAAGATGCATTCCCTCTCACCGTACAAATTTTCCAGCACAAACATCAAAAAAGGTCACCATAATAACCAGCACTGAGCGTTTCTTGAATCTTAATTTTCTTGAATCTTGATTAGCACTCAAGATTCAAACGAGTTAGGTCGTCGGTCGTAGGTATGTAATTAATCTATTATTGTTTTTTCTCATTTATAAATTCAAACTATACAAGAAATTGGTCGTACTCTATCCTAGTCATCCAAATGAATGTTAGAAATTGGGTGGACCTTTTGTTCACCTATCAATTTTTTCCATGGACCCCCACCGTTCTATTGACAGGTTGAAATTGACTTAAGCAAGTCCCTAAAAGGCTTAAGGAGGAAACATGCGGGAAAATTGTCTTGGGATGGGAGACCCGTGCTGTCTTCTGTATTCCCTTTCTGTTAGGGAGATAAAAATAGATAGGAAATTTAGGAGCCCTACGATGGGGAAGGTATACTTCACGTCAGAATATGCTCCAGCTACCACCGAATAGCCACATGCGCGTGAGGTGAATATGGGTGGGTGAAATACCCATTGTAGAGCTAGCATGTCTAACGACAACTGCTTACAACTGCAGGTTTGTAATTAATCTATTATTGTTTTTCCCTTTTATAAATTGAAACTATACAAGAAATTGGTCGTACTCTAGGCTAGTCGTCCAATGAATGTTATAAATTGGGTGGACCTTTTGTTCACCTATCAATTTTTTCCATGGACCCCACCATTCTCCTGACAAGTTGAAAGAGCTGGACACAAATTATTTTTTATTAAAAGAATTTAATTTTGTCAACGAGCGAAGGTGATAAGCCAAAGTGGCAAATCATATACGTACCATCACTTTCGGCAATACAGGTCAAGAAATGCATTATCAGCTTGAAATTTATTTTCAAAAAAAAAAAAAAAAAGACAAAAAAAACAGAACTTTGATTGTGGTATTTAGTCAATTCTTGAATGTTACTGGAAAGATTTGTTTTATGTAACATACTCTATGTTTGGAAGATACGAGATATCTAGAAATATATCCTTTTGCTTTTATGACTCGGCCTCCCTGAGATATATTAAGATACTAGATATGTGAAAATACTCTTTTCATTCCATGGCAAATGTCTGGTCACGTCAGAGTCATCATTGATACGCAGATTTGGACGCCCTCACCTAGGGTCGAGGACCTTCACCACCCCCTCCGATGATGGGTGGTGACAGTACCCCACCAACATGGCCCTGTCCTACCCATCACTTTTCTCTCTCTCTCTCTCTCCCTCTAGTTTTGTTTTTTTAAAAATAAAATATTAGCTTTTTAAAAGTTTTTTAATATGATTAAAAAAGAAAACAATAAAAAAATTGCCAAATAGGAGAGAGAAATTAATTTAAAAATACCACGTCAGTATTTTACGTTAAAAAAAATTGACAGTACTAATTTTCGGACTTAATTGCACATATTTGATAAGTTTTAGGATGTAATTGCACTTTTTGCAAGTTTTAGAATTCAATTATATTTTTGTGATAAGTTTTATGACTTCTAATGAACTTATCCCATATATTAATAGATAACAAATTGAATACTGGTTTTTATTAAGTTTTTACCCACTAAGGAATAGTGAATATTGTTGAAAGGTTTTGATAACATAATCGAGATTTTATTCCTTATTTAACATCTTATCACTTAAACAAAAATGCAACCCAATTTTTTGTCTTGCCGCATTAAGAGATTTTTGTTTCAAAATAATATGACGAAGCCAAGAAAGTTGACTTGTGGTCAACATCCCCAGGACCACCGGACGCTGGCCAGAATTTGCTCGATGCGTAGGGAAATGGTAAGCACGTCCTTTTGGTGCGATTTTCTAACTTACTTCTTTCTTCCTCATATCTCGGTGCCATAAATTTTTTGACTTACTTCTTTTTCCTCAAATCTCGGTGCGGTAAACTTACTTCTTTGTTCCTTAGATCTCGGCGCGATAAAATAAAACGACCGAAATCGGTGAGTTTGGACCGGGGCTAATCACATTTGGATTGATTTCATGCCAATCTACCAGGCATGATTGATAATTGCGTTGTGTTCATATCAAACTTGCTAGACATGAAGTTGGCTCATCTAAATCCGTTCACATTAATGAATTGGTGCCACGAATATTTAAAGACTGTATTGTCCATGTCATTCACTTTAGCTATCTTCATTTCCTTGTAAGTGCCAATCGCGAGGATCAATTTGGTTAAATATTTAAAGATTGTCCAAGTCCTCATATCTTGGTGCCATAAATTTTCTGACTTACTTCTTTTTTCCTCAGATCTCGGTGTGATAAAATAAAACGATCATCACATTTGGATTGATTTCATGCCAATCTACCAGGCATGATTGATAATTGCATGTCAAACTTGTCAATAATTTAATTGGTGCTATTTAAAGATGATTATCCATGTCATTCACTTTCAATAATTTAACTTGATGATAATTCATTAACTAAAAACTGTTGAGATGTGGTTCATATTTTCCATTGATAGGAAGGTATGGGGGTCTCACTCAATCCTAAAAGGAACATGGTCTTGCTTATATTTTCTATTTTCTTGTAATTGTGTGTCGAATCATAACCAAAACATATACTTTAATTTGATTTGACAACATTGTTGTAAATTGTCGACATATCCTATGGAAAACTTAGGATATTTCCCATTAGATTCATGTCATCAATTAGATATCATATCATAGCAGGTCATGCAACCATCTCACTCCCCAAATCCATAGCTTGATCAAGAAATTCGCGGGTCGTGTCGTGCCACCCTACTAATTTTCAAGTCGCATTTGTGTTTCTTAAACCGACACCATTGACTAGCCCGCCCAATTTTTATGTCTTGCTCAGGTCGACTTGTACAGTGCTCTACAATACACAAAAACGACAGGAACATGACCTGCAAACACGAATAACCCCTCCCCTCTAACTTCCGGACGCTCAAGATCTTCCTCAATTTTAAAATAGGGAGGGGAATATATTCTCCAGAAGAGCGAGGGAGCATGGAATCTTCTGTTCCGACAAGACGAACATATGCTTCTGGTGGAACGTGGCCTGAGAGTTGCAGGCTCAGGCTGTTCCTGAAGTTCGGCTGGACAATGATGAGACGAATGATTGCCGACCAATTGATGAATGAGTTTGGCAACGTAAGGCCGGTGGGACTACCGTCAATGGATTTTCATAATCAAGCGCGACTTTAGGAACATTTTCACGTGCCCAATTCATTTTCTTGCCAAAGTATTTGTGGAGATGAGATCACAGGATCTTCGGTGTTTGGTGACGGCTCGGTAATGGTCGGGGCGTTTATGAAGAGACAAAGATAAATGAATGGGACCACGTCAAATTCTATCCCAATCATTGTAACCGCTAGAGATAATTATCAAAAAAATTCTAAACCTATTATACGGATATTGGTTTAATCTTAAACTTTTTTATATTATTAGTTTAGTCTTAATCTTTTGATAATTTATCCATGTGGTCTTTCTAGTTAATTTTAGCCAAAAATATTTTATATGGGCATTGGGTATCTTATGTGAAATAGCCAACATGAACAATTTTTGTAATTTTCTAAAATTTTCTGAAATTTTATATTTTTCTCTTAACTTCTATCTATCATTGACCAACGGGAAATAAGAAAATGAAAAGAAAAAAGCAAAGACAAAATAAAAATTGTAAAAGATTAAAAAAAAATTTAGAAAATTGTCAACATAAGTGCGGGTCAAAATTAGCAACAAATTGTCAAATGGTTTATGACTAAATTGACTAAATTAAAAAAATTTATAATTAAATTGGTATCCATATAATAAGTTTATGATTTTTTTTTTTTGGGTAATTTTCCCATCAAAGTAATTATATATAAAGCCATCCCTAAGACTTATTGTATATCAACTTATCTATAGGCAACCTTATGTCAACCAAATCTCAAGGGGCTCGAGCGCATAGTTTGGAAACCGAAGATCCTGTGTCCACGTTATAACATCTTTCCACTCAAAGTGACCTTATAGGCTAGCCCGTGACCTTCGAAGGTGGACCTTAACCAATTGAACTCAGCTTATCTTACAGGCTTGTTAGCTTAGGTGGGTCTAGGCTGGCCCGAACGCCTTACTAGGCCTCGTGATCAGTTCCATTGGGTATCAGATACGGCTTTCCCATCGATCAATCTTTAAGGCTATCCTTAAAAATTGAGAGATCAGCTTTTGTTCGTCTTTCATTCTTAAAACAACTACATGGGCCCAAGTGCCAATAGAGTTTTAGGGCGATGAGTTGATGCACATGTTGGTAATCCATGTGTGCAGAATTAACTTCTGTGTCTTGGTCTAAATGTTTCCTACATTCATCTGGGAGGTTATTCTGTGTATGCACAATAGGTGCCCATATGATATAACCAATCAATCACATTAGCTATGTGTAAGGGCAGGTCTAAAGATGTTCTTTTTGTCCCCTGGTGGGGGAAAATTTGATCTCGTGATGACAACTAAATCAAGCGTATTTGTTCTGGTGATTGAAGTTGCTCTTTTCTCGTGCTCAACAAGTCCGATATTGAATGTTTTGCATTTTTGTTCATCTAGAAGTTGGATTTTTATGATTTAAAGTTAATTTTTTTTTTTATCAAGCTTGGTCAACTTTTGGACAAATTGAGAAGAAAAATGATTGGCTTTGCCAGGTCTTTTGGGAAATTTTAGTGGGCCAAAATTTATCTCCTAAGTCCAAACGGAATAGAAATTAAGAATTTTCAATGGCTTTTAAATTTCAGAAGACCTAGTGGGGGCTCACAATTGAATGCATAATTTCCGCCTCTCTCGGATAGATAGAATCAATCTCACATGTCCAATTAATATATGACTTCAACTTACAGATTCAAAATGACTTGGTCCAACCCACGGGAAATAGTCAAGATTGTGACCATTTTGGCTTACGTATATTGCACTTATACATCAATCATCAATCCTCGAGCCAATTCATGTGATGGAAAAGTAAAAGTCTAAAAAGAAAAATCCAATTTCATTACTTACACATGCAATAGAACTCATAAATTTATATGCACAACAAATAAGCAACAGCTGATGAGGGATGGCTCTAATTCAAAAGTAAACAGGACACCATGCATAAAAGGGACAGTTCCTCCTCCACTACCAGATGAGACACTGCAACTTTATGTGAAGTGGAGAGCAAAGCCACCACCTTTTTTTTTTTTTTTTTTCCCCTTTCACTAAAATGTATAGTGACATAATACACTCATCATTCTTTCCCATCTTTCCCATCTTTCCCAAGGTCACCAAGCCCTTCATAGGCTTCCGCATCTTTTGCTTTTTGGGAGGATATGCATGTAAAGCCAGTACTCAAAAGGCAATGTCAGGGGAACACCAGTCATCATAAGGAGAAAAAAAGGAAAGAAAGAAGCAAAAGGGAGGGGCCACTCAAAAGCAAGAGCAATTCAAAAGCGTTTTTTGGGATTTTGATTGGAGGAGATGCAAAGTCACTTACCTGCATGAGAAGAAACGCCATTGAATTATATGGAATGATCAATAAATTCAGCTAAGATGAAGAAAATTGAAATGATTTAGAAGATGGGTATTTCAAATTTTACCATTTCCTTCAACAATTTTTTTGAGAAGGCGATGAAAATGATGAGGAGAGCCACTCCAGCTAATAACCCAACAATGATGGCAAATGTCTTTGTTCCCTCATCGGTGCTTTTACCTGCAAATCATTCCAAAACCCCAATTCGACAATTGATTGGCTGATTCAATTGCGTTCAATTTATCCTTCTCTATTAGGAAAGAGTTGGTATCTTATATGATAAATGGATTTAATTTATACTTTTAAGAGAATAGCTCACCCTCATGGGATTGAGGATACACATGTTGTCCAGCTCCACCGGTCGAATACCTCACATAACATTTGCCCAAAAACATGTCTCCGTAGCTCGCCGTGCTGCATTCGCTCTTCAGCCGCCCAATCGCCTCCGACAAGCAGTCTTGACACTCCCCCGCGCTCAAATCCCCGACACACTGGGCCAAACCCTGCACCTCCCCCGACCCACCAGCCCTGTACAGCCCGCCCTCGCTTGCCAGGTTCGCTAGGACCGCATCTCTCTGGCCCATGGGCCCAGCCTCGTACCCGTCCGAGGGACCGCATTTCTTCATAACCACAGTCTTGTCCTCCACTCCGAGGAACGAATCATTGTCATACTTCACGTAGCAACCCTCGAGCTGCACGGCCCCGCCGCATGTATTTGAGCACAGCTCGCCGGCTTTGGTCACAGCGTGTGCGACGCACGCGGCGCAGTCCGGCATCGAGAGGTCGCCGCGACATTGGTAGAGGCCGTAGATGACATCCTGCTGGCTTGGACCCTCGACGGTGAAGTTGTTGTAGGAGGAGAAGGTGGCCGAGTTGAGGAGCGAGGTGAGGAGCGAGTCGAGGTTCGACTCATAAGCCGAGCCAGGCACGTAACGTTGCTGGGTGCATCCGCCGAAGAGGAAGGTGCCGCGGGAGACAAGGCGTGGGAAGGAATGAACGAGAGGGAGAGGAGGAATGTGAAGAGGGAATGAGCAAGAGTTGATCTTGCCATGCGAGTGAACATGAGTTTGTGCTTCGTGGGCGTTCGTGCGTGAACTGCGAGAGAGAGAGAGAGATTGGAGGATATGCGAGAGGATCTGCACCAGACACACCCACACAAAAAAGAATGTAAATAAATCGAGTGGATCGAAGAGTATGAACTATAAAGGTACTCGTGTCATTATTAAATGGAGATCCTGTTGTCCTGTAGCATAAAGAAAAAGAAAAGGGGAGGAAAAGTCTTTCTTTTCTTTTTTACCTTTTCAAAAACAAAAAGCTGTAACAATCTTGTATATAATGGGTAAATATGATGCCATTCAGGTTAGATTTACATGCTTTTCAGGAGGAAATATGTTTGATATTAGAAAATGTAAAGTATCAACCGCTATAAGTCAAAACTGGCACAAGATATTGGAAGTAAAAGTCATGCGGAAACCCTCTCTTTATTCACAAAGCTGATTTTCTTGTTCGATGATAAGGACACCACTCACTTTGACATCTTTAAGAATAGCCAAAGCGTAATGACAACAAAATCCACTTAAATAAGTTAATTAAAACTCATTAAATATTTTAACAATCTTGTGGGTTAGATTGCCTGAGTCATATTGAGTAGATGGTCCGAATAAGATATCATGTACACATCATATGCGGAATTGAACATAGGATATGCAAAGTTATAGAAGAGTGAAAATCCATACATAAAGAATACAATGAAGTATAGAAAAAAGAGAAATGCCTATGATATAAGATTTGTATATTCAATTGGTGTATCCAATAATATGTGATGATCTATAAATATTTATTTAATTTAGTAGGTTTATTTAAGCACACAAAAATGCTTGGTAAGAAAATTCACTGCCCGAATTGGATATGTGGAATTCTAAAAAAAAAATTACAGAAAAGGGTGAATTAAACTTAACAAAAAAAAGAAAAAAAAAAAAGAAATGGATTTTCCAGTGTAGTTGCCTTTTCTAAAAAGAGTAAATCTTAACGATGTCATCTTGATTTAGTATCCAAACTCCAGCGAAGCAAAATTTGCCATCCAAACTACATAAGCTGAAAATGTTATAACCCGAACTGGATCATCAAGTTAACAAAAGATTCACCTATGATTTGTTTATTTTTTTTATCTCATATTTTAGGAGATATAATTTCTCAAAGTTGAGTTTAGAAATATCACTACCATGAACCCAAGATAAAGAATTTATAGCATTCAAGTTTGAGCTTAAATTTATTTATAAGTTGATCGTAATCAAGTCTAGCTCGAATATGTCCATTTTCTAGTCTAGTCAAGATGGAACCGAATATCGAACAACTAATATGCGAGCAGTGTGGAGCTTGAACTTCTTATTATTTCGGTTCCACTCAACCCAATAACACCATGATTCTTCAAAAAAGCCACGGATATGTTAGAAGGGAAAAAATACATTAGAACTAGAAGGGTATTTCAATTTTTTTGGTCTAGTCGAGCTAAATTATATTTACAACAATTGTTTTTATCTCTGCTCGAGCTCAAGTGTAGGTCGAGTATCGAATATTTAGGTCGAGTTGAGTTCAAGCTTGGTACTACATTGGCTCGACTTGACTCAATTATTCACTCACTGAACTGAATGGTTCACAAAGCTCCCCGAAGCATGAGACATGGGCCGCGAGATGGATGGTGGGTTGAAACTCGGATGTTACGCCACAAGTCGTTCCCTGTTTGAGGCCAAGACAAGCTGCCATTAATCCAAAACGACAATCTTGGAACGTGACATCCTCTCTTCCATCTCCTTCATGGTTTTGGCCTCTACTCCAACATGGATGGTCACGAGAGTGGGACAATAATGTTTTTCTGTTTATACTAACTAAAGGAAGAAAGTGGATTATATTCCTCCATCTTGGACATGCAATAAATTATAAATATCACTCGCATGCAAATTTAACTATAATAAATTATGTAAAATGTCGGTGCACATAACCCAACAATCAGAAGATTGGTTGGTGGGAAAAATGGCCATTCAAGTCATATAAAAGACATCCTTCCAGTTATCACTTACTCTTATTTTTCTTTGTGAAAATTATTTGACTTTGCAACAGGAGCACATGTTAAGTATATGCACTTATTCTTAATGGCCCTGTGGAACCTATTGGCCTTTCCTGAGCTGTGAAGTGCAGTAAATTAAACCTGTATAGCAATTTTGAATTTATCACACGTTTGCTTATAGGATCTTGTCTGATATAACTAATGCAGTTTCCAATCAAAACCTATATTGCTTTAATGACTAGCTATAAAACCGAATGAGGATTGAGAGACCCCACAAAAATGGGTCCGATTTTTGCAAGTTCGAAGGTTGTTGACACAGGATCGATGGAAGCTCTGCTGGATGGTTTCCCTAAGTTGAGTCCACAGCGTGTACTTGTAATGGCTTGTGCCGATGATATAAAGGGGAAATTGCAAAACTCGTCGTCATAACCATACACAATTTCAGATTTAATCCCTCTACTATATTTCCAACATATTAAGTTCCCTAACATATCCTCTGAGAGAGATGATTGATTCCCCAATAGATCTGTCTTTGGCCTATAACTAAGAACCGATCCCATAACTCCTAGATTCAAAATTTGGAACTGGGAAGAAAACCAATAAGAACCAGTACAGTTTGGTTCCAAGACCGATTGATCCGATCCAGTTCTCAAGACCAAGACCATGCATAGATGTCCACCCTTTGTTCTTTAATTGGTTTAAAAGTAAAAAAAGACTACGTTTTTATCTTGCAGATTGATGTGGGAATGGCTTTTTGGGATGACTAAAGGTTGAAAAAAAAAAAAAACAAAACATATCCCAAGTCTAAGATCCCACATCAATCTCAAAAGGAGGAGAGAAGTTGCTTTTTTTTTTCTTTTCTTTTCTTTTTTTTTTTTAACTTTTTAAGACAAAGTAGAGCCCAAGTTTGAGGTCCCACATCAACTAGTGGAAGTTTCTTATAGTCTTAGAATTCTTTTGACCTACTCAGGGCTGTTCAATAAAAAAGACAGAAATTAAATGTTGATAAGTGCCGGTTTGGTTTGGTTCCCAAGAGATAGAGGTGTGCATTGGTCCAATTCCAATGGGAACATCCAGAGCGTTTTCCATCAAAATTTTCAACTCCCAGTAATATTTGGTCTATTATGACTAAAAAATTTATAAATTTATAAGAAACCTTCAAATTATAGCATCATCAACAACTGCACACCATATTGATTGTAAAGACTTGCATAGGGTAGCTTTTATCTTATTAAGACTTTCAATCAAATTGGGTAAAATTGAAAATATAAGAGTTAACAATTAATATTTCGTTTTAATTTAACATTCCCATAAGATTTTGGGTTAAGATGAGATGAAAGAAATAAGCCTTTGTTGAAAAGTAACATGATGACTAGTTTTGCAACTATAAATTGAGCATAAATCATTAAAATTTATTTCTCATAAAGTATAATGACTAATTGTTGACATCCAAAAATACTCTTGCAAGCATGTGCTGGTCATAAGAGATAGAAAATTCAAAAATGCCCCCCGTAGCCATATGTGGGCTATAATTTACATTGACCCAGTCCATAAGTGGTTATGAAAAAAAGGATACCCAAAGATTCTGAAAATCTTTGTGCTCAATTTCGATGAACTTACAAGCAAAGACATATAATCTCATGATGAAGTAGTTGGTTGCCACATGTCAAAGCCAAGGGTCATTGATGAAGACACATCATTGACGGTGGAAATAGGTAGGAATAGTTAAAGGGATACCAAATTCAAGAGAAATAGTTAATCCTTGCTAGACAAGCCATGAGAATGTTGTCAAACAAATTAGAAATCATATATGGATTATGCAATTTAACATAGAATGTGGAGTGACTCTTTATAAGGAAGTAACCAACCATTGATGATTACCAAATTGGTTTATAAATACCGCAAGCAATCCAATAAAAATGCCCCAAACAACACATCAAATTACTTTATTTTGCTTTTATCCTTATTTAGTCTAGCTTAATTGTAGCACAAGATTCCTATTGTAGATTCAACTTTGGTGAGTGTCTATATCTCGGGTAGTACTTTTGATTAGATTCCAGTACTAACCCACTCTCTAGCATCATTGATTAGATTTTGGCATTGTGTCCTCATATCCATTTAGGAGCGGTGTTTGCTAGGTGATGTTATTACTGTCCAATATCATTGATTAGATTCCAACATTGTGTCCTTGTACTCATCTAGGAGCAGTATTTTCTAGGTGATGTTATCACTATTCAACGCCATTGATTAAATTCAGATGTTGTGTCCTTATATTTGTCTAGGAGCAACATCTACTAGATGTTATCCTCATCGATTAGCATCATTTATTAGATTCCAATGTTGTTTCCTAGATTGATTAGAAGCAATGTTGTCTAGGCATATTTGTTAATATTTAGTGTTGTTGAATCATCTTTGATATTGTACAAACTAATTTAATTTTAATGGGCTTTCATTATTATGTTAAAGTGAGTTTAGATGACATTGTTGAGTAGATTTCGACATTGATTACTGTTGGCATTAAACTCATAAATTAGATGTACCAAATGACTTCTTTAAATATAATACTTGGTAAAAGATATTTTGTTGCAAGATTCAAAACTGGCAAAACACTAATATTGAACATGTCTAAAAGCAATAGATCGAAAGTGTAATTGTTCTAGACACCTTATACTCAATAAGAGCCACATGTCGATGTGGTGGTACTAACTATAATATTCCGTCAATATTACAACAAAAAAATTAATTTTTGCCTGAAATTAACACCGCAAATAATTGGGTGGCTAAATTATTACAGTACATGAACCAAAGCTGAATTCAGCTAATATTACGGGGGCAATTTTTGTAATTTCTCCTCATATATTTCAAATCATAATAAAAACATAGGCTATAATTTGCTATTTGGATTAACAGAACAAGCAGACTACTAGTAGCTTTGCTGGTGGGTCGGATGGATCCTCAAACATGGAATTTGATGCAAGTCTTATTATTTATAACCCCATCTTATATTTGTGGATCTCTAATAGTCATATTCAGATGTATAAACTACTTTCCCCTTAATACAGGAACTTAGAAACTTAAGTCTGAAATACCCGAAGCCTTCTAAAAGAAGTTGAAAATTATTTTCTAAAACACCAGAAGCGTAAGTGTGGGGAAAAAAAGAAAAATGGAGAGAAAATGTACAAAGAATTGAATTAGCATAGGAAATAAATTTCACCCATCGTAGAACGAGAGATATTGAAATTCAATGTGGAAGGCGAGGCATTCATAGAATTGGTTGACATATGTTCTTTGGACAAAATGATTTTGTAAATCCTGAACCTTATGTATTGGGAAACAATTTAATCATAAATTTTCCAATTGGTGCAATCAAGTCTTGATTTTTTTATCGAGTGTAATTGAAATTCTAAAACTTTTAATTGATGCATAACAATTTATACTCCTTTGTTAAAAATTGCAATATAGTCCTGAACACGTATCGCAAAATGCAATATGCAGGATTACATATCTCACTCCCTTAAAAATTACTTCTTTTTAATTTCTTCTAGAGGAGAGATTTAGGAGAACCTTCTTAACAAGGGAATGAGAGAAGACAAATGAAATCAAATGAAAAGAGATAATCTAATTATCTAGTTGGCACTGACTTATTATACAGACATATGTAGTTGTTTCGACATTATGAGGGCCTAATAATATATGTAGTGGCCCAGAGATGTAGTGGCCCGGAGATGTAATGTCCATATGATGCCAAATTTGGGGAAAATTATTTTGCACTTAAGTTACAACAATGCAGAAGTGAAGGGGACAACTAATTTCAACTCGTCGGCCTCTATTTTAGGGGGTAGGTATTTTAGCATTTCATCATAAGCGACAAATTCGTCGAGGTGCCTATCAGTTAACTATTCCTCTCTGTCCTTCACCCTAAAATAGATCTTTCACCCAATAGAAAAAGGGAAGAAAATTCTTAATCTCTGTTGACTCCTTCGTCTTCAATTCTAAAACTTCCATTTCATGCATTTAAATTCAAAAAAGTTGTTTATTTCGTAAACTTGGGTCCTTTCTCCGAGTGAGATTAGACGTGGCTAGGCTCAAGATTGGCATTCAACGTTACTGCACGAGATGTGTACCCACCAATTATGAGAAATAATGTAAATTACTCTTCAGGTGGGACCCAACTTAGCTAGGCTAAAATGGACATATCGTATTTTATAACAGAATAATCTTTTCTAAGTTTTTCCAAAATCAATCTTCAAACCCACATAAGAGCGGGTTGGTTGACCTACTAATTTAATCAAGGATGGGGAGAGTAGGTATGAGCTTGTACTTCTCTCAAGTTGCGATAAGCAGCTAACAATATGTGGATCCGCCTATGCAAGTCGAGTTTCATTTATTTATTTGGTTAACTGTCTTTATTATAAGTTTTACCACAATGATTTAATCCATGAACATCTTTGGATGATAATAAAATAAATTCTTAAGCACTAAATGTACAACAAACTGTATTTTCCTCATTAATACCTTGATACATGTTTTCAATCAATGTTATAAGATTTTGTGTTGTGGATGACTTTTGCCTTTACCTTTTAGCTTTAACCTTACATTTTGCATTTAAGAAGACTTCATCTAATACAAAATGCAGCAATTTTTCTTATGTTTGGTCCAAAAACACCTCAATGAGATATTTACATTTAGCAAATTTAAATTACCAACTAGGGTCGTTCAAAATATATATACAATTTTATATCCTTATCTTATTTCAATGTCTCGCTTTATCTTATAATCGGTTCAAATTTAAGTTTATTTAAAAAAAAAAAACCCTGAATTTGACCACTATCACTTTATTTATAACCTGAAATCAGCCAATTTGACCTTTGTAATTAACTAACTTATATTACAAGATATATGAATTGCAAACTATTATACTCACTGAGCCTATTTCAAGTCATCTATATACCTCTAAAAATACGAAATAAGAGGGTAAAATAATTTTCATTTTACACTTTGATAGATGGACGATAACTTACTAAATAGCTACATTTTGATATATGAACTTTTCATTTTAATTCTTTGTAATGTTACTTTTCTTCTTAAAGAAATGGCACCTCAGATTTTAGAATATTCTATTTTTATCTATTCACATTATAATATAGATATTTCTACTGAAACTAGCATATTTCTACACAAAATGCATAATAATATATATTGTTTATTTATCTATTTTCTTTCCTTTTTAGTTCTACATCACCTCATTTTAATGTAAATTAATTTTCAAGGCAAAAAAACTTTGAGATAGTTGAATGCAATACTATTCTTTTCACGCTAGAGGCATGGATACGTCACTAGATTGAATCAATTTGCATCTATCTATCGATACTTTTTAAGTGCACAAACAGACAGTTGACTAGCATCATTTAATGATATAATGTTTTCATTGGCAGCATACTAAAAAAGTCCTAATATAAATAGATATAGATTAGTAAGTTTATTAAGCACATTGTCTCGAGATGGATGGCTGCATTGCTTGAACAAGGGGGCAGGTAGATAATGTTGTGATGCCAAGATTAGACAAAGCAAAATCTGACCAACATTTAATTATCTGTAGCATTTATTATATATATCAAGCTCATTGGATAGTCCAGAGCTAGGGTTTTGGCCTCTCAAGATAACGTTAACGAAATGGAACTTTGTGGGGGTCCTTGTGGTCTTGGAAAGAGCGCCAGAACTTATATGTTCGCCTTTAAAGCAGAAGCATTGATATTGTCAACTTTTTGTCAGTGAATAACAAGGCCTGCCATTTTTCAGATTTTATGTATAATGGTCAATATAAAAACAAATGTGTATGCGGATCAAATCTTGTAACGTGGCATGAAGTAAAGAACAAATCATCTCCTCTAGCCATAGAGAAAGTTTATCATTTATGTGAAATCCAAAGTTACCTGACATGTTAATTTGATATCAAGCAAGTACATGCAAATGTTATAAGTTCTGAGTACAGAAATTTACTGAACTTAACAACCAAGAGGATGGTGGATTTTATTGTTGTAGGATTTTAAAAAAATTGTGGTACAAATCAATATGTGGAAGATGGAAAAATATTTGTAGATGAAATATGCAATGCAAAGAGAATATTTTCTAGCAACAGAAATGTAAAAGGAGCAAGGGATCGAATAGTTTGCAAATTTATTTACAGTGATTTGGTTTTTCCAATCAACCTACTCCACTCTCCTTGCTCTAATGGCCCAAATAGAAAGTTGAAATCCACCAATACAATCCTTGAAACCTTTGACAACATTTAGTCTCAAATATTTACAATGAGAATCACGATGTTTTCTTAGAGAATAAGCACAAGAAGTAAGAGGAAGTTTTGAGAGCATTTTGATCTCCTCAACCGCATTTCAACTCTTGTTTTGACGGATATATCCAGCCCTTCAAACTTCCTCGGCATGTTGGAGATTTCAAATAAGTCAAATTAGCTGTTGCAAGGGCTGTTTTTTGGCTGAACATTCACCTGGAGGTAATTACTGAACCTTCCTCGAAGTAAACCAAATTGTCTTTATGAACTTACTTGGCACTTCTTTTACTTACACAAAATGACAAACCCATCTAACTTCTCAAAAACTTTTCTCTGTGGGTTTCAAGACTTGAAATTAGCTCCAAATGACCAATTTGAATTTGAATCACAATTCATAAAGAAAAGTTGAGTTGGTCCTTCGTTTTCAGACACATGGAGTATTGCCCACTCTATTTGTAGTGCAAACTTCCTCAACGATGTTGTCCATCTAGATTTGATGATTTTACCAAATCCCCTATTTGCCAACCTCTTTCACTTCCAAGTATATTGTGTGCTCGTGTTATCAAATTGTCCTTCTATTTGGTCCCGTTGAACTCAATATCTTGTTCTCCATTTGCAGAAAATAGAAGTTGTCTACCAGCACAGACATGCTGGTTTTAACATCATTTGCATATGGACTTGTAAATCTCGAAGATATTTCATCTGCACATTAAAATACATAGATTGGCTCACACAAAATATTTTGACAACTTGAAATATATGGACTTTTCCCACCAAGTATGGTGGAGTACGGAATGTAATTAATGAAAGGATATAATTTGGTATGCTCTATCCCATGAAATAGTTAGCTTGGATTGAAGGTATATAATATTTTACTTGATATATATAATCACAACAGCGAATGGCGAATAGAGATTCTCCACTAAACACAGCATTACTTTATAGAATAATCATTTTAGTAAACACTAAGATCGTGTAACATTTATTGTATAAAAGAAGGTCAACTGACGAGGCCTGGCGAATAGAGAATTACGTGTGGGATGGAATCTGAGACTTTGGCTTTTTTTTTTTTATTCATTTGAATCAATGAAAGTCACGTCAAGCTATCGGATAGGCAAAATGAAAGTCTTCTCCTTTAATCGTGACGTATTGACAGAACAATACAAATCAGGAAAGTTTTCCATTTTTTACGTAATTTACGTCATGATTTATAGGAAAAAAAATTTTTGGCTCTTCTCATTTCGTTTACGTAATTTACGCTCTATGATTTATAGGCAAAAAAAACTTTTTGGTCCGGTTATATAAGGGCAGTTGACGGAGCGGACATTGTCACGTTCAAGAATATAAGGGCATTTGACCCTAATTTCATATTTAATATTCCCCTTTTTCCAAAAAAAGGGGCAAAATATTGAGAAGAAATGGACCATTAGATGTCTAATCTCAGTTGAAAGAGGAAAATTTCTCTTTTCCTAAACAAAAAGAAATTTCGTATGGGAGACTTGTCAACGAACAATAAAATAGATAAGGCAATCATCTCGTCAAAACTACATAAAAAATAGGTGAATTTATGGGATCATGCATGAATCTTATTGCTAGTTTTTGATATTTTATCGATTTGATTTATCAAAATCAGTAAATAATCCCTTTAATTAAATGAAAATAAAGGTACCAAATCATTCATATGTTTATCTTTAGTTGCTTCGCTGGATAAGTTTTGTCATAGTAAAAAAAATTCATATAAAACATATCATAATGTCCATCATGTTAAATTATTTAAATATTAAATCATGCTTGTATCTATTAACTTAAATTTTGTGAATAATTAATGATGATCCCACAAAATTTTTTTCGCACAAAAGAGGCAAACACCATGATGCATTACTCTCTTTTCAAACACCACCAAATCTAAATTTCTTTCGGCCTTTTCGGTTTTCACTTGCCTTACGTTTTCTTCAATCTCTCATTGATAAAGTTTAAAAAGCAATCAATAAAGTTAGGTCAAAAGCTGCATATGAATTCAATTATCAACAACAAATTTTTTGTCTTTATCCTTCGCCTTATTAGCTGGCGCCTGAAAATCAACCAGAAGATTCATTGAAATTTATTATATGAAGAGTATTTTTTTTTTCCTGCATATTCTGACCGTAGAAGAGATTCCGGGCATCGGATTCAATTAGGTGACCCATTACTTTATTATTGAATTTCAATAGTGGAATATTCATCCCCCTTGAAGAATATAATAAAATTAAAATGCTTTCAGATGTGATCTTTATATTAAAATAGGCAATTTGTGAAGTCAAATATAATGATGTGCAAGTTTCTTGAGAGAGAGAGAGAGAGAGAGAGAGAGAGAATAGAATTAGAGCCTTTGAAACATGAGTTGTTACCAAGCATCTCGCATCTTCACTTTCAAAAGATGTGGCTAAGAATCAAACATTCAGATCCTGCCCATTTCCCACTAGGGCCAATAATCTTTTTTGAGTTGCATCTTCATTGGTGAATTGGTCAAAAGTCATGTAAAGTCAATGAGTGCAATTATCATTTAAAAATGCATTTCAAATACTTAATCTTTATTTCTTTTTTCTTTTTTTCATTTGAAACTTAATAAGAGATGAAGTTTAGGGATTACAATTAATAAAAACAATCTTATTGAATGAATGTGAGACACTTGAAAAATTGTTTCAAATGTCTTGACAAAGTAGAAAGCATAGAAGCAAATAAAGTGACTTATAGTGAGCATAGAAGGAAACGTTTTCTCGGTTGTTGATATATGTGTTTTATCAATGTAGATCGGTATTTTTGCATTTTTTATGATCCTGAGAATGTTGTCACTTATGTTAGTACTATAAATGTGTTGGACATATATGTGTACAAAAACTAAAAAATAACATGTTGTAAAGTTGAACATATAAAAGGCAAATGTACATAAGGAGACAGGAGTTTTTGGAGATGAAATTTAGTTAAAAATCAAGAACTTCTCTCTGATTAATTGTAATAAAAATATATAATTTAGCTTTGAAACTGATCTTTTTCCCTTTTTCTTATCCAAAACATTGATATGTCTAAAAGAAAGATATATTATAAAATTTATTATGATTCAAGATATAATATACATATTAAACTTTTATTTCAAAATACTTTATCTTTGTCAATAATTTTGCATTCTATTCAAAAGAGATAAAATTCTCAAATTAAATCTAAGTTTACCATCGTGAGTTTTTTTTTTCCCAAACTAACATGTATTGTGTGTATAAACCTTTTTCAGGTATTTAAAAATCAAATAGGGGTAATTTATCATGATTTAGTTGTATTGTTTTTGTAACATATACAATTTATAATGGTAAGTTATATTTAAAATAACTTATTTAATAGGGCTAATACCACAAAAACTCCAAAATGTGCCTAATATGACATATATATCCCCAAATTTTTTTGTGTTGCTAAAAATCCTAAACTTACTTTTTGTGACACAAATACCTCAAAAAAAAAAATTGTATATAAAATCCTAAACTTATATCAGTGTGACAAATATATTATCATGAGTTTTTTTTTCCCAAACTAACTTGTATTGTGTGCATGAACTTTTTTGAGATATTTTTCTTTGAATAAATCAAATATGAGTAATTTATCATGATTCAATTGTATTGTTTTTGTAACATATACAATTTATAATGGTCATTTATATTTAGAATAACTTATTTCACCTAAATTAAATACGGTTAATACCACAAAAGACCCAAAATGTGCCCACTATAATATATATACCCCGAACCTTTTTTGTGTTACTAAAAACACTAAACTTGCTCTTTGTGACACAAATACTTCAAACTTCACTAAACTTGTTCTTTGTAACACAAATACTCCAAACTTCTTTTGTGTATATAAAATCCCAAACTTATATCAAATATCAATGTGACAAACATACCTTTAATGGAAATAAAATAGAGGATATATATGGATTTTTTTTTTGTAAAAAAAAAAATTTGGAGTATTTGTGTCATAATGGGCAAGTTTAGATTTTTAATGACATAAAAAGATGTTTGGAATATTTGTGCCACAATGAGCATAGTTTGAGGTTTTTTGTGGTATTTGTCCAATAAATATATGATCAAATCTCCAATAAAATTTAAACATGCATGAACCAAGTAAAAAATATATATTTTATTTTAAGGTTTAAACTTAGTGAATATTAAGTCAAACTCAATTTGAGAAATGGGTTCTCCGTTCTTGCACAGACTATGTGCTATTCTTTTTAGAATGCAAAAGAAAAAAGCAAGTTTGGAAATTTAAAAAAAGAAAACGTACCTCTTGATCCTATTCTTAGTTTGGCTAAGTTAAACTATAGATTAAATATTTCTATGAAGGACTTAAATTCCTAGGAATGTTAATTTCATCTTGCATTTGAAGATATTTAACACTTTATCTATTTTTTTGAAAAGAACATATAGGAGCATAGGATGATATATAAATATCTATTAAATTTTTGCTTCTGCAATTTTGGGCTCGACTCTATCCGCAAAGAAATCGTATTCTAGATCCGAGTCAATCTCCAACTAAAACGTTCAAAGAAAGAACAGCAAATCTTTCCAAAAATCAACCCGAACCCTTTTGTAAATGCAAAAATAAAATGGAAAAAAGAAAAATTCAAATGTTAATTAGGATTGTCAAATGCGTAACTCCTCGAAAAAGCTCAAACTCGATTTAAAGTACTGTAAAAAATGTAGGATTGAGTTTGAGCTCGAATGTCTGATTAATTTGGCCCAAGAAGTCTCTGAAAAAACTGTCGAAACCTTTCTTTCCATGGGGAGGCAGAGGCAGAGAAATGGGCAAGAAAGAGCAGCAAAGCGAGGCAAAGGCGGTCTTGTTTTCAACAGTAAGGGCGAAAGACAGATCTTATCCATTGGGAAGTCCCACGGACTGTTCCGATTGGGAGTTTCAATGCAGGACGACCTTGGGAGCAGACCAATGGGCCGAAGACAGCCGGATAGAGGTGAACTCGTTCCTGATCGGATCGATGCTGACGAGAACTCGTGGCGATCGGTGCAACGTGAACCGCGGGGAAGGGAAAACACAGGAACAATAAAGGAAGAAAGGGCTAAAGAAAAATAAAGGAAAACAGTCCTTCACCGTACGATCAGATAGCCCCCCCAAATTGGCTTTTGGCAGAGAGAGCCCGTCTGTCGGTCGCATCGGGAAATGAGAACTTTTTCTTGGGAATTTTATTTTATTTTTTTTTCTTGTACCTCTTTTAATTTTTTAAACCATACTATTATTCTTTTCTCTCCGGTCAATAAAATAATCACGTCTGGTATAATCCGATTTAAATAATCACGACTGGTATAATTCGATTTTTTTTTGGGGGGTTTATTTTGGAATTTGTGATTGCCACGTTGCTCTTGGATGGATTGAAAAGTTCTCTCGACAATTAGTCAATATTTACTTAATAATTTCCTTAAGAGCTAATACCTTAGAAAACTTCAAATTATGCTCAGTACAACGCAAATGTTCTGCACATTTTTGTAGCTAAAAACTTTCAACTTGCTTATTATAATATAAATATTGTAAACCTTTTCTGTCATAAAGAATTTTCAAATATAATGTATACTTATTTTTCATAACACAAAAAAGTTGGGATTACTTATAGTATAGTTGGTAAGTTTAGGATTTTTTGTAATACAAAAAGAGTTTGGGGTATTTGTATTATTATAGGTATAATTTAAGATTTTCTTCTGTCTTCATCCTTTTCTTAATTAGGGAAAAAGGTTAATCTTCTTTCACGGAAGGAGGCTGCACGCAAGAGAATTGAGAGGAAACTTGCCCAACTTGACTAATCATTTTGGATAAAGACCATCCTTTCGACCGCAAACACGTTTTGACTTTCCCTATTTTTTTTCCTAACTTTGGAAAATTTCGCACGAAGATTATCTTTCTCGAGAGATACTCGATTTATTATCCGTTCGACACAAATTTGGCAGAATTTGTTTGGAAAAAAAAATGAAAGATTGCAAGAGAGAGAGAGAGAGAGAGAGAGAGAGAGAGAGAGAGGAGTGTCTTGAGGTCAAAATCACTCCAAAAGCTCAATACTTAAGAGTAAATGTTTCAATGGAATGCCTCAAAATCTCAAGTGAATGTAATTCTCATCAATGTTATTTGCTTTTTTTATTTCATAATATTATAAAAACTCGACCACATTTAGTGTCAATTGACATAAATTGTTTAGTAAACTGAAAAGTGTGCATCTTACCCTATGTAATAAGGAAGACAATCATGATTACATAAATTCTCATTGAAATAATCTCGTGAAATTATAAAAACTCATCCACCTCTTATTTAGTTCTTTCATGAGATTCAATTGAGTCACCGAACACGAGGTCACCGATCAGAGTATTAATGCACGTGGAATAAAAAAAAAAAAAAAAAGAAAGAAAAGAAATGATAGGAAAATGGTACATTCTTGGTAGGAAAAAGAGAAGGAGAGAATTTGCTAGGCATCCTTATCTCGACCATAATAAGGCTTCTGATTTTCTACGAATCAAAATTTTATATTGACACTATCGTGACAAAAGATATATATTTTTATTTAATTTTAGGAAACTGTAAAAGATTATAAATCCCTTTAAATGACTTTCTATCAATATTAATTTCACTTTTCAGACTTTTTGTGAAGACAAACTTGCATCCTAAATATTAACAATTATGAAATATTGCTACGATACAAAATGTCTCCATTTTTTCATTAATTTGTGGTCTATATATCAAATATAAATCAATGTCAAAAGCAAAGGAAAATTACCAATAATGTGATTGAGGTTTTATAGATCAATGTCATTTGACAGTATGTATTTTCTAAAAATGATTCCATACTTCCTTTTTTTGTGATTAAACACCAGATTACATCTTTATACAAGTGAAAAATAACGATAACGATGGGTGATGAGTGATGAGTGGTATAGAGATCATGATTTTGTGGAATGAGATGGACGGTGCTTAGGGCTCACTAGGACTTTGGAGGCTTAGGTTATTTCAATGTAATCTTTTAAATAAATCATATGATATTTCTCTTATAAAGAATAGTTTGATCTACAAAATTTGTGCAAAGTGTGAGCAATGCAAATTTGTTGACATTTCATCATACCTCTTTCAATCAAATTGTCATAAGAGCAATCGCGGTATCATGCCAATAAAAAATTCGGGAAAAGCAATAAAATGTAGCAAAATTCGATTTAGTACAATTGACTTTTATTTGTTTTATCTATCGATAATATTAAAAAAAAAATCAGATCACATGGTAGAAAATCTGCAACTTCGCATACGCACACATATATATGTGTAATTATAAATATCTATTCAATAAAAACATCACCGTTTTACGGAATTCCAGGATAAATATACCACATTGAAATTCTCGTTGGATACGCTTTTTATGGGGAAGAGATAAAATAACAAGTACCCTTGACAATAAAAAAATGTGCCAAAACAAAACAGAAATAATCAAAAGAGAAAAGTAAAATAGAAATATCGATTTTCCCTAAGCTCTGAACTGGTCACTGTGCTTATATAATCGGCAGCAAAGCTAGCCTCTGTTCTCGTTTTTGTATCGTTTACATCGATCGAGGAGGAGAGAGAGAGATATTTCATTTCGCTGCTTCGTATTCCGTGATCATGTCGCTGCTTTCAGATCTCCTCAACCTCAACCTCTCCGACACCACCGAGAAGGTGATCGCCGAGTACATATGGTCAGTCCTCCCAATCCTCTGTCGTGCTACCTGCCCATTTGCCGTGTCCTTTTTTTTTTTTTTGTGTTTTTCTGCATACCGTCATGGCTTTCGGCTGTGTTTTGCCTCTCCTCGTGTTGGGTTTCGGTTGTTTCTGTGCTTGCTGGTTCTGTTTTTTATTTTTTTATATCGCGATCTCTGTTTCGTGAACTCAAGTACTCTGTTTCGTGGATCGCGTCTTGCTCGATGCATGCTTGTTCGGGTTTTCTGATTCCTAATGTTTGCATTTCTCTGTGTAAATCCACTCAGATGAAAGAAGGGTAGTCTTGTTCTGTTTGGTACGGTTGATTTCTCTATCTTCTCGAAGTTCCTGATCTTGGGCATGCTGATTTGTTGTATTTCCAGTTCTGAACTCCTTTTGTTCACGAAGATGGCTTCGTGTGTGCTTGATTGTCTTAGTTCGGTGTTCTTTGGACTTTTCTCTCACTGGGTTGAAAAAAGAACTCTTTTTTGCTTCCGTGTTGTCCTTGATTGGTGAGAAGAAGAAATTAACGTGTTTAAGCCCGGTGGTTATTTCAGATACAGTCAGATTTGATCTCAGTTTGCTTTGCAGGCTGACTGTTTGTTCTTTTAGCCGCTAGGACAGAGCAATCCTTTGGGTTGCTCTGCTTATCGGGTTTCTCTGTGACTTCTCTCTCTCTTTTCCCTTTAAAACAGATTTGCGGCGGAAGATAGTAATTTGATGCATTTGTTTTGTGCTAGAACTCTCATAAACAGTTACCTCAGATTTTGTTCATTAAGTTTCAAAGTCACGTCTTTTTCTGCATCTGATGATGGTTTATGTTTTGGCTATTTTGAAAAGGATTGGGGGATCTGGTATGGACCTCAGAAGCAAAGCAAGAGTGAGTTCCTCTCTTTTTAGATGATCAAGCAATCGGTTGTTCGGTAGCTCGTGAATCTGTCCCTTTTCTGATATTTGACGTGGACTCCTCTTTCGATTTGTCTATAGACTCTTAATGGCCCCGTCAGCGATCCATCAAAGCTACCTAAATGGAACTATGACGGCTCGAGCACTAATCAGGCCCCTGGGGAAGATAGTGAAGTGATCCTTTAGTAAGTGTTTGTACTTCACATGGATTTCTGTTTATAGCCGTAAGTAAGTCTGGTTTGATATAACTTTAGTCAGATCAGTGATGTTTTATTAGAGCTAGTATGTATCTAGAATACTAATGACATCTTACCTGTCTCGGTAACAATTGAATGACGCATACAGTCCCCAAGCAATTTTCAAGGATCCATTTAGGAGGGGCAACAATATCCTGGTGAGTGCTTTTTCTATTTAGCGGAATGAGTTTTCCATTTATCAGTTTTTATTTGATGCTATAGCGTAGTTATTAACAAAGCTTCTGTGGTTTAGGTCATGTGCGACGCCTACACTCCAGCAGGAGAGCCAATCCCGACAAACAAGAGGCATGCTGCTGCCAAGGTATTCAGCCATCCTGATGTCCTTGCCGAAGAGCCCTGGTAATTTCATCCATCTGGCCTTCTCATTTTCATTTTCTAATTTCTTTCCCTATTCACTCGCTATACACATGGGTTTAATACATGAAAACAGGTATGGGATTGAGCAAGAGTACACCCTCTTGCAGCGAGATGTCAAGTGGCCGATCGGATGGCCTCTTGGTGGCTATCCTGGTCCTCAGGTACATCATCACAGTTGCTTAAAGCCATGTCTCTGTTGCCATAGACCGTCATCCCTTTAAATGAAAGAAGGGAGCAAGTGCTTGACATCTTATACTCTTCCTACAAGTTAATTCAGAACATGGAGTTTCGCAATTGATGCATAATGATGTGGCAGATATGTCTACAATGTTTTGTATGCGGCATCATTAGTTTCAGATCTTGTTCTCTAAATCATTGGTTCAACAGGGACCATACTATTGTGGCATTGGCGGAGACAAGGCTTTTGGAAGAGATGTTGTGGACTCCCATTACAAGGCCTGCTTGTATGCTGGAATCAACATCAGCGGCATCAACGGGGAAGTCATGCCGGGCCAGGTTAGAAAACATATCATTTTGGAAATTAGTCACATTACATATCATCCATTCTTATTTCCCAGCTAATTTATTCAACTCTCAACCATTTTCTTATCTATTCCTGTGTAGTGGGAATTCCAAGTCGGTCCTGCCGTGGGCATCTCAGCTGGAGATGAATTGTGGGTAGCCCGCTACATTTTGGAGGTAATGCAACAGCCTATGTTATTTATTATCATGCCATAGTAATATTTGCTTGAAAGGTTTTTTTGCTTATTTAATCATGTTGCTGTAACCAGAGGATCACGGAGATTGCTGGCATTGTCCTTTCATTCGATCCCAAACCTATCCATGTTAGTCCACTGCCCTTCATATTAATTGTTCTTCATGCTTATGTATGGCTACTTCAAGTTCATCACATGGCTTTTATTATCACCAGGGAGATTGGAATGGAGCAGGCGCTCACACAAACTACAGGTAACAAAACATCACTGACTCTTGTCTATGCTTTCCTATATTAACACGTTTCTGCACGTGCACACAAGCCAAGGAGACTTGCCACTCAAATCTTTGCTGAATATTTATGGCTGGGTTGCAGCACTAAGTCAATGAGGAGCGATGGTGGATATGAAGTCATCAAAAAGGCAATAGAGAAGCTTGGACTGAAGCACAAGGAACACATTGCTGCATATGGTGAAGGCAACGAGCGTCGTCTCACTGGGCGCCATGAGACAGCTGACATCAATACATTCCTATGGGTAAGGAGAATCAGTTGCCTTTGAAAATGAAATGTTAATCATGGTTACCGTTGCCTTTTGCGCTTTTCAGATTGGCAAGCTAGTGTCTTTAGATGCTTTATTGATTGGGGGATTGACACTGAATATTTTTCGGCAGGGCGTTGCAAACCGAGGCGCGTCAATCAGAGTCGGAAGAGACACTGAGAAAGCTGGAAAAGGTTACTTTGAGGACAGGAGACCCGCGTCGAACATGGACCCATATGTGGTCACTTCCATGATTGCAGAGACCACCATTATCTGGAAACCATAGAGTTTCTCTCAGCTTGGGAATGATCGCCGTGTGTCTTATCTTGATCAGGGAAAATATTTATTTTAGACAGGACCCTGCTAGTATTTCCTTTCGTTTTAATTGCTGGGTGTTTCTACCAGTACGATAGCTTTGGCTCTTTTTTTATCTCTCCTCATTTGCTTGCAACATCTGCCAGTTTCGTTGGAGCATGTGCTGATTTCTGGTGCAGCGAAGACGAGCAGATTGCTTCCTCGCAGTATTTGATTTGAGTCTGCTGTAGTTGGTTGAAAATAAATGGTGACGGGGCTAATCTTTTACTATTGGAAAGTGACTAATGGATGCGTATTCTCCGATTTTACTTGATTATACTGGATGCGTATTCTCCGATGTATGCCCATTTAAAGCCGGAAGTAAGTACAGCCAGCCGGGCTTTTTGTTAGCTGAACTTATTTCAAATTTCAAGCTTCCTCTTACTGTGCGTGCAACAACAAAAAGGAAATACCAATGGATTTGTGCAGGGGATGGACTCAGGCCGGATAGATGTCTATTATAGAATTCCTGACATTAAGGTTTTGGAATGCCTTTGCGGACTACGTTTTCGATGGATACAAAATGAGAAAAGCAATTTATTTGAAGCACTTCTGCTTCATATACAATGGGGAGGAAATTCCTTCTTTGCAAGAGTTACTTTAGTTGGCTCTATTCAAGATGTTCGACCCAGTTTGGTAAAGCAGAGCCGGGAACGGAGATGGCACTTGTTTTTGAGCTATATCGATGCAGTCACATGGATTGTCATTGCTTGCAGAAGTAGAGTTGTATATCGAAAGGTCAAGTAAAATGAAATGTGTTTCGAGATGCTAAAAGCATGAGATCTTTCTGGTTGGAAGGCACAACTCATCCCGGCTAATTCCCGATCTGGGTTCCTGAACAGACTTTAAGGCAGCTTTATATTTATGGACAAAGCATTTCTCACGGGTGTCCTTGCAATTTACCTTCCCTGACCTCTCGGCTAAGGCCTCGTGTATATCACAACGTGTTGAAAACTTGCAACAGCATACAAGGAATGCAATCAACAGGACATGGAAAATATTCAACATCGATCAATGTGCTTGGAGATTCTGTTGCTGTCGGAATGCGTACTATCTGATGTAACCCCTCGTCGTTCATCCAAAGTGTGGTGGTTTATAACAAGCTGTATCAGCAAATTGCAATTTTATATTGTAATCAAAAGGATTGACAAAAGAGAGGCATATAATAAGAAAAAAACAAAGGGCTCAGTTTCGTGTCTTCTGAGTCTATGGGCCGAGGAAGTGAAGACTGTGGAAGGAATTACGATGAAAATGATGATTCGGATCTAAATTAGTTAATCTAATCACTTCGTACGTCAGGAGGAGTGAAGCTTCACCATGAGAAAATAGCCCGAAAACGCCATATCTCACCTAATGCTTTCGAAAACCTACAAAACCAACACCAATGAAACAGCCTATCAGTTGAATGCTGACAACAAGAACAGAAAGGACATTCGCCATTAGGTGTGAGCAAATATTATATAACCTTTTCATAAGAAAAAGAATACTTGCAATGCCCTCATCAACTTGTAGAAGCACATTCCAACTTCTTCCCTTGCTTTCCTACTTACCCTTCTAATCTATCGAACCTCGCTGTCGCCTTCATTCCTAGCTAAGACTAAACAGTCTTGTCCATTAGCATCACAATTCGTATGGAGTTCATAAGAAGAGCAAAAGGAATTGATGATGGCATGGATGCTGTCAAAGAAGCTGCAAGGGCTTCGTACTTGCATGGTTCCGGGTTGGAGCAGAAGCCTGTTTGTGAAAATTGCGAGATGGCCTCGAGCCCATGTCCTAGTCCTAAACCGTCTTGTTACAAGCTTGAAGCCATGAAGATGGCCAAATCCGAGCCTGACACCAGAGAGGCTCCAAGACATAATCGAGGAATCCGTAAGGAGAATTCTCTGCTAGACTCATATGAAGTAGAAGCTATATGCAGGCAACTGGACCAGTTCATAGAATACTGTCGGCGTGAAAAGGATGGTCATTCTAGAGCCAAAGCTCATCATCATCAACATCAGAAAAATAAAAGTAACGAGGGCAGCAAATTAGGGAGGAAAGTGAAGGTGCTTTGGCAGAGGCATGGGTTGACGTGTGGGGCTCCTGAAGATGTGATTGACTCAATCGCTCTCAAGACTCGCAGGGTGTCACAAGCCAGCTTCGCCTCATCGTCCTAGATCTTCTATTTATCCCGTTGGGTCATTGTATAGCTAAGGATTCAGTACATTTTTACATCTTTTCTTGTGGGCATTGTACACTAGTATACATACGTTGGTGGAAGTTATTCGATTGGGTCGAAATCTTGTCACACCCTCTTATATAATCTTGCAAGTCTTGCTGCTAACAAGCATACATCTCATCAGACAGTGATAAAGTACTTGCGCCTGTGATGAACCTAAAATGTGTCCATTTCATTCTGGAATGAAAGAAACCAGAAAAGAGAAACAGCGAGTTTGTCATATGCTAGTGATATGGCGATTGTTCTCGTTCATAAATTCTTGGTCGGGGCAGACCTAGGGAGTGATGGAGGCCAGACCCTATGTGACCCCATCTTTGCAAATATCCAGTCGCATTCCTACCGCAAACGTGTAAAGTTCACTCAGGCACGGTAAATTTTCTGATGTATTTACAACGTGCAAGACAATAAAATTCACGAAGTCGATTAAACATAAGCTATTTTAAGAAAAAAATAAAGGATTTGCATCGTGGGCATGAGTCACCTAGGAGTTACGTGCTTCAATTCCAGAAGCTTGTATTCCTTATTGAACGATGCTATCAAAACATGCCACGATCAGGCACGCACGGTCTCATATTACCAAGCACGCCAAAACTGAGCTCTCAACTAAGTTCAAGAATTAAAGCTGCCATCCACCGTAGGCACAAGGTGGCAATTTCGATTTGCAATTTGAAACAGGGATTATCAACAATCAAATAAAAGTTGTTTAACTCCAAGTTCTCTCTCGAAGAACTAATTAATTGCTCCGATCACTCACAAATTGGCCCGCTTGGCTGTATAGTTTATATCGGGTTACCCTCGTGCACCACCGCCAACACAGACTTATATGCTTCTTCAAAGAAATGTTGAAGAGAGATCCTTGAAAACGAATATATCACTATGCACTGACAATGCACATCAGTATAGACAACAAACAGGATGAAGGGCGGAAGGCTGGAAGCAAAAGCAGCAATCACACAATCAGTTAGAAAGATAATCAAACAGTCCAGAGGAGAGAGATTTCTTCTTAATCATTGACATTTAAGATAGTTTAGTTTTCTAAGCAGCATCATTCACAACAGACGCTAAATTGCATGCGGAAGCCCAAATAAAACTAGGAATGCATTTCGGTGATCAAACCTAAGCCATTTAAAATATGTTAGTCATACCTGCACTTTACATAAGACGGGACGAACTGAGAGCCAAAAAAGAGCTCGACCGAGCAAAAGCTAAAACCAAGATTCTAAAAAAAAACAAGCTACAATAGCGTCTACCGCATCCTTGCTCGCTTAGGCATGCCACCGCTAGGACCAGCTCTACCCTTCCCAAAGGCCTTCATCTTCCTCCTCTTTCTCTCCTCCTCACTGTCAGATTCATCACCTTCCTCTCTATCTGCATTGCTTGCTTCTCTCTCCAACTCCGCCTATGTCTTCCCCTTCTCTTCCTCCGAATCTTCTTCTGAATCTTGGTCCTCATCCTCCTCAGATTCCACCAACGACTCACTATCAGAGGCATCTTCTTCCAAATCGGATTCGGACTGCACATCAGATGGTTCATAACCTTGGGCTGATTCCTCTGATTTTTTACTATCTGAGTCTCTGACTTCCAAATTCAAAAACTCCCAGCCCCCATCATCTATGAAGCTCTGTGGATCATCAGTTATGTTCCAGTTATGTTCTTCAATATCTGTCACCAGTTCAGATTCAATCTGCTTTTGTAGTACTTGGTGTCTGTTGTGTCAAGCCATTCATTGATTCCATCGAAAGATGTAGAAGGGAAGAACTATAGTCATATCGAGGTTCTTCTGTGCAAGACCAACTCTCTAAGTTCACAATCTCAATCTCGCTCGGTGTCACCACTAGGAAAGGAGTCTCTGTTGGTTCCACCAGGCAGGTTGAAGTTGGAACAATGAAAGCTGAAGCCTTGTAGGGAGCTCCATGAAAGCCAAGCTCTCTTAAAGGCTGATCAAATTCAAGGTCCAGCCCACCAAAATGGGGCTGGCCCCAGAGATCATTTACCCGGTTCACAAAGTTGTGGAAATCCATGTTAATCTTGTTCCTTCCTATCTCTCTCCCATTGCTCCTCTTCAATCTCACCAGGGTCATAGGCAGATCTCTGCCCACCACCTAAGGTTTGGACCACATCCATCACCTCAACATAGAACTGCACATCCTTGGTTTGCCGGTTACCAACCGTTATACGATTGTGCAGGTGAAAATGCAAAAGGGTCATCATCTCCTCTGCCGGCTGGAAAACCGCATGTTTAATATTCCCAAACATGATATCTACAAGCTCATCCTGCCTGGTGGTAGAATACCGAAAACCATTGAGATGAGCCCCAAGTGTACCGGGAATCTTTCTTCCAAAACCTCCAAAAGCTGGACGGATCCAAAGGTCAGAAAACTTTATTGGCTTCATTCTGTTCCCCGCAAGTTGGAGTTTCTCTTAAGTAGCAAAGGTCGCCCTTTCAGCTCTCTCGGACTCTCTAGCCGTAACTTGTCGTCTAAGACTTTTCATTTGCTGCACAACTTCGCTATGTGCCTGGAGTCCTTGGAACGGAAAGCTACCTCCTTCAAATGGATAGCACCTTGGAACTTCGACGTGTTGCGGTCATGAGGATTGAAAGGAATTCCAGGGACACTAAAAATAATCCGAATGCAGCAGTTGCGATTGGTGTCCTTATGGTTGCGACACGGAACGGGACCCTACTCCCATATATAGGCAAAAGAACAGCTTCATTCTTCTGGTCAACCTGAATCATGGAATCTCTAGGACGCGGTAAATCATTCACACTTTTATAAGCGACAAGGTCCGTCGATCTGGAGAGGCCTGGTCAGAGAAGCTCTCGAAATTAACATCAACGAGTCCGTACTACCGGGAATGAATGGACGGAGCTATTAGCTGTGTCTGCAAAAGCCGAGAGGGAGAGCTGGTGGACGGCTTTGCAAAGCTGGTCAAAGTGCATTCAGCCGAGCAAGCCAAGACGTTGGCCTCGGTCGAAACCCTCAAGTTTCTGTCAACGAGATTTGGGCGAAGTCTTCAGTTGGAGTCAGGATAACCTTCTGTTGATTGGGACACTCCATGGAGAAGGACAAAGCGCTTGGGATCAAGAAGCTCCTGTTGCCGAGGCGAATTGGGGAGAGACTCCACGAGACGGAACAATGCAGCACCAGCGGCCCAATCGAGGACCAGCCTGCTTGCCCAATATGAGAAAAGACGAACGTTGAAAAGCTAAGGAACAGACAATAAGTTGGCCAAAGCAGTCTCCACCCCTGCATCGAACATAACCCATCCCTGCTGGAGACGCAATCCTCAAATTCAGAGTTGAACCGGCCAACGACGAGATATTTCTCAAGCAGGAGTCGACATCATTCTTCAACACTTCCTTTTTGTGAAATGAAATCTTCAGGTAACTTAAAAGAAAAGCCACTAACCGTCAGATTCGGTCAGCACTGTATTCAGGATTTCGGGTCGGTGCGGGCAACAGTTGACTAGCAGAGAGTTTGTAACCTTCAAAAAGCAAGACCATCACATTACAGAGGATCCATACAGAGGATGACAGAATGAGGCAAGCGGAAGCAATGAAGATCCAACATGAAGATCCTTCCTAGAGAGAGGGGGATAGGGTTTTCGAGCGATTACACGAATGAAGAGGGAGGCGAGTAGACAGGGGATTTCCAGAAGAGGAGGGATGGTGAACGAGAGTGGAAGGAACTCGGTTAGAAGTCCAATTCCATGTCTGAGCTAGTTGAGCATGTGAGCACGAATCTCACTCACTTCCGAACCAGTTGTCCCATCGTCCACCGGATGATGCGGGGCCTCAATCTCTTCCCCTTCTCTCTGTGCTCGATATCCACCCTCCTCCTCTTCTTACCTCATCGGACAGTATCCTGGTTAGTTCTTCTTGCATTTAGCGAAATGAGCTCTCCAGTTATCAGTTTTGATTCGATGCCATAGCGTTGTTATCAACGAAACGTCATTGGTTTAGGTCATGTGCGACGCCTACTCTACAACAGCTGGAGTGCCGATCCCAAAAAACAAGAGGCATGAGGCGGACAAGATATTCAGGCATCCTGCTGTCATTGCTGCAGGACCCTGGTAATTTCATTCTTCGTGTTTTCTCATTTTCATTTTCTAACTTCTTTCCCTATTCGACTCCCTGACCGCGTACCTTTCATTTTCTAATTTCTTTCCCTATTCGACTCCCTGACCGCTCGTACCGGTTTAATACCTGAAAACAGGTACACGATTGTGCAAGTGTACACCCTCTCGCGGCGAGTTGTCTCTGTTGCCGGCCCTCAGGTATATCGTCACTTATACCATCATCCCCTTAAACTAAAGAAGGGAGCAAGTGCGTCACATTGCGTACACTTCCGTCAAGTTTATTTAGAATGTGGAGTTTCTCAATTGATGCATAATGTTGTTGCGGATATGTCTAGAATGTTTTGTATGTGACGTCAGTCCTTTCGGATCTTGTACCCTGAATAATTATGGTTCGACAGGGACCATACTACTGTTGTATTGTTGACGAGACTCGTGGGAAAGACATCGGGACCTCCCTTCACGAGGCCTGCCGGTATGCTGGAATCAACATCAGCGTCAAGGCCGGAGTCGTGCCAGGCCAGGTTAGAAAACATATCCTTTTGAAAAGTAGTCATGTTACATATCGCCCATTCTTATTTCCCGGCTAATTTTCTCAATTTTCAACACTTTTCTCATCTTATTCTTGTGTAGTGGGAATTTCAAGTCGGCCCTGCTGTGGGCATCTCAGCTGGAGATGAATTCTGGGTAGCCCGTTATATTTTGGAGGTAATGCAAGAGCCTGCGTCATTTCTTATCATCCCATAGTAATATGTGCCTGAGGGGTTTTTTGCTCATTTAATCATGTTGGTGTAACCAGAGGATCGCGGAGAATGATGGCTTTGTCCTTTCATTGGATCCCAAGCCTATTCAGGTCAGTCCAATGCCCTTTATGATAATGGTTCTTCATTGTCGCGCACAACTTCAAATTCATCACACGGCTTTTGTTTATACCAGGGAGACAGGAATGGAGCAGGTTCACGCACAAATTTCAGGTAACAAAACATCACTGAATCTTGTCCATGCTTTCCTGTGTTGACCCCCTTTCTGCACTTGCGAACAAGCGAAGGAGACTTGCCGCTCGTATCTTTAACTAAATTTTTTGGCCGGGTTGCAGCTCCGAGTCAATGACGAACGATGGGGGGCATGAAGCCATCAGAAAGGCAATGAAGAGGTTTGCACTGAGGGGCAAGGAACGGATCTGGGCAAATTATTTCACTGGGTGTTGCGAGACGACTGACATCAACTCCTTCCTATGGGTAGGAAAATGAGATGCCTCTGGAACTTGGAACTTTAAGCATGTTTATTGTTGCTCTTAGCCCTATTTGGATTGGCAAGCTGGCTTTATAGAATGGTGGATTGACACGTGGGTTTTCAGCAGGGTTTTGTTGCGAGCCGAGGTGGATCAAATGATGTCGGAAGAGACAACGAGGAAGGTGGGAAGGGTTTTCTGGAGTACGGTAGACCTGCATCCAACATGGACCCGTATGCGGTCACTTCCTTGATTGCAGAGACCACGATCCTGTGGAAAGCCTATTATGAGTTGGCCTGGGAACGAGTGTGGCGTTGCGTCGTTGGATGAGGGGAAATTGTTTAGACAGGACGTGTCACGGCCCACACATGCTAAGTGGATGTAGGAGTGACGTCTTGTGGTATCGGGACTTTAATGTTATGACTTTGGGGTATAGGTTCTTTCGGTCGTTGTGAGATTTGTGTGGTAGCATATAACGGGTACTCGGATCTATGTTTCTTTTGGTGCAAGTGATCATGGACCGTGATTCCGAGAACCATGATGCCGAAAATGTATTTTATGGTTCTGGAGGTGCGATTTCGACAAGGAGAAAGTATTTTAAACACCGATCGTCAACAATCAAATAAAAGTTGTCCAACTCCTCCAAGTTCTCTCAAAGAAGACCTAGTTAACTGCTCAAATCACTCGCAAATTGACCCACTTAGCGGTATAGTTTATATCCAGTTCACCTCGTGCTCCACCGCCACTACAGAGGTACACGCTTCTTCAAAATAGAGTTGAAGAGAGGTCCTTGAAAACGAATATATCGCTACGCACTAAAAATGCACATCCGCATAGACAACAAACAAATCAACAAACAGGTGGAAGGGTGTAAGGCTGGAAGCAAAAGCAGCAATCACACAATCAGTTAAAAGATAATTAAACAATCAGAGAAGAAGAGATTTCTCCTTAATTGACATTGAAGATAGTTTACTTTCTAAGCAGTATCATTCACAACAGACGCTAAATTGCATGCAGAAGCCCAAATTAAAACTAGGAATGCATCTCGGCGATCAAACCTAAGCCATTCAAAATATGTCAGTCATAACTGCATTTTACAGAGACAGGACGAACTGAGAACCAAAAAGAGCTTGACCAAGCAAAGCTAAACCCAAGATTCTAAACAAGCTACAATAACATCTACCGCATCTTTCTTCGCTTAGGCATGCCACCACTAGGACCAGCTCTCCCACTAGGACGAGCTCTACCTGGCATGCCACCACTAGGACCAGCTCTACCCTTCCCAAAAGCCTTCATCTTCCTCCTCTTTCTCTCCTCCTCACTATCAGATTCATCACCTTTCTCTCTATCTGCATTGCTTGCTTCTCTCTCCAACTCCTCCCATGTCTTCCCCTTCTCTTCCTCTGAATCTTCTTCTGAATCTTGCTCCTCATCCTCCTCAGACTCCACCAACGACTCACTATCAGAGGGCACGTCTTCCGAATCAGATTCGGACTGCACATCAGATGGTTCATAGCCTTGGTCTGATTCCTCTGATTTTTCACTATCTGAGTCACTGACTTCCAAATTCAAAAACTCCCAGCCTCCATCATCTATGAAGCTCTGTGGATCATCAGTTATGGTCTTCAATATCTGTCGCCAGTTTAGATTCAATCTGCTTTCATAGTACTTGATGTCTGTTGTGTCAAGCCATTCCTTGATTCCATCAAGAGATGTAGAAGGGATGGAATCAATTCTAAGTACATCCCGCTTGAAGTCCTTGAAAACTACAGTCATATCAAAGTTCTTCTGTCCAAGACCAACTCTCTCCAAGTTCACAATCTCAATCTCGCTCAATGTCACCACAAGAAAAGGAGTCTCTATCAGTTCCACCAGACAGGTTGAAGTTGGAACAATGAAAGCTGAAGCCTTGTAGGGAACCCCATGAAAGCCAAGTTCCCTTAGAGGCTGATCAAATTCAAGGTCCAGCCCACCAAACTGGGGCTGGCCCCAGAGATCATTTACCCGGTTCACAAAGTTCTGGAAATCCATGTTAATCTTGTTCTTCCTATCCCTCTCCCGTTGCTCCTCTTCAATCTCATCAGGGTCATAGGCAGATCTCTTCCCACCACCTAAGGTTTGGACCACATCCATCACCTCAACATAGAACTGCACATCCTTGGTTTTCCGGTTACCAACCATTATATGATTGTGCAGGTGAAAATGCAAAAGGGTTATCATCTCCTTCTCTGCCGGCTGGAAAAACGCATGTTTAATATTGCCAAACAAGATATCTACACGTTCATCCTGCCTGGTGGTAGAATACCGAAAACCATTAACATGAGCCTCAAGTGTACCAGGTATCTTTCTTCCACGACCTCCAAAAGCTGGACGGATCCATAGGTCAGACAACTTTATTGGCTTCATTCTGTTCCCTGCAAGTTGGAGTTTCTCTTGAGTAACTAAAGTTGCCCTTTCAGCTCTCTCAGACTCTCTAGCCATAACTTGTCGTCTAAGAGTTTTTATTTGCTGCACGACTTCGCTTATGTGCCTGGAGTCCTTGGAACGGAAAGCTACCTCCTTCAAATAGATAGCACCTTGGAATTTCGACGTGTTGCTGTCATGAGGATTGAAAGGAGTTCCAGGGACATTAAAAATAATCCGAATGTAGCAGTTGCGATTGGTGTCCTGCTGGCTTGAGACTGTCCTTATGGTTGCAACATGGAATGGGACAATACTCCCATATATAGGCAAAAGAACGGCTTCATTCTTCTGGTCAACCTGAATCATGGAATCCCTAGGAGGTGGTAAATCATTAACACTTTTATATGCAACAAGGTCCGTCGAAGTCTTGGCAGCATTTCTGTTGTCTCCAGCCCCAGAGCGTCCACCAGCAAGCCGCCGTGCAGTTTCCTCATTTTTTTGACGAGCCAATTCTGCCTGGTGCTGCCTTCTTAGCTCCTCCTTTGACTCCTGGTTGTCTGACCTGAGCGCTGTCTTGGACATGAATGCGTCCGCACCGTTAGCCTCAGGTTTGGGTTTCGGCCTTTCTTCCTCTTCCTCATCCTCATTGAATGAGTAAGCCACGTCCTTCACAGCTTTAGAGCTCATATGAGTGGCAACATCTGATTTTTCTTTTCCAACAATGACTGTATCCGCAAGCAGCATAGAGAAATTTTGGTTCTTTGAGTTGTTCGTCTGGTTCTGCAAATTTTGGAAACCAAGCGATACATTAAAGACCATGTTTTCTTTAATAATTCTCTCGTTTTTGGCATTAATGTTCAACCCTGACTCCCGAAATTCAAGACCCATTCCCGTCCCAGCTGACTTCGTCAAGTTTGGTAGTAGTTCAGGAGCATCCTTCTCAACTACTGACAAGGCTGCCTGATAGGCTGCATGGAGCTTTTTCCCGGGCTTCAACATGCTAATTGCTGCTTCATGGGCCTTTAGAAGCACTTCATATGCTTTACTCTGCAAGGGATTGGCATCAATCAAGAACGTCCTTGCACAATTAGAGCAGTAACTGTTATAACGAGATCCAACCGCGCATATAATCACGCTTGCAGAATCATAATAGAGTAATTCGTCGTTGCTGGCTGCACTGGGCCTCAGGTCAAACTCTCCTCCACTCTGGAAAATAGGAGGATAGCAAATATCAATGCTATCCACCTTCAGCTTTACCTTAGCTCTAGATGGATCCAATATGGTTTTCTCAGTTTCATCCATCAACGATGAATGAGTCACTTTCTTCTCCTCATCAATAACATTCTCTAGTTTCGGAACCACATAGTTCTTCAACACGTTAGCCGTCAAATGTGCTGCCTTTTTCACATTTAAAAGCTCAGCATCATCCTTGACAGCAAACAAGTCAGACAACCCATTGGTCACGTCACCAAGCTGAAAATCAGCAGCCTTAAGCTTTTCAGCCCATGTCTCCAAAAGCTTACCTTCCGGAGCCTCTCTTGCTATATACCCGACAACAGGTACTTGTTGACCATCTTCCTTAGAAAGAGAGCGGACGGCACTGAAAATTGCCTCCATCAGAGCAGTCCCATCATCACTTCTTGCCTTCACATGAATCACCACTTCAGCTCCCACAGCTTCCTTAGCAGTTCTTTCAACAGGTCGAAGTACATCTGCCTTCTTTTGGCTGCATAAAAAGTGGATCTGCTTCTTCATGAAAACCATTATAGTCTCTGGGAACTCGTAACCCAGCAACCACATGTTTAAAGCTGAAGATTTGAGATACCGAAGGTCCTCTGAATTAGGAGGTGCAGCTATTGCCAGAACATCAGAAGAACCCCACAAGTCATTCCTATGGTCATTCCAGTGAGTATAAAGAGTCTTCAAACGCTTCGCAAAATTTTCCAACTGAACCTTATACGCAGGTCCAGCCGCTGCAGCCTTTCCATTAACGCTTTGCCCATTTCCACTTCGATGATCGCCCATTTACAAACACCACACTTAACACCAGCCTGATAAGAGGCAAATGAAATACAAATCAACACAAAGCAATACAAGTTTCTTATTTTCATAGTAATAGAACACACAGCGTAGGATGCATAGGAAGAAAATTCTTAGCAGAGCTGATATTTTCCTTATCAAACATGCAAATAAACTCGTGGCAGAAGAGAGTCCAGGTTTATCAATGTGTCAAGAGATTGAACCATCTAGAGCCCGTATATTAGTAACTTCAGAAGGCTCATCACACTGTATTTCAAAGTATTTATGCGTTGCATGCAAAGAAATTATGCATGATAAATTCCAATCTAATCTCCCCTTTTTCTTTCCCATGTTAATCTTTCTCAAATAAGAAATTAATCTTTCTCAAATAAGAAACAGTACTGAGGCTAATGCAAACTGCCTTTTACAGTAATGGATGCATAGTCATGACGTAACCAATTTTATGGCAATTAAAAAATGCATAAACAGATGCAAATATATAACTATCCATATCTATACTACTCTAAAATGTTAAAAATATCCCTACAAAATTTAAGACACATTTGGTAATAGTTTGTTAATTGTAATCTAATGGGCGTAACCGTCCAACCTGAAGTGATGCAAGTGGGGGGCGTAGCCCAAGTCAGATCTAGCACATTTTTAATCATTAGATGAGCAATTTGTAGATCCACAGGAAGATGGGCAGCCACTGCTTTGCTACATTAAGGAACAGATCAGGAAGTCAAGGCTACAATTAGTGGCACCACAACTCACACACATCCCTTCACAAGGTCAATTGAATAAAAGATTACGATCAAAGGTGCATTAAAATTCGACCATGAGGCCACAATTTCTGCAAGCAAAAATACTAATGACGATATTTGTCCGCAGAATAGTAAGTCAGCTACTGCTTAAAACATAATTTTCAAACAAAAAGATGCCCAAACTTTTTTCATTATCTTCAGTCAATTCGTTTCTCTCCCTCCATTATCTTCCCCATACTCCTCCAGCATATTCAGATAAACATGCCTTCTACTCTGTCGACATAATTATCCTACTTATCGAAAATTGTACAATCCCAGAAATCGACGCCATAGTATTCCCTTCCCTCTCGCTCCCACACGGGCTGGCGATCACACTCCTCAGTCCTTAACACGGCCACCCTACCCCACACTAAGCAAATCGTCCTGACAACTTTTTTCGTTCCAATCGACACTTGGAAATATCACCCCCGGCGGTCAAAATCCAGCAAAATCCCTCATTTCGAGCAAAACCCTAAGCGCACCCTCCGGAAACGACACGAAACGAACTGCTAAGGGAAGAAATCGAAGGAATGGCCCAAAACGCAAAACGATCGAGGACCCGACGGCTCCGTCCAATCGGGCGAGGAATCGACTGCTCCTCGATCGAAAGGCAGAGGAGGAAGCGACGAAGAAACGGAGCGAGAATCGCGAAAAGGAGAGAAACGCCTACCGTTCTCCCGGCCTCACTGCGGCGAAGGAGGAGGAGGAGGAGGAGGAGGAGGATGGCGGCGGCGGCGGCGGCGGCGGCGGTCCGGCGACCGTCCGATTGGCCGATGCAGAAGGAGGAGGAGGGATTTCGCGAGGAGTAGAGAGAGAGAGAGTGATGGGGGGAAAGAGAGGGAACGAAGCGTGCCCTAATGGGAGAGCGCTGAAATGGAGCGAGGGAAGTCCGTAACATCATATGATAAAGGAAAATCAGGAAAAAAAAAAAAGAAAAAAGAATCAAACGGAAATAAGAAAATAAAATATTATTTAAAAAAAAAAAAGCCCTCCAAAATATAAAAACACGAACGAGAAGTACAATCTGCGATATTTGTCTTAAAAACATTTTTTTTTTTTTTTTTGCCGGATAATGCACTAGCATATTTTAATGATTTAATGTACAGTGGTATAATGGAAATGGACAATTATTTTTTTTTTCTGGTAATTGCTTCCGTCTTTTCTTTTTCAAAATGCCCTTTAATTTCTATATTAAATAGAAGGCCCTCAACTTTTAGTGAAATCTTAATTATGTCCTGAGCTTTTTTTTGTTCGAAAAAAATCTCCTGAGCTTTCACCCCAATTACAAATCTACCTCACGTGTTTAAATATCGACACTAGTTTCTTCAAGATTATCAACATTATGGCCAATTAGAGGTTTATTATAAAAAATGTGTCTCATCAAGACCCAATAAAACCTTTATATGAGCTTATGGTAATAATCTTGATGAAATCGGTCACAATTATTGGATAGGTATTAGAGTGAAAGTTAAAAAAAATTTTAAGAATAAAAACGTTCGGGGTAGAATTGAAATTACACATATAGTTTGGGGTTTTTTTTTTTTAGGAAATTAGCCTTTAAAAAAGGCTATAACTATGTAAAAATCTAAATGTTAAAATTTCAAAAAACAAATATCAAATACATGGATATAACTATCATTAATCTTGCACTTTATTGACCAAAAAAAAAAATCTCTCACTTCCAAATTTCAACTTCTCTTTATTTTTCCTTCTACTCTCATTTACTTAGACATATTTATGTTTTTGTAAATTTTAAATTTCTTATTGGAGTACAAATTAGTAGCTTCTACATTTAAATGATCTAGGTTGTAAAATTGAGCAAATTTGCCTATGAATGAATTCTTGTCTCATGACAAAAAAAAAAAAAGAATTATTGTCTTAATAATTATACCATTTCTCATATACAACTATTAATCCAAAACAAAATTATGATTCCATATTTATTCTTTGTCATTAATATTATGACTTTGGTCATCATCATCGACTCTTCTTAACTCAATCAAGTGATAAAGTGTGCCACTCTAAAGTTCACACCGGCTATATCATATGTAACTATTAGGTCTCTATGATTGGTAAAGATGGCAGGCTTTTCTCTGGCAGACTTTTCTCTTTTGTGGAAATAATTTCAAAAATCTTAATTCCTTGCGTTAGACTTTATTTCAAAACACAATTAAATTTAATGATTTTTTCTAGACAAACCTTGAACTTATCTGGTACGAAAATCGGTCGACCATTGAGCTCGTGAATCTCACGCGCACCATTTTGCACAAATTAATAGGCTATGTCCATCCTGAAATTACAAATTAATGCATGGAATTAAAAAAAAAATGAAAATTAAATTAAAAACCACAGACCCAATCTCGAGAGAGAGAGAGAGAGAGAGAGAGAGAGAGTAATGTTTTTGTCATCGCTGATTGTCATTTCTACTATTTCTAGTCATATCATGTGAAGAAGTGCTCATTTAACAGCGTTTTCCTTTTGTTTTGTCCATGCCTTAGTCTCTGGAGGTAATGTTTTTGTCATCACTGATTGTCATTTCTACTATTTCTAGTCATATCATGTGAAGAAGTGCTCATTTAACAGCGTTTTCCATTTGTTTTGTCCATGCCTTAGTCTCTGGAGGTAATGTTTTTGTCATCGCTGATTGTGATTTCTACTATTTCTAGTCATATCTTGTGAAGAAGTGCTTATTTAACAGCATTTTCCATTTGTTTTGTCCATGTCTTAAGTCTTTTAATAAGATAACAAGAAGTCAACCTCAACCCATCTTTCATTCACACACAAACGCATTTGAGAGCATATTGCCTAACGATCTCTATGCAAGAGTAATTCATGATGGCAACAGCTATCGCTCATCCACCTGAACCCGATGACGATGCAGGGCCCTCATTGCCGCATGGCCAACGACACCATAATTCTAAGAAGAAATTACCTTATAATTTGTAAGAAGAATCGTGCACGCAAGATTCACGTACTCTTGACAGCCAATAATGAATTAGAGGTTTATTGAAATAAAGTTATTACATTTAAGGGGTATTTTGAAATAAATTCTACTCTTGAAATAATTTTGAGAGATTATCATCACAAGATAATTTGAGGTCATCTCTTTTTTTTTTTTTTAATTGGCCAAAAAAAAAAAGATTATGTTAATAGTCAAACAAGGAGAGGAGTCTAGTCAAGATGCTGTACAACCAACGACGGTCAGAGAGCTAAAGTAAGATGGACAACAGTAAGATCAAAGAGACCGTGACCGGGCTGACCAACGGTGAAACACCTTGCTCTCGATGAGGAGGAGGGCAGAGAGCGAGCGGAGGACGCGGGGAAACATTCAAAGACAGCAAAGCTTGTGCACGAGCGGGCGATGCAGCGCTTGTGGAGAATGTCCCGGAATCATCGGCGCAGTCGCCAGTCCCAGATGATAGTGCAGAGGCCAGGTGCGGGATTGGGATCAGATCCATACGAGACGGCTTGTAGGGCGTAAGGTGTGAAGTGAGGTTATTTTCGAATTGCGAGGGGTTTACCGACGCAGCCGGGGCTTGTGAGCCGGCCTCGTTCGGTGGGGTCTGTGCGTGCAGGGGACGTGGGCTGGGACAGGAGGAAGGCTCATCATTGCATGTTTGAGGCATGCTGGGCCATGTTGTTGGACCGTTGGCTCGATAAACATGTTTTCTTAATTCATTTGCACTCATATATTTATTACTCATCAAGAAATGTGTGCTTTATGTCTGTAAAAAATAAGAAATGCGTAGCTCTTGATACAGATTGGGCTTGTCAAATGGGCAGATAAAAATAATCCAATTTGAATTAACCCATTGTTTATGCAAAATCATTTTAATGAATACCCAATTATACCCAACAATCTAGGCTTTAATTCCTGGCAATTTTTGTCTTTAAATTATTGTCTCTGAAAAATGAGTGACTCTATTGACAAGCTTGCTGAGTCAGTGAAGGAGCTCGGGTCAGCTAGGACTTTGTGTGGCGCACGAGCAACATGGAGATGTGGCTGAGCGCATGGACAAGAAAACCTGCGTGGATGAGTTTAAGGGTTGAATTATGGATGGGAGTGTGAAGACGGTGGTGAGGCAAAGGGGGATGGATTTGGTATAAGTGATGACCAATGCTCCATTGCTTTCGTAAATCGCTTTGCTTTTAGGAATCAATAAGGCACGGCGACCGGAGGACATCTGGTAGCTTTTTGTTTGCACGCAAAGTGAGAATGGATGCTTGACTATTGGTACAAGTTTTGAAATCTTGTAGGGATAACAATTTCAAAAACATATTTGGCTATGCTCTTTTGAAGTAAAGAAGCGTGATTTTCAATTATTAGTAGACTGGTTCCGTTTTGAATGGAAGTTCTGAAAGCAATTTTATTTAAATTGTCACTTAATTGTTATAAAATGTGAAAATTAAATTTCTCATCTTCACTTGAAAAGGAGCTTTTACCGTGATGTTTTATAAAAATAGGAAAGGCAAGTCGTTCTTTTTATTCTAAATTCAACTGTCGATGTCAACGCGTTGTAGTGGAAAAGAGGGGAAAAGACGCGGAAAAAAAGGGAAAAGAAAAACATGGGGGAGGAGAGGTGAATTTTCCCTTGGTAAAATTGATCGATAATCCAATGCTGAGAATAAAAACAATTGTTAGAAAATGGGTCTACTTCATACGCAATTTAGCTCAAATTCAAGTAAACTTTATGTACGATAACCCATTCAAACCTATGAGTTAAAAAGCGGGTTTACAACTCATATTGCCGCCTCTAGAAAAGTTTATGTGAATGAAGATTTGGGCTCTTTTTCTTTCATTTCAAACTAAAAAGAAAATCATAAAACAAAAAGGAATTCCCTCTATAAGATAGACTGAATGATAGTCATTGAATTGAATTATTACATATAAAAGTATTCTACCGCTAAGAAATATCAGAGTAAATTGACAATTCTTCATTACTTCTACCAAAAATATTTAATATTACCGAGTCATTTTTCTGGATCTTTTATTTTATTCTTCTCTGCTTCAAATTTAATTATTTATGGAGAAGCTTTATTTGGCTTTAAATGATAGAGAACCTGAATTGACGTTACAAATTTATTTTTTCATTAAGTGATTTACAAATAATAAATTTTGGGCCCTAAACTTTCCGGCCAAGATGATAGATTGGGCGCCTTTTCCATCACAATGATATAAGATACCCCTATTCTTAATCCCAATAATTTTTCTTTCTTGATCTCAAAAAGATACTATGTTTATTTCCACATTTAACTTGATCTCTATCTTTTCCTTCTTTTCTAAATATCTTTGAACATTTATTTAACTTATCTATGAATAAAATGTCTAATAAAATGCTAGAACATGATAATTTTTTTTTTTTGTCTATCTTACTCAATTCTCAACTTACTCTCAAATCTTTACCTTGCCTCTTTTACAGAGTGTAGAAAATCAAACTTCACATGTGGAATTAAACATCTCCACCCTAGTTCCCTTGAAATGGTGAGGAATCGAATTCCTCACCTCCCCATCCCCATGTGAAAGGGTGGACTATAAAATAGTTGATAGTAGGGAAAATTGTTCAAAAAAATTTAAAACTTATTATACTTTTGCTAATTTAGTCCCAAAATTTTTTAATTTTGTCAATCGAATCTTAAACTTTTTAACATTTTGCTAATTGTCCATCACACCAATTTTGATTAGAAATCACTTACATGAATATTGGTAATTTCACGTGGTGTGATCAGCATTGACATGTGAACAATTTATAATCATATTTTAAATATTTTTTTCAAGTATATTTATTTATTTATTCTTTTCCTTTTTCCTTTTTTTTTTTTCTTTCTCTCTTGGTGACCAACCAAAGGTGATCTTGCCATCCTTTGGTGAAGCTTGCCCTTGTTGACTTTGAGGTCAAGTCTCGCCAAATCTAGCAAGGTTGAGCCTCACCATATTTGGGTGAGGCCGACCTCACCTAGTGATGGTAAGGTTGCCTTTGCTAGTCATCAAAGGAATAAGAAGGGAAGGACAAAAAAGGAAAGATAACAAGATAAATAAATAAATTTAAAAAATATTAAAATATTATTTTATATATCCATGTTAGCATTGATCACACCACGTAGGACAAATTATGTCCATGTCAATGATTTTGTATCAAAATTAGCTAAATGGACTTAATTGACTGAATATGAAAATGCTTATGACTCAATTGATAAAATTAAAAAGGTTTAAGACCGAATTAACAAAAATGTAGTAGGTTTAGAACTTTTTTGAACAATCAATAAAAGCACCGTAAGGGTATTTTTAGGAATTAATTCTTGTAAGTTTCAAGTTTTATGTATGTAGCTATAACCTTATAAGTTATCTTTTGTGTTTCTAGCGCAAAAAAAGTTTTTTGTGCAAATTCACGACCCAACAGGATGGCTCCAAAATTAAAGCTCTCTCTTATCCCATCAAAGTCATCCTCTAAGTAATCAAGTAAGAAAATTATATCCATGCTTTGTTGAATATAGTGGGAGAATTACCAAAAAAGTCATAAACCTATTGCAATTGTGTTAATTCAGTCATAATTTTTTTTAGCCAATTTAGTCCTAAACCTTTTACAATTGTGCCAATTCAATCCATTCGGCCAAAACTGGCTAGTCGGCGCTGACGTGGACCCTAGGGGGGACAGCTGGCCGACGAACAATTTTTAATATATATTTTTATATATTTTCAAAATTTTTAATATTTTTTAATATTTTAATTCTTTTTTTTTTCACCTTCTTCTTCCTTTGGCTAAAGCAGTGTCGACTAGAGGCGAGGGCTGGCGAGGCTCGCCCACCGGCCACCGGCGTATGCGAGCCTTGTCCAAGGATGGCAAGGCCGTCGTCGCCCAGCCAAGGCGAGGCTTGGCCTCGCCCAAGCCGCCACCGGGAAGTCGAGCCTCGTCCCGCAACGGCAAGGTTGCCATTGCCTAGATCTCGGTGAGGCTTGACCTCGCCATGGCAAGGCGAGGCCAAGGCCGAGCCTCGCATTAGCTAGGCGACGGTGGCCTCGCCGTCGTTGGGTGAGGCTCGCCTTTGCCAGTGGCCGGTGGGGGCGAGCCTCGCCAGTGGCCAGCAAGGTCAGCCTTGCCGGCCCTCTCGCCTCGGCCGCACCCGGCCTGGTCGGGCCAGAGGAAGAAGAAGGTGGAGAATTTTTTTTTTTTAAGAATTCGAAAAAAAATTAAAAAATTGATCATCGACCAATTGTCCCTGGCCAGCATCCACGTCAGCGCTAGCTGGCCAATTTTGGTCGGATGGACTAAATTGACACAATTATAAAAGGTTTAGGACTAAATTGACAAAAAAAAAAGTTTAAGATTGAATTGACACAATTGTGATAGTTTTATGACTTTTTTGGTAATTCTCCCAAATATAGTCGTAAGTATCAATCTCTATTATTGAATAAATTATCAGATTTTGCTACTTTTCTAAATCATAAAATTCCTAATTTGGAGGACAACGTCAATGGTAGAGCATATGTTTTTAAAGGTCCCACCTCAGTTTTTGCGGCAAAGGAATCTAGCATTCGTAAAGATCCATATGGAGGGCAAGCATTAGTACAAGACTTTTAGAGATTATACTGGGTCTCTTCAAAAGATGATCAACCTCTCGTTCAGCCTTATAGAAGCTACAAAATCATTTAGGGAATAATTCCCCTATTAAGTCATAAATCTAATATATATATATATATCAATTCAATCATCATTTTTATATATATATATGTTTATATATATATGCAATTCAATCATCAATTTTTCAATTTAGCTAATATAGGCATGTATTTAGTCCTTCCAAGCCTATTACAGTGGAAATTTTGTCACGTGGAATTTTATAAATAGATTTAGGATTATATTAGCAAAATTGAAAAGTTTAGAACTGAATTGACATTTGTACGATTTGTTTAGAATTGAGTTGGTAATTTTGCCAATCGTTGGAGATGTCATTGGAGCAATTGGTGCTCAGCCATTCTTTCTAAACAAGTTGTAATTTCATCTTACTATATATGATGTTTTAAAATTTACATTGTCAGGATGCTTTGTTATTTATCAACATTTTCCTTTTTAGATTATATATGTATTAGGGGTGAGCATATCGGATCAACCAAATCGGAACCACCCGGACTGGACTAGACCGTCCGGTTGGTCCGGTTCTCGGCTTTAGGAGGAAATCAGACTGGACTGACTCTTTTTTGAAAAATATATATTTTTAAATTTCTTAAAAATGACAATAAACCCTAAAATAGTAATAATTCCTAGCATCTTTCTAGTTTTTTTTTTTTTGCTAAGTGGCTAGTTCTATGAGACTAGACCGGTCGTTCTGGTCTGGTTCTCGGTGCTAGGACTGTCCGGTCCAATCCCCAGGCCAAAAAAATGGGAAACAGTTCTCCCGGTCCGGTTCCCGGTTCCTAGATGGAACCGGATTGGACTGGGAACCAATCACCCCTAATAGATACATTGGAGAAGTGCCTTTGACCTTGGATCGATCAATGAAGGTTAAGGATTCACTAGGATGGGCAGCTATAATACAACTACTTGAAAAAGATCCATGTTGTTCATTGGAGAATTATTTTCATTAAATCTTAAAAAAGCTACAAGTTCAAATTATTTTGACTGAAAAGATCTCTATAGGAGGTAAACATTTCTGTCCTTATAATAAGATTTTTGGAACTTAGGTAATTTGCCCCAAATATGACAACTAATTAATTTTCCACGACAAATGCAATTTAAGGCAAATTTATCTCTTGCTCTTAAAAAATGCTACAGAAGCAAAAGGGTTGTTGCTATAAGTATGTTATCAAGCAAAATATTAGTCACTTAAATATACAAATTAGAGGTGAATAATAATCCGCGACTAATCAAATAATCAACTATTAAATAAATTCCGCAATTAGGGTATGCAAGATACTTAATTTATTCGCCACTAAAAGCTTCATCGCCAAATAATCGATCTCTAGAGGCAAATTTCTATCGTCTCAAATTCCCAAATATATTTGAGTGAATGATCCGATTAGTCTTAGACGATTCTCATCCTTTGTATACAATAATTCGAACACATCCGTATGTTACAAAAGGAAGGTTGTATTCAGATGATAGAAATCTTACAACCCGAGGCTACAGCTTCAGCGTATACAAGGTCTAGCAGAAGAAAAGGAGAGGAAATAGTCCACTTATGGGTCAAGCCTGCACTACCGTGGGCCTTAGCATAATGATATGATTAAAAATCATTACGCGGTGGGGCAAAGATAAATTGGTTGACCGAACCAGAGTCACTTACGCCCGCATAATCATACATTAATCGATCTATCACTGCTAACATGAAAAAAGAAATCAGAATGACACTGCTACGAACTTGAGAAGGAGACGATGAGCTCTCTACAGCCCTCTCGTCACCAAGTTAATATTTTTGAAAATAGAGAAAATCATTCAAAAAGTCTTATACGATGATTAATTCAATTCAAAACTTTTCAATTTTGTCAAAATTTTTGACGATTTGCTAATATAGATCTTGTGATGTGGGCGTCAGTCTATGTAAATGATTTCCATCCAAATGATTTCTATCCAAAATTAACAGAAAAGATTATATTAATAATCGTCAAAATATTTATGGTAAAAATGTTTAAGAATGAATAGTGGCCTTAGTCGCCCTAGAGTAGGTAGAGGACTTTTTAAATAATTTTCCCATGAAAAAGGCAGCCGAATGCTGTCCCTCGGAATACTTTAAAGGAGAAATCTTTGTTTTTTCTTCCCCGAAAGACCAGTTCACGAAGAACAGTTCAAAAAGTCTCGCGTTCGTCCACCTTCACGTTGAAGTTTTCCTCTTCTTCCTATGTGTGCCTGCAAAAGCACAGCTGCAACACACGCTTTCTTCTACGAATCAATCAAAGCCGACCTTAATATTATCTTAATGTGATTGTCACGCCTCCAATGCCGATCTATAAAAACCCGTTTCGCATTTCATCTCCTTTCCATCACCCACTCGGTTTCTCTCTTACCTCCATATCGTTTTCATCTTCTTCCAGGCTCTCACTCTCAAGTGATTTCGCATTCGATATTCTTCCCACCCTCTCGTCAGCTCCTATCCTGGTTCACTCTTGGAAATGAAAACTATGGAAACCTCTTTCGGCTTCTGTGTCATTTTCTTGCTGGTCGCCATGCTGAACTCAGGTTCGGCGACTCTCCAAGTGGGATTCTACCACTCCACTTGCCCGTCCGTGGAGTCCGTCGTTCGAAAAGCCGTGAACAAGGCGGTGGCCAGAAATCCCGGCATTGGTGCTGGGCTTATTAGAATGCACTTCCATGATTGCTTTGTTCGGGTATGCAAACACTTCTTGCCACACTTCTGAAGTAGCAGTAAAAATCTCAATTTCGATAAGTAGCAGCGGCTATAAACTTTTCCTAGTGAAAAGCATTCTTGTGATATTTTTTTATTACAAAGGATGTTAACTAGATTTGAGTATAGAGTACGATAGTAACGTAATTCCTTATGCAGATGCGTTTCAGCAATCCTGATAATATTCCTGTTTTCTGATACAATTATAGGGTTGCGATGCATCAATTTTGCTCGATTCAACACCGGGCAAGCCAGCAGAGAAGGAACATCCCGCGAACAACCCAAGCTTACGAGGCTACGAAGTCATTGACAAGGCAAAAGCCGAGCCAGAGTATCTATGCCCCCAGACAGTCTCTTGCGCCGACATTATCGCATTCGCGGCCCGCGACAGCACCTACAAGCTCGGCAGCATTAACTATGCAGTCCCGGCCGGTCGCCGTGATGGGCTAGTCTCCCTCAGAGACGAGCCGTTCCAGAATCTTCCCCCTCCTTCCTTGGATGCTCAACAGTTGGAAGCTAATTTCGCAAGAAAAGGTCTCTCTCTGGACGAAATGGTGACACTATCCGGTGCGCATTCGGTTGGAGTCTCGCACTGTTCCTCCTTCTCGACCCGCTTGTCCTCCTTCAACGCCACGCACAAGCAAGACCCTTCAATGGAACCCAGGATGGCCATTCAACTGAAAGCGAAGTGCCTGAATAACGGAGGCGCCAGCGATCCGACGGTCCCATTGGACTTTGTCACGCCCAACGGGCTCGACAACAAGTACTACACTAATTTGAAGAACCACCGAGGCGTATTGACTTCCGATCAGACACTTTTTGATAGCCCTTCGACAGCATATATCGTGAGGAAGCGCGCGAATCATGGCGGAGCATGGGCTAACAAGTTCGCAGCTGCAATGGTAAAGATGGGATCGATCGATATTCTCACCGGGAGCCAGGGCGAGATTAGGAGAAATTGCAGAGTTGTGAACTAGCAGATGCTTACAAGGTTTATTAGAACATATATAAGCTTTTATTTTGATTTTTTTGTACATCGTTTCATTCGTTCATTAATTGCTACTTCAATTGTGTAATTTATTTTTTTCTTTCCCGAACTTCAAGTGTGTATTTAGTTTTAGACCGAAAAAAGTGTGTATTTTATCTAATAGTGGCCAAGTCTACTATCGCAATCATTCCTTTATTTTGATTCATCTTTCTTGCTAGTAGATTTCTAAGGGAAAAGTATAAATACAAAAAATCCTAAATCTATTATATTGGAACAAATCCCACCCTAAACCTTTCAATTGGATCAATTTATTTCTAAACATTTTTATATTTTGCTAATTTAGTCCATTTAATCAATTTAGGTTGAAAATTGCTGTCACATGTCACAACCGACACTGATATGAAATTTAAAAAAAAATTAATATTTTTTTCTCTTTTTTCTTTTCTCTTTCTTTCCTTTCTCTTTCTACCAATGGCCGACACTTGCCATGGTGATGTGTATGTGGGCAAGTGATTTTGGAAAGGGGAAATTTTCTGGTTAAGTGTATGGAAATGTTGTGTATGGGGATGGTTATCAAATGATGAAATGTAAATGCAAGGATCGAAAACAATTGCCACCAAGGTCTAGAGGATGCACCATCAACCAAGGATTGAGGATCGGGATAGATGAAGTTCACTACTAAGGCTTCAAGGACAAGCCACCCACTAAGGCTAAAGAATTTCGGGATAGGAGAAGCTCACCACCAAGGTTTAAAAGAAAACCACTAGCTGAGGATAAAGCTTTCTTGGCTAAATACTAGGAGTATTCCACTCTCCAAAAATGAAGGGATTGAAATAAAAGTTATCTACTCTCTAAAGATATTCACTAAAACAAAGGTAATCTCAAATATTTTCATTCCTCAAAGTCGGGTATGCTTTCACAATGAGAGTCTTCCTCTAATTATAGTAGACATGATATCTAGGGAACTATTGAAGCATTAAATGGACTTTGGAACTAGAAAGCATAATAAAGAACTTGGGTACTTAGAACTTTGACTCTTGAAGCTTACATAACATCAAAGACTTCAAAGAATTTAGAAATGCAATTAATAGCACGGGAACTTGTATTGTTGACTATCCAATCTTGTGCCTTATCTTCAAAATTCGTCCACCAAGTTCGACCAGAAGATAACCATCTTAAAGGCTCATCAAAATGATTGTTGCTATTGTATGTTATAAGAGGCAAAATATTCAACATCAAGGCTTTGTTTGTTTTGTAGAAAATATTTTTTGGTAATTTATTTCTATCATTTTTCAATATTTGATTTTCTTAGAAAACAAATTAATGGGAAATGTTTTTCTAGTAAAAAAAAAAAAAGGTTTTCGTACTAAAACTTAAATTCAGGAAAATGATTTTTTCTTATAAAAATTAATTTTTTTTTTGAAAATAAGATTAAATATCAACGCTTGGATAAGAAATACCGTGCTTGCGCATAAGAACTCCAATGCTTGTTCCCAGTTCCTTGGCAATGGGGTCACATCCCCAATGCTTGGGCCTAAGACCTTGGCCACCATGCTTGGGCCCGAGATACCGATGTACGTGCCTAGGACATTGGGCTCGTGTCCTCAGCACTCATGCCTGTGTTTGTTGAGGTTGGGCTTTGCACCCTAGCACCCATGCCCAATTATATGACTTCTAAGCCTAAGTCCATCAAAGCTAGCCCGTGTTCATGCCTGGTTCCCCCACACTTTGGTCCATTGATGCAAGGCTTGGGCCCAAGGACCGAGTCTAGGCCTTAATGCTATTGGGCAAGGGTGCCAAGGTCTCCAACCCAACCTTGATGGACCTAAGTCCAAGAGCAGGGGAATGGGTCTTGGGCACTTGGTTTGGGGCTTGGCTTCAAGGGATCTAGGCATGAGCACCAGTATCGAAGTCTTAGGGCACTAGGGTCTCAATCCTAAGCGCTACTGTTCTAACTTCATCTAGATGGACCCAAGCTTAGGTGCATGGATTGGGCTAGGCCTTTGTAAACCTGAGGCGGCGTGCTAGGGAGTCGAGCACGGGCACTGAGTTCTTGGGTTTAGTTTTGATGGACCTAAGACCTCGTGCCTTGTAGTCAGGGATTTGGGCTTGAGATTTTGGTGCCCATCCTAGGTTTCTTGACTACTCATTTGTAATTCACCAGCACCCTTGACTAATCATGTGTAAGTCAACTAACACTCAAAAAATATATGTTTAATGAGCCGAATAATCTACAGCTAATTGACCATTGAATAGATTCCGCGATTTGGGAACGCAGGATGCTTTTATCTGCCACTGAAAGCTTAAAAGCCAAATAATCGATCTCTAAAGGCAAATTTCTAGTCTCAAATTTCGAAATATATTATAGTGAATGATCCGATCATTCTTAGACGATTCTCATCCTTTGCATACAATAATTTGAACAAATACGTATGTCACATGCAGTTATATATTAATAATATAATTAAAAATCATTACGCGGTGGTGTGGAGCTAAATTGGTTGACCGAACCAAAGTCACGTACGCCTGCATAATCAAATATTAATCGATCTATCAGTACCTAACACAAAAGAAGAAATCAGAATCAGTACAATACTAGGAACTTGAGAAGGTGACGATAAGCTCTCTGCAGCCCTCTCACCACCAAGTTGACTTCTTTGAAAACCGGGAAATTTGTTCAAAAATTTGCAAACTTATTATACGGTTACCAATTCTATCATAAACTTTTTAATTTTGTCAATTTAGTCTTAATCCTTTCAACGATTTGTCAATATAGACATTTCAATTAATTTTGGTTGAAAATCACTAATGTGGATATTGACCGTCCTATGTGACACAATTACCGCGTTAGTAATTTCAGACCAAAATTAGCTGGAATGAATTTTTGAAATATTTTCCCATAAAAGTGCAGGCAAACGCTGTCCCTTGCAATGCTTCGAAGAGAGACCTTTGTTTTTTCTTTCCCTAAAGACCATTTCAGGACGAACCGTTCAAAAAGTCTCACGCTCGTCCACCTTCACGTTGAAACTTTCCTCGTTTTCTTCTTTTGCTTCTTATCTGTGCCTGCAAAAGCACAGCTGCAACACACGCTTTCTTCCACGAATCAATCAAAACCGACCTTAATATTATCTTAATGTGATTGTCACGCGTCCAATCCGATCTATAAAGACCAATTTCACATTTCATCTTCTCTCCATCGCCCACTCGGTTTTCTCTCTTACCTCCATATCATATTCATCTTCTTCCAAACGCTCACTCTCAAGTGATTTCACATTCGATATTCTTTCTACCCCTTTGTCGGCTCCTATCCTGGTTCATTCCTGGAAATGAAAACTATGGAAACCTCTTTCGGCTTCTGTGTCATTTTCTTGCTCACCACCATGCTGAACTCAGGTTCAGCAACTCTCCAAGTCGGATTCTACCGCTCCACTTGCCCGGCTGCGGAGTCTGTCGTTCGAAAAGCCGTGAACAAGGCGGTGGCCAGAAATCCCGGCATTGGTGCTGGGCTTATTAGAATGCACTTCCATGATTGCTTTGTTCGGGTATGCAAACGCTTCTTACAACATTTCTGAAGTAGCAGTAACAATCTCGATTTCAATAAGCAGTAACTTAATAATCGACGTTCCTTATGCAGATGCATTTCAGCAATCCTGATAATGTTCCTGTTTTCTGATACAATAATAGGGTTGCGATGCATCAATTTTGCTCGATTCAACACCGGGCAACCCAGCAGAGAAGGAACATCCCGCGAACAACCCAAGCTTACGAGGCTACGAAGTCATTGACGAGGCAAAGGCCGAGCTAGAGTATCTATGCCCCCAGACCGTCTCTTGCGCCGACATTCTCGCGTTTGCAGCCCGCGACAGCACCTACAAGCTCGGCAGCATTAACTATGCAGTCCCAGCCGGTCGCCGTGATGGGCTAGTCTCCCTCAGAGACGAGCCGTCCCAGAATCTTCCCCCTCCTTCCTTGGATGCTCAACAGTTAAAGGCTAATTTTGCAAGGAAAGGTCTCTCTCTAGACGAAATGGTGACACTATCTGGTGCGCATTCGATCGGAGTCTCGCACTGTTCCTCCTTCTCGAGCCGCTTGTACTCCTTCAACGCCACGCACAAGCAAGACCCTTCATTGGAACCCAAGTTGGCCAGTGAACTGAAAGCGAAGTGTCCGAACAATGGCAGCACCAGCGACCCGACGGTCCCATTGGACTTTGTCACTCCCAACAGGCTCGACAACAAGTACTACACTAATTTAAAGAAACACCGAGGCGTATTGACTTCAGATCAAACGCTTTTTCATAGCCCTTCGACGGCACATATTGTGAGGAGGAACGCTAATCATGGCGGAGCATGGGCTAACAAATTTGCAGCTGCAATGGTGAAGATGGGATCAATCGATGTTCTCACCGGGAGCCAGGGCGAGATTAGGAAGAATTGCAGAGTTGTGAACTAGCAGTCGCTTACAAGGTTTATTAGAACATATATGCTTTCATTTCGATTTTTTTTTGTACATTGTTTCATTCATTCATTGCTACTTCAAGTGTGTAATTTATTTTCTGACACAAAAAATAGGTGTGTAATTTATTTTCTTCTTTTTCATGAACTTCGAGTGCTTATTTATCTTTAGACCCAAAACAAGTGTGTATTTACCTAATAGAATGGGCCAATTCTGTTGTTGTAATCATTCCTTTATTTTGATTTAATTTTTGTGTTGGTAGCTTTCTAATGGAAAAAGTACCAAAAAAAATCCGAAATTTATTACAATGGAACTAATTCAATCTTAAACATTTTTTCGATTTGAAAAAAATATTATAAACATTTCTATTGGATTAGTTCAATCATAGACATTTTTCATGTTTTGCCAAAAGAGTTCATCAAATCAATTTAGATAGGAAATTGTTATCATGGATGTTGGCCGTCCTACATGATATAACTGACACCGATGTTGACATTTTTTTTTATTTATAAAAATTGGTATTTTTTTTTTTTTTTTTTTTTTTTCCTTTCCTTTTCTTTCCTTTCTCGGTCTGTTGATGGCTGGCACTAGCCATGGTCCTCTTTTGAGCAAGGTTCACCATTGCTGACATAGGTGAGGCCAACCCTCACCCAAGCAATGCATGGTGAGGGTCGCCCTTGCTGGCCATGGCATGTGTCTCAGCCATCGGCAAAAAGTAAAGAGAGAGAAAAAAAAAAAGAAAGGAAAAAAGAATATTTACATTAGCATCAATTGTGCCGCATATTGATGATTCTACACGGCATGTAGGATGGTCAATATCCATGTTAGCAATTTCCATCCTATCATTGATAGAATGGATTCAATTGACAAAATGGGAAAAAGGTTTATAACTAAATTGTCCAATTAAAAAATTTAGTACTAAATTAGTACCAATGCAATAGATTTAGGATATTGTTAGTACTTTTCTTGATTTCTAAAGCAATCGGTACATCTCTTAAATCCAATGTACGAATTTCTTTAGTACCAATACTTTTCCCAATTTTGGAAACCCATTTCGTGAAGATCATATTTATAAAGACAAATGCACCTTTAGTAAACTTGAGACATCGATAAGTTATGCAAATAAACGTTATTAACTTAGTATAACAATGGCAACTTCATAAAAGTGTTGATAAATTATCAATAAATCACATTGTTAAGATGTATGTTTCCAAATTAGCTTTCTCAAGTTGCAGGATGTGTGTTACATGATCCATTTGGATGCATTAGAAGGCATAAGGCCGATGAAATCTTCTAGAAGTCAGGCCACTATAGTTGTTGAAGAACAGTTTCTTTCACCACCATTCTTCCCTTAACCAGAATAGGAAATAGTATTTTTATTACTATTGGTACTGTTGATATTCTGAATTTTCTATTTAAAAAAAATTAGTAAGTGATAAGGCTAAGATGTTGTATTACTTTTAGGTGGTAGATTGAAGCTTTTATCTCCAAGTGATTAGTGGAGATAAGACATTTTAGTCATTCAAAAAGTGTGCCATGCCATCTCGAAACTCAATTATCTCACCTTATTTTAGATTACTAATTTTTTGGGTCAAAGTTATATTATTGAATTAATTACCATATGTTTCGGGTAAGATTGAAAGGTGTTGTTTTTATTGAATATACGATGCGGTAATCTTCTCTCACTCTAATTTACGGTGAAAATAATTAGGATTGTGCAAAAGAATTGAAAATCGCTTGGATCACCCGGACCGGACTGAATCAAATTGGATCGAAGTCGGTAGTTCTCAAGGGAATCGGTCCGATTCTCAATTCCAATAAATTGGAACCGATTGGTATGGGTTCGATTTTTGATACTAGATATGAAACTGTTCACCCACCCACTCGAACTAGATCTCTAATATATAATTATGTATTTAATTTTTAAGAAAAATTTCTGTCAAAAAAAATTTAAGGAAAATGAAAACCCTAAAATCTCTAATTCGAAGCTTAACACCCATTAACTAAGTGCTCATCTTGTCTTACTCTCATCTTGTATGAATTATCTCTCTATCTCTCACTCACGATCTTGACTCTTAAGCTCAAAGCCCATCGACTAATAGCGTTAGCTCTCAACTTTTAATATGAGTCCAATCTTTTTACTGATTTTGCAATTAAGAGTAGGGAAGTTATTTATTTTTTGCTTTACTTTCGCTTGCCAAAAAATATTATACTAAGTATGTGAAGCTTGATGGAACTAGTTCTATGGACCCACATTGGAATCAGACTAACTCTCAATGGTTCTATGGCACAAGGCAGTTTCCAGTTTCAGTTTTTCAAAATTGATCATTAGTGAGCAGTTCCCAGCTCCAGGGTGGAACCGCCCACCCGAACCATGCTCACTCCTAAAAGTAATCCCATCATCTTTCGTGATCTCTTACCTCGTAAATAAAACCAATATCCTTTGAAATGTCTCTTAAATCCGACGACACCTTAGAAGAACATTAAGATTTGATGATGTTTCAATTCATACACAAATTGATGGATATCATTCAAATTTCCATTATCTATTATAAATATCTAAATCGCAAGATGTTTGCATTGTAATAATTGTGGTGCAAAAGTGAATTTTCCACTTAATAAGGGAAAATCTCAAATAAGAACCTAAAGTGCATCATTTTCTCAACAGAGAACCTAAAGTGGAGTCTGTATCAAATAAGAACCCATAGTGGTCATTTATCTCAAAGAAGAACCTCACTCACTAGCCATTGAACAGATGCATCTTCTAGTGGCCTAATAAGGTGTATTTTTGTCCAAAAAAATTCCTTTTTCATTTTCTATTGTCATGTTCTTTTTTTTTTGGTTAATGGTGTGCTATTCATCATCTTCTTCATCCCTTGTTCATCTTCTTCTTGCCAGTATTAAGAACATTGGACTTGGGAAGGGTCGGTGGATGCCTTAGACTAGTAAGGTCTCGATGACCAATGTTGATAGTGGGCGAGGGCAATCGAGCTCTCGTTGGTCATGGGTGAGGGTGGCCTTGACCGCGATCAGAGAGGGCGATTGAGCCCTTGCTGGCTGCGAGCAAGGGCTTGTAGGCCCTTGCTGATGGTCGTGAGGGGGGACCCCCTCGCCCCCGCCTACTGCTCCACGGACAATCTCGTCTTCTGCCAAGATTATGATTGGGATGCCCATGCCACCTTCTTCATCTCTTCTTCCCATGACCACTCCTAGATCGACGACTTCTTCGACTACCTTTTGCCCTCGAGCACATCCTTGTAAGGCCTCGATTTGGATGGCCCTTGCCAGCCACGGTTGAGGCCACCCTCGCCATATGTGGGGAGGGTTAGCTTGCAAGCCCTCGCCCGCCGTCGGCAATGGGCACCGAGCTTGCCTTGGCCCTAGGCGAGGCCAACCCTCACCAAATTTGGCAAGGGTTGGCCTGCAAGCCCTCACCTATTGTAAGTGGAGGCTCAACGACCCTTGCCCACTACCAGTGATGGGCGTCAAGCCCTTGCTGGCCCTTACCAGTGGCTGGCACTCATCAACATTTCCCTAAGTCTGGTGTTCTTGATCTAGGCAAGAAGAATATGATAAACAACACAACCATTGACCCAAGGAAAAAAAAAAGGACAACCAAAAATGAAAGAAGTATTTTTTTGGACGAAAATATCCTGATCAAGCCACCGAAATATGTATCGAAGATGCATATGTTCATCGGTTAGTGATTGATGTCATTTCTTGAGAATAAATGACTAGAGAGTTCTTATTTGAATTGATTACACGTCGTGTCCTCTTTTGAAAAAATAAATACACTTCCGGTGCCTATTTGAGATTTTTCCACTAATGCTCCGTTCGTTTCGCGGAAAATAACTTCCGAGAAAATATTTTCCGGAATTTCTGGTGTTCGGAAGGCGGAAAATAATTGGTCAAGGAAAATATTTTCCAGTCAAAGGAAAATTTGCCCATCACATCTTGGAAAATGTTTTCCTCTTTTGAAAAGAGGAAAACATTTTCCGGAGGAAATCTTTTCCCGTCGTGTCGCGTGCTCTCATCTTTCATTACTCTGTTTTGCCTTCTTTCTCGTTCTGCCCTCTTTCTCACAAAACCTAGGGCTTCTGATCTCGGCGTCGTCCTCCTTCGACGCCAAAGATTAGTAGCAGCGGGGCCGATAGTGCTGGATCTCCGCCCTCACGAAGCCCTAGGTTTCTGATCTCGTCCTCCTCCTTTGACGCCGATGATTAGCAGCAGCGAAGCCTCCCCCATTTAGCGCACCTGCAATTCGATCGACAAATAAAAAACCCCAAAAGCAAAAGCCCAAATCTGCAGAGCTCTTGACCCACGCCGACCTCGAGATCTCCACAAGCTTTCCTCCCTCGGAAAACCTTGCGCGCAGTGGCCCCGGAGTGGGTGGTCCTCGGCTACGCCGCCGCGCGGAGGCGACATGGTGCTTCTGCGGCCACCCCGCCGGCCTCGACGGCCTTCGGCGGGGGCTCGTCGCCGTGATGCGAAACCTGCTAAAGCCGTTCCTATCGGTGGTGCCGTTCTGCCTCTTCCCCGGCGATGGACATCTACGGAAGTACGAGACCCGGCCCACTGCAAGCACGACGCCTCCCGCACCCCGTCGGAGCACCTCCGCCACCGTGAAGTCATCATGAAGAGCCGCGCAACGCCCTCCTCATAGCCGCCGCCCTCGTCTTCTACTCGGCTCCTCTACTCCGTCACCCACCTCGTCGTCCGCATCGAGCGGCTTAGCCCGGCGACTCGAGCGGCTCAAGGCCCGCGATTGATCCCGCCGCCGCCTCGCCCCCGCGAGATGAGTGGATTTTCCTCAAGATGGCGTTCCTAGTTTTATCCGTCCGTTCTTTTTCTTTTTCTTTTTCTTTTTCGATTTTGCTATCTGAATACGCTCGGTGATGTTCGAATATTTTCCGGAATGATCTCTCAACATGGAATCGAATATAATGTCTCGTTGGCGTTTCATCCGTGTGGAGATCTTGTAGTGTTGTGGCTAGCTTTCGGTTCGTTGTGCTGGTCATTGTGGGATCTGAAGATGAAGGTGGAGGTAACTCCGAGGGTTGGATTTGGTAACATCGTCGAGTAGTGTCGGGCGAGGGGTTGCATTGACTCGCATTCATTCTGTGACTTTCGGGGTGGTTCAATTGAAATGTTGTTCATGCCTAGGGTTTCAAAGAAAGTTTATTTGGGATCCAAACCATGTTAAACTATTCCCAAGCATAATGGTTAGAAAATATTTTCTTTACCGAATATCGGAAAATATTTTCCGAAACATTTTCAACTTTTAGTCGAACACCGGAAAATATTGTCATTTTCCTGGAAAATGACTTCCAGGAAAATATTTTCCGGAATTGACCAATTTTTCGTGAAACGAATGGAGCCTAAATAATAAGCAGCAATTATCAGCGTACCCCCGTGTACGTACATAGTCACCTTGTAATAATTAGATTTTAATTTTATAAACACCACGCGGTGCGGTGCGAGTTCCAAAAGGATTGGGTAAGAACTGAAGCCAACATGATTGACCAACGTACATATAAAAGTACTACTATCCCATAAAAGAAATCAGAAATAGAATACTGCCGAGAAGGTGACGACGTCTCCACAAATCCTCGCCTACGTGGCGAAGTTGACATCTTTGAAAGTAGAGCGCAAATGGGCCGTTCCTTTTCTTGGAAAAACTCCATGCACGAAGAACTGTTCAAAGTCCAAAACTCACGCTCCTTCTTCATCTCTTATTCTTTTCATGCTTGAACGAGCACAGCTGCACGACAAGGTTTCTTATTCGAATCAATCAGCGCCAACCTTTGATATTTTATTAAGGGGAACAAGAGTTGTCTCATTCCGGTGCCTATCTATAAATGCCACATTGAGCATTTCATCTTTCTTTCCATCCCCATCACTCGGTTTCTTCTCTCTATCTCTATCTCATTGTCATCTGCTTTCCAGCTTTCGCTCTCAAGTGATCTCGATAAACTCTCTCTCTCTCTCTCTCTCTCTCTCTCTCTCCCCTGATTTTCCAGTAAATCGTGCCCATTTTTGTCAGCTTCTGTTCTGCGGTTCATTCTTGGAAATGAAACCTATGAGAACCTCTTTCTTCTGTGCCATGTTCTCGTTCATCACCTTTCTGAACTTGGGTTCAGCAGCTCTTCAAGTGGGATTCTACCGCTCCACTTGCCCATCTGCAGAGTCCATCGTCCGGAAAGCTGTGAACAAAGCAGTGGCCAAGAATCCCGGCATCGGTGCTGGGCTTATTAGAATGCATTTCCATGATTGCTTCGTACGGATATGAATGGACTTCTTTGCACATTTCGGAAGTAGTGGTTGTAATCTCGTTTTTCGGAAAATAATAACTCGAGGAAAGCCATTTTCTAGCAAAAAGCGTATGCCTATTTCTCGTTAGTACAAAAGACATTGATGAGATGTGTGTGCGGAGTAGATTTTACATTCTATCACGAGTCCAGGACGTTTAAGTTTAGTCTAACTTGACGACCACGAAATAATTATGTTTCTTATACTGATGCACTTCAGGTATCCTGATAATTAATTGGCTGCTCTTTGATCCAATAATAGGGTTGCGATGCTTCAATCTTGCTGGATTCGACCCCAGGCAACCCATCAGAGAAGGAACATCCTGCGAACAACCCGAGCTTGCGAGGTTTTGAAGTCATCGATGAGGCGAAGGCTGAGCTAGAGTCTCTATGCCCGCAGAAGGTCTCATGCGCTGACATTCTTGCATTCGCAGCACGCGACAGTGCCTACAAACTCGGCAGCATCAACTACGCAGTCCCAGCTGGTCGCCACGATGGGCTGGTCTTACTCAAAGACGGGCCCTCCCAGGATCTTCCTCCTTTCTTCTTCAATGCGCAACAATTAGAAGCTAATTTTGCGAGAAAAGGCCTCTCTCTGGACGAGATGGTGACGCTATCCGGTGCACATTCGATTGGAGTCTCGCATTGCTCCTCCTTCTCGGACCGCTTGTACTCCTTCAATGCCACTCACACCCAAGACCCCTCAATGGACACCAAGTTGGCTAGTCAACTGAAATCCAAGTGTCCGAACAATGGAGGCACTAGCGATCCCACTGTGCCATTGGACTTGGTCACGCCGAACAGGCTAGACAACGAGTACTACACTAATTTGAAGAACCACCGAGGCCTATTGACTTCTGATCAGACTCTTTCTAACAGCCCTTCGACGGCAAATATCGTGAGGAGCAATGCAAATAATGGCGGAGCATGGGCTAACAAGTTCGTGGCGGCAATGGTGAAGATGGGATCAATTGATGCCCTCACCGGGAGTGAGGGTGAGATTAGGAGGAAATGCACGGTGGTGAACTAGATATGGACATTAGGTTTAACTTTGATTTTTCATCCGACATTGTTTCATTCTTTCATTGCTGCTTCAAGTGTGTATTATAGTTTTCTTGTCCTCAGTTTCAAGTGTATTTATCTGATGGAATGACATTGATTTGGTTAAAGAAATCTTGAGGAAATAGATAAAAGGGATACTTGTCTGGTTTTAAGTAATTCTATGTAAGGTAGCTGTTGTCTTGACATGATCTGTCACTATGATTGCTTGCCCATTTCATGCTCTAACAGCTAATTGCTCTTTTTCATCTTTTCTATGCATCATTCCGATAAACATGGACCTTTTTCTTTTATTTATCACAAGTGAGTTTTACAAGCTGTATTTCAAATTTTCGACGCGCGGACCCTTGGAGTGCCATAAGTTGGCATAAATGGACACTTAAGTGCCAAAATCTGGCCAAAACGTTGACGTGTCAATTTTCCGACGAAGCGAGTGCAAAATGGCATCATTTTGGTGTTGAAGTGGTAAAAAACTCAATATAAAAATTAATTAAATTTAATTTAAAACATTTAAAAATACAAATACAAATATTAAAAAAATAATAAATAATAAATAATAAATAATAAAGAAAAGAAGGGGGAGGTGGCTGAGGGCTTTTTCAATTTTTTAATTTTTTTAATTTTTTAAAGTTTTTTAAATTTTTAATTTTTTAATATTTGTATTTTTATTTTTAAATGTTTTAAATAAATTTATTTTTAAGTTAAATTTAGGGAGAATGGCACAATTAGTCCCTGAAATTTTATATAATGTTCAATTTCGTCCCGTACTTTTGATTGGCTCAATTTGGTTCATGAATTATCAATAAATGTTCGATCTAGTCACTAACTATTTAAAAATTGATCAATTTCATCCTTCCGTTAACTTTCCGTTAGTTAAACTTAACGGAATGGGGGCATTTTGGTCTTTTTATCTTTTAAATATTTTTATCTTCTTCTTTTTCTTTTTCTTTTTTTTTTTATCTTTTTTTTTCTTCTTCTTCTCTTTTCCCTCCGTCGGCCATGGCGGAGGGAAGCCGGCATCCGGCAAGGGGGCCCTTGCCAAATCTGGCGAGGGCCACCCTCACCGAGTTGCTAGGTTCGCAGTCGCGCCATAGGGGAGCGCAAGGCTTGGCACGGAGGCCGGAGGATCGTGGTGGTGCCGACGGAGGAGGCCGAGGTTCGGGAAGCTGGGGTGCAAGGGGATTGGGTGCTAGCATCACCGAAGCTATGGTGAGAAGAGAAGAGGGAGGCCGAGGAAGTACGGACTTGGTGGAGGAGCCATGCGGTCGGTGCCCTCATCTCGTGGCCTCGTGCGGCGGGGCTTAACGAGCCCCAGCAGGGGAGGCGTCAAGGTCCCTCCCATCGGCCGGCGAGGGCGGTCCGCCGCTGATCGGGCGGTCCTCGCCGCTCCCGGGCAAGGATGGCCCTCGCTCGACGCGCGGGCAGCCCTTGCCCGACGCAGGCAAGGGCGGCCGGCGTCGAGCGAGGGCTGCCCTTGCCGGCGTCGGGCCGGATGCCGGCTTCCTCGACCCGGTGGTACGGCGGAGGGAAGAGAGAAGAAGAAGATGACAAAAAAAAAAAGTAAATGTAAGGACTAAACTGAACATTTCCTAATAGTTTAGGGACTAAATTGAGCCAATCAAAAGTATAGGGACGAAATTGAATATTACATAAAACTTCGGGGACTAATTGTGCCATTTTCCCTTAAATTTAATTAATTTGTATATTAAATTATTTACTATTTCAGCACCAAAACAACTTTGTTTTTACATTGTCTAGTCACGTTAACGTGCAAAACGACACCGTTTTGTACTTGCTTCGCTGGAAAATTGACACATTAGCATTTTAGTCGGATTTTGGCTGAAGTGGCACTTAAGTGATCTATTTCTTTCCGATTTTGACACTTAAGTGTCACTTTCGTAAGTTTTGGCACTTAAGTGTCCTTTTGTGCCATCTTATAGCACTTGAAGCGATCTTTTGCCTCAAATTTTTAGTGACTTCTACAATGTTTGTTTTTACTTGTATTGGATGAAACTTAATTTTATTAAACATCGAACTACTCATATTTTTATTTGAATTTTTTATAAAAATTTTTCATTTGAGTTCCTCAAAATAAGCATTGGCTCAGCATGGACTATATATTTTTATTTTTATCACGAATGAGTATAATAGGGTTTATTCAAATTTTTAATAACTTTTATTAGTTTTGGCTTTAATTGTACTGCATGAAAGTTAACTTTTATTAAAAAGAAATGATTATGTGATAGTTTTTATTATGCTGTGAGAATAACAATCTGTTTTGGATCATAAAAAAACTATATAATAGATAATTATAAATTGTTATGAAGTCCACTCCGTCAAGAATTTGTAGCTCACAACAAACTGTTATTCTCAAAGTAGCCAAAGATCATTATACTAGCAAAGCCCATTTATTAAATATCGAATTATTAAAGTTTTTATTTGGAACTTTTATAATTTTTTTTTCATTTGAACTTTTCGAGAAATTTAAAGGGCAAAGCATGAAAATATTTTTTGAACCCAAGCAAAAGAGGGGGAACCAACACAAATAAGGCTTGACAACAAGCACTACACTAATTTGAAGAACAATTTAGGCCTATTGACTTCTTATTGTACGCTTTTTAATAGCCCTTTGACGGCGAATATTATGAGGCAAAATGTGAATAATGGTGGAGTATGGCCTACTAAGTTTGTGGTGCCAATGATGAAGGTGGATTGACAGATACTCTCCCTTGGAGCTAAGGCGAGATTAGGAGGAATTGCAGGGTTGTAACTGCTTGAAAGGTTTACAAGGACATATATAGCGGTTTATTTCAATTTTTTTTAGCTTGCTACTTTTGTTTTGTTCTTTTTTTGGTCGAAATTGTTGGGAAGAATCGGGTAACAATTCACCAAAGACAAACTCAATCTAGGATCAATTTTTCCTTAAAACTAAACCGACGAAAATCAACTTGACCCCGGCAACAACTAGTAGGCAAAATGACAAGAAGACAAAGCCAGCAACAAAAGTTCGTCCAAAAACTTCCACTAATCACTAATAATAGTAGGATACAAAAAGCGTTATCCCTTAGTCATACACTAGAGGCTCAACATTAATAATACAACTATATTTCCTCATCACAAAGGTGAATTAACATAAACGAAGCAATAATATCATAACCACTATTGGAAGATTCGGAGGAGGTTCTCAACGAACGAAACCAGTCAATACATAGCCCCCAAAAGGGATCGACTTCAGTGAAGTGTTCACTCCAGGTGTGAAACATAGTTCCATTCATGTGTGCTCGCGTTAGTACTCCTTTATGATCTAGAACTTAAGCAACGTAATGTTAAGCCCGCTTTTCTGCATGGTGAGATTGAGGAGACAATCTATATGTTTCAACCCGAGGGATTCGTTGTTGAGGGTTAAGAAGATCACATTTGTAGGTTGAAACATTTTTTTTTTTTTTTAATGGTCTCAGGCAATCTCCGCGGCAATGGTACAAGAGATTTGATAATTTTATGTTGAGTCATGGCTACTCGCAAAGTGCGCATGACAATTGTGTCTACTATAAGACATTACATGATGGTTCTATTATTTATTTATTATTATATGTGGATGACATGCTTATTGTAGCGAAGAACATATTAGAGATACAAAATTTGAAGAGACAATTTAACAGGAAATTTGAGATTAAAGATCATGGAGTTGCCAAGAAAATTTTAGGTATGGAAATTCATAGAGACAAAAAAGTTGGGAAGTTATACCTCTTACAGAAGAAGTAAATGGAGAAAATGCTCGAGTGCTTTGGCATGAACAAATGCTAAACCTGTAAGTACTTCTTTGGCATCCCATTTTAGGCTTTTGGTTTCTTTGTTGCCTAAAACTAAAGAAGAGGAAGATGAGATGTCTTAAGTTTCATATTCTAGTGTTGTGGGTAGTCTCATGTATGTTATGGCTTACACTTGTCCAAATATTTCATAGGCCGTTAGTGTTATGAGTAGGTGTATGGCACATTCGAGTAAAGCCCACTAGCAAGCTGTGAAATGGATTCTTTAGTACATCCAAAATATCTCAGATGTGAGTTTAGTCTTTAATATAGGTTGTGATGTAGGACATTCGATTGATGGCTTCGTTGATCTAACTATGTACGTGATATTGACAAAAGAAGATTTTTGAAAAGTTATGTTTTTACGCTTGGTGGTTCCATAGTTGGTTGGAGAGCAACTTTGTAGGACACAATTGCTTTGTCTACCACTGAAGCAGAATACATGGTAGTGGTGGAAGCAGTATAGGAAAGCTCTCTAATTGAAGCGTTTAGTTACAAAACTTGGTGTAGAGTAGGAGGCAACCTCCGCTATCTTTTACGTTAATCAGAGTACTATTGAGTTAACCAAGAACACAATGTATCATCAGAGGAAAAAACATATCGACATACAGTATCACTTTGTATGTGATGAGATTGCTAAGGGTATGGTTACGATGAAAAAAGTATTTATGATAGATAATTTGATAGATATGTTAACCAAAGCAGTTCCTTTGATCAAGTTCAAGCATCGCTTGGACTTAATTGGTGTTTTCACCATTTGAGTTGCTTAGGTGGAGTTTGTGGCATTTCATCAGTTGTTTCCTACATTGAGTACACTCATGTAGGCTTAGAGGTGTGCATCCTTGATTTCATTGTTTTGGGGTAGCCTTGTGTGGTCACTTGTGTTGGTGATGGAGAGAGATCTTGTGGTATTTGGTATAATGCTCTTTTAGAGATTTGAAGTCAATGTGGAGATTTGTTGAGTTTTGACTTTGAAATTAAGAAATAAAGGTGTTTTAAACCACACACCTTTATTTTAGGGATTTTTCAAGGGAGACTATAAAAGAATAGTGTCTAATAACACATCTTCAACCCTAACTTCTGTATTCTTTCCTATTTTGTTTTTTTTCTATCTTCTTTTGGATATTTAGATCTTGTGGCTTATCAAGTGGTTTTAGAGCTTGTTGGATTGTACTTCTGTACTCTTTGTTGAAGATAGTAAAACATCTCTCTCTCCTCATAGTTTTTCCCGTTTTGGGCTTTCCTCATAAATTTTGTATCTCGTGTGATTTTGATTTTATTTCATCATTTTCTACTTATTCTTCGATTGGTGCATCTTTGATTGGCGTTTTTCTACAACAAAATAGTTTCGCATGGATTTCAAAAGCTAATATGTTTGTGTTAGGAAAATTGTCTTAAAAGTCTTATATTTATTGCATTTTTAGTCCATCCAATCATAAACTTTTCAATTTTGTTAATTGAGTCATAAACATTTTGATAATATAGTCCATTCGATTAATTTTGATTGGAAATCACTGATATATACGCCAAACACCCTATGAGCATAGCCGACATTGATGTACACAATTTTTTTTTCGATTTTTTATATTTTTATTATCATTCTTCTTTTCTTTTCTTTTTTTCATTTTTCTCCACCAGCCGCTAGGCCTTGTTAATGGCCGGCGATTGAGCAACTAGCCAAAGGCAACAATCGATGAGGGTTGCCCTTGCCAACCTCAAAGGAGGTCACCCCGACTAGGATCTAATGAGGTCGCCTCGCCAAAAAGTAGAGAGTGTCGAGCTCGCCAACTTCAAGTAAGGTTGAACCTCATCTAAATTTGGTGAGGGGTGACCTTGCTAGCCTCGACAAGGCTTGCCCTCGCCAGATTCAACTAAGGTCAAGCCTTTTCCAAAGTTGGTGAGGTCGAGCGTCACCCAAGGTCAATGAGGTCGCCCCAAGTCAATGAGGTCACCCCTCACCAGATCCTGCTGAGGGTAACCCTCGCATAAGGCTAACAAGGGTGACCCTTACCGATCGTTGCTTTTGGCTAGTTTTCGGCTATCTCCAAGGCCCGGCGATTGGCAAAGAAAAGTTAAAGAAAGAAAACATAAAAATATCTATAAATATTAAAAATTATGAGAAAAAATTGTCTATATCAATGTCGACTATGCTACGTGTGACAATTGGCATTTACATTAACAATTTCTGACCAAAATTGACCGAATGGACTACATTGGCAAAACATGAAAATGTTTATGACTCAACTAACAAAATTGAAAGGCTTAGGACAAAATTGACAAAAGTATAATATGCTTAGGATTTTTTGGACAATTTTCCTTGTTTGTGTTACTATTTGGTCGTAGTTTAAAGCTTATCTTCAAATAATTAGTGGAGATGAGACATTGTAGTCATTCAAAAAGTGTACCATGCCAGCTTAAAACTCAACTATCCCAATTTATTCAGATTACTAAATAAATTAGCAAAAGTTTCAGTAGAATTGAAAGGGGTCGTTTTTGTTGAAATTGCTTTTTAGTAATTTTTTTCACTCTAATTGTTGAGAAAACATTCCCTAAGTAGTTTCGATAATTGACAGAACTTAAAGAATTTGTTTATGATAAAAAGTATTTTTAGGTGGAAAGTGTGATGGAATAGGATCATACGATATCAATCAAATATAAAATTGCGATTAATTCTTCATTCCTTATATATTATGTCAAATGGTTAGGAATGAGTGAAATATACTCGTGCAAGGGCTAGTAGCGATTGGTTGGTTACCTTGTCATTTTCATAAGAAGTTTCAAAAGGAAAATTTTCCTAATATCTATCGAAGATTCAACCTTTCTAGAATTTCTTATTAGAGGCAAAACATTCTTTCCATTTACAAACACTGAATTTTTCGAAAGTCGAACTGCTGTATGGGCGGTGGAAATTATGAAAAGCATCAACCCGACGATCTTGAAGTTATCAAGTCTTCTCAACTAGATACAGGACCAACAGGTAAACTGGCTGGATGATCCTTTTGAAGATATGTCTAACGGTCAGCTTGGACAAGGAGGAATATAAGAGGAGGTCTCAAAGCTGAAGGGATAGAATTGGCATTCACGAAAATTTAAACTTATAATTCCTTAGTCTGAAGAGTGTTTTGTGATTATATACATTTGCCTTTGCTAAGCTATATTGTGTAAACCTTTTAGAAATTGAGAGTGTGAGAAGTTGTTCACACAAACTTGAATACTTGAAGCTCAAGACTTATAACCTCTTATCGATTTTTCTAGTAGATTCCAGCTAATAGGCTATAGCGCTTAAGAGTGGATGTAGGCTTGCAAGAGGCAAACCACTATAAACCTTTGTGTGCAATTTTTTTATCATTTACTCTCTTTTATTAATTGTGATAGAATTGTACACTGGTAAAATTTGACCATTTCATCAAAATTTGTCTAGCTGCAATATTTGTTTAAACTCTTTCATCTCCGCACAATTACTTATTCACCCCCTCTAGGTGATAGATCTAGTCATAACACTAATAAACGGTGAAAATAAGCCTATCATCTCTCATGATTTCTCTTGCCTCATACAGAAAATCGATAAACTTCTGGATATCTCTTAAATTTGATGATACCTTGGGAAAACATCAAGAGATGATGATGTTTCAATTCAGACAAACCGATAGAATTCATTGAAATTTCTATAATCCATATCAATACGCAAATCGTAAAATACTTGTATTGTAGTAGTTGCGGTGCAAAAGTGAAATTTTTGCTGACAAAGTAACAGCAATAATCCTTTGTACACACGTGGATGTGCATGGTTACCTTATGGTAACTCCGCGGTGCGGAGTGAGTTCCAAAACATTAGGTAAGAATTGAAGCCAACATGATTGACCAACGTCCATATACTTAAGCCTTATACAATACAAAACTCTAAACACACAACATAAATCGGAATTGATATGCTGCTTAGAAGGTCTTGTCTACATGGCGAAGTCGACATCTTTGAAAGTCAGAACGCAATTGGGCCGTCTAAATATATATAGTATATCCCCGTGCACGAAGAAGTGTTCAAAGTAATCTTCTCTCGCTCTATTCTACAGTGAAAATATTCCCATAATATTTTGTGATTTCTCTAACCTCATAAACAAAACCAATATCCTTTGGAATGTCTCTTAAATCTGACGACACCTCGGGAGAACATTAAGATTTGATGATGTTTCAATTCATATACAAACTAATGGATATCATTCAAATTTTCCATGATCTATTATAAATACTTAACTTGCAATATGTTTGCATTGTAATAATCATGGTGTAAAAGTGAATTTTCCACTGAAAAAAAAAAGCAGCAATTATCATTGTACACCCGTGTACGTACATAATCACCTTATAATAATTAGATTTTAATTTTTTAAACAATACTTGGTGCGGTGCGACTTTCGGAAGATTAGGTAAGAACTGAGGCCAGCATGATTGACCAACGCAGCATAAAAGTACGAAGAAATAAAATACTGCGGAGAAGGTGACGCCATCTCAATAAATGCTCGTCTATCTCGCGAAGTTGACATCTTTGAAAGTCAGAACGCAATCGGGCCGTTCCCTTTCTTGAAAATCTCCATGCACGAAGAACTGTTCAAAGTCCAAACTCGCGCTCCTTCTTCTTTTCTCCTTTTACGTCTAATGCTTGCACAAGCACAGCTGCACGACGCGGTTTCTTATGCGAATCAATCAGCGCCAACCTTTGATATTTTATTAAAAGGAATGTGATTGTCACTTTCCGGTGCCCATCTATAAAGCCGCATTGAGCATTTCATCTTCTCTTCATCCCCATCACTTGGTTTCTTCTCTCTATCTCTATACAGTTGTCATCTGCTTACTAGCTCTCTCACTCACTACTGATCTCGATAAACTTTCCTCTCTCTCGCGCTCCTGATTTTCCAGCATATTAGTATCCATCTTTTGTCAGCTTCTGTCCTGCGGTTCGTTCTTGGGAATGAGAACTATGAGAACCTATTTCTTCTGTGCCATGTTCTCGTTCATCACCTTTCTGAACTCGGGTTCAGCAACTCTCCAAGTGGGATTCTACCGCTCCACTTGCCCGTCTGCGGAGTCCGTCGTCCGGAAAGCTGTGAACAAAGCGGTGGCCAAGAACCCTGGCATCGGTGCTGGGCTTATTAGAATGCACTTCCATGATTGCTTAGTTCGGGTATGCAAGAACTTCTTTACACATTTCAGAAGTAGTGGTTATAATCTCGTTTGCGGAAAAATAGTAATGCAAGGAAAACCTTTTTTTTTAAGCAAAAAGCGTATGCCTATCTTTTGTTATTACAAAAGATATCGATGAGATGGGAGTGTGGGGAGTACATTTCACATCCTATCACTGGTCCAGGACTTTTTAAGTTTTGTCTAACCGACCGGTCACAAAATAATCTATATTTCTTATGCAGATGCACTTCAGCTATCCTGATAATTGCTTTGTTGTTCTTTGATCCAATAATAGGGTTGTGATGCTTCGATCTTGCTAGATTCGACCCCAGGCAACCCATCAGAGAAGGAACATCCGGCGAACAACCCGAGCTTACGAGGTTTTGAAGTCATCGACGAGGCAAAGGCTGAGCTAGAGTCTCTATGCCCACAGAAGGTCTCATGCGCTGACGTTCTTGCATTCGCAGCACGCGACAGTGCCTACAAACTCGGCAGCATCAACTACGCAGTCCCAGCGGGTCGCCGCGATGGGCTGGTCTCACTCAAAGACGAACCCTCCCAGAATCTTCCTCCTTTCTTCTTCAATGCGCAACAATTAGAAGCTAATTTTGCGAGCAAAGGCCTCTCTCTGGACGAGATGGTGACGCTATCCGGTGCACATTCCATTGGAGTCTCGCATTGCTCCTCCTTCTCGGACCGCTTGTACTCCTTCAATGCCACTCACACCCAAGACCCTTCAATGGACACCAAGTTGGCTACTCAACTGAAATCCAAGTGTCCGAACAATGGAGGCGCTAGCGATCCCACTGTGCCGTTGGACTTGGTCACGCCGAACAGGCTAGACAACAAGTACTACACTAATTTGAAGAACCACCGAGGCCTATTGACTTCTGATCAGACCCTTTTTAACAGCCCTTCGACGGCTAACATCGTGAGGAGGAATGCAAATAATGGCGGAGCATGGGCTAACAAGTTCGCGGCGGCAATGGTGAAGATGGGATCGATCGACATCCTCACCGGGAGCGAGGGTGAGATTAGGAGGATATGCACGGTGGTGAACTAGATATGGACCATTAGGTTTAACTTTGATTTTTCATCCGACATTGTTTCATTTCTTTGATTGCTGCTTCAAGTGTGTATTATCATTTTTTTGTCCTTAACTTCAAGTGTGTATTCATCTGATTTAATTACATTGATTTGGTTTAAGAAACCTTGAGGAAATAGATAAAAGGGATACTTGTCTGGTTTCAAGTAATTCTATGTAAGGTAGCTGTTGTCTTGACATGATCTTTTACTATGATTGCTTGCCCCTTTCATGCTCTATCAACTAATTGCTCTTTTTCATCTTTTCTATGCATCATCCCGATAAGCATGGACTTTTTTCTTTTATTCATCACGAGTGAGTTTTACAGGCTGTATTTCAAATTTTCAATGACTTCTACGATGTTTGGCTTTACTTGTACTGCATGAAACTTAACTTTTATTAAACATCGAACTACTGAAATTTTTATTTGAAATTTTTATAAGTTTTTTTCATTTGAGTTCCTCAAAATAAGCATTGGCTCAGCATGGACTATATTTTTTTTATTTCTATCAAGAATGAGTAGAATAGGGTGTATTCAAATTTTTAATGACTTTTATTAGTTTTGGCTTTAATTGTACTACATGAAAGTTAATTTTTATTAAAAAAAATGATTATGTGACAGTTTTTATTCTACTGTGAGAATAACAATCTATTTTGGGTCATAAAAAACTATATGATAGATAATTATAAATTGTTATGAGGTCCACTATGTCAAAAATTTGTGGCTCACAACAAACTGTTATTCTCAAAGTAGCCCAAAAATTATCATGCTAGCAAAGTTCGTTTATTAAATATAAAATTATTAAAGTTTTTATTTGAAACTTTTATAAGGTTTTTTTTTTTTTCATTTGAGTTTTTCGAAAAATTTAAAGGGCAAAGCATGAAAATATTTTTTGAACCTAGGCAAAAGAGGGGGAACCAACACAAATAAGGCTCAACAACAAGTACTACACTAATTTGAAGAACAATTGAGGTCTATTGACTTCTTATTGTACGCTTTTTAATAGCCCTTTGACGACAAATATTATGAGGAAGAATGTGAATAATGGTGGAGTATGGCCTACTAAGTTTGTGGTGCCAATGATGAAGGTGGATTGACAGATACTCTCCCTTGGAGCTAAGGCAAGAGTAGGAGGAATTGTAGGGTTGTAACTGCTTGAAAGGTTTACAAGGACATATATAGTGGGTTTATTTCAATTTTTTTAGCTTGCTACTTCTATTTTTTTTTTTTGGTCGAAACTGTTGGCGAGAATCATGCAACAATTCACTAAAGACAAACTTAATCTAGGATCAATTTTTCCCTCAAAACTAAACCGACGAAAATCGACTTGACCCCAGCAACAACCAATAGGCAAAATGACAAGAAGACAAAGCCAGCAATAAAAGTTCATCCAAAAACTTCCACTAATCACTAATAATAGTAAGATACACATAGCGTTCTCCCCTAGTCATACACTAGAGGCTCAACATTAATAATACAACTATGTTTCCTCATCACAAAGGTGAATTAACATAAACAAAGCAATAATATCCTAACCACAATTGGAGGATTCGGAGGAGGTTCTCAATGAACGAAACTAGTCAATTCGTAACCCCCAAAAGGGATCGACTTCAATGAAGTGTTCTCTCCAATTGTGAAACATAGTTCCATTCATGTGTGCTTGTGTTAGTAGTCCTTTATGATCTAGAATTTCAGCAACTTAATGTTAAGCCCGCTTTTCTGCATGGTGAGCTCAAGGAGACAATCTATATGTTTCAACTCGAGGGATTCATCGTTGAGGGTAAAGAAGATCACATTTGTAGGTTGAAGCGTTTTTTTATGGTCTCAGGTAATCTTCGTGGCAATGGTACAAGAGATTTGATAATTTTATGTTGAGTCATGGCTACTCGTAAAGTGCGCATGACAATTGTGTATACTATAAGAGATTACATGATGGTTCTATTATTTATTTATTTATTTATTATATGTGGATGACATGCTTATTGTGAAAGTGCTAGTATGAATACCTAGAGGAGGGTGAATAGGTGTGAAGACAATTTTTAGAAAGAACGGTAGAAATATTTTGTTTCTAAAACAGAGTCTTAAGAACAACAAACTTTCAGCAAGTTCAGACTTTATCAGTTAAATCGAATTATGAACAAAGTAAATGAGTTTATGGAAGAGAATAAGAACACATAATTTATAGTGGTTCGGCTTAGATTAAGCCTACGTCCACTCTCCCACGCTAACAGCCTTTTGGCTGGATTCCACTATGCAATTAACAAGAGATTACACTATCTTACTAAGTCACTCTTTTGGTATTTCTCTCATGATCACAAACGTTTAAGCTCACGAGAGATAAGTGTATGCTCGAAGTTCGCTCAAACTTTGAAATTATAAATTTTACGCTCCGTCTCTTACTTGCTCATCAGTCCTTGATATCCTTAAATACTCATCCACTTCCAAACTAGCCGTTGGACAATATCTTAGAAGATTGTCTTCCAATCTACCCATTAGACTAGAAGATTTAGTAGACGTTGAGTGATAGAAGTAAAATCTCAAATTGATTCTGATCGCCCATACAAACAGAATCTTGATTTCCATAAGTAGAACTTCTTCATATAGAAAGTTCTTGTCTTTAAGATCCAATCATCAATCAATTAGATTGAGTCAATCCAATCAATCTTGATTAGAATCCAAACTAGATCACTAGCTGTTATATGTTTGGGACTTGTGTTACGTTCTGTCAAGTTGTCTCGTTCTGAACATGCTTTGTTATGAATTTGCTACGGTTGGAATTTGTGTCTCATTATGGACCTTGACACGTTTTGGACTTATGTCTCATTTTGGATGTAAAGTCTAAGAGTCTTCAAATTGAAGTAGAGTCTGAGTGTCTTCAGACTGAAATAGACTTTACAATCTGGATGTAAGTTTGAACTAAGTAGACTTTACAATCTGAACGTTAGTATGAACTAAAGTAGACTTTACAATATCCTTTACATGTTCCATCATCTGCATAGTCTATTACTTAACCATTAAACATGTTAGTAGCTTTTGATTTATTTTGTCATCTTCAAAATATCATAAGGGTTTTTCCTAACATATTGTAGCGAGGAACATATTAGAGATACAAAATTTGAAGAGACGACTTAACAGGAAATTTGAGATGAAAGATCATAGAGTTTCCAAGAAAATTTTAGGTATGGAAATTCGTAGAGACAAAAAAGTTGGGAAGTTATACCTCTCGCAGAAGAAGTATATGAAGAAAATGCTTGAGTGCTTTGGCATGAAGAATGCTAAACCTATAAGTACTTCTTTGGCATCCCATTTTAGGCTTTTGGTTTCTTTGTTGCCTAAAACTAAAGAAGAAGAAAAGATGAGATATCTCGAGTTCCATATTCTAGTGTTGTGGGTAGTCTCATGTATGTTATGGCTTACACTAGTCCAAATATTTCATAGGCTATTAGTGTTATGAGTAAGTGTATGGCACATTTGAGTAAAGCCCACTAGCAAGCTATGAAATGGATTCTTCGGTACATCCAAAATACCTCAGATGTGGGTTTAGTCTTTAATATAGGTTGTGATATAGGACATTCGATTGATGGCTTCGTTGATTCTAACTATGTAGGCGATCTTGACAAAAGGAGATTTTTGACAAGTTATGTTTTTATGCTTGGTGGTTCCGCAGTTGGTTGGAGAGCAACTTTGCAAGACATGGTTGCTTTGTCTACCACCGAAGCAGAATACATGGTAGTGGTGGAAGCAGTATAGGAAAGCTCTCTAATTGAAGCATTTAGTTACAAAACTTGATGTAGAGTAGGAGGCAACCTCTGCTATCTTTTACAATAACCAAGGTACTATCCAGTTAACCAAGAACACGATGTATCAAGAGAGGACAAAACATACGACATACATTATTACTTTGTATGTAATGAGATTGCTAAGGGTATGGTTATGATGAAAAAAGTATTTATGATAGATAATTCGATAGATATGTTAACCAAAATAGTTCCTTTGATCAAGTTCAAGCATTGCTTGGACTTAATTGGCGTTTTTGCCATTTGAGTTGCTTAGGTGGAGTTGGTGGCATTTCATCCTTTGTTTCCTACACTTAGTACACTCACGTAGGCTTAGAGGTGTGCACCTTGATTTCACTGTTTTGGGATGGCCTTGTGTGGTCACTTGTGTTGGTGACGGAGAGAGATCTTGTGGTATTTGGGATAATGCTCTCTTTGAGATTTGAAGTCAATGTGGAGATTTGTTGAGTTTTGCCTTTGAAATTAAGAAATAAGAGTGTTTTAAACCATGCACCTTTATTTTAGGGATTTTATAAGGGAGACTATAAAAGAATTGTTTTTAATAACACATCTTCAACCCTAACTTCTATATAATTTCCTATTTTATTTTTTTCCTATCTTCTTGTTAGATATTTAGATCTTGTGGCTTATCAAGTGGTTTTATAGCTTTTTGGATTGTACTCCTGTTTTCTTTGTTGAAGATAGTAAAACCTCTCTCTCTCCTCGTAGTTTTTCCCGTTTGGGGCTTTCCTCATAAATTTTGTATCTCTTATGATTTTGATTTTCTTTCATCATTTTCTACTTGTTCTTCGATTGGTGCATCTTTGATTGGCATTTTTCTATGACAAAATAGTTTCGCACGGATTTCAAAAGCTAGTTAGTGATAAAGGTGATATGTTTGTGTTGGAAAAATTGTCTTAAAAGTCTTATATTTATTGCATTTTTAGTCAATCCAATCATAAACCTTTCAATTTTGTTAATTGAGTCATAAACATTTCGATAATATAGTCCATTCAATCAACTTTGAGTGGAAATCATTGAGATATATATATATGTCAAACATCCTACGAGCATAACCGACATTGATGTACACAAATTTTTTGATTAATTTTTTCTATTTTTATTATCTTTTTTTTTTTTTCATTTTTCTCAACCGGTCGCCAGGCCTTGTTAATGGCCAGCAATTGAGCAACTAGCCAAAGGCAACAACCGATGAGGGTTGCCCTCACTAGCCTCAAGGGAGGTCACCCTAACTAGGATCTACCAAGGTCACCTCGCCAAAAACTAGAGAGTGTTGAGCTCACCAACTTTAGGTAAGGTTGAACCTCATTTGAATCTAGTAAGGGGTGACCTTGCTAGCCTCGACAAATCGAACCAAGGACAAGCCTTGTCCAAAGCTGGTGAGGTCGAGCGTCGCCCAAGGTCAATGAGGTCGCTCCAAGTCAACGAGGTCACCCCTCACTAGATCCCGCTAAGGTAAACCTCGCATAAGGCTAACAAGGGTGACCCTTGCCGGTTGTTGCCTTTGGTTAGTCTTCAACTGTCTCTAAGGCTCGGCGATCGTCAAAGAAAAGCGAAAGAAAGAAAACATAAAAATATCTATAAATATTAAAAAATTTGAAAAAAATTGTCTATGTCAATGCCGACTATTTTATGTGTGACAGTTGGCATTTACATTAACAATTTCTGACCAAAATTAACCGAATGGACTACATTAGCAAAATATGAAAATGTTTATGACTCAACTGACAAAATTGGCAAAAGTGTAATATGTTTAGGATTTTTTGGACAATTTTCCTTGTTTGTGTTACTATTTGGTCGTAGTTTAAAGCTTATCTTCAAATAATTAGTGGAGCTGAGACATTGTAGTCATTCCAGAAGTGTACCATGCCAGCTTAAAACTCAACTAACTATCCCAATTTATTTAGATTACTAAATAAATTAGTGGAAGTTTCAGTAGAATTGAAAGGGGTCATTTTTGCTGAAATTGCTTTTTAGCAATTTTTTTTCACTCTAATTGTTGAGAAAACATTCCTTAAGTAGTTTCGATAATTGACAGAACTTAAAGAATGTGTTTATGATAAAAAGTATTTTTATGTGGAAAGTCTGATGGAATGGAATCAGACGATATCAATCAAATATAAAATTGCGATTTATTCTTCATTCCTTATATATTATGTCAAATGGTTAGGAATGAGTTAAATATACTTGTGCAACGGCTAGTAGCGATTGGTTGGTTACCTTGTCATTTTCATAAGAAGTTTCAAAAGGAAAATCTTCCTAATATCTATCGGAGATTCAACCTTCCTGGAATCTCTTATTAGAGGCGAAACATTATTTCCATTTACAAACACTCAACTTTTCGAAACTCAAACTGCTATATGGGTGGTAGAAATTATGGAAAGCATCAACGTCGGCGATCATGAAATTATCAAGTCTTCTCAACTAGATACGGACCAACGAGGTAAATTGGCTAGATGATCCTTCTAGAGATATGTCTACAGGTCAGCTTGGTTTAGGAGGAATATAAGAGGAGGTCTTGAAGCTAAAGGGATAGAATTGGCATTCATGAGAATTGAAGCTTATAATTCCTAAGTCTGAAGAGTGTTTTGTGATTATACACATTTGCCTTCGCTGAGCTATATTTTGTAAACCTTTTAGACGTTGAGAGTGTGAGAAGTTGTTCACACAATCTTGAATGCTCGAAGCTCAAGAATTATAACCTCTTATCGATTTCTCTAGTAGATTCTAGCCAATAGACTATAGCGCTAAAGAGTGGATGTAGGCTTGCAAGAGCCGAACCACTATAAACCTTTGTATGCAATTTTCTATCATTTACTCATTTTTATTAATTGTGATATGTACACCGGAAAATCTGACCACCTCATCAAAAGTTTTCTAGCTACAATATTTGTTTAAACTCTTTCATCTCCGCACAATTACCTATTCACCCCCTCTAGATGATAGATCTAGTCATAACACAAATAAACGGTGAAAATGAGCCTATCATCTCTCATCATTTCTCTCGCCTCATAAAGAAAATCGATAATCTTTTGGACGTCTCTTAAATTCGATGATACCTTGGGAAAACATCAAGAGATGATGATGTTTCAATTCATACAAACCGATAGAATTCATTGAAATTCCTATAATCCATATCAATACGCAGATCGTAGAAATACTTGTATTGTAATAGTTGCGGTGCAAAAGTAAAATTTTCGCTGAAAAAGTAACAGCAATAATCCTTTGTACACACGTGGATGTGCATGGTTACCTTATGGTAAAGAGATTTTAATTTAATAATCACTCCACGGTGGGGTGTGAGTTCCAAAACATTAGGTAAGAACTGAAGCCAACATGATTGACCAACGTCCATATACTTAATCCTTATACAATACAAAACTCTAAACACACAACAGAAATCGGAATTGATATGCTGCTTAGAAGGTGACGAGGTACGACCTTGTCTACATGGCGAAGTCGACATCTTTGAAAGTCAGAACGCAATTGGGCCGTCTAAATATATATAATATATCCCCATGCACGAAGAACTGTTCAAAGTAATCTTCTCTCGCTCTATTCTACAGTGAAAATATTCCCATAATATTTTGTGATTTCTCTAACCTCATAAACAAAACCAATATCCTTTGGAATGTCTTTTAAATCTGACGACACCTCGGGAGAACATTAAGATTTGATGATGTTTCAATTCGTATACAAACTAATGGATATCATTCAAATTTCCATGATCTATTATAAATACTTAACTTGCAATATGTTTGCATTGTAATAATCATGGTGTAAAAGTGAATTTTCCACTGAAAAAAGAGCAGCAATTATCATTGTACACCCGTGTACGTACATAATCACCTTATAATAATTAGATTTTAATTTTAAATAATACGCGGTGCGGTGCGACTTTCGGAAGATTAGGTAAGAACTGAGGCCCGCATGATTGACCAACGCACCACAAAAGTACGAAGAAATAAAATACTGCCGAGAAGGTGACGCCATCTCAATAAATGCTCGTCTATATCGCGAAGTTGACATCTTTGAAAGTCAGAACGCAATCGGGCCGTTCCCTTTCTTGAAAATCTCCATGCACGAAGAACTGTTCAAAGTCCAAACTCGCGCTCCTTCTTCTTTTCTCCTTTTACGTCTAATGCTTGCACAAGCACAGCTGCACGACGCGGTTTCTTATGCGAATCAATCAGCGCCAACCTTCGATATTTTATTAAAAGGAATGTGATTTTCACTTTCCGGTGCCCATCTATAAAGCCGCATTGAGCATTTCATCTTCTCTTCATCCCCATCACCTGGTTTCTTCTCTCTATCTCTATACAGTTGTCATCTGCTTACTAGCTCTCTCACTCACAACTCATCTCGATAAACTTTCCTCTCTCTCGCGCTCCTGATTTTCCAGCATATTAGTATCCATTTTTTGTCAGCTTCTGTCCTGCGGTTCGTTCTTGGGAATGAGAACTATGAGAACCTATTTCTTCTGTGCCATGTTCTCGTTCATCACCTTTCTGAACTCGGGTTCAGCAACTCTCCAAGTGGGATTCTACCGCTCCACTTGCCCGTCTGCGGAGTCCGTCGTCCGGAAAGCTGTGAACAAAGCGGTGGCCAAGAACCCTGGCATCGGTGCTGGGCTCATTAGAATGCACTTCCATGATTGCTTTGTTCGGGTATGCAAGAACTTCTTTACACATTTCAGAAGTAGTGGTTATAATCTCGTTTGCGGAAAAATAGTAAGGCAAGGAAAACCTTTTTTTAAGCAAAAAGCGTATCCCTATCTTTTGTTATTGCAAAAGATATCGATGAGATGGGAGTGTGGGGAGTACATTTCACATCCTATCACTGGTCCAGGACTTTTTAAGTTTTGTCTAACCGACCGGTCACAAAATAATCTATATTTCTTATGCAGATGCACTTCAGCTATCCTGATAATTGCTTTGCTGTTCTTTGATCCAATAATAGGGTTGCGATGCTTCGATCTTGCTAGATTCGACCCCAGGCAACCCATCAGAGAAGGAACATCCGGCGAACAACCCGAGCTTACGAGGTTTTGAAGTCATTGACGAGGCAAAGGCTGAGCTAGAGTCTCTATGCCCACAGAAGGTCTCATGCGCTGACGTTCTTGCATTCGCAGCACGCGACAGTGCCTACAAACTCGGCAGCATCAACTACGCAGTCCCAGCGGGTCGCCGCGATGGGCTGGTCTCACTCAAAGACGAGCCCTCCCAGAATCTTCCTCCTTTCTTCTTCAATGCGCAACAATTAGAAGCTAATTTTGCGAGCAAAGGCCTCTCTCTGGACGAGATGGTGACGCTATCCGGTGCACATTCCATTGGAGTCTCGCACTGCTCCTCCTTCTCGGACCGCTTGTACTCCTTCAATGCCACTCACACCCAAGACCCTTCAATGGACACCGAGTTGGCTACTCAACTGAAATCCAAGTGTCCGAACAATGGAGGCGCTAGCGATCCCACTGTGCCGTTGGACTTGGTCACGCCGAACAGGCTAGACAACAAGTACTACACTAATTTGAAGAACCACCGAGGCCTATTGACTTCTGATCAGACCCTTTTTAACAGCCCTTCGACGGCTAACATCGTGAGGAGGAATGCAAATAATGGCGGAGCATGGGCAAACAAGTTCGCGGCGGCAATGGTGAAGATGGGATCCATCGACGTCCTCACCGGGAGCGAGGGTGAGATTAGGAGGAAATGCATGGTGGTGAACTAGATATGGACCATTAGGTTTAACTTTGATTTTTCATCCGACATTGTTTCATTTCTTTGATTGCTGCTTCAAGTGTGAATTATCATTTTTTTGTCCTCAACTTCAAGTGTGTATTCATCTGATTTAATTACATTGATTTGGTTTAAGAATTCTTAAGGAAGTACATAAAGGGATATTTGCAGGTTTTAAGAAATCCTATGTTAGCTAGCTGTTGTCTTGACATGATCTTTCGCTATGATTGCTTGCTCATTTCTTGGTCTAACTACTAATTGCTCTTTTTCATTTTTTGAATGTATTTCGAATTTTCACTGACCTTAACGATTTTTGGCTTCACTTGTACCGCATTAAACTTAACTTTTATTAAACATCGAAGTACTGAAACTTTTATTTGGAACTTCAGTAAGTTATTTTCATTTGAGTTCCTAAAAACTTTTGAAGGGCAAAACCATAAAATATTTTTGGGAAAATGTCACAAATGGTCCCTATACTTTTGCCTAATGTGCAATTTCGTCCCTGAACTTTCGATTGGCTCAATTTGGTCCATGAACTATTGATAAATGTCCAATCTAGTCCCTGAACTTTTGATCGGCTCAATTTGGTCCTTGAACTATTCATAAATGTCCGATTTAGTCCTTCAATTACTGTTTTTCCTTCTTTTATTTTTTTAATTTTTTTATTTTTTAAAAAATATTTTTTAAAATTTTTAATTCTTCTTAATCTCTTTTGCTTTTTCTCCCTTCCCTCCGCCGGAGGGAAGGGAGAAAAAGCAAAAAAAAAAAAAAAACTATAAAAAATTTTAAAAATTTTTTAAAAAGGAAAAACGATAACGAAGGACTAAATCGGACATTTATGAATAGTTCAAGGACCAAATTGAGCCGATCAAAAGTTCAGGGACTAAATTGGACATTTATCAATAGTTCAGGGACCAAATTGAGCCGATCGAAAGTTCAGGGACGAAATTGCACATTGGGAAAAAGTATAGGGACCATTTGTGACATTTTCCCAATATTTTTTAAACCCAAGCGAAAGGAGGGCAACAACGAGTATTGATTAAGTATGGGTTAAATATTGGTCATTTGATTTGGATTGCATGATATAGGTCATAAATGAGTTAAATGAATCAATTTATATTGGATCATTTTTTTTTATCCGATCCATCCGTTTGATGAATTCCCTAAGCTAGCTCGTCAACAAGGCTGTCGTCACTAATGCCAACTTCGAAAAAACCGCAACTCTGTGTCATGCGCGACGGCCGCCTTCAGCAATCATCCCCCCAGCCCCCTCAAATCCTCACACCCTTATCTCTGTCTCTCCCTCCCTTTGCTCGCTTGGCAGATGGAGATTGCCGCTGAGCCCTCACAACCTCAGATCAAGTCGGTCCCACTCATAACATCAAATCTTCTAAATGGTGTTAGGGAAGTTCTATTCTACCACCTGCCTAAACATATTGTTCGACACGTATAATCTGGTCCATCAAATATGGGATGCAAAGGAAAATTTAGACCGTTAATCATGTACATTTCAATTTAAAAATCATGAGATGATCCTAATAGGCTCGACAACAAGTGCTACACTAATTTGAAGAACCACCGAGGTGTATTGACTTCCGATCAGACACTTTTTGATAGTCCTTCGACAGCATATATCGTGAGGAAGCACGCGAATCATGGTGGAGCATGGGCTAACAAGTTCACAGCTGCAATGGTAAAGATGGGATCGATCGACATTCTCACCGGGAGCCAGGGCGAGATTGGGAGAAATTGCAGAGTTGTGAACTAGCAGATGCTTACAAGGTTTATTAGAACATATATAAGCAGATTTTGACTCTTGAAACTTACATAACATTAAAGATTTCTAGGAATTTAGAAATGCAATTAATAACACTGGAACTCGTATTATTGACTCTTCAATCTTGTGCCGTATCTTCAAAATTCATCCAAGTTCGACCAGAAGATAACCATCTTCAAGGCTCATCAAAATGATTGTTGCTATAGTATGTTATAAGAGGCAAAATATTCAAGATCAAGGCTTTGTTTGTTTTGTAGAAAATATTTTTTGGTAATTTATTTCTATCATTTTCGATATTTGATTTTCTTATGAAAATAAATTAACGGGAAATGTTTTTCTAGTCAACAAAAAAGGTTTTCATACCAAAATTTAAATTTAGGAAAATGATTTTTTCTTATAAAAATCGAAATTCATTTTTCAAAATGAGATTAAATATCGGCGCTTGGATCAGAAATACCGTACTTGGGCATAAGAACCCTAAAACTTGTTCCAATTCCTTGGCAATGGGGCCACGTCCCCAATGCTTGGGCCTAGGAGCTTGGCCATCATGCTTGGGCCCGGGACCTTGGCCACCTTGCTTTGGCCCCAAATACTTATGTACGTGCCTAGGACGTTGGGCTCGAGTCCTCGGCACTCGTGCCCAGGTTTGTTGAGGTTGGGCCTTACACCCAGTGCCCATGCCCAATTCTATGACCTCTGAGCCTAAGTCCATCAAAGCTAGCCCGTGTTCGTGCCTATTCCCCTACACTTTGGTCTATCGATGCTAGGCCTGGGCCCAAGGACTGAGTCTGGGCCTTAATGCACTCAGGCATGGGTGGCATCGTCTTCGACCCAACCTTGATGGACCTAAGTCCAAGAGCAAGGGAATAGGTCTTGGGCACTCGTTTGGGGCTTGGCTTCAATGGATCCAGGCACGAGCACCAGGGTCTCAATCCTAAGCGCTAGCGTTCTAACTCCATCTCGATGGACCCAAGCTCAGGTGCATGGATCAGGCTAGGCCTCTGTAAACCTGAGGCGGTGTGCTAGGGAGTCGAGCATGGGCACTGAGTTCTCGAGTTTAGTTTTGACTGACCTAAGGCCATGTCTATGCTCGTGCCTTGTAGTCGGGGATTCGGGCTTGAGATTTTGGTGCCCATCCTAGGTTTCTTGATTACTCATTTGTAATTCGCTAGCATCCTTGACTAAATCATGTGCAAGTCACTAACACTCAAAAAATATATGTTTAATGAGCTGAATAATCTACAGCTAATTGACCACTGAATAGATTCCGCGATTTGGGTACGCAGGATGATTTTTTTTTTTTTTGTAAGTATGCAGGATGCTTTTATCTGCCACTGAAAGCTTAAAAGCCAAATAATCGATCTCTAAAGGCAAATTTCTAGTCTCAAATTCCCAAATATATTATAGTGAATGATCCGATCATTCTTAGACGATTCTCATCCTTTGCATACAATAATTTGAACAAATTGGTATTTCACATGCAGTTATATATTAATAATATAATTAAAAATCATTACGCGGTGGTGTGGAGCTAAATTGGTTGACCGAACCAAAGTCACGTACGCCTGCATAATCAAATACTAATCGATCTATCAGTACTAACACAAAAGAAGAAATCAGAATCAGTACAATACTAAGAACTTGAGAAGGTGACGATAAGCTCTATGCAGCCCTCTCACCACCAGGTTGACTTCTTTGAAAATCGGGAAAATAGTTCAAAAATTCGTAAACTTTATTATACGACGGCCAATTATATCCTTAACTTTTTAATTTTGTCAATTTAGTCTTAATCCTTTCAACGATTTGTCAATATAGCCATTCCAATTAATTTTAGTTGAATCGCTAATATGGATGTTAACCATCCTATGTGAAACAATTACCGCGTTAGTAATTTTGGATTAAAATTGATTGGAATGACTTTTTGAACAATTTTTCCATAAAAGTGCAGGCAAACGCTGTCCCTTGCAATGCTTCGAAGATGTTGACACCTAAATTTTGACCAATCATTTAGTAATAAATTGCATAAAAATTTAGGGATTAATCTTCAACCCCTAAGAAAAAATATTAAAATTACATCTCATGTAGTCGCATTCGCATCGGTACCAAAACGCAACCAAACACGGCAGCTCGCGGTCAATTACGTGCACAAAAGGTGGTGTCTCTCTTGCTGATTTGAAAGTACCCAATGAAAAAGAAGAAAGAAGAGTTCTTCACGTCCATTGTCTCTTCCTCATTAATGCATGCACCATGCGTGGACAAAATTCGGCGGACGTAAAAAATTTCTAGCCGCATGCGTGAAGGAAGCAAAGAAAAATCCACTGCGCACGCGAGGATCCGGGAGAAAGTCTGCAAAAGCATGGGCTCACCATTTTATAATATTTTATAGTGAGAATTCTCTCCTTCCCGGAGAGCAAATCAAGAAAGAAGCGAAGAAAGAAAAAAGTCCACGGTGAGGGGGTTTTCCTTTCGGTCAGACAAAGGGGGAAAGGAGTGTGTCAGAGAAAAATAAAAAAAAGAATGTAAAGTCAGGGGGGAGAACGAAAATTGACTGGAGTAGTTTGTGAGAGCTATTAAAAAAAGAGAGAACCTGCAGAGAGAAAAAAGTAAGTGCAGTCAGAGAAGGCAACAAGAAAGAGAAAGAACGAGAAAGAAAAATAATAAAAAAAGAGAGAAGGGTGGTCTTCTTAAAGGAGGGGGCGTGCGGCTGCAAAAGGGGGGGGGAAAAAGAGAGCGCCCACTGTTCTTCTTCTTCACTGAGACTTTCCGCCGGTTTCCATTGTACGCCCGTGCCCATCTCACGTCCGCACCACCTCCGCCGCGCGCCACCTCGCCCGCCAGTCACCGCCACCAGCAACGCCTGCGCCCTCGTGAAGCCGCGACCCAGTGCCGGTCCACGACGCCGCCGCTCCCCCCGAACCTCCCCGCTGTCGCTCCGAAGCCGACCCCTTGTTGCCGAGCCGCCGCACGCCTGCGTTGGTCCGATGCTCGACGGCCCCCTCTCCGAGTTCCGCTCGTGACCCAAAGAACCCGCGAGTACCCCGTCCGAGGGCCGAGATCTGCCCACCGCCGCTCCGCTAATCCGGTTCCGCCCGCGCGCCCAAAGACCCGCTCGCTCGTCACCGCACCCCGCCGCAACTCGTGCCAGCACGCGACGAACCGACGCCCTGCAGCCCGCGCCTCCGTCGCCCACAGCCAGCCTCCGTCTGCGCCTCGACGACCAGCCGGCGCCGCACCTCCGTTCGCCACGTTCGCAACCCAGCCGATGCCCACCATTCCCCGGACCCGTGACGCCAGGACCGGTGCCGACCCGTGACGCCCGGGACCCGGTTGCTGAGCTCCCCCGCCGCCGATCTCCTCCGCTCCGAGCTTCTCGCCAACGCCCTTGCTGCCGGCCAAGCTTGCGAATCACCGCGGCTACCCCGACGTCGTGCCTCCGCCTGTCCCGAAGTCCAGCGGTGACGACGCGGCAAGCCACCGCCACTAGCGACGACGCAGCAGCTCCAAATCGGTGTCCCCCTCCGAACGACGGCGCCATAGCAGCCCGCCCGCCGTTGTCCCTTGCCGCGCCGTGTCCTCCTCCGCCCGCCGGTACACTGGGCCGGTCCTCGCCGGAGCTTTGAACGTCGGTGACCAGCTGCCCCCTCGGTGAACCACCACAAGTTGCCAAGCCGTGCGTGGGAGAAAACCAAAAAAGAGAGGAGAAAAAGACAAAAGGGGATTAGGTAGTTTTTATTATTATTATTATTATTATTATCTTATCTTTATTTTTTATATAGTTTATAGCTTGTTTTTATATAGTTTTTTTTAGTGTGATTATTCATGCATGGTTGAGGTTTCAATGAGAAATAACCCCTCAAATTAGGGATTATGAGTTTGATTTTCGCTGGGAAATCCGACTCACGATCTCGTATAAAAATCGACAATCCAATCTCATGCCCGAGATTCGATTCGCGATTTAATTTAAAATTGACCGACCCGATCTCATGCGCGAGATATGGTTCGTCAATTTTGGGTATTAATCTTATCTTGATTGGATTGAATATCGGGTTATTTGAATTAACTTTTGTTTTTGCAAAAAAAAAATTTCAAAAAAATGCGAGTTAGATTAGAGCTAGGGTTAGCATATTTAGCTATTTCGTAAAAAAAATAATATATCAAAAATCCAAAAAAAGCTTTCATTTGGGATATTAGTTTTTAGTTTTCTTTTCTAGAATTGCACGTGTCAATCTAGAATTAGACTTTCACTTCAAATTTTTAAAAAAAAAAATTTCAAAAAAAATTAATTAATTTAGGTTGTTAGTTTTCTTAGGTTGCATGTTTAATTGTGTGCAAATTTTTTAAAATTTCGAATTTTGTATAAAAAAAACGAAAAAAAATCATGCATTTTAGAATAGAATTACATGTCTCATTTTAAGATTAGATCAATTTGCATCTTAGGTTAGAAATTGCTAGATTAAAATAACATCTTAGTTTAAATTAGGATTTAGCATGACTTAAGCCTAAGTTTAAATTGGATGGAATTTTAATTTAGCTAGGTAATATTTGCATTTGTCTTAATTTCGAATATCGTGGAAAATTTCAAAAACTTGTCTTTAGATAAATTAGTTTCAATTTTTAGGATGAATTGCATTTTTAGGAATAGAAATATCATGTGCACGTCATGTGGGATTATGTTCATAAAATGTACGTCATGTAGAATTAGTTTCATTAAAAATTGCACGTCATTATAATTAGGTCATTTTGATTTGCATATTTGATTATTGCATGTTCATTAAGAAAACAAAAATTTTACTCATGTCATGTAGTTTAGAACGCATTGTCATGCCATTTCATGTTAGATTAGATGCACTGCATGGTTCGCATTGATAAAAGTGAAAACAAAATAAAGAAATTGCGTGTTAATTAGAAATCATATCTAGGGTTGTTGATATGAATTCCGATCTAACATTGCAGATGCTTTCGTTGCTATGAGGTAATCCTGTCATTTATTCACTGATTTATCTGGGTGTTAAATTGGTGGTTTGTGCATTCGCATGATCACTTCACATGTTAGGGAGGTAAATTAAAATCAATTCAAGCTGCCTGCAAAACATTTTTAAAAAAGAAAAGGTACCGAAAGGGCATTAGACAAGTCTAGTGTAACCAAGTCCCCGAACTCATTTAATCTCTGGTTCGTAGGAGTGAAGTAATTCTCCCATTACTTTACTTGGGTTTCTAATCGACCCACCAAAAACAGATTAGTGGCGACTCCTAATTGAAAATCAATTGCATGTTAAGAACTTAAACCCTAAGTCGCGAATTGGTATGGGCTTGGGAGAGCTCGAGCTAAGTCTAGGCTTAGCAATCCATTAGCCAAACCCTTAGGTGGTCCAAACCCGCTTCGGGGAGGTCGCGACAGCTTGGCGACTCCACTGGGGACATCGAGTTGAAACTCTTAGTGGACTTAGGCCAGTTTTCTTTTTGAAAAATATTTTTGTTTGGCAGCGAGGATCCCAGGTACGTCCCTAACATTTAAGGTGTTAAATGTTCTTGCAGAATGGGAGGTATAAGGGGAAGTGTTTGTTGACATTTGTTTTGCGGGAGGTGTAGGAATGTATGGTTTACTTTCACTTATGAAGTGTTGCTTGATATAAATTGCCGTGCATGCCTTGCATCTAGCACTACACTATTGCACACACAACCCGCCGCGGACCCGGGCCGCATAGGATCATCTAGGATGGTATTGAGATGGATACCACTTCGACCGCATGCCCGCGGTACGAGTCGCCCATCTCAATCCCGAAGTTTCTTTTCTGGTGACAAGAGTACCCACCTCGGTTTGCATGCCCGCAACCCAGGTCGGCTCTTTGACTAAGCCGAAGTCATGAGGACCCGACTTAGTTCGCACGCCCGCGGCTAGTCTGATTATTCTTGTGGCTTCACTTTGTTAAGCCTGATAGACTAGAAATCGAGCCACCTACCATGCGCATGTCTATGTGATTGCCCTTTGTTTATTGGTAAAGTAAGTCTTCTAAATTCGCACTCTTGCAATCTACTTACTTTATTTTATCATTTTGTCGGTCCATGGCATTAGGATTGTCCTGAGTCTTGATCAATATACAATGGGAATATCAGACATTCGAATTATTCTCCCTCCAAAGGAAGAGCTTAGCGCATGGTGGAACAAGTTAGACCAAGCTGGCCGTCAATTTGTAGAGTCACACATTAGTCGACTACTTCCATTGCTGCGTATCAACATCCATGGCGGCCTCATCCAAGCACTTGCTCATCTTCGGCGGTAAGCATGAACTCACGCCCACCTTGGAAGAGTATAGCATTGTCATAGGAAAACCTTTGAAAGCTGAATTAATTAGCCCACCTATCGGAATAGACCCCGTTGTAGCCTTATCCGATTTTCTGAGAATTAAGGAGGACAATGTAAGAAAGGTTTTAAAAGCTCATCGCAATACATGTCATTTATCTTTTCTAAAAGAATGTTTTGAAAATGGCAATTCATTTCAAATGAGAAGGGTTTTCCTTTTAGCCTTCTTTGGGTTCATACTTTTTCCTCATTGCAAGAATGCTATTAATCCTTTGATGGCTCACTTAGTTGAATAAGTGTTGGGAGGAAAAAATTTCATAAACGCTATTTTGGCTGAAACCTTTCTTTCCCTCACTCGATTTAAAGGAAGCGGGGATAAGACCTTCCGTTCCTCTCCTGAGCTTTTACAAATTTGGTTCCTTTCTCATATAAAAGGGTTTGGTGGTTCAATGACTATACTTGATGTTAATAACTCTAATCACCCTATTATGAGATTTGAGAACAACCAAAAACATGCACCGGATTATCATTATTCTAGGTGGCTAGCTTTCATGAAAAAACCAACTTCCAAGGGTTTCCTATGGCATGCTAAGTGGTTCCAAGTTCGTGTGGCGAGACTTTCATGTGGAAGTGTTGGCCCAATCCCTCTACTGGGATTCACTGGAGCAACGGAGTACTATCCAACTAGAGTAACCCGTCAGTATCAAGTTGTGCAAGAGCTTCCCCCGGCATTGCAAGCAGATCCACTCCCAGTCAGCTTCGTTGATGGAGACCGAGGCCATGAAGATTCCATTCTCACAATCAAATCAATGTGGGATATGTGCCAGCCACGAAAACTCAAGTGGCCTGAGGAGGAGCTCAAGGGCAAAGAAATGAAGTACTATGCCTCAATTAAGTACATTCAGCAACACAAGATTCCGAGGAGTTACTTCCAAAAATACCGAGGTGCCGCTGAAGATCACCAACCGCGCCGAGAATAAACGCCTCAAAAGGGTTGCTGAAAAAGCTCAAGAGGAGAATAAGCGATTGTGCCGAGTGGTGTCCCGAGTATATATTGATCAAGCTAGATGAAGTGTTTGAGTCAATCTTGTTGTTTCATTTCTAGATTAATGTTTAGGAAGTTGAGTCATTTACTTTCCTAGTTCGTTTGTTTAGGGTATTTTAAGCTTCTATTTCATTAATGAGGTGCTCGAATCAATCTTGCTTCTATTTTGTTAGTATTGTAAAAAAAAACTCCATTAATGAATAAAAGTTTTAGACCATTGCCATGGACCGGTGTATTTCATATGAGATACTTATTTTTGTCCGTTTCTTCAAATTAGGTGATAACGGATCCTCCACGTTCGCCCATCATTACACGATCAAGAGCAAAAATGGCCGACCAAATCGAAATGCGTGATCGTATGACCGCTGTGGAAAATCAACTCCAGCAGCTTGCTCACCTCTATGCAGCTTATGATGGATCAAATGCAATCCCTCCAAGTGCATCAGACTCTTGCACCCGTTCTCCCCGAGATAGTAGTCCCAAAGGCATTTAACAAGGCCCAAATAGGTGATGATGACATACCGGAACCGGAGGATGACCCACTGTTAAATCACAGCTGAAAAGGCTAAGCCCGACAATGTCCCTAAGGCGGAGCAAGATGAACGCTTTGCCAAACTTGAAGAGAAACTGAAACAATTGTAAGAATCACGTAATTCACTCCCGTTCGACTTGTCGCTTATGAGAAAGTCAAAGTGCCGAAAAAGTTTAAGATGCCGGAGTTCGAGAAATACGATGGTACTTCCTGCCCAAAAGCACATTTGCGGATGTACCACGTACGCATGGCCCAATACGTCAAGAATGAGCCTCTCATGATCCAATCGTTTCATGCAAGCTTGACGGGCCCGCACTCAACCGGTACATAATGAAAAATATAAACCTTCTCGACACTGAATGAAGTGGCCGACGCTTTCCTAAAGCGATAAGTTCAACATGGACATTGCACCTTCCCGAGAGGATCTTGAGCGGATGGAGAAGAAGAAAAGTGAGTCATTTAAGGAGTACGCCGTAAGGTGGCGAAACTTGGCGGCTCAAATCACTCCTGAGCCTACAAACAAGGAGTTGATGAAGTTGTTCGTCAAGACTCTCCCATATGAGTTCCGTAACCGGATGGCTAGCACATACGTTGAGAACTTCAACCAGCTTATCCTAGTGGGTGAACAGATCGAGATGGGCCTAAGGGATGGATGGTTCAATGAACCAACTCTTCAGGGCAAAAGGTTCACCATGAAGAAAGATAAAGAACCAACCACCGAAGTCAATGTTGCATATGTGCAACCAGCCCCTAGTAAGCCTCCGATGGTTCGTGTCCCCGGAATCAGCAAGATGGAGGCCGAGTGCCCGCACGGCAATTCACCAAAAGGCGCTTCTCTCCTCTTCCGGCCCTCTATCTCGGTCTTACCGATACTCCGAAACAAGGGATTGATCTCTCACGAACCAAAACGGCCTAATGCTGAAAAATTCTCCAACTATGACCCCTCCAAAAATGTGAGTATCATATGGGAGAGGTCGGCCATTCAACTGATGAATGTTTGACTTTGAAGCACAAGATCCAAAATTTGTTGGATACTAAGGCATTTTCTTTCCGTACCACCCAACCGAATGTCAAAAAGAGTCCGTTGCCGGAACATCAGGGAAGCGTGAATGCAATCTTCGAGTTCAATACTGGCAAAAAGATGAACTTGAAGGTGTCTGTCAAAGATATCTATAGCGGATTAGTTAGGGTTGGTTACTATCCGACAAATGAGAATCCTCCCTTGCCTACCATGAAGGAAAGGGTTCAAGAAATGGTTAAGGCTGGCATGATCATATATGTTGACCAAATGAACAAGTGTCAACTATCTCCGAAGTCGTCATTGATTGGGAGAAGGAATTTGCTAAGCTAAGTGCTGAAAAGAGTGAATCGGATCCATTGATCGAGGACATGCCCCCACTTGAGGACGCCTCGACCATGAAGGATTGATAGTGGAAGTGCCTTCAACGATGAAGAAATAATTATTGAGATGCCTCACTGTATGAGTACAAGGATAACAAAGCAGTCCCTTGGTCATATGAGCTAGATGTTGACCTGATTACAAGGTCTGGTCGGACCTATGCTCAAGCTAATGCCCAACCTGCAAGGCCAATTACTGACGAAGAGGCCAAGGAATTTCTGGCTATAATCAAAGCAAGTGAGTATAACGTGGTCGACCAGTTGCGGAAATTGCCCGCTCAAATCTCTCTACTTGAACTCTTGCAAACGTCTCCTACACATCAAAAGTCTCTAATGAAGGTTCTAAGTGAAGTTCGTGTACCTGAGACGATCGAGGAAGACAGGTTGGAGGAATTCGTAGGATCGATTCTTCTTAAGGATTTAATAGCTTTTTCTGATGAAGAATTCCCTCTTGAGGGGAGGGGACATACTAAGGCATTATATATATCCGTCAAGTGCAAGGCTTCCCATGTGGCTCGAGTACTCATTGATAATGGGTCTGCCTTGAATATCTGTCCATTGGCGACTCTTCACCGCCTGAAAATAGATCCTTCAAAAATAAGTGCCGCAAAGACCTCCGTTCGAGCTTTTGATGGTACGAGAAAGGAGGTGATAGGGGAGACTCACCTTGATCTGCAAATAGGCCCAGTAATGTTCAACGTCCTTTTCCAGGTGATGGACATTCCTACAGCATTCAATTTCCTATTAGGCCGTCCTTGGATTCATACTGCTGGAGCTGTGCCATCAAGTCTCCACCAAAGCGTGAAATTTGTTGTCGAAGGAAAGCTAGTCATTGTTCATGGCGAGGAGGATCATCGGATCTATCATGAGACGGCTATCCCCTATGTCGAGCCGGAACGTAGGGAGGAGTCGAGCTACCAATCGTTTGAGCTCGTATCCACTATCCATGCATCTCGAGGATCGAGAGCACCCATCCCGATGTGTCAAATGCAGCAGTTATGGTAGCAAGAGTGATGGTTGGAAATGGCTTTATTCCTGGCCGTGGACTTGGTAGACAAGAACAGGCATTCGGAATCCTATTGAAGCCCCTCGGAGGTTTCGTTCCGCCGGATTAGGGTACCATGGAAGAGGTGGAGGACATGAACAAGAGAGGAGAAACTCATTACTCCTCGATATCGGCGAGACATTCCCGGGCCCTGCTAGAATGATGCATGATGAGGGAGGAATGATCAACACCCGTGGTATCGCGCCTGATGGATGGAGTGGCATGGATGACCCGATAGAGACAGAGGATCCAGATGATGGGATGGAAGGGATTACGACTCTATTCGATGATCTCCTCATAGGTGCCATTGATGAAGAACCATCGGAGGAAACGGGTGCTAGCCCACAAGAGTAACATGTTTACTTTTCTGTACTCCCCTACGTGGGAATCTTATCGCTTTTAGGATTTGATGTTTTCATGGGTTTGCTTATCGTATTCTGCATGTCGTTGATGTTTGCTAGGGTTTGATTGTTAGGGTGTCATTTCACTTTGATTGCCGTACTTTTCAATCCAATAAATGTAATTTGGTTGATGAATATCAATTATAATTACAAGTTTTATTTTGAGGGCATGATGGGGTATACCAAACCAGCCCGTTGATGATATCCAACCGATGAAAGAAAAGAAAAATCCAAGGAGAATTCCGAGGCCCGGGCTTCATCATGCTTCCTCGTGTCAAAAAGTTTTTCCAAAATATTTTGTCAAAATTCTTTAAATAAAATAAAAATTCGAAAAAAATCAATCAAAAAAAAAAATTCAAAAGGAAGGAAAATTCGAGAAAATAGAAAAGAAATTCATGCCTTTTAGCCCTGTTTGTCTTTTTGAACTATCCATTTTATGTTTCAGGAGCAGCCTTATGATAGGCAAAGAGGTGAAAATGGTCCAATCCGATGTCATAAGCGATGACGGTGATGACCCTGATGGTGACTCCATTGGAGTACAACAAAGTTGGGAGCAACATGAAAAACCCAAAGTTCTCACCTCTGAGCAAACCATCACTATCAATCTGGGTGATGCCGAGGAGCCCAAAGAGATAAAGATTGGGGCAAATCTTCCCAAAGATGAGGCCGAGCACCTGACTCAATTGCTAAAAGAATATCAAGATATCTTTGCTTGGACATACGCTGATATGCCGGGTTTAGATCCGTCGATTGTGGAACATTATTTGCCCACTAATCCAGACGTGCATCCTAAGAAGCAGAAGCTCCGGAGGACTAAACCGAGCTCTCGAAGAAGATAGAAGAGGAAGTAATGAAACTTCTCAAAGTGGGGTTCATTGAAGTCTCGCAATACCCTGAATGGGTGGCCAACATAGTACCGGTCATGAAGAAAGACGGTCGAGTCCGAGTGTATGTTGATTACCGTGATTTGAACAAGGCCAGCCCAAAGGACGACTTCCCATTGCCACATATCGATGTTCTCGTGGATAGTACCGCGGATTTGAATTGTTCTCTTTCATGGATGGTTTTTCCGGCTATAACCAGATAAGAATGAAGGATGAAGACAAAGAGAAGACGGCATTTATCACCCCGTGGGGAACCTTTCATTATAAGGTCATGCCCTTCGGACTCAAAAATGCAGGGGCAACTTACCAACGAGCTATGGTTACGTTGTTCCATGACATGATGCATGAAGAAATCGAGGTCTATGTTGACGATATGATTGCAAAACCCGGCCTGGGAAAAGTCATGTTGAAACCCTCAAGAAGTTATTTGATCGGCTCCGTGAATTCAAACTTCGTTTAAACCTGACAAGTGCGTGTTCGGGGCAGCATCGGGAAAATTACTTGGGTTTATGGTGAGTAGCAAAGGGATCGAAGTTGACCCATCTAAAGCCAAAGCAATATGTGAGCTGCAACCTCCGTCGACGCATGAAGGAGGTCCCAGTCTCCTAGGGAGACTGAATTACATTGCACGATTCATTTCCCAACTCTCGGAGACCGCTAAGCCATTCTTCAAACTCTTGAGGAAAAACGTACGGGTTGAGTGGAATGATGAATGTCAAGAGGCGTTCGATAAGCTGAAGCAATATTTGATGAATCCACCGGTTCTTGTCCCACCAATATCGGGCATCCTTTGATTTTGTACCTCACAATCCATAGTGAGTCACTCGGCGCGATGTTAGCTCGGAAGAGTCCCGTGGATCGGAAGGAACGGGCCATTTATTACCTCAAGTAAAAATTCACCGTCTCGAGCTAAAGTATTCTGATGCTGAAAAACTTGTGCTGCGTTAGTATGGGTATTGCATAGACTGCGACAAGACACCTTGCATTACCGTACGTTTCGTGATCGAGAACGATCCCATCAAGTATTTATTTAATCAACCAGCTTTGGTGGGTAAACTAGCCAAATGGCAGGTCTTGATTTCGGAATTCGGCGTGCAAAAGGCATGCCACAAAATCAGTTAAGGGCCGAGTAATTGCTGATTTATTGGCTGAGAATCCTAGAACCTTCAATGATGATGATTGTGCTCCGGATGATCGTATTTTGGCCATAAATGAAGATGCATGGTCCATGTTCTTCGATGGAGCTGTGAACTTGTCCGGTTCTGGTACTGGGGCAGTCCCCGATATCCCCGCATTTGACAACACCACCCGGCTTGCTCACGAAATTAATATTTCCATGCACTAACAATATTGCTGAATACGAAGCTTGCATTCTCGGGCTTCAGGCTGCAATTGAAATGGGAGTGGCCAAATTGAAAGTATATGGAGATTCTGCACTGATCATACTCCAAACCATAGGTGAATGGAAGACCAGGGATTCCAAATTACTGCCATATCATAAGTACCTCGAAGAGTTGGTGAAGGAGTTCGATGAAATCTCGTTTGAGTATTTGGCTAGATCTCATAATCAGTTTGCTGATGCCTTGGCAACATTGTCATCCATGTTGCAAGTTACTTGATGGTTTAGAAGTTGAGCCTTTGAAAATTGAGGTTTTAGCCAAACCTTCTTATTACATGGCCGTGAATGAAGAGCTTGATGAGAAGCCATGGTATTATGACATCATGAACTATATTCAAAAGCAGGAATTTCCGAAGGGAGCACTCCGTACCGATAGAAAGTACATAATGAAGATGGCCTCAAAGTTCTTTGCCAAAGTGGTAAGAATTTATACAAGAGATCTTATGATTCAGTTTTATTGAGATGCGTAGATGAAGCAGAAGCTACCCAAATCATGCATGAAGTGCATAAAGGAGTTTGTGGCCCACACATGAATGGGCACATGTTGGCCAAGAAGATCATGAGACTAGGTTACTATTGGCTTGCGCTTGAAAGTGACTGCATACAGCATGTTAGAAGTTGCCATCGTTGCCAAATTCATGGAGATAAAATAAATGTTCCTCCAATGGAGTTGCACCAGCTATCTGAGCCATGGCCTTTCTCAATGTGGGGGATCGATGTGATTGGCCCAATAAATCCCAAAGCTTCAAATGGGCACCGATTTATATTGGTGGCAATAGATTATTTTTCAAAATGGATTGAAGCCGCATCATATGTTAATGTCACAGCTCGAAACGTGGTGAAATTTATTAGGCGTGACATAATCGCCCGTTATGGTGTCCCCGAAGCAATTGTCACTGACAATGGGACAAATCTGAATAACAAGTTCGTGGATGAGTTGTTCAAAGAGTTCAAAATCAAGCATTTGAATTCATCACCTTACCGCTGCAAATGAATGGAGCTGTTGAGGCAGCTAATAAGAACATCAAGAAGATCCTGGCTAAGACAGCCGAGAATTATCGAGATTGGCATGACAGGTTACCCTTTGCTCTAATGGCGTATCGGACATCGATCCGAACATCTACCGGGCAACCCCTTTCTCCTTAGTTTATGGCATGGAGGCGGTCTTGCACGTGGAAGTAGAAATCCCTTCTTTGAGAGTCTTATCCCAAGTGGAATTGTCCGCGTAATGGACACAACAAAGGTTCGAGCGGTTGAACTTGATTGATGAGAAAAGATTAAAAGCTCTTTGCCATGGTCGACGTATCAACAAAGAGTAGCCAGGTCTTTTAATCGGAAGGTACGGCCGAGACACTTTGAAGTGAATGATCTAGTTCTAAGAAAGGTGTTGCCGATTTTTCCAGATCCTGGAGGCAAATTTGCTTCAAATTATAGCGGCCCGTATATGGTGAAGAGGGTACTCCCTGGAGGTGCCTTAATCCTTACAGAAATGGATGGCCGTGAGTTTTCTAATCCTGTTAACTCTGATGCTGTGAAGAAGTATTACCCTTGAAAGAATTTGTTGTGAATTGAAGGAACTCATTTCTTCGTTGAATTGTGTGGGAATGGATTGAATGAGATGAGAAGTAGGCCCTGTTCCATACACATATCGAATTCATTTGACGTGTTGACCCAGTATCAGTTCAATTAAATAAAAAAGGAAATGCCCTGAGGACACCACCAGCGCCTCGGCCTGGTGGCACGGGGAATGAAAAGGTCCGAAAGCGACCAGGGTTCGATCCCTGGAAATGGCAACAAGTTTGCCACCAAAAAAAAAAAAACAACAAAAAAAACAAAAAAAAACAAAAAAACAAAAAAAAACATTTTTTTTTTTTACCAATCATTTTCTTTCTTTTTGAGCTACAAACTCTTTGTGTTCAAAGCTGATGAGTTCATGAAGTAATTGTGACCTTTCAAAGGAGAATTTTGCATGATAGTTTTACCTGTTTAATTACCAATTTCACTGAGGATCGTCGCCATCGATCAAGTTAATGAATGATGTGGAATGAATTGAACATGCTAAATGAGACATGTCAGGATGATGAAAGGCAAGCCCTATCCTATACACAGTCCCTTGCTCATATATTGGTGAGATGAGTGTAGGAAATTCCATGTTTCTAAGGTAAAGAGTTTTCTCACGAAAGATACGATGATCGAAATGATGAGAGGCGGTTCATTCTCTATCCCAAACACTATGTGATCATCCATTGTTTAAACCCTTTTGAGCCCACACATGTGAATAATTTTTAAATTACCCCTGTCAAGAACCACCCCACATTGGGGCAAGTTGGAGGTAAGACGACATCATGAGGTGAGGAATTTGATAGGAATATTCTTGCTCTCACTTGCATCAATCTTCAGGTATTGCTATTACATTGAATTCATACGATAATTCAAGTGCCTTAGGATGATGAAGAGCAGTTCTTTCTCTATCCTACACACTTTATCCATTGCATAGCCCCTTGAGCCTGTAAATTCGTTTCATTTAAACCCAATTGGTGATCATCCCCCACACCGGGGCAAGACAAAAGGCAAATGTTCAAGCAGCAAAATCCCGAGTGCTGACCAAAAATGAAAACTCCTCAAGAACCCAAACGTTAAAGCATTACGTGGTTATTAAAAAAAAAAAAAAAAAAGGGGCATGAAAAAGCAGTGTGCCTGGTAAAAGCAAGGCCAATGCCCATGGAAAATGAAAGAAAGAGTCAAGATAAATAATTAAAGGATGTATTCCCAGTAGGAGTGGTACTCAAAGAACTCAAATGCCAAGTTTTTATAGTACCTATGAGGAAAATCCCAATGGTGAAGAAGGAGACCGGTGACAATGCCAAGATGATCACCAATTCTCATCCCCTTATACACATTTTGAGCCTAATGATCCATTCACTTCTCAACCCATGAACTTAATCTACGTTACGTCCCTTACAAAGTCTCTTCAGATTAGGGCACCGAAATTAACGTAGGAATTCATATGCTTAAAAGCATCGCTCGAAGAAGTGCGAGCAAGACCATTTCTATCTCATTTCGCAGGTTCCTTGACTTGTAAACCTGAAGGTGATTGCGAAGTATTGTTCTTTCATTAGCCTTGACTCGAAGAACCCCTCTTTGTTAAGCCATTGACCGAGCCTACATTACAGTCCTGATAAAGACCTCTCAGATTGACAAGATCGTACCGCTTGCGAGAATACTCGAACCCTTGTTGACATGATGAAAGTAAGATTGAGTGATTCCTGTGATCCGACATTAATGGTCGGGACAAAATAGCCTTCTTAATGAGAGTGAGCAAAAGTCCTTTCTAACTGAAAGTCTCTCATTTGGTATTCTTGAAAATCCATGTCATGAGTGAAAATTTTCATAAACGATGATTCTTCCCAGTGGAAGTTCGGTGGTACAAATATGGTAAAACCATTATGCATAAATCTTGATTGAATAGATAAAAGCTTCAGTGGACTTTCGAGTGTGCTAAATTGCTTACTTCTTTGGCGAATGCATGTATTTTTGTTCTAATCATGTCTGACAGGTAATGTTTCCTTGAAGACCCAAGAGCTCCTGACATTTATGTTGCCTTTCAGAAGCCTCGAGGTGAGGAACCTCCATGAATATTTGAAGTACATCCTCGATATTCCAAAATTTCTGTTTACCAAGAGGTAAGTGACCCTCACGAATATCCCAGGTTTGTCCTAGGCATTCCCAAATTCTTGATATATGCCTCAAAACTCGTTGTTAAGCATTTCACTCAGGATGTGAATGCTTTCCGATCTTTTTCGTTATACCTTAGTCCTGATCTAGGTATTTCGAATCTTCTTAATCCAATATTCATCTCACCTAACATTGAGTGTTTATTGGTTAAGTCCCAAAATTCTTGACATCTCAGTCTGGATCTGGATGTCTCAAAATTCTTCGTTAAACATTTCACTCTGGATGTGAATGTTTTTCGATCATTTTCGTTATACCTTAGTCTGGATCTAGGTATTTCGAATCATCTTAATCCAATATTCATCTCACCTAACATTGAGTGTCTATTGGTTAAGTCCCAAAATTCTTGACATCTCGATGCGGATCTGGATGTCTCAAAATTCTTCGTTAAACATTTCACTCTTGGATGTGAATGTTTTTCAATCTTTTTCGTTATACCTTAGTGCGGATCTAGGTATTTGAATCATCTTAATCCAATATTCATCTCACCTAACATTGAGTGTCTCATTGGTTAAGTCCCAAAATTCTTGACATCTCGATCTGGATCTGGATGTCTCAAAACTCTTCGTTAAACATTTCACTCTGGATGTGAATGTTTTTCAATCTTTTTCGTTATACCTTAGTTTAGATCTAGGTATTTCGAATCTTCTTAATCCAATATTCATCTCACCTAACATTGAGTGTCTATTGGTTAAGTCCCAAAATTCTTGACATCTCAGTCTGGATCTGGATGTCTCAAAACTCTTCGTTAAACATCTCACTCTGGATGTGAATATTTTTCGATCTTTTTCGTTATATCTTAGTCTGGATCTAAGTATTTCGAATCTTCTTAATCCAATATTCATCTCACCTAACATTGAGTGTTTATTGGTTAAGTCGCAAAATTCTTGACATCTCAGTCTGGATCTGGATGTCTCAAAATTTTTCCTCGTTTAGGCGACCGTAGAATGGTACGGGTCCTAGACACAACCAAGCAATGCCATACTGGGCGACCGTAGAATGGTACGGGTCCTGGGAAAGCAGTCTCTTTGAAAAGTCATGCTACTATTCTAGGCGACCGTAGAATGGTACGGGTCCTGGACATGTAACACCAACTATCTCGAGTTACTCTATCCTCCCCGAAGGTAAGTTATTCCAAGTAAGTTCCTTTTATCAATGGCATTAGCATTTCCATGCATTCATATAAATTGCATTAAAAAAAAACAAAAAACAAAACAAAACAAAAACAAAAATCCATGGCCTGCCAAAATATCATCCATTGCATATGCATGGTCAAAATTTAGGTATCATATTGTCTTTGAATGCAACCTCTGCGAGCTCACCTTCAAAGAGGGGCAGCTGTTGACACCTAAATTTTGACAAATCATTTAGTAATAAATTGCATAAAAATTTAGGGATTAATCTTTAACCCCTAAGAAAAAATATTAAAATTACATCTCATGTAGTCGCATTCGCATCGGTACCAAAAACGCAACCAAACACGGCAGCTCGCGGTCAATTACGTGCACAAAAGGTGGTGTCTCTCTTGCTGATTTGAAAGTACCCAATGAAAAAGAAGAAAGAAGAGTTCTTCACGTCCATTGTCTCTTCCTCATTAATGCATGCACCATGCGTGGACAAAATTCGGCGGACGTAAAAAAAATTTCTAGCCGCATGCGTGAAGGAAGCAAAGAAAAATCCACTGCGCACGCGAGGATCCGGGAGAAAGTCTGCAAAAGCATGGGCTCACCATTTTATAATATTTTATAGTGAGAATTCTCTCCTTCCCGGAGAGCAAATCAAGAAAGAAGCGAAGAAAGAAAAAGTCCACGGTGAGGGGTTTTCCTTTCTGGTCGAGACAAAGGGGGAAAGGAGTGTGTCAGAGAAAAATAAAAAAAAGAATGTAAAGTCAGGGGGGAGAACGAAAATTGACTGGAGTAGTTTGTGAGAGCTATTAAAAAAAGAGAGAACCTGCAGAGAGAAAAAAGTAAGTGCAGTCAGAGAAGGCAACAAGAAAGAGAAAGAACGAGAAAGAAAAATAATAAAAAAAGAGAGAAGGGTGGTCTTCTTAAAGGAGGGGGCGTGCGGCTGCAAAAGGGGGGGAAAAGAGAGCGCCCCACTTTTCTTCTTCTTCACCGAGACTTTCCGCCGGTTTCCATTGTACGCCGTGCCCATCTCACGTCCGCACCACCTCCGCCGCGCGCCACCTCACCCGCCAGATCACCGCCACCAGCAACGCCTGCGCCCTCGTGAAGCCGCGACCCGGTGCCGGTCCACGACGCCGCCGCTCCCCGAACCTCCCGCCGCCGCTCCGAAGCCGACCCCTTGTTGCCGAGCCGCCGCACGCCTCTGCGTTGGTCCGACGCTCGACGGCCCCCTCTCCGAGTTCCGCTCGTGACCCAGCAACCCGCGAGTACCCTGTCCAGAGGCCGAGATCTGCCCACCGCTGCTCCGCCAATCCGGTTCCGCCCGCGACGCCCGGACCCTGCGCTCGCTCACACGCTTCGCCCCGCACGCAACTCGTGCCAGCACGCGACGAACCGACGCCGCGCCCCGCGCCTCCGTCGCCCACAGCCAGCCTCCGTCTGTGCCCTCGACGACCAGCCGGCGCCGCACCTCCGTTCTGCCACGTCTGCAACCCAGCGCCGACGCCCACCATTCCTGCAGACCCGTGACGCCAGGACCGGTGCCGACCCGTGACGCCAGGACCGGTTGCTGAGCTCCCCGGTCGCCGGTCTCCTCCGCTCCGAGCTTCCTCGCCAACGCCCTTGCTGCCGGCCAAGCTTGCGAATCAGCTACGGCTACCCCCCCGACGTCAGTGCCTCCGCCTGTCCCCGAAGTCCAGCAGTGACGACTGCGGCAAGCCACCGCCACTAGCGACGACTGCAGCTCCAAATCAGTGTCCCCCCCTCCGAACGACGGCGCCATAGCAGCCCGCTGAACGTTGTCCCTTGCTGCCGTGTCCTCCTCCGCCCGCCGCCGGTCTCTTCGCCGGAGCCCGGAAGGGCGACTCACCACCCTTGGCTGCCGCCGCCGGTCCGCCCGCCGCCGGTACACCTGCCGCCGGTCCTCGCCGGAGCTTTGAACGTCGGTGACCAGCTGCCCCCTCGGTGAACCACCACAAGTTGCCAAGCCGTGCGTGGGAGAAAACCAAAAAAGAGAGGAGAAAAAGACAAAAGGGGATTAGGTAGTTTTTATTATTATTATTATTATTATCTTCTCTTTATTTTTTATATAGTTTATAGCTTGTTTTTATATAGTTTTTTTTAGTGTGATTATTCATGCATGGTTGAGGTTTCAATGAGAAATAACCCCTCAAATTAGGGATTATGAGTTTGATTTTCGCGCCCGAAATCCGACTCACGATCTCGTATAAAAATCGACAATCCAATCTCATGCCCGAGATTCGATTCGCGATTTAATTTAAAATTGACCGACCCGATCTCATGCGCGAGATATGGTTCGTCAATTTTGGGTATTAATCTTATCTTGATTGGATTGAATATCGGGTTATTTGAATTAACTTTTGTTTTTGCAAAAAAAAAATTTCAAAAAAATGCGAGTTAGATTAGAGCTAGGGTTAGCATATTTAGCTATTTCGTAAAAAAATAATATATCAAAAATCCAAAAAAAGCTTTCATGTGGGATATTAGTTTTTAGTTTTCTTTTCTAGAATTGCACGTGTCAATCTAGAATTAGACTTTCACTTCAAATTTTTTTAAAAAAAAAATTCAAAAAAAATTAATTAATTTAGGTTGTTAGTTTTCTTAGGTTGCATGTTTAATTGTGTGCAAATTTTTTAAAATTTCGAATTTTGTATAAAAAAAAACGAAAAAAAATCATGCATTTTAGAATAGAATTACATGTCTCATTTTAAGATTAGATCAATTTGCATCTTAGGTTAGAAATTGCTAGATTAAAATAACATCTTAGTTTAAATTAGGATTTAGCATGACTTAAGCCTAAGTTTAAATTGGATGGAATTTTAATTTAGCTAGGTAATATTTGCATTTGTCTTAATTTCGAATATCGTGGAAAATTTCAAAAACTTGTCTTTAGATAAATTAGTTTCAATTTTTAGGATGAATTGCATTTTTAGGAATAGAAATATCATGTGCACGTCATGTGGGATTATGTTCATAAAATGTACGTCATGTAGAATTAGTTTCATTAAAAATTGCACGTCATTATAATTAGGTCATTTTGATTTGCATATTTGATTATTGCATGTTCATTAAGAAAACAAAAAATTTTACTCATGTCATGTAGTTTAGAACGCATTGTCATGCCATTTCATGTTAGATTAGATGCACTGCATGGTTCGCATTGATAAAAGTGAAAACAAAATAAAGAAATTGCGTGTTAATTAGAAATCATATCTAGGGTTGTTGATATGAATTCCGATCTAACATTGCAGATGCTTTCGTTGCTATGAGGTAATCCTGTCATTTATTCACTGATTTATCTGGGTGTTAAATTGGTGGTTTGTGCATTCGCATGATCACTTCACATGTTAGAGAGGTAAATTAAAATCAATTCAAGCTGCCTGCAAAACATTTTTAAAAAGAAAAGGTACGAAAGGGCATTAGACAAGTCTAGTGTAACCAAGTCCCGAACTCATTTAATCTACTGGTTCGTAGGAGTGAAGTAATTCTCCCATTACTTTACTTGGGTTTCTAATCGACCCACCAAAAACAGATTAGTGGCGACTCCTAATTGAAAATCAATTGCATGTTAAAAACTTAAACCCTAAGTCGCGAATTGGTATGGGCTTGGGAGAGCTCGAGCTAAGTCTAGGCTTAGCAATCCATTAGCCAAACCCTTAGGTGGTCCAAACCCGCTTCGGGGAGGTCGCGACAGAAGAGAGACCTTTGTTTTTTCTTCCCCTAAAGACCAGTTCAGGACGAACCGTCCAAAAAGTCTCACGCTCGTCCACCTTCACGTTGAAGCTTTCCTCGTTTTCTTCTTTCGCTTCTTCTTATCTGTGCATGCAAAAGCACAGCTGCAACACACGCTTTCTTCCACGAATCAATTAAAACCGACCTTAATATTATCTTAATGTGATTGTCACACGTCCAATCCGATCTATAAATACCAATTTCACATTTCATCTTCTCTCCCTCGCCCACTCGGTTTCTCTCTTACCTCCATATCGTATTCATCTTCTTCCAAACTCTCCCTCTCAAGTGATTTCACATTCGGTATTCTTTCTACCCTTTTGTCAGCTCCTATCCTGGTTCATTCCTGGAAATGAAAACTATGGAAACCTATTTCGGCTTCTGTGTCATTTTCTTCCTCACCGCCATGCTGAACTCAGGTTCAGCAACTCTCCAAGTTGGATTCTACCGCTCCACTTGCCCGGCTGCAGAGTCTGTCGTTCGAAAAGCCGTGAACAAGGCGGTGGCCAGAAATCCTGGCACTGGCGCCGGGCTTATTAGAATGCACTTCCACGATTGCTTTGTTCGGGTATGCAAACACTTCTTACCACATTTCTGAAGTAGCAGTAACAATCTCGATTTCAATAAGCAGTAGCGACGAGAAATTTTTCCTAGCGAAAGAAGTTCTGTTGATATTTTGTTATTACAAAGGATATAAGTTAGATGCGAGTATATTCACCTAGTCCAACATAAAAGTAACTTAATAATCGACGCTCCTTACGCAGATGCATTTCAGCAATTCTGATGATGTTCGTATTTTTCGAAACAATAATAGGGTTGCGATGCATCAATTTTGCTCGATTCAATACCGGGCAACCCATCAGAGAAGGAGCATCCCGCGAACAACCCAAGCTTACGAGGCTACGAAGTCATCGACATGGCAAAGGCCGAGCTAGAGTATCTATGCCCCCAGACGGTCTCCTGTGCCGATATTCTGGCATTCGCAGCCCGCGACAGCACCTACATGCTCGGCAGCATTAACTACGCAGTCCCGGCCGGTTGCCGTGATGGGCTATTCTCCCTCAGAGACGAGCCGTCCCAGAATCTTCCCCCTCCTTCCTTGGATGCTCAACAGTTAAAGCTAATTTTGCAAGGAAAGGTCTCTCTCTAGACGAAATGGTGACACTATCCGGTGCGCATTCGATCGGAGTCTCGCACTGTTCCTCCTTCTCGAACCGCTTGTACTCCTTCAACGCCACGCGCAAGCAAGACCCTTCATTGGAACCCAAGTTGGCCAGTGAACTGAAAGCGAAGTGTCCGAACAATGGCGGCACCAGCGACCCGACGGTCCCAATGGACTTTGTCACTCCCAACAGGCTCGACAACAAGTACTACACTAATTTAAAGAAACACCGAGGCGTATTGACTTCAGATCAAACGCTTTTTAATAGCCCTTCGACGGCACATATTGTGAGGAGGAACGCTAATCATGGCGGAGCATGGGCTAACAAATTTGCAGCTGCAATGGTGAAGATGGGATCAATCGATGTTCTCACCGGGAGCCAGGGCGAGATTAGGAGGAATTGCAGAGTTGTGAACTAGCAGTCACTTACAAGGTTTATTAGAACATATATATGCTTTCATTTCGATTTTTTTTTTGTACATTTTTTCATTCATTCATTGCCACTTCAAGTGTGTAATTTATTTTCTTCTTTTTCCTGAACTTCGAGTGCGTATTTATCTTTAGACCCAAAACAAGTGTATTTATCTAATAGAATGGGCCAATTCTACTGTTGTAATCATTCCTTTATTTTGATTTAATTTTTGTGTCGGTAGCTTTCTAATGGAAAGAGTACCCCAAAAAATCCGGAATGTATTACAATGAAACCAATCAATCTTAAGTATTTTTTCAATTTGAAAAAAAAAAATATTATAAACCTGTCTATTGGATCAGTTCAATCCTAGACATTTTTCATGTTTTCCCAAAAGAATCCATCCAATCAATTTAGATAGGAAATTGTTTTCGTGGATGCCAACCATCTGCGTGACATAACCGACACTGATGTGGACATTTTTTTTTTAAATTGATATATAGATTTTTTTTTTCCTTTCCTTTTCTTTCCTTTCTCAATTTGTTGATGGCCGGCACTAGCCATGGTCCTCTTTTGAGCAAGGTCACCCTTGCCGACGTATGTGAGGCCGACTCTCCCCCAAGCAATGCAACACGAGGGTGGCCCTTGCTAGCCATGGCATGTGTCTCAACCATCAACAAAAAGAATAAGGAAAGAAAAAAAGAAAGGAAAAAAGAATATTTATGTTAGCATTTGTCGTGCTGCATATTGATGATTTTATGCGACATGTAGAATAGTTAATATCCATGTTAGCAATTTCCATCCTACATTGACAGAAAAGATTCAATTGACAAAATGCGAAAAAATTTTATAACTAAATTGTCCAATTAAAAATTTTAATACTAAATTTATACCAATGCAATAGATTTAGGACATTGTTAGTATTTTTCTTGATTTCTAAAGCAATCGGTACATCTCCTAAATCCAAGGGTTAATACACTTGTGACAAATTTACTCTAAACTATTTTTTAACCACCAAAAACTCCAAAGTAGCATACCTTTGACAAATTTACCCCAAACCGGTACGCTTGTGACAAATTTACCCTTTGTTAGTTTTTGTTAAATTTTACTGTCAAATTATTAAGTTAAATAATACGTGACAATTGACTGGTATACCAATTTGAGATTTTACGCTCCATTTGTCACAGTTTCCAATTTTTGTGATTTTTTTGTGGTATTAATTCAATTTAGCGAAATGTATATTTGTTACAAATTTATCAGTTTGGAGTTTTTTGTGGTTGAATAAATAGTTTGGGGTAAATTTGTCATAGACGTACCAATTTAAGGTTTTTTTTTATGATTAATCAAGGTAAATTTGTCACGATTGTACCAGTTTGGGGTTTTTCATAGTCAAAAAAATAGTTTGGGGTAAATTTGTCACATGTGTACCAGTTTTGGATTTTTCGGGATATTGACCCTAAATCCAACGTACGAATTTCTTTAGTACCAAAACTTTTCCCGATTTTGGAAACCCATTCCGTGAATATCATATTTATAAAGACAAACACACTTAGAAGGCATAAGGCCGATGAAATCTTCTAGAAGTCAAGCCACTATAGTTGTTGAAGAACAGTTTCTTTCACCACCATTCTTCCCTTAACCAAAATAGTATTTTTATTACTATCGTTACCGTTGATATTCTAGATTTTCTATTTTAGAAAATTAGTAAGTGATAAAGGTAAGATGTTATATTACTTTTAGGTGGTAGATTGAAGCTTATCTCCAAGTAATTAGTGGAGATAAGACATTGTAGTCATTCAAAAAGTGTGCCATGCCATCTCAAACTCAATTATCTCACCTTATTTTAGATTACTAAATTTTTGGGTCAAATTTATATTATTGAAATAATTAGCATATGTTTCAGGTAAAAGTGAAAGGTGTTGTTTTTATTGAAATTACCATGCAATAATCTTCTTTCACTCTAATTTATGGTGAAAATAATTAGGAATGTGTAAAAGAACTGGAAACCGCTCGGATCACCCGGACTCAACCAAATCAGATTGGATCGAAGTCGGTAGTTCTCAAGGGAACCGTCCGATTCTCGATTCCAATAAATTGGAATCAATGGGTATTGGTTCGATTCCCAATACTAGGCATGAAACTGCCCATTCCCAATATATATTTAATTTTTAAGAAAATTTTCCAACAAAAAAATTTAAGAAAAATGAAAACCCTAAAATCCCTAATTTGAAGCTTAACATCCATAAACTAAGTGCTCATCTTGTCTTACTCTCATCTCGTATGAGTCATTTCTCTATCTCTCACTTACGATCTCGACTCTCAAGCTCTATGCCCATCGACTCATAGTGTTAGCTCTAAACTTTTAATATGAGTGCAATCTTTTTACTAATTTTGCAATTAAGAGTAGGTAAGTTATTTATTTTTTGCTTTACTTTGGCTTGCTAGAAAACATTACATTGAGTACGTGAAGCTTTATGAGATTGGTTCTATGGACCCACTCAGGAACCGAATCAATTCTCAATGGTTCTATGGAACCAATGGGCGGTTTCCAGTTTCAGTTTGTCAAAATCGATCATTAGAGGGCAGTTTCCAGTTCTAGGGTGGAACCACCCACGTGAACCATGCTTATTCCTAAAAATAATCCCATCACATTTCGTGATCTCTAACCTTGTAAATAAAACCGATATCCTTTGAAATGTCTCTTAAATCCAACAACACCTTCGATGAACTTTAAGATTTGATGATGCTTCAATTTGTATCCAACTGATGGATATCATTCAAACTTCCATGATCTATTATAAACACCTAAATCGCAAGATATTTGCATTGTAATAATTGTGGTGCAAAAGTGAATTTTCCACTAAATAAGGGAAAATCCCAAATAGGAACCCAAAGTGTGCCTTTTTTTTTTTTCTCAAAAGAAGACTTGAAGTGGAGTCCGTCTCAAATAAAGACCCATAGTGGTCATTTAATCTCAAAGAATGACCTCACTCACTAGCCAGTGAACAGATGCATCTCCAATGCATATTCCGATGGCCTGATCAAGGGTATTTTTTTCCAAAAAAATTCCTTTTTTCATTTTCAATTGTCCCATTCTTTTTTTTTTTCTTTTTTTCTAGTCAACGGTGTGCTATTCATCATCTTCTTCATCCCCTATTTGTCTTCTTCTTGCCAGATCAAGAACACTAGACTTGGAAGGGCCTGCGAGCACCGGCCACTAGTAAGGGTCAGCAAGGGTTAGCCTTGCCTTAGGCTAGTGGGGACTTGATGCCCATCGCCGACAGCAAGCAAGGGTAGTTGAGTCCTCGCGAGCCATGAGCGAGGGCTTGCAGCCGACCCTCGCCAAATCTAGCGAGGGTGGCCTCGGCCACGACCGACGAAGGCCATCGAGCCCTCACTAGCTGCGAGCAATGGCTTGTAGGACCTCGCCAACCCTTATTAGTGGTCGGCAAGGGGCAACCTCGTTGATGGCCACAAGGGGGGACCTCCCTCGCCTCCGCCTAATGCTCCACCGACAACCCCGTCTTCTACCAAGACTATGATTAGGACACCCATGCTGCCTTCTCCATCCCTTCCTCCCACCACCACTCCAAGATCGACAACTCCACCAACTACCCTTTTGCCCTCGAGCACCTCCCTGTAGGTCCTCAATTTGGATGGCCCTCGGCATATGTGGCGAGGGTCGGCCTGCAGGCCCTCATTCGTTGCAAGGGAGGGCTTGATGGCCCTCGCTTACTATCGGCGTTGGATGTCAATCCTGCCTTCAACCTAGGTGAGGCCAACCTTCACCAAATCTTTCGAGGGTCGACCTGCAAGCCCTTGCCTACGGCCAGCGAGGGCTCGATGACCCTTAAATGCTATCAACAATGGGCATCGAGCCCTTGCCAACCTTTACTAGCGGCCGGCACTCGCCAGCCTTTCCCTAAGTTTGGTGTTCTTGATCTAGGCAAGAAGAAGATGAACAAGGGACGAAGAAGATGATAAATAGCACAATCGTTGACCAAAAAAAAAAAAAAAAAAAAAAAAGAACAAGACAATCGAAAATGAAAAGAAGAATTTTTTTTTTGGACGAAAATATCTTGATCAAGCTACCGGAATATGCATCGGAGATGCATCTATTCATCGGTTGGTGAGTGAGATCCTTTTTGAGAATAAATGACCAAAGGGTTTTTATTTGAAACAAACTCCATTTCAAGTTCTCTTTTGAAAAAATGGTTAATCCCTTGAAAAACCAAAAATTGGTACACATGTGATAAATTTACCTCAAACTATTTTTTTTTTACCACCAAAAACACAAAACTAGTACACTTATAACAAATTTACCTTATGTTAGTTTTCGTTAAATTTTACTATCAAATTATTAAGTCAAATAATACATGACAATTTGCTGGTATACCAATTTTGGATTTTATGTTATGTTTGTCACAATTTACAATTTTTGTAATTTTTTTGTGGTATTAATCTAATTTAGTAGAGGGTATATTTGTCTCAAATTTACCAATTTTGGGTTTTTTGTGGTTGAAAAAATTAATTTGAGATAAATTTGTCATAAATGTATTAGTTTATGATTTTTTATGGTCAGTCGGAGTAAATTTGTCACAAGAATACCAATTTCGGATTTTTCATAGTCAAAAAATTAGTTTGAATAAATTTGCCACATGTGTACTAATTTTGGGTCTTTAGAATATTAACCCTTGAAAAAATGAGGGTACTTTGGATCTCTATTTGAGATTTTCCCACTAAATAATGAGCAGCAATTATCAGTGTACACCAGTGTACGTACATAGTCACCTTGTAATAATTAGATTTTAATTTTATAAACACCACGCGGTGCGGTGCGAGTTGCAAAAGGTTTAGGTAAGAACTGAAGCCAACGTGATTGACTAAGGTACATATAAAAGTACTACTATCCCAGAAAAGAAATCAGAAATAGAATACTGCCGAGAAGGTGACGACGTCCCTACAAATCCTCGCCCACGTCGCGAAGTTGACATCTTTGAAGGTAGAGCGCAAATGGACCGTTCCTTTTCTTGAAAAACTCCAAGCACGACGAACTGTTCAAAGTCCAAAACTTACGCTCCTTCTTCATCTCTTCTTCTTTTCATGCTTGAACGAGCACAGCTGCACGAACACGGTTTCTTGTTCGAATCAATCAGCGCCAACCTTTGATATTTTATTAAGGAAAACGTGAGTTGTCTCATTTCAGTGCCTATCTATAAATGCCACATCGAGCATTTCTTTCCATCCCCATCACTTGGTTTCTTCTCTCTATCTCTATCTCATTGTCATCTGCTTTCCAGCTCTCGCTCTCTAGTGATCTCGATAAACTCTCTCTCTCTCTCCCCTGATTTTCCAGTATATTGTGCCCATTTTTGTCAGCTTCTGTTCTGCGGCTCATTCTTGGAAATGAAACCTATGAGAACCTCTTTCTTCTGTGCCATGTTCTCGTTCATCACCTTTCTGAACTCGGATTCAGCAACTCTTCAAGTGGGATTCTACCGCTCCACTTGCCCGTCTGCGGAGTCCGTCGTCCGGAAAGCTGTGAACAAAGCGGTGGCCCAGAATCCCGGCATCGGTGCTGGGCTTATTAGAATGCATTTCCATGATTGCTTCGTTCGGGTATGAATGGACTTCTTTGCACATTTCGGAAGTAGTGGTTATAATCTCGTTTTTCGGAAAATAGTAACTCGAGGAAAACCATTTTCTAGCAAAAAGCGTATGCCTATTTCTCGTCAGTACAAAAGATATTGATGAGATGTGTGTGCGGAGTAAATTTTACATTCTATCACGAGTCCAGGACGTTTAAGTTTAGTCTAACTTGACGACCACAAAATAATTATGTTTCTTGTACTGACGCACTTCAGCTATCCTGATAATTAATTGGCTGCTCTTTGATCCAATAATAGGGTTGCGATGCTTCAATCTTGCTGGATTCGACCCCAGGCAACCCATCAGAGAAGGAACATCCCGCGAACAACCCGAGCTTGCGAGGTTTTGAAGTCATCGATGAGGCGAAGGCTGAGCTAGAGTCTCTATGCCCGCAGAAGGTCTCATGCGCTGACGTTCTTGCATTCGCAGCACGCGACAGTGCCTACAAACTCGGCAGCATCAACTACGCAGTCCCAGCGGGTCGCCGCGATGGGCTGGTCTCACTCAAAGACGAGCCCTCACAGAATCTTCCTCCTCTCTTCTTCAATGCGCAACAATTAGAAGCTAATTTTGCGAGAAAAGGCCTCTCTCTGGACGAGATGGTGACGCTATCCGGTGCACATTCCATTGGAGTCTCGCACTGCTCCTCCTTCTCGGACCGCTTGTACTCCTTCAATGCCACTCACACCCAAGACCCTTCAATGGACACCAAGTTGGCTACTCAACTGAAATCCAAGTGTCCGAACAATGGAGGCGCTAGCGATCCCACTGTGCCATTGGACTTGGTCACGCCGAACAGGCTAGACAACAAGTACTACACTAATTTGAAGAACCACCGAGGCCTATTGACTTCTGATCAGACTCTTTTTAACAGCCCTTCGACGGCTAATATCGTGAGGAGCAAGGCAAATAATGGCGGAGCATGGGCTAACAAGTTCGCGGCGGCAATGGTGAAGATGGGATCGATCGACGTCCTCACCGGGAGTGAGGGTGAGATTAGGAGGAAATGCATGGTGGTGAACTAGATATGGATCATTAGGTTTAACTTTGATTTTTCATCCGACATTGTTTCATTTCTTTCATTGCTGCTTCAAGTGTGTATTATCATTTTTTTGTACTCAACTTCAAGTGTGTATTCATCTGATTTAATTACATTGATTTGGTTTAAGAATTCTTGAGGAAGTACATAAAGGGATATTTACAGGTTTTAAGTAATCCTATGTTAGCTAGCTGTTGTCTTGACATGATCTTTCGCTATGATTGCTTTCTCATTTCTTGGTCTAACAACTAATTGCTCTTTTTCATTTTTTTTCCATGCATCATCCCAATAGGCATGGACTTCTTGTGTTTTTTTTTTTTTTTTAAATCACGAGTAAGTTTTACAGAATGTATTTCAAATTTTCACTGACCTTAACGATTTTTGGCTTCACTTGTACCGCATTAAACTTAACTTTTATTAAACATCGAAGTACTGAAACTTTTATTTGGAACTTCAGTAAGTTATTTTCATTTGAGTTCCTAAAAACTTTTGAAGGGCAAAACCAGAAAATATTTTTTAAACCCAGGCGAAAGGAGGGCAACAACGAGTATTGATTAAGTATGGGTTAAATATTGATCATTTGATTTGGATTGCATGATATAGGTCATAAATGAATCAATTTATATTAGATCATTTTTTTTATCCGATCCATCCGTTTGATGAATTCCCTAAGCTAGCTCGTCAACAAGGCTGTCGTCACTCCTGCAAACTTCGAAAAAACCGCAACTCTGTGTCATGCGCGACGGCCGCCTTCAGCACTCATCCCCCCAGCCCCCTCAAGTCCTCACACCCTTATCTCTGTCTCTCCCTCCCTTTGCTCGCTTGGCAGATGGAGATTGCCGCTGAGCCCTCACAACCTCAGATCAAGTCGGTCCCACTCATAACATCAAATCTTCTAAATGGTGTTAGGGAAGTTCTATCCTACCACCTACCTAAACATATTGTTCGACACATATAATCCGGTCCATCAAATGTGGGATGCAAAGGAAAATTTAGACCGTTAATCATGTACATTTCAATTAAAAAAATCATGAGATGATCCTGGCATACTGTCAAATCATGTGGGCTCTACCTAGAACCCCTCACTTGATCCAACAATGTATGTGCATTGGGCTCACATGTAACGGGGTCATACAATAACGGCTCTTTAATTTAAGGACACGGTTTGTTCGTTGGCATGATCAATGTGCTCTTTTTGAAAATTAAGTGGATAACAAATTATAACTGGTTACTTGATATAACAATCTAATTTTGATAGGTAACTTGTACTTTGAAAGTACTTTTTAAAAATATACACACTAGTGATTAAGTGGTCCTACTTAAGTAATCAATTGAATGTTACAATATTCAAGCGAACGTTTTTAAGATGTTATGAAACTCAAGTGGTCGATAAAAATTTATGGTACTCGAGTAAACGCCATACGAAAGTAATGAAACTTGTGGTGTCTATGTCCCCTCTCTTTAGTAAACGAGTCTCAATTTTGTCATGTCCCAATCCTCTTCAAATGAGCTGCATCCCTTAAGTCACTTAGGCCATTTGATTGCAACATCTTAGGAGGCGTCACCAACCTAATTGTATTATTGCTTATATACACAAGTGGAAGCATAAATGAATGACCCAACCATTAGATAGGGATGGTTCAAAACACACTTATATATACACACACATAGGTATCCATAATGTCAACATACCATGCGAGCCATTTACATTTTAACTTAACACACAAGCTTAGCACCACTTGCTACAAAACATCAAAGCAGCCCAAAAGCGCAGCCACGACCTTCTCCAAAAGGGTCTTGGGGTAAATCTAGCACCTCTTGTACTACGAGGGTGGTTTCCAAAAAATGATGCACCACCCCCCCCACTATTAACTCTTGTGGGTTGCATGTACCAAGCTCCAACTCAACAATCATATCTATCCGGATCAGACACTGCCCCATCAGGCACATCTAGATCTATAGTGTCCCATCCAATATTCACTAACCCTGCATCCAAAAGTCCGTCAAAACCATGAATAGGGCCGTATAGGTCATCCCCTACTAGGCTGAAAAGTGGTGGGGCACTAAGTTTTGGAGCCCCTCATCAACCTAGAACATTGTCACATAGCGCTAACATGCATTGATCTCCTCAATTGGATATTGAGTAACTTCTTGACTTTGCTTAATAGGGACCCCGAACTTGATGTGGTGATAGGGCTTAGACACTCTTAGGGCTTGAAAAAAATTCAACAAACAACAGTAAGATAAAACTCAATATAAAGTTATCCGATTCTCATGTAGGGAGGTAATTCACCTCAAAGTTGGCCAAAACATGCGAGTTATTTATCGATGGCAGATTAATAGCGAAGTCCTTACTTTACCTTAACTATTAACATTAATTGTTATCTCACTTCCTCAAAGCCATCACAACATAAGCACATAGGCAATTCTTATAACAAATCACATATTTATGAGGCAAAATAAGAACGTGCAATATCTCATAATCATGCACCAATGCCATCCAACAATCCAAACATAATCGCATATCATTCTCATGCACGTTTCACACATATATATCCAGATTATTACGATTGCTTAGAGCCACAGCCAACCTAAAGTCGATGGTCTTCCAATATATCCAGGCATCGTCTCGCCTATGCATATGACTTAGGATGACATTCCAATTGAGGAGCTTCATTCCAAAATCTATCATGAATGGTGTCCCATTGATGTGGGGCATCCAAACTTAATCAGATATCGTCTCATATAATCATACATATCCAGATGGTTCTATCATCCTGCATAATTATATGCATCATGGTATCTAAGTGATTACACAAGCATACAATCACTCAAGCCTAATTCATTTCTTTCTCATTAATTAATATAGGAATATGTAATGCTCATAAAATATATAATAACGTAAGTCACATACAATCATGTCATCCTTGCATCTTATATCACATCACATTAGCATATCACTTAAACATTTCAACATGTCCTTTTTTCCACACATTCTTACATACATAATAATTAGTTATAATTATGAGGTACCATAAACAATTTCCAATTTTCATTCTAAAACAATTTGCATAAGCATACTCCGTAATTAAACAACACCCAACAATGCACCAACCATTAGAACCCATGGCATATAGGACACTCATTAAAGTAAGATAAGTCATTGCAATTAAACATGAGTTATTATGATGACCTATCAGCATGTCATCATTACATATCTGACAACTTATCTCACATTAATATAACATATCATAATAACTTAAAACTTGTCACATACTACAACATAATAACTTATTGTATGTCTACTTATCATGTTTCAGTAATTTATCGAATATAAAAAGGCTTATCATAATAACTTAGCACAACCTATGATATCCTATCATGATAACCTATTGGAAAATATGATAACCTACTATGATAACCTATGGAAACCAACAATAACTTATCACAATAATCTATCAGAATCCTCCAATCACCTATTGCAATAACCTTTCGAAACCTATGATAATCTATCGCGATAACCTATCGGAACCTTACGATAACCTATCGCTTAAACCTACTTATCACATCATCGAACATCACTTAACCTTAATCTAGTCTTAATCTAAATCCTAAATATAACCACAACCCTAAGCAAGGACTAGAAAGCCATTCACTCTCAATTCCAAGCCCGGTACGCGACGGTGAAGAGATGGCAAGGCGAGATGGCGGCGAGGGCTGCTGGTCACGCATCAACAACCCACGGTGAGGGGCTATGGTGGCTTCACAATGGAGGAACGGCGACAGCAAAGCGGGCGAATGGCCTCCGGCTTCACGATGGTCTAAGCCAAGATAGAAGAAGGAAAAGGAAGGTGGCTGGTCGGCCTCCTCTTCAGCTCCAAGATCCAGCATGGCAATGAGAATGGCGGTGCGAGAACGGCAGCTCAATGGTGGATGTGAATGGTGGACGACGGCTGGTGAGATTTGGAGAGGAAATGAGGGGAAATGGCTTGCAAGGGAGATGGAAATGTAGAAGGGGTTGTTCGGCTAGAACAAGGAGAGAGGAAAAGTGAGAATGAAAGCCAACGTAAGAAAATGAGAGAGAGGAGAGAGAGGGTGCCATGAGTTCTTGAGGGGTAAGAGGAGAGAGAGAGAATGTGAGAGATCAAACCATTAATGTTTGTACTTTTCAATCCCACAAAACCCTCTCCACCAAGAAAAGGAATGACACATGAAGAAGCAAAATCCAAAGTCATTAATGGCTTGAATATGCAAACATGGGAAATTAGTTTAGGCTAGGCGACGCTAGGCTAGGATGTCCTCCTCAATCTTCCTTCAAACTTGTGGCCGCCCCCTCCATTTGCCTTTTTCAACTTTGCCCTTTTGTCCCTAGCTTGAAGAGAGGGCAATTGGGTCTTTGCATGAAGATTTGGCACTATGCAAGCAGATAGGTGTATTAAATGCTAGATTTTGCAAGAGGCTAAAGTGGGCTTCAAGGGCCCACAGCCCCTTGGGCCGCCCCTCTCTTGGGCATGAGGCCCTTGGGCTGTTCTTCATGGCCGTGGGACCCATTGGGCCTATGCAGGTCCTCGTTCGCGACCCATTTCCACTTTTCCGAATTTTCACATTTGGCTGATGAAAAAAGTTTTTGCTCCAAAGTGATCTTATCAATCTTTTCGTGGTTTACCAATTCTCATTGTAATCTCGCTTCAAGGATTGGCCACCGATGTGATCCCGTTCCAAAAATGGGGGTCCGATTAAGGGTGTCTCAAATTTGGTGTTGGGAACTACCCCAAGCCTGAAGCTTCTGATCTAAAATAGGACAGGAAGCACGGTCACGCCGAGCACTTTCCCCAGTCTGGTCTTGGAATTTTCTTCTCTGAAGAACGATTAAACTGTAAAAATCAACGTCTTCAGTATCTAAGCCTTGAGATGCACCAACCGTGGATATAGGAAGGAATAAAACCAGTAAAAACAGTAGAATCCCATAGACAATACAGGTGCATAAGCCGAAAGGACTACAACCATAAGCATAAGGCCATAGAGGCCCAAAACAACCAAACAGGGGCGAAGGCCATAAGGTCCAAAGACCAAATCTACATGAATGAGGAGCATAAAACCCAAATCTGTACAAACAATTCTGAGGTCGTCAAAGAAGACGGTAGGAATGGTCCGCGGGAAAGATTGATTTTGATTGAGCGACCAGTCTCTGCTTTCCCAAGATTCAACAAGCGTGCGTGTCTGGTTCCTGCTTTATTCCACCTTCCTCCATTACTTTGTCTCCGTCCCTCTTTATTCATTTGTATATTCGTTCTGGTCAAAGGTTTTCTGCCTTCTTCGAACAACGACACGCCTCGCCTTCTGGCCACAGCTGTTCTCTTGCACTTTCTTTTCTCTCTTTCTCCTTTTGTTGGCTTCTTCCACCCATCATGACACTTCTCTCTTCTTTTGGCTCTCTCGTGCACGTCCTTTTCCAAGAGGGGATTGATTTCACTTTGAACTCATTTGGCAATTAGTACGTTTTAACCTCTCTTTAACTCGCCTCATGAGCATTTGCCCTCTCGTGGAAACATGAACTGGCCATTATGATGATGATGATGATAGGGAGGTCAACATCTTCATCTCATAAAAAGGAACACCCCGCAATTGGGATTTGTGCATCAATGAGGAAGGAATGTTTAGGGCGGCTTCTTATTCGAATTCAACCTTGAACTCTTTCCAAAATTGAGCATCAAATACCTAATGATAAGCTAGTTTTAGATATTCAGTTTTTCAAAATAGAAGAATATTTTCATTTCAATGAGAAAGTTGTGAGGAATGTATGAAGAAGAGGTCATCATCAGGGAACCCTACTTATGTTTGACTTGGCAACATGTTGGATTTTAAACAATGGCGGACTACAGTTGGTTGTAACTAAGGGAATGACGATGAAAGATGAAAGAAAATATTTTTCCTCAACATAAATTGCAAAAGAAAAAAATTGAATCTCCAAAATCCTAGAGGTGACCTTTAGGAGGGTTGTCTCCACGTTCTTGGACCTATTCGAATCTCCAAGAATGGGTTATTTGCGGCCAATCATTTCTTCCATCAATGGATTTATACTCTGCTAACAAAGAGGGCACATATCTGCATGAAGATGGTAATTATGTCTATAAATTAAGAAATATGAAGATTATATTGCTTGGAAGAATTTAAATAGTTATTAGAGAAATGAAATATTATATTAAAATATTTTAGAATATTTGGAAGGCTATAGGAATAATGTATTATTTCTTATATACACCTTATCATACCATACCAAAATACTAGGGTGTTTATGGATTAATTAGAAAATTTAAGGATGACATCCTTAAGCTTCCCTTTAATCTAACTAGCAAAACAGTCGCATGCTTGGAATTACTAACCCTATCCTAAAACTAAACCCGATTCGTCTCAAATATCTTGCTAAGGTGCATTTATTTTGCTAAAAACTTCATGATAAAGGAAAATATTTTCTATAAAATTCATTTAAAAAGAATAGTAAGTTTTATTTGTTTGATGGTTTAGAGAAAATGATATTCTTCTTGCTAAAAGGGGGAGTTGTTTCCCCAAATCTAAACTTGTTTCCATCCATAGGAAACATTTTCTATAAATTGATTAATTTTCAGATATCCAAATATTGAAAAGTCAGAAAATCATATTTTTGAAATAGTTTTTCTTCAAACAAGCAGACCCCTAATCTCACTTAAATTACCAAAGCTCGATACCCACTAGAAATCCTATTTATTTATCTTTCTTGTTTTATGAATGAATGAACACATCAATTCAATAAACCCATCCACAGATGGCTACGCTAGTTGAGGCCTAGCCTCTTAGCCACCAGTTTAGGGGTTCAACTCCTAGAGTCAGCCACAAGGGGGGCCTGGCTAATGGGTTGCTGGGCTAGTCTCTCCCGAGGTAGAGTAGGTGCTGTGCTTCCGTAAGGTGAGTTAGGTCAAATCCTCGGCATCAAAAAAAAAAAAAAACACATCAATTCGATAAGAAATAATATAATTTTTCGCAAAATAACTTTTTCCAGTCCCGATTCAACCTCCAACAACTATAGGAGACGAGAGCAACTACTTAATCCCTTCATGTTTAAAACCTTAGAATAGTCATTGCTTGCATCAGAAAATGAAAGGTCGATTCATCATTAGTTCCGCTATTTTCAGCTTAATGAGTTATCATTAGGTTTGCATAGGAGATATGGAGACAAAATTTGCACTTGACAACCGTTTAGACTATGGATAGCAATTTCTGACATGACATGATAACATGACTCAAACAAAATGCAAACTTAACAATTTTAAGTCGAGACTATCCTTGCGTGGGTCCATTTTGTATCAACTTACAAGAGGTGACTAATAATTGTGTCGAGGTTGTGTCCAACCCATTGGACATGAAATTGACTTGTGTAACCCTTCAAATTAAGTAGTTAGTGTTGACATAACGACATGCTTGTAACCCATTCAGACACAATTAGCTCAAATAGTATTATTTTCCATGCTAATCACTATTTAGATTTCAAATTAATAAACTATCACAATTTGTGAATAGATTTTATGAAAAATTAAGGAAATTTGTTGTCAAGTTTGTGTTGATGGGTTGATCTCATGCCGACACGTTGACTTTATGTCGTTGCGGCACCTGCAATCACGTTGACCCATCAACTTGTTGTCTTGGGGTCAACTCATTAATCTTAGAGTCGTGCCATGTCAACTCATTAATTCTAAAGGTCGCGCAAAAGTAGATCGACGCAATAATCGTTGCTCTGGCTTCCCACCCATTCCGAGATTGATTCAGTGGTAAGGACATTCTCATACTCACGTGTCACGTCTCCGAAATTGGGGGTTCGGATCCGTATCCTACCTTAAAAGACGCGGATTCAAATGGGGGTTATGTCGGCGAGTTACTACGCTAATTCCCCAATGGATAGGGCATTCTCATACTCATGTCTCAGAAATTGGTGGTTGGGATCCAATTCCTACATTAGAAAACTCATATTCCAGCGGGGATTATGGCGGTGATTACTCGCTAATTCCCTTCTAGTAGCCGGCTAATCACGATCGTGTTCCTGGGTTGTAAAAAAGGAAAATCGATTGTTCCGGCTTCATAAAATCTTGCAACTGTAAAGCATGCTTATTTCTTAGGTCTTCAATTTGACTATTGGAAACGAAAAATGGGTATTCGTTTTGGCAAAACATAGTGTACTTAATATTGGTCTGTTTTTCTCCTTAATTTGAATTCTTTATTCATTTAACATACTTTTATTTTGGCATTGGGATTTGGATTTTATTTTAATATAAAATGTTTCAAGTCTTTTCGAATTTGGATAAGTGTTGATAAATAAAGTGATTTAAGCTTTGTGAAGCTTTTCCTGTGTTTCAATAAATCGAAGAAAATTTGTTTTATTTGGAAAGTCAAAATGTGCTTTTGACCTCTTAAAAATCAGGTTTCCTCCGGACCATTGGTATTCAGATAAGATGTAACCTCACCAAATAAAGGGAGTTTGTGCTGCTATGAGGACCTCAATGACCTGTCCATTTGACATATAGTGGTGGTTGGCTCCACGATACATTCCTTATTTTAATACATCCTTGTTACACGAGTCGCATCCCTCATTTCCCTTCTATCTTTGTCTTCCTCAAAAGAAGATAATACCTTTTAGTTGTTTTACATTCAGTGATCTCGAGGTCTAATGAAATGACAATAAATGTGAAATATTTTGGGGACTTGCTTAGCTCTAAATCTTTTTATTCATTTACAAGTAGTTTTATGTTGGCTTTGGGATTTGGTTTTTATTTTAATAAAAAAATGTTTCAAGTCTCTCGAATTTGGGTAAAGTATTGACAGATAAAGTGATTTAAGCTTATGGGAAGCTTTTTTTCTCTTGTTTCAATTAATTGAAAGAATTTTGTTTTATTTGGAAAGTCAAAATATGCTTTTGACTTTTGATTTTTCATGGATTTAACCAAACCTGCACTCACATCTCTCATCGCATGTTTGGTTGTAAAGTGCTCTCGTTCCATCCAACCCATGCTTGGATGGTGTCCATGAGGTGGCGGAACGGGCATTCCATTGATAAAATCAGTGGAGGAATCATGATTCCCTTCCTTATTCCTACATAAAATATAAGAAGTTAAAATTCAAATAATTTATAAATAATTAATTGAGAAATATTAAATTATTTATAGATAGTTAATTATTTTTAATTAAAGCTAACGAATAATGAACATCATCATTAATATTTAAAAATTAGGTATTTTAAGTCATATTCAGGAATAATTAATGTTATCCTATTTGGCAATAATTAAATTAATAACTTCAAATTAATGGCAGCATATTATTAAATGTTTAGGATTAGATAACTATACATAATACATTATAGCTAAGAATATATTACAAAAAATATTTACTAATTCAAAGTATATTTAAAAAATTGCAACTAAGAAAGTTGCAACTAATGAATAATAAATCAATATTAAATAATTAATAATTCCAAATTTAAAAAATATTATTCCATTATACTTATTTATCATATTATTTTACACATATCAATATAGATAAATGGTAAGGCAAGTGCCGCGAAAATTAAATGATTAGGTAATTCTTATACAATTCTGCTACCACATCAATTTTTCATTACAACCAAGCACAAAAATTTCATTTCCATAACTCACCAAACAAAGACATTATAACTATAATCATTCCACTCATTTTTCATTCCATTTTGTCCTGCCGTATCAAAAACAATCACTAACGATGAAATTGCTTTTGTGATAATGAAAGAATGACATTAACGAGAGCCTTAATGATAACTATTCACAACATAGGACAAAAGGGCAAGGATTCAATTTTCATTACATAGTTTCCGAAGAAAGTTCAAGGCATTAAAAATCAACTTTTTCCTTTTCTTGTCAATTACTACAACCTTTCAAGGTGTCCATCGACAAAATTCATAATTTGACAACCTTAAAATTGAGATATTCCAAACAACAAAATTTCGGCACAGACTAAATCATGAATAAACTATTCAAACAACCTCAATTCATAAATGAGTTTTCATAAATTTGGTTGAATATAAAAGTATTTTAGTAATATGAGTCAAGTTGAGTATACATTGAGTAAGTGTCAAATCATGTATGAATTAAAATGAGATAAATAGATTTTTTTTTATGGATTGGATCCTATTCGACCAAGTCATCCCTTTGACGGATCTATGGATAGTTCCTTCAACTGTCGGTGGTTTTAACATCGGTTTGGCAAACTCATCCTGAGATGAGCTTGGCAAAGTTCTCATATGGACCGAAGGCGATTGGACAGAACTAAAAACGACTCGTCAAGGGATATTTTCATCGATTTGCCAACGACGAAGAAACGCCCCACCCTCCTTCCAATCAGCAATTTCCAACCCCTCAAGGGTTAAAAGCGCAAGAAAACAAAGAAAAAAACCAAAAAGTGGCGATCGCATCGTAGGTTCAAGCTTTTGTGTTTTCACGACCGTAGAAAGATCATGTGAGCATGTCGGGAATAAATGATACCAAAATCCGACGTTCCAAAAAGCTCAAAACCGCCACTCCTCTCCATCGCTCGAAGCCAGATTTCATGTGATTTTTCAGGAGGCCCCGCCTTTTTCCTCGTTACAGCAAAGATCTTTGCCGCTTGCTATTTCGTTTTTCGACCCCTAGCCCCTTTTTTGTCTTTAACGTCGTCTTGCTCCACACATTTATTGCATATCTATGTGTCGAGGATCTTGTTTGGGGTCAGATTTCCGTGGTAACTTTTATGTTAAAAAAGGAAAAGAAAAAAGAAAAGGTTATAATAATTAAATATTCTAGCTTCTATCCCATCATGTACACAAATAATAAGAGAGAGAAATAAGAGGATTCCGAGAGATTTGAAATTAGACTTCTTACTCTAACATCTTGAAAGATTTTGTGAGCTCATCATTAATTATTCTAATAATTCAAATTGTTGAATGGAGTCGTTGATTAATATTCAAATGTTCTATCAATTAAGAAGATAATAGTCAAGTATTTTTACTAAGAATTCGTGTTTCTTGAACGCGAATGTCGCCACAGAAATCGGTTTGAAAGGATGGATTTTAAAAAGTCATTTACAGCAATGCACGCGTTGACTGGTGGCTAAACATCAGAAGTGAGAATGGTTTAGTAAAGACTTCATTCAATTCGCAACAAAATCGATTTGTGCGCGTAGTGTTTAATGGAGCAAGCGTCGGGTAGTTGCATAGAGGACTGTACAGAGACGTGTAAGGACCGGGGCCTCAGTTATTACCAGATAGGGCATACGGTCAAGCTCAGGTTCTGGCCTGCAAGACTGATGGCTAGTCTGCAGGGGATATGAGGTTGATTTGCTGTCTTCCATGACTTCAAATGTACGCGTTTTGTATTTTGAGTATCGAAGTTCCTTTTTGGAGAGAGAAAGAAAGAGCAAACTGTTTCCTAAAACATCCATGTTAGAGGTACTTAGGAAATCTATATGATAATAAATATCTCTCAAAATTATGCGATATCTTCTTTAATTATGTATATATTAATTGATATATATTACCTTTGATGGTCTCTCATAAAGTCTATAAATAGGTTGATATAACCATCATTATGAAATATCCAATCATATAGAAATTTCTCAATTCTCTTTTTCTACTTTATGTTTAACTTACTATTAAAGTTAGAGGTCCTGAGTTAGAATATTTCCGGACCTCATTTGCCTTCCTTAGGTCCCATTTGTCTCATCAATTAAATTTTCACGTAGATAAGACTAAGCATGAGGCGTGATGTTATAATATTTAAATAATAAATCATACATTAATAACTTAAGCTGTGATTTCATAAAAATTCCTCATTCTGCATTATTCTTTGTCAACTATACAGAAGACTGATATGCAAAAATCATGTTTAGTCTCGTAGCATCTGCCATCTTCGCATGTATAATGTACGTGATTTCGCCGTAAATTCGTGTAAAGTAATGTGAAATCTAAGTGCCTGATGCAAGGCTCCAGATTTCGTGTTAAAAGGGCACGGAGGTTTGAGTTCTGTTCAAGACATGATACTGAGAAAACTAGACGAGTACAAGGTCCATCTTTTTTGTGTGCAACGCGTATGAAGTTGTCCCCTTTCTCAATGGCGGGATTCTGCGATGGCACCGTTGAGGTTTCCAAAGTCGAAAATGACGGGAATTGCTCCTTCGGACGCTGTCAAAGGTTCCAGAGCTGTCCCCTTTGGCACATCTTAAGGCCATGTCTTGCTTCGCATCAACATTCCCATCTTCTTATATTTCTCATTTTCTGTTTTTTTCTTTTAAGAACATGCAAAAGACATATCTCACCTTCGATCTAAAAGCCAATCATTCACATAAGTCTAAACAAAGTTCTACATCAGAATGATTGAATTGCCTCTCTTTGCAACTTCAATTTAGCAACTGGGTGATTTGATTTTTAGTTGGCTTGGAATGTGATTTTCTAGATGTGATTTCGAATTTACGATGGGCATTTTGGATATAAAATGTCGTTTTCATAAATAGAGGCGCAAGAACAATTGATATGGAGATATAAAGAAATCTCACAAAAAATAAAGCGCAGCTATTTAAGTGTTATTTTCAAAATCAGAGATATGGAAGTGATCACAAATTAACTGTGCAATATATTTTTGATAATTTCCTTTTTTCCGGTTTAAAGCTAGGTGGTGTCTACACTCTAACTAGTGCACTCCTCAATCAATTTTAAGAGTGCACTACCCTTCATTGGTATAATGCCTTTAGGATTTTATTTTTTAAATGCCTCTAGTAAGGCTTGAATACATATCACAAGGAGCAAACTTTCTTACTATATTGCCCAACACCTTATGGTTGATTCCTGCTTTATTTACTTCAAAAGAGTTCAATCTTTTTACTGGTACTTAACTCAAGAAGAGATAATTTACTACGTTATGTCAATCGCGCCCGTTTTGTTTCCATTATATGGATGGTCTATTAATTGCAAGCGGCTCTATAAAAATTAATCTAGATTGACTGCTACTTTTATTTTTCAATTAATCTAAATTTTACACTTCTTACTCTCTCTCTCTCTCTCTCTCTCTCTCTTTCAGTGTTCGAAACTCCTCAATTCAAAACACTCAAATATTAATATGTAAACTTGCACACAATTGTTTCGTAATATGTTGTAATTTAAATAATATTTTAAATTTCAACAGAAAGTGAAAGAAGCACATTTTATTTTTACTTAAGCATAAATACACGGGTCTTAATCTTTTGAAACAAGATGTCACATTTGCTCAACATTCACCAAACTAGGTGGAAGTATCAAACTCAAAACCTTCTAAACCTTCTAAAGTATCGAACTCTATGCTAAGTCATGTTCCAACACCATAGAGACACGTGTCAGGGGCTGATTCTTAATTGCGAAATAGCCCATGTAGCGCCTGGTATTCTTGACCCATCAAAGGCTGCACAAGTTACTTATCGAGTGAAACTAAGCGTGATTGTATCCATACTATCTTCAGAAATAATCTTGAGAAAGAGAGCTGGCCAAGTATACTTAGGGCCTATTTGGCAACATGCCAAACAATGCTAGATTATAATTTTTTGTTCCCAAAATCAGTTTGGGAAAGAGAATCGCGTTTGGTAAAATTTTTATTCCCGGGAACAATTTTGGACAAGATTTGAGAATCAAAAAAAAAATTGATTCTCTTTCGAGAATCAGAAAAAGAATCAAAATGGTGAAACCCTCGCTTTTCCCTTTCGTCATCGCGGTTGCCGTCGATCCACCGCCGCCGCCCGTCATTCCGCCGCTGCGCCGCCACGACCGGTCGCCGGTCCGACAAGGTCGCCGGAGGCTCGCCAGGCCAAGGCGAGGTCTAGCGAGCTCGCCGGAGACAAGCCCAGCCACCAGTGAGGTCGGTCTAGCCACCGACGGGGCTGGGCGAGCCTCGCTGGTGGCCAGCGAGCCCTCGCCCGGCCCGGGCGGGTCGAGCCTTGCCGGTGGCCGGGCAAGCCTCGCCGCTTGCCGGTGAGGCTCGCCGGCCACGGCGAGGCCGAGTCTCGCCCAACCGCCAGGAGGCTTGGCCGACGAAGGCCGACCTCGCCGAGGGCCGCGACGCTCTAGTGAGCATCACGGCCCTCGTCGGCGGTCACCGGTCCAACGATTGGCCGATGATGAAGAAGAAGAAGAAAAAAAAAAAAAAAAAAGGAAAAAAGTAAAAAGTAAAAAAATATTTAAAATTTATTTAAAAATAAAAAAATTAATTTGGAACATAATCAATTAACACGGTATCGACGCAATTCTATTTGAGAATCAAAAATTTTGAACGGTTATCGAACGCGCTTTTTTACTCGTAATCGGTTTAGGAATAATAAAAAATAATCATTTCTAAGTCGAATCAACTCCTAAAAACGAATCGTTCTAAACGCTTTCTTCTTACTCACCAAACCTCGCATAGGCTATTTCACGGTCAAAAATTTATTGACCCATGACACATGTATGTCGACGAAGTTCTCGCTTACATTCCTTTCCGTCCTTTCTTAAAACCCAGATCGAGATCAAGGGTAATCGCAAAAATTCAACCCAACACCCAGTGACTATTCATCTCTGCTCCCTTCTTCGAAGACAAATCCAGCGTCGTTTTGACCTCTCAGCATGCCTCTACTCTCTCTCTCTCTCAACGCTTAAGCTGTACGAGAAAGCAAAGTCATTCGTTGACGCGTGTTCTTTCCGCAGTATACAATTCTTAAACACGCCCATCAATCAATCAAGCTCGCTTTTGCCCTTCCAAAAATTTAAAAAATGGGAAAGCACTTGGAAGTTAGCAGCAGGCCCTTGTCTACTTGTCCCCTAAATTACATACGTCAAGGCCCTCGTCCCGTACTAGGAATTATATAACAAAGGATCTTGCTCTTGTCTAAACAAAAGGCTCAAAAGTCACTCAAGATTTAAGTCCTTACGTGTACATTTTGATATTCACATATATCAGCTGTTACAAGCCTCTCTCTAAGTCACTCTAGATACCCACGTCACATAACATACCGCAAAACGCGAAAAAAGGGTGGGGACCAACACTAATTTTGCCAATTTGCATGGCCCATGTTTGCCTTAATTTCCCCCACTACAGATTGTAGGACAACCCCTCTTTAATTACGACATTTATCTCCTCCTCTATGTCACTGTCCAACGCAACCCATACTCCCTTATTTTTACTCCCTATGATGTACAAACCATGTCAATTTTCATGTAGTTTTCAAGCCCTCCGAGTGAACAACACGACATCGGAACTGGCACGTCGCCGTCGAGGGTCTTTTCCAGGGCCCTAGGATCGGCTACAGTCGGCCCTGCCGAAGCCGACTCGGCGGTTGGGCAGGTCGAATTCGACCCACAGGTTCTGCTGGTGGAAGTTGCCTATGATGTTGCTCGCCGCACCGAGCATGCTGGACCTCCCGAAGGCCAGGCAGTGGACCCCGCCGTCCACCTCGGCCAGGACCTTCTCCTTGGCCACCACGAGCTCCACCCCCTTCTCGAACTGGAAAGCCAGGTCGCCTATGGACCGCCCGATCGCGGCGGCGTCGCCGTCGAAGCACATGTCGGCCACTCCGCTGTACATGTACCCCTTCTTCATCAGCGGCCCCACGAGCCTCACCACTTCCTCCCTCACCTAAAATCAGTGATTCGCAGCGCATCAGTTATGACAGTTATTGAAAACGATATCATGTCTTAGCGAATGGAACAATAGATGTTTGGATTCCGAAACTGTAGAACTGACTCAGGACACGAGCATAGGTCGGACATGAAATATTTTTCTAACTCACCTTATCGTAGGCCTCGTCCACCAGGTAGGTGAACTCGGAGCCCGAGTCGATCATGGTCTGGCCAGCCCCACCGGCGTTGGGCCGGAAAGCTGTCGGAGGTATGCTGAGGCGCCGGCTCCCGATCCTAATCCCCTGCATTGCCACCGTGTAGGCGAGCGGGTCCAGGTTTGGCATCCGTTGACTTTGACCCTGGCTGAAGGTCATGAGGCCGATGTACTGGAACGCCCTCGAGTTCGGGTTGTCGCCGAGGTACAGCGACCCGGTCGGGGACGGCCCGGATCGGGAGGCGGGGGCGGGCACGCAGTACGAGAACTTGGACACCTTGGCCTGCGAGGGGAACGAGAGCCGGCCGAGGTTCATCCCGAGAATGCCCTTGTCGTCGCCGGATCCGGTGGAGCAGCCCAGGATGAGGGGAGGGGTGGCCTGGGTGCTCGAGAAGGTGAACTTCTCGCGGACGAGATTGCCCTCGGCGAGGGTGCCGTCGGCGTAGAAGTAGGAGTAGTGGCAGAGGCGGTTCTGGTCGCACGACGTCGGCAGGGTGAAGTCCGGGGTACGCGGCTTGCAGAGCGGGTGGTTGCAGGGGAGGACCGAGAAGGAGGAGGACAGAGACGGGTCGAACGTCGCCGCCGACGACGAGACCCGCCCACCCGCCGCTGCCGCCGTCTTCTTCGCCGCCGCATCCGCGGGCGGCGATCTCTTCTTGGCCTTGTTGTGGCACTGGATCCAGGAGAGCTGGCTCCCGGTGTCGAGGATCATGTCCTGGGTCTGCGGGGGAGTCCCGATGGGGAGGGACACGACCGGGACCATGGAGTACTTGAACGGAGACTTGACGGCGACGGCGGAGGCGGCGGCGGCACCGACAGATGAGCGCAGAGATCGGAACTTGTCGTGGGGGAGAGAGTGGGATTTGAGAGGGAAAGAGAGAGAGAACGACGACGATGACGTCTTGTTCTGGAGATGGTTGCTCTGTTCTTGCTTCGACAGGGAAACAGAGCTGAAGCAGAACAAGAAGAAGAAGGGTACAGCGACGATGGAGCGTCTGCGGACAGCCATGGCGTTTAGAGAGAGAAAGAGATAGAGAGAGAGAGAGAGCGGAGTGAAAGGGGTGAAGTGAGATGGGGAGATTCAGCAGGGGGAGGTCGAGTATTTATGCAGTCTCGTGAAACGGAGAGAGAGAAAAAGGCAGGGGAGAGGAACCAGAGGGAAGAACAAAAACAGAGGAGGGGAGTACGCGGTTTCTCTCTTTTACTGGGAGCGGTTAGGCATTAATTAGGGTTTCGGATCTTTCATTTTTAAACGCTGGTGAGATTGTGCCGTGGCTGCGCGATTATACTTTTCTTCTCCTCCTTCTAATTTCCTCTTTTATGGCACCCAAGAGAGGAAAAGTGTTTTGGCTCGAGGAAAAAGGCATTTCAATCTTCGAATGTCTTTAACGTAGAATAGAGTTAGTTGTTTGATGAACACATTAAAGAGATTGAGTTTAAACTAGCTTAACTTATTTTGTAATCATTTATGTATGAAAAGGACATTTTTTCTCCCGAGAGGATGGAGATCGAAAATTAATGAGACGAGTCGATTGAGCAATTCAATCACTATCATATTTCACCCATCATTGATTTCAGAACAGTGGCTTTCTTCTAAGTCCATTGGGGTCACTGTTGAGTAGTCGGCCCGCACAAATCGTTTTCTTTATGCATTTCACGTTTATCACAGTCAACGCAGGCAATTGTATTTGTGACAAGTAAATAACCAAGATACTTACATCGTCTTATTCTAGTGCCCCGTTCACAATAGTAGAAGAATTCACATATGCCCAACATCGGTTTCGTCATGTGCCAATAGTAAAAAAAAAAAAAAAAATCCCCTTCTTTTAACCCTAAGAGGATCTTCTGGTTTACCGATAAAAAATTAGTTGATAACTCAAATCACATGATAGGAAATCCATTTGAAGTATATATGTCAAACCCAGTCTTGGAAACCAACTTGAATGGAAGTAATTCCCCCCAAGGCTACATCAACCGTGCATTAAGTATTAGATATTTTCATTACTATTACTCAAAGAAATGTAGGTAAGATGTTAGCTACTTAACCTTCTTCTAGTTTTCTGACCAAAAAAAAAATAAACCTTCTTCTAGTTTTTTTTTTTTTTCAAAGGAGCGTACGGGGATTTTTCCTACATGGTGGGGAGTAATGTACATGTGAAGGGATTTAAATGGTCGGAAGAAGATATTTTAGCTCATGTTGTAGGACAGTTGTCTCTCTTTACGCTCCATGTCCTCTTTTGGCCCCGCGAGCCCTTCCCAAAGGACGAACCCATTTGCTTTTATGGTGTCCACAACAAATGGAAGACAGATAATTAGGTAATACAGTAATATATAAATATATATATTCAATTTTATGCGGATTGTGCGTTAAAATGCACTTGAAAGTTGTGTTAGATAATCCCTTCACATATAATTGACGTGTCGTGAAGCAATTACAATTAACAATCCAATTTTGATACATAGGTCATTGGATTGAGTTTTTGAGTAAAGGTTAGTTAAATTTGATACGTTGACGAGCTCGAATTAAAGCTAAGCGAAGGCATCAGGATTTGTGGTTTAGCTCTTATCTAGGTGTAAGATTCTCTAAGTTAAACTTTTTATGCAATCTTTATTTTGTCAAATGTGAAGAAGAATGCAGAAGGGAGAAATAGAGAATTTTCTGTATATTTGAGTGTGTAATGACAAGAAACACATGAGCCTATTTATAGGCTTTACAAGTCGACTATTTACGGTAACAATATATTATACAATCAAGCATAAAGATATCCATAATATTTTTCAAATATCTAGAATATTGTAAATATCATAAATACATTCAAAATATTATAGATATCCAGAATATCTTAAATAATTTAAATATATCTAACAAAATGGTTCCACACAATAAAAACTCCAAGGAAACATTAAAAACAGCAAACACATATAGGAAACAAGGATTTGATTTTTTTGTTCATTTCCATATAAGAATGGTGGACCACAAATCCTATGACCCAAATCAATTTATCTTTCGCTTAGTCATTATTAAAGGCAGTATCATTTCCATCGATAGAATGCACATAATTTCACAAGTCGAGTCGAGCCGGCCACACCACAGAGAAACTTGCGAGCAAGCCGAAAGAGCGTCCTCTTTCCTAATCTTTACCGAGTTATGTTCTTCAACGAAGTTGATGTTATTAATCAGGATCGAGCATTATAAATTCCAAATTGCTTATATAATATATATTTATACAGAGAATGAATTATTTTTTCCTCCAAAAAATGGGGGTGGGTTGGAAAAACTAGCATTGAGAAATAAATTGAAGCCATAGGTCAAAGTACTGTTCTGCAATCATTGGGGGTCCCCGTCCCAAATATAATCTCTAAAGCAATTCAATGTTTCCTCTTTTCTTTTCTTTTTCTTTGCTTTGCTTTGCTTTCCGCCTCGTGTTTTGTTTATTCCACCTTTATGCAGGCATCGCCTAAAGGCATCGATTCATTTAGGCGCATTTCTGAATCTAGTTCATATTACTTTTTTTTTTTTTAATGCATGGCAGAGGCATGCTGATCTCGTTCCCGCCAAAAATAAGTTAATTTTCAGCAACGTTGAATTTTCACAGAATTATAATATATTTCATCGACATTAGATAAAACAATGGTTTGCCTATAGCTTATATAGTAATGTTAAAATATTCTATATGTTCTCATGTACATCTTGTGATTTGGAGTTTAACTCCTACAAGAGCCTCTTGCACTTGCTCATTTGATTTGTAGAGATAACGGGTTTTCAAAATACATTCTTTATTTTAACATGTTAGTACTGTCACATCTTGCACCCCCAATTCCTCTTGTATCTTTTTCTTCCCTATAGGAGGGAATACCCTTTGAGTTTTTTACATGCCAATGATCCCAAGATCCAAATGAGGATCAAGATAAAGCCTTTTAAAGAATTGCTTAAGTCTATTTTAGATTTTATATATTAATGTTAAAATATTCTATATCACTTGTCTATAACCATGTGGTTTTCTTCCACCAATTAATTTAAGTTTTTGGATTAGATATCCTAATGCAGCATCAAAGTTGGGCTCTACTGCAGTTTATTCTGCATGCTCACTCCTCCATTCATCAAATTTCATGTGTTGCGTCTCCTTGTTCCGAATAATTTAATTTTTGTGTTGCATAACAACTTGTGAATTCTTATGGAAATAAAAAACCCTTTTCGCCTTAGTGATAGAAGAAAACTCTCCAGCTCGCGGAATATTAGCAAATCGACTTGGAATTACGACAAAGAAAATAGCACATTCTTCATAAAATCCCACACACACACACACACACACAAGAAGAAAGAAAGAATCTCTATCGACCCGTTTTGCTTAGAAACACCAAAAGATAAATATTCTCCCAACCAAAAGAAAAGAATATAAGAGAAAGCTGGCCATGGACGTTATATTCGATATGGTCCCTGTCGATACTAATGGCGAGCACTCATCTTTCTCCCCAGCCAAAACCCTACCAAATTGGGATAGCCAGTTGGTAGGGCCAACGTGGCGGCACAACAGGACGTTCGTGATCACATCAAAAAAGAACTTAAAAATTAAAATAGAGAGACGTAAGAGAATATGGTCAACATGTCTAGGTAAGATAGATACTCGCGATGTCAGATTTGTGGCGTCGGTTTCGTTTAGAAACTAGGAGGCCCCCACGCACGCCCCGCACGCCCGCCCATACGTCGGAATCCCTAGGCAGTAGCACTACATGGTCGAGTTGACAACGAAGTCGTCTTGTCACCCTAAGTTTCTGACGCACGATCCCGAGGTGGAGCGGTTTTAAATGATCGAAAGCACCATGACATTGAAATAAAACGAGTGAAGAGCTGGACTTTGTCGTGACGAGATATCGATTTCAACTAATTTGAGCAATGATGTGAATATGATTTGGACCGGTTTATCCGACATGTCGGTGGAAAAACTCTATTAAGAAAAATATTTGCTCGTCCTAATAATAGTTAAAACCCGTATCATGGGCCGCCAATTCCTTGACTATGAAATAACCCATGCACCACCTAGTGACTCGAGAACAATGGATCAGCCTTTCTCCTCTAGTTGTTTTAAGAGCATTATGGTAAATTGCATCTTTGTTTTGGATTATATCACGTTCAGCTTAACTCAAACGTCTAGTTTTTCAAGTGTGACACACATAACACTTTAGGCACAATAATTGATTTTGCATTGTCATGCTCTTATAAGGAGAGTAGCATAGTTTACACACGGAAAGTCAATCTCACCTTTAGAGATCCGGAGAGATTAACCATTTTATCCTAAAACTCATAACACAAACACCCTAACGCCACTTCCATGAACTAGTTATATAATCTCTTTTACATCACTTACTCTTCTCCCCAATGAGTCCACTCTGACACATGTACATGTCATTAGGTCACGTGATTTAATTAGGTTTTCTCAGCTCAATTTCGAGTGCTTATGGGACAAATTGTAAACGAAACTATCCATCTATCCAAACTCGATCGATTCTTCTCTGATTGCCAGTACAGTGAAACCTCGAGCATTTAACTCAAATTATCACAGAGCATCACATGAACTGTATTCCAATGAGAACGAGAGTTGCGTTGATCATTGAATAGCCGATAAGAACAAGATAGCACCGTCGCTCTAGCTAGCTACCCCGCTGGACTATCCAAAAATCATTGTGCTGATTCAAGAAGACGAGAGGAAACCAACTTGGGTTGATGCTTCGAAGCACCAGCTGTATCGCTCAAAAAGCCGACCATGTAGTGACTCTTTAAGTTGGTGAAAAGGACTAGAGGAAGAAAGTCGGTCCGAATTGGTCAAAACCAAACTCTTTCTACACGGAATCGAGAAACGTATCCTTCGGTTCAGCCAGATTCGAATCCCTTCGGACACAAATTATTTTCTTCCAATGCACGAGCCTCTCCGACCTCAACTTCTAGCTGAATGGACAAGACGTGATTGGCAGGCTCGACGTCGTTGACCGCTCCATTGTCAAAGTCGTACACCAAGGTAAGGTGGGACTGGCCCATGTCTTGTTTTCTAATGATAAAGCAAGTTCATCTTTTGTAAAGTTAATTCCCGAAATCATAGACATAACTTGGAATCCTTTAGGGATCATTTGTGAAGCAAGCTAAGATGCCGTGTGCGTAGATTAGCTCCAAGATTTATTTCTCATGTGAAAGAAGTCGAAAAAGCATGTGTTTGCCATGCAATATTCAAGAAGGGGTGTATCATGTGTTTCACCTTGTATATTTCATGGGATTTTGTGTGATTTTATCTTCTTCTTTTTTAAGAAAAAGCGAAGACAAAGGTTCATTGTATCCTTAAAAAAAGTCACGGTGCATCAAGATGTTTATGGAAAAATCGACGGGGTGTTGATGGTTGTAATGATGTGAAAGTTTAAAGTATGGCGGAAGGTTTGGCAATTCAATGACCAATAGTTGAGGACGTGGATTACCCATCGCCCATCGCGGGCTAATCTACTCTCCCAATCAACATGACGTTAACACGTGAATTGACGTTCATCTAATCGCGAGACACCCGAAGTCGTCTGTATCAAGACCGGCTTTTTGTCTTGTTGCCGTCGGCAGGCCAATCTGCAACATTTTAGGCCTTTGGATTTGGAATTCGACCAGGGCTTACAATCGCAGAAAAATTATTTAAAAAATATTAAATTTATTATACTTTTGTTAAGTTAGTTATAAACTTTTTAATTTTATCATTTAAGTTTTAAATTTTTTTTTTCATACTGTCAATTGAGTCAATTTATTACTTTTGTTTAGAAATCATTGATATGAACATCATCTATCATATATGTCATAATCAATGTTAACGTAGACAACTTCAATAATATTTAAATATTTATCAATTTTTTTTCTTTTTTTTTTTCTTATGACCCTCATTGATCTAGGCATGGGCATTAACACCCTTGCTAGCCACAAGCAATGGTGTGCACACCCTTGTTAACCATGGGCTAGGGTTGGTCGACATCCTTGCCCACTTAGGTTTAAAAAAAAAATGAATAAGTCGGTTGTTTCACATAAAATAATCATTATTTATATTAGCAATTTTCAGGTAAAATTATTCAAATAGACTCAATTAAGGTTTGATTTGATAAAATTATAATAAATTTAAAACCTTTTGAATAATTCTTCCCATAATTGCTATTGAGCTCGCTTGAGTCTTGGGGAGCACAAGATCGATGGCCATGAGGTACAAGCGGCCAAGCTGATGGGAAAGCAGCGTCGCGGCACGACTGTGCAAAGGGGGACGAAAGCGGCGGCTTCAATGGCGAAGGCCATCACGAAAAGATGATGGCGGGAGGTTTCTATTGGTCGGGCTAGAGAGAGAGATCAATTGGGGAATAAAGAATGGTCATTTGTAATAACCAATTTCTTATTTTATCAAGAGGGGTGGGGTGTTTTGGCAGGTGCTTAATTGGGACACTTGTCGAAATTTGACGTGGATGGAAAACACCATAATTGTCCTTATGCTTTTGCCTTTTTTGTTTGTTTTGTGGTTCCTTACTTCTGGCTCTATTTGCCTTCCCTTTTGCATAATTTCACGCTATAGGTATAGGCCAAAAAAAAAAAAAAAAAAACTATATATGAAAGAGAGTGTTAGAATTTTTCAATATTAAATTATGGAAATAATTATCAAAATAAGCATAAATCTTTCGAATGGATGACAATTTTTGGTCTTTTAATGATGCTTATTAAGTTATAAACATCGGTCAAGAAATGTTAACCAATCATCAAGAAATGCTACATCATTTAAAATTCTTCTCAAAAAAAGCCTCATCAATTGTTTAGCTGGAAATTCTTGTCTTCGATACTTAAGTATTTTTTTTTTTTTTTAAATATCTCTTTTGGAAGTTTTGATACTTTGGGTTTACTTCTTTCACAAACAACAACCAAACAAAAGAAAGCAAAAGCTACACAAACCAGAAATCTTGATGAATCTGCTTATGCGATCACCGACCATCATGTAGATATCTTTGTTTGTGTCTGTCTTCGCCGACTGAACGACCTCTTGGTAGCTCTTGCTCTTTCCACTTCTGACAAGCAAGAGCAAAGACCAAAAACAAAACGACGAGAGAAAGAAAGAGCAAACAAGGCACTGAAAAAAGCAAAAGACACGACCGCGTGAACTCGTTCACGGATTACCATCCCATCCTATCCCATCCCAAAGGTGGTCACGGATTACGGCTTCTCTCGGTTCATGCTCGAGCAGGGTTGCCTTTGGGGTTACTATCAGAAAAACAAAGAGGGAAAGGGACAAATGAACCCCCATCATGTCTTGTCCAGAACTTGATGGGGAGGCTTATCGAAACGAGCAATGTGTGCGTCTGTGCGCGCCCGGGGGCTAGGGGAGGGCGATGTGATCGTGTTGATTGATGTGTGCTCACGGATGAGACGATGCATGACTTAGCCTCGGTTTCTCTATCTAAGTCACGAGATGACGGTACTTGTCCCAATCCTACAAATCAATCAGTCCTTTCGCAAAATTATTTTCGGAGAAGCAACGTACCAACCGACGCAACTTTCTTTGTCATTTGCACATCACGATGGAAACAAGCATTTCTTAAATAGCTCATCCTTGAATTTTTTCATCGATGGACGACACAAGATAGGATGCTCGTGGAGTTGAATATGATGGCTATTTTTTTTATTTTTTTTTGGTTAACTCTGTCTTAAGTGGAAAAACCCAAGATTCGTGAATTAGTGACTCTTAATAAATACCCTAATGGTACACCTTCGAAACATTATGTCCCATTTATAAGTATTTAAGTGGGTTGGTCTTGGTAATGATAAAAATTGCCACACGCGAGAAAGTTTTCATTTGCCTTATTTTCTATGCAAGTGCTTGCATCACTTGATCTTCACACAACAACTACCGGATCCGTGAGCTCACCAAATCGGATTAGTTCAAAAGATCAATAATGATATTTGGAGTTATTTTGATATACAAATTGATTGATTGATAGTGACCATGTTCTCACATGTTCTCATTTATAATGCTGTCTATGTATATGAGAGTTTGCACGAATTTGTCCGTTAATTTCACATATTAAAATTGTACATGGTGAATAACCAAAAATAAACCCTTTTTGTGACCCTCGTACTTTGAAAGACTCCTCAAAACGTATATAGCATCAACATTTTTGTAAATAAGATCCAATGAAAATTCACATAAGCGCCAATCCAGCACAAAAGATAAAAATTGTCAAAAAAATCATAAATTTACTATATAACAGTCAATTCAGTTATAAACATTTCAATTTAACAAATTGAGTTTTAAACTTTTTACGATTTGCTAATGGAGTCATTCCGAACTTTTCAATTTAGCAAATTGAGTTTCAAACTTTTTAACGATTTATTAATGAAGTCATTTCAACCAATTTTTGGTAAGATAAACTCAAAGGGTAATAGGAAAAAAGAAAAAAGGAAAACGATTTAGAAAATTTTACAATAATTTGTAAAAATTGTCTATATTAGCACTGGTCCCATGTTAGTGATTTTTGCCCAATATTGGTCAAATGACTATATCAACAAATTATTAAGAGGCTTTGAACTAAATTAATTAAATTAAAAAGTTCATAACTAAACTTACTGTCATACAAAAGGTTTAAAAGTTTTTGGACAATTTTTTTCTAGCATAAAGCATGTCCTAAAAATTCTTATAAGTTATAGAGTAAAAAGTAGCAACAAAAAAAAAAACCTAAAATTAAACAAGAATTTTACATTATACATACATACAATATGTGTATGTGTGTATATACTTTTAGTCGTCGCTGCATGTAATCCGGATATGTATACAGATCACTTCTGTGCCACTTAAGAGTGCTGTAGTGTCCCAAGTTTTTCGGGACGCCCCATTTACTGCTGCTCATTTAATGATGCACAAATGCACCGGTCTTGCAGTTGTCCATTTTTTTTTTTTTTGAAAAACTTGGACCCGTGAAATATGACCCAAAAAAAAAAAAAAAGACAACAATGTCAATCACAAAATTACTAGACAAATAAATCATTTCATCGTTTTTTTTTTTTCGCATGTTTTTATCACATGAATACTAGAACATGACATGAGCCCCTAATTGTCCTCTATTACATACATCATCATGTGCACATTCGAAAGCATCCAACTTCTCCGAATACACTTCATATCGAACTACTTCCCGTTCCAGGGTCTATAATTCCATATTAGCGAGATACAATGGATTAACAGACGACGACAAAGTCATAATTATTTTATAATTTGCTTCAGGCTAATGCCAAACCACGCCGATCACGAGATCTCTTCCTCAGTACCAAGCCCCATGTAGAGCTAGAGACAAAAACGATAGCGGTACATTCGAATTAATCAGATGTGCTAGCTATTAGGGCTAAACACGAGAGTCTCTGTTCAATCTTATTATTTTATACGGCTTGTGGGGGGAATGTTGGTCGCGGGTCTCCGTTACATTCCGACATTTCCATCGTAACTTACAAAAAAAAATGTAATGAGTTCGTGGATAAAAGAGGTCTGGGGTGTCGGATCCATGGTGTCTCGTCATGGACTGGTGCGAGAGGCCAAAAGAGGTTGCGGCTACCACATTTCTTTATTCATTCTTTGGTTTAGGTTTAGGCAGACCGACGGAGGCTGGTTGGTGCTATCGTTCATCTACTTGTTAAAATACCAGTGCGAGTCTCCATGAATTATGTGCCGTACTTTATGAAATTTCTCCTAGAGTTTTCTAATCTCATCACCCTCCGCTAGGGTTTCATGATCTTGTTTACCTCGGTTTCCTTGGTCTAAAAGTCATGGCAATGCTTGGATGCAAATGTTTGGGAGATTGTCCAAAAAGTTCTAAACATCTCACATTTTTATCAATTCAATCATAAATATTTTAATTTTATCAACTTTGTCCTAAAAATTTTGACGTTTTGTTAATTGAAGTCATCCAATCAATATTAACTAAAACTTGTTGGTGAAGACACCACCCATCTTACGTGGTATGACAGCTCTCGTATGAACAATTTTCATTTATATTGTACTATTTTATTGAATTTTTTTTATTTTATTCTTCTTTTCTAACCTAAGGCCAACTAGGTCTGGGTGACCCTCGCTTGGTCTGGTTAAGAGCGTTATGTCCTTATCAATCTTGAATTTTTTATTTGTTTAATGTGATTGCCAAACACTAAATTTTTAAACATTTTAATAAAATTTATTGATTACATCAAATATTTACCGATAGTTCATGGATATTGAACAAAATAAGAAAAAGTGATATTGCATTGAATCAAAGTTTATGAATCATAATATATAGATTAAAAATTTAGGGTTAATATTATATATTATATTAAAGTTCAAGGATCATTTCTACTATTATATCTTGATATATTTATGACGAGTCCGATTTTATTTGTAACTTCTTAAGTACTCACGGCCAAACTGTCAAAAAACGGCTTGCACATATCACATACATACTTTGACTTTTCAAACGATCTAAAAGAATCTACGAACTTTTTTGCCCAATTTAGAAAATACTTAACATTAAAATTTTCTGCCCAATCAAGTTGATGTGCCACGTTACGTGGCTAAGTGTGACATTTTAGAGACACATAATAGCCGAGAAAAGATGCAACAATGATCTTCTGACACGTATGTGCAGCAAATTATTCCCAATTAAAAGGAATCGGAAACGATGCGGTTTTAGAAAATGACGTCTCCACCTTTCGCTAATGTGCGCGCGCGATGTCTTTTCGGCTCTAGTTGACGTGTCTTTTCTTGGTACGCAACAGCACAGTTAACCACGTAAATATGCCGCATCACTTTGCATGGACGGAAAAACTAATGTTGGGTATTTTTATTCTCTAGATATAAGTTCGTGAACAGTTCGAAAAATTCCGGGTACTTTCCATCTCCCCGTTTAAGTTGGTGGGTTCTCTTGGGATTTGGCCAATGCTCACTAATTATGTATTATTTTTGTAGCCTTTCGAAATTATAGCAAATTTCATTTTAGCTAAAGATGTAATTAGGACTAATCTCACCGCAAGCTCTCAGTACAAAAAGCAACGGGAAGTAGACCACGAACTGTATACATAGATAATCAGAAACGGAGTCATTCTTATGAATCTTACCATTTTCAAAACAAAATGGAAAGCCTTTGCCTCTGGTATGCTTAGAGCACCAAATGAGCTCTTAATTTCTAGCTTCTTCTGGCTCTTGAAATATTACGAATCTAAAAACCCTAAACCAGACATGAGCACAATCGAAAAACAAGCGATCTCTACCGCTCCACGTGGACAAGGTCATGAAGAAACAAACTCTCTAAAGTAGCAACATATTCGACAGGTAAAAAGCTCCAATGTCTAGAATCCACTTACATCAAGCAACTGAACAAAAGAATCGAAAGAAACACCAGCTGTAAATAGCTTTTTATTCTCCTAGGATTTAACCTCAAGCTACCCATATGACCAAGAGTACGACTTCCTTGAGACCATTTGTGTTGCCATTAGTGATGAAACTTATCAAATCATCAGCAAAGCACAGATGAGCTAGCTTGATTTTGTCACAAATTGTATGACATTTAACCTTCTTCAAAGCCGCTGCTTTATTCAACATTCTTGTGAAAACTTGAACACAATAACCAATAGCTAGGGAGGAAAAAAAAAATATGTACTTGTTGAATTATATCCATCGAGTTCATCTAAATCTTTTAATCTTGATTTTACCTGACTATGTCAAATTCACCTCGGTAAAATCTTAGTGCCTTTTTATGTCGATTATAATTGAGTGTACCCTTTCTTCCCTTTATTCCCTGTTTGAGGAAATTTCGTCCAACCACGATCCTATTTGGCGGGTTGCAAATATATATACATCACCCATCATTCAGAGACGTCATTGTATGAAACTTCGTCTGGATAGAGATGGAGAAAAACAGTTCTAATTGAACAATCGCATTTTTTTCGAGGTCAGGCTAACTTTAATATATGGCTGTTGTTTTTTTAAGTAGTGCAAAATATTTTTTTTTTATTTGAGGTGTCATCCGATTATTATTCCTACTTGTAGGGTGAGGACATAAGAGCATTATTCTGCCAGAAAAGTTTCAATGACGTATCCAAAATGTAACTACAATCCCATTTAGATAAGGACAGGAGAAGCGAGCCACTAAGCTATTTCAAGAACAATAATTGGAGCGAATGCATTGATGAAAAGAAAAAAACTTCTCAATGAGTACACCAAAACCATGCCAATGCAGTCAATGCCTTCACTAGGTAGAACAAACGCTAGGCAAGGCTGATAAAATCGAAATTATTAAATAATAAACTCATACCAGCAACATTTCCAGCAAACCGATGCCCATCTTATAAATAATTATCTTCTTCCTCCATCTTTTAATAAATTTTCTCTCTTGTTTGGACCCCAAATGGGGCTGGTCAGCCATATCTATATAATCTAAAACCTTAAGAGTCAGACTTATCTGGAAGCTTCTGAAGCGGTTGATAAGCATTTATAGGTAAAATTATCAAATCAGTCATAGACTCATTATACAGATGTCAATTCAATCATAAACTTTTTAATTTCTTCAATTTAGTTCTAAAATTTTACGCGAAATTTTAATGTAATTTTTTTGATCAATTTTTGCTAGAAATCGTTGGCAAAGTGATTGGACTACCACATTAGAAATTTCTAATAAAAATTTATCAGAATGACAGCATTGGAATCTCATATAAAGATTTATGACTAAGTTGATAAAATTGAAAAATTCGGGTCCATATAATAATTTTAGGGTTGTTTGGGTAATTATTATTTTTTTCCATATTCCGTGGACTAAGTGTAGTTAGCAACTATTTGTATGTGTTTAAGGAAAAAGATTCTCTTTGCCCATTGACCACGAAGAAGTGTGCTGTTGTACACTAAGGATACTATGATGTATAGGCCGGTATGATAGGCTCAGATTTTGGGACAATGCCTACATATTATGTACTTGGTAGTGAGCATCATCCTCTTGTCCATTTCTCATAACAACTGGATATCTTAAAGGTGGTTTGGACTTTGGGAGGACACTTTTGTATTATTTCGCCTATTATGGCTACTGCTATTTATTTATGTTATATGAGCAAGTTATCAAGTGGTTGCAACTTTAGTAGGCATAGGAGTCAAACCCTAGCTAGTTGGAAATAAAGCCATTGGGATGGTGACAAATTCAAAATTGCCATCTCACCAGCAAGTTCTCTGTAGAGTTGCTCTAATCTCAGAACTTCTTCTCGACTCTAAAAATTGTGAACCCCACTTGTTTTGGCCGATTTTCTCTTCTCCTTTATTTAAAGAAAAAAATTTAATACGAGATCACTCTTTCCAATCCGACATTGAGAGAAGCTATATAAAAATCCAACGTGGTTACGTGCTTTCCGCAAATAAAGATTTTTGTTGCTACTTTAGCTTTTGTTTTGCTTGATTAAGGGATGAATTAGATAATTTCTTATTACTTTAGATTTCTGTTTGTTATTTACTGGTATTTCACTTCTCGTCGTGTCGTTACCCAATATTACATATTTAAATAAGCTTGTGCCATTTTCAACCCCTTTTAACTCCTAACACCCAATTTATATTGAAATGATCACACTATTTCTTGCGGGTCCTACTATTGATTTAAGAACTTTTTTTACCTTTTTTTTTCCTTCTTTTTCTTATTTTACTAAAGATGAACTTACCATGCCAATAATTATTAAGGTTAAATATGAGGCATACCCTACCATTTCCCTTTTTTTTTTTTTCTTTTTTGGTTTTTTCCTTTTCTTTCTCATTTGAAACAAAAATTGTTTACTTCTTCTCCGAAAAATATTGTATTTGGTAGTTAGTTAACTGATTATTGTAAAACTGATAAAAAAACTAATTATTTTGCTAATTATATATATAAATATATATTGTACTGGGAATATATTATTAAAAAATAATTTAAGCACAAGTGAGAGGATAACCTTTGAGTAAATTGTGTATAATGCATAAATCAACCGCATTATTCATTTTTGAGTAAATTCTTATGAATTTGTACTAAAGATTGAAGTCGAAAAATTCACAATCATGACAATACTCTAGGGAAATAAAGTAAATAATTTGCAGATAAAACTAACATTTTTTTTACTCCGATATATGATTAGTACTTGCTTAGATTATAACAATGAAGTATAAATTTAAAAGAAGACAACCATAAAAAAATGTTGAAATGTAATGGGTGCAAAAGAAGCGGCTAGGATGAAAAAAAAATTATTGGAAAGGATGTGGATAATTTTTTTTTAGTGAAATCGAAAAAAAAAATAAGAAAAAAATGTAAGAAATATTTTTAAATCAAGAGTGAGATCGCAAAGGATAATGTTATCAATTCGATATGATAAGGAATGTCAGAAGCCAATAAATTGGTGAAAATAGCACAAGCCTTTAAATATTATGTTAATGGATATGTATTTCGAAATAGTAAGTTTGACTTTTCAAGGTATCCAAAAGATAAAAGCCAAAAAAAAGAAAAATCAGTGAGTTTCCTAAACCGATTTTAGGGTCCATTCCAAATTCCAAAATCTAAGAATCGACCATAAGCCGGCAGCTTCCAGATTCCAGGGTTGGACCAGCCCATCCTTAGAACTGCTCGCCCTACTTTCTAATTCAGAAATAAACAATAACTTCAGTGTAAGCTGACATCCTAATTGAGGGACTGACTATACTATCTCTAGATAGGAGAAGTTTAAGGGCCGTTCTCATTTCTCTTCAAAGGAAAACCCCCAGTTTTTTATCCTGTCAGGCAAATGGTTATCCAAGTCCTTTGGCATTTCAATTTGAGAACCTCTTCTCGACTCTAGATATTGTGAACCCACTTGTTTTGTCCGATTTTCTCTTCTTTTTTTAAGGAAAAAATTTTAATATAACATCGCTCATTCTTATCCCATATTGAGAGAACCCATATAAAAATCCGACATCGCTACGTGCTTTCAGCAAGTGAAGATTTCTACTCTTACTTCAGCTTTCATCACGCTTGATTAAAAGACAAGTTGGATAATTTATTGGACCAGCCCATCCTCAGAACCGTTCACCCTACTTTCTAATTTGGAAATAAACAATAACTTCGGTTTAAGCTGACATCCCAATTGAGGGGCTGACTTATCTCTAGATAGGAGTTTATGGGCCCTTCCCATTTCTCTTCAAATGGCCCAAATATTTATCCTGTCAAGGCAAATAGTTATCCCGAACCTCCGGCATTTCGATTTGAGCAAATGCTTTCTTGTGCCAGATGCAAGGTTCTTTCCACTGTGTATAGCTGTCTTCAAGTGAAAATTTTACAGCTCAAGGTAGTCCTAAAACTAAGTCGAGGCACTTTGGAATCATATGCATCGGATGCCTAATACCTGCAAGCATCTACACTTTTGAGGGAGAGAACCAAAAACTCGGCATTTAGCAATCAGTTGAACAGGGAAAACCAAAAAAAAAAACCCTTCATTTTATCGTCACTCAAACCAGAAGGGTGCAACCATCACTGCTACTGCCAGAAGATGAAAGATGGCTTTATTTCAAATATGATGAAGTGAGTAGCGAAAACTGGTCTCAACTTGAAAAATTTACAAAATTAAAACAGATAAAATCACAAAGGTATGACCTTCTCGGAAGACACCAAATAATTAGATTCTCGAGTTACTCTTGAACCCACAAGAGAAGAATCCTCAAAGATAAGTGCCGAAGTACGGAGCAATATGCCATTTATGTGCACTACTCCATATGGCATGGTGAAAGTGTCTAAGCTAAGTCTAATACCAAAAAACTCCCTTACACAGCCGAAATATGGCAACATACAAGAAAGCCATTCTGCAACTTTATTTAAAATCATTCCACTCACCGGTTATTTCTTCAACAGCATTGCACTGCATTGCGCCATTATCTTCGATGCCCTAGTTATAGCGTCGGTCATGTAGAAATTCTCTACTGCCATTCCAAAGTCATTTGGACTGATCTTTTGGTTTGTGTTGGGTCTCACTGTAGTAGTTGAAATTGTGGTGGGTTCCCTCTCATCCACACTCACGAGATTTGGTGCCACTGTCCTAATCCGGGACTGGATCCCTCCAACACTATCATAAGGCAACTGAACTCCTGCCACCTCCGACAAAGCACGAACAATCTTCCAGTCATCTCTTGCATCACCAACCGTTGGAACTGCAGGAAGAGTCTGCTGAACACATCCTTCAGTATTTTCATATGTACCTTCCTTTTCACTGAAGGCGGATGCTGGAAGAATGACATTGGCACGATATACACTTTGATCTCCATGATGGCCCTGATAAACTACAAATGCATCATCAGGAATGTCCTTCAAGTTGATGTCATCTGCACCCATCAGATACACAAATTTTGCGGACTTGATGCTGTCAGGAGATTGTGGAACAAGTCCAAGATCGAGGGCCGCAGCTTGAGCAGCATGTAGAAGCAACACATTGTAACCATTCCAGTCAGGCCTCACAACATTCCCGTTCTTAGCGATGGTCTCAATGGCAGAAAAAATTGCATCCGAATCCTCTCTCTCAAAGAGCCCAGCACCCACAATAATAGCTGGGTTTTTGGCATTTTTAAGAGTTGAGCAGAAGGGGTGGCGCCCCTCAGCAAGTTCAGTCAGAGTTTGAGGGCCTGTGCCAAGATGTTCGTGATCATAGTTGAAATCAGTTGGTGGACCAATATAACCCACCTTTGCGTGTGTAGCACGGACTGTCTTGCGGATTCTTGCATTCACCATAGCAGCTTCTACTCTTGGCTGGTTGAACAAAATGGAAAAGATAGCCAGATATCAGATCAAATCAACAGAAAAAACATGGATCTCAAAGAAAGGGTCAAAGCCACAAGGACGGTGTAAATGTCCTATTCTACAAGGAATTAAAGATTGTCATCACCAAAATATTATCATGAAAGCAGTCTGGATGGTCATCCGTCAACAATCTAATAATTATACATTACCTGAGTTCCAACCAAAAGGAAAACATCTGCCTTCTCAAGACCAGCAATGCCAGTATTCATAATATATCCTGATCGCAGATCAGCATTAGGGTGCTTCCCATTGCCTTCACACATTACATTATTGGACCCCATTCTGTTCAAGAAATCTTTGAGTGCCATCATAGACTCTGCATCAGATAGTTTGCCAGCAACACCAACAATCTCTTCTGGTGCGACTTTATGGATAACCTCACCAACCATGGCAAGGGCATCATGCCAGCTCACAGCCTGGAAACGCCCATCAGCACCACGAATCATGGGGTCATTAAGCCTCTGCCTCTTAAGTCCATCATAACAAAAACGAGTTTTATCGGATATCCATTCCTCATTTATATCCTGCAACAAAAGTTCCAAAGCTGAATAATCCACTGAGAGTTCTCAATGTGTGTTGTGTGCAGGCATATACATGCATCTGTTCAAGAAAGAGTGTACAAAGAGAACAGCAGGGGAAAGAATGTGAAGGAAGGGAGAGAGAGAGAAAAAGTCCACTCATTTGTTTGCAAGACTACAATCTCCACCAAATTAGAATCTCATATGACAGTTAAAACAGTGTGCACTACCCCCAGACAGCATCAATGGCAACTCACCAGCAACATCAAGCAATTCAGATGCAGCAGCCAGAAAGAAATCTTGATGGAACACAACAAGAGCACGGGAAATTTTTACTAAAATTGAAGTGCTTATCATTGGATTGTGATAGAAAACTACAGCAGCCAAATCACCATTCTCATGTGGCCACCATATTATAGCAGTGTTGAGAAAGTTTAAAGCATATTAATCTTAGGCTATGATTGGCAGTGCCTATTCAAGCTCATACAAACTTATCGGGAGCTGTTGCGAAATCCTTCTCTCAGTGCTTATTCAAATCCAACAAGCACTTCTTTTTTGGTCAGATAACAAGCACTTAATTCAGCTAGATTTAATCAGTTTGAAGAAACTGTTGGGCAAGCAACTGATATTTTTCAACTTCTCATCTATTCAAATTATTTTCTTCTATCTTGTAGTTTACTAATAAATTTTAAATTATTCATAGATAATGAGGGGATAACTTAGAATCTAGACATCACAAGGATCGGATAGAATACAACTTTATAACTTTCTACCAAGCATATGATCAAACTGCAAGCATTAAGGCACCTACAGGCATTATGGAATATTAGTGTCCATGATGAGGTCCATTAAGAGGCAAAACTAGTTGGTTTCCATGTTAGCCAAAGAGAACAAGTATGCCTTCTATGTACTTCTAGCAATGCATTGCGTGCAAACGTAATAAGGGAAATTTTCTATCATCCATAAGGAGTTACTATGAGTGAGCTACTCAAGTAATAAAGAGATTTTAATTAAGTAAACAGGTTAGTTATCTTTCACAAACTTATTAAAGGTAATGCTTTTGGAATTTTAAAAAAAAAAAAAAAATTGTCTCTTTTAAATGTTGCCTGCCAAACGCTCGTATTGGAACTAACGATGTTGCTGACCATCCCAAGATGAACATCCTTTCCAATAAAATCATTTATGATATGATAACTGCTTGAGCCAACTTCAGGATAAAATTATATCGAATTGTAGACATATGCAGAAAAGTAATTCAACAACAGTCTTACGATGAATCTCCATTCTAAGACACTTTAATTAGCAAGTTTGGGTCAGGACATGTATCTAGTCTAGTATATCGCCATTTTCTTATAGTGGTCAGGCTATTCTGATCAATTTATCTACACAAATGTACTCATACTTTTCTTCCAGCACTTCTATCTTAGCTGCAGCACCGCCAACCCATCATTTACAAACCTCAAGCTTCAGCTACATATTTATCCTACAGTCTGCCCAACACATTAACTGCTACACCTATTCCTCATAACTTCTCTTGCAGCACTTCTCTCGCAAGCCTTGCACTAAACATCATTCATTGGGTTGCGAAAAAGGCTCAAGATGGACAAATTCAATACCGCAAACATATATAGGTAGAAAACCATGGGCAACACCTCCAAGCCTTTTGAGAAATTTCCACCAACCAAAGCAAAGCACCATCGGAAAAGGGAAAAACCATGGTGCTCCAAATTTTATGCAGAAACAGGAGTCACCTCAATTAACCAAAACTGAATTATGATTCTATAGCTTCAGAAGATATTCCATTCTTAAGTAGGTTCCTTATCACAAACAAGAAACACTATTTCTGCTTCCACTTTTATTCTGAAACCTAGAATAGAAAATCTAGACAGACTATTTCTTGAGTTAGTTAAAGAAGAAAAACTGTCCATTGAAGCCACAATGAACAAAACTTTCCTTTAAAGAATTTTCTTTTAGAGGAAGGAACCAAACCCGGCAGGAAGTAAAGTATGTATAATTACCTCATTCAACCGTGGAAGGATGCGCAGAACCTCTGGACCACGGCTATCAATCCGGATGTTTGAACCAACAGCATCAGTAACATCAATAGTCTCTGTTCCTTTCAACTCCCAATTTCGAGCCTTAAATGCAAACGGCTTAGAAGTTAGAGCACCAACAGGACAAATATCAATAACATTTCCAGAAAGTTCACTTGTCATGAGTTTTTCCACGTAAGTCCCAATTTCCTCTCCACTACCACGTCCCAGTACGCCAAGGTCTTGAACACCAGCAATCTCAGTTGCAAACCTGACACATCTGTCAGAAAAGTACATACCTATGTAAGCAATGGACCTTGGAGGATAACCAATGGCAACATGAAAATGCTCAAAGCACACAAAATTCACAAAGCCCACCCCATAAAGTATGAAAGAACAAGAAAAGACCAATTCCAATTAAACTAGACTCAAAAATGTTATTAACTAAGCTAGTGACCAAGCAAGTGTGATGTTGAAAGATATTCTAGAAAAAGGAAACAAGTTCTGAGTTTATCATCTAAGCCCAAAAAAGAACAATCTCTGAGGGAAATGTACAAGAAACAGCTTCCATAAAGATGGCAGAAAGTTGGCAAAAATGCAAAACACACTAGAAGACATGAAATGGAAAGTGAAAAAGCATCAACAGGTTCACCCATATTAAATAAAGGAAATCAGCAACCTAAAAGAAAATTCAGAAGCAAAAACCCATCACGAGAAATAAGGAATGCAGAACTTCAAATCAGGACAGGACAAGCTGTTAAAGGTGAGTCGTCAACAAAGCTCTGAGTTACTAGATAGCATAGATAGAATATCTAAAAAGTTAGAAGATATTTTAAGAATTTGCTTCTTTCAATTTTAATTAGTCACCAGTATGATTTTTGTGGAAAACAATATTCACCTGCTTCAAGTAAGCAACTTCCCACTGAGAGCATCCAGTTTCATGGAAACTCTAGTTTCATGCACACCATTATCTCGGAAATTTTGACAAATTTGGCATATCAGGAATGAAAATCACATCATGAAGCCTACTTACATGGCATTACATCTCTTCCTGTTAGTCCTCCAAGAACATCATTTTGGGCATTGGCAAACTTAACCTTACATTCATTTAATCAGAAATTTTCAAAGAATATGAAAATATTTGGCTTATGCAATTCATTCAATTCTTTCCCCATGAGTAGTACTTGCAAGTGCTTTGGTAGTGTGCAGCCAAAATAAACAGGGAAGAGAGGGGGGGGGGGGGGGGAGCTTCACTTGGTAAAGTTGTCAAACAAACATGGTTGAACTGGAAAAAGAGATGATACAAAAAACGTCATATGTGAATGTTTAATAATCAAAGGAACAATTGCCATCTTGATTTTGTCCACTCGTCACTTTTTTCCCATTTGTGCCCTCTCCCTAGAGTTATCTTCATGTGTAAAAGCTTTGAACTTTGCCACATGATTGCCACCCTGACTGCTGAACTTGTCGAGTTTTCCTATCTTGTCTGAGAAAAAACTTTTTTTTTTCCTAATTCACTCCCTGAATGCGACAATAGGTCATATTTGCCAATGCAGAGACTAGAGGGGGTTAGTGGGACACTGATTAAGTGTGAAATTATGAAACCAGATTCAGAATTTCTGAACAGATTGATGACACCATATCTGGGAATGGAAGTAGGCCAGACAAATCTGAAGTTTCCCACCTTGTCCAGGTAGTTTCTATTTCATCATAAAGATTATCTTTCATAGGAACATCAAAATAAAACTACTTCCTTTAATCAAAAGATTCCCATAGAGATGCATTAATAATCTAAATTCTACTTGGGCAAACAGTTCAGCTGCCAAATATTATGGCATCAAGTCATAACAACAACAAATCCTGATCATCAAGTTCGAAGCCTGCCCATCCCAATCCCCATTTAAAAGAGATGATACTAATTACTGATGCTGTGCTTACAACTTGGAATTGGAAATGAGTACACGAAAGACCTCTACAAATCCCTTTCGACTCCCAAAACATAACTTTTTCATCCAAACAACAAAACGATCACACTGTGCTGTACATAAATACCAATGAAGCATTCTCCAGTTCCCAAGTAATCAATTTTGAAATAAGTGGAAGAAAAACTAAACATGGTGTGGGCAAAATCAGTTATGCTAATTAAAAAGGTGAAAATGCTAACCTTGTACACTGGATACAGCGAGTCATGACAGTCTTTACTAGAGGGCCAAGATTCTTATCGACCACTGATCTCTTCACTTCAGTGAACCGTCCTCGATCAGACCCAAAAGCCATAGATTGATCCTGAAGATCACACTCACCACCTTGGTCACAAATTGGACAATCTAAGGGATGGTTCATCAATAAGAACTCCATCACCCCTTCTCGTGCTTTCTTAGCAATTGGAGTGTCCGTCTTGATCTTCATCCCTGACAATTAAATTCTATTTATAAGAATGTCATCCAAAAGTAACCAACTGTCTTCAACAGATGCTCTAAAGATTGGAAATTCCAATCGACATATATGACAACTGCAGGAACTACCTGATCATCGAAATTTGCAGAGACACCACTGGTGAATATATTGCACAAAATCAGAGGAGTATCCTATCGTCTAACCAAGTATAGAACACCGTCTAACATCAATCAATAGTATAAGCACAGCTCTCGTCTAAACAAGTATAGAACACCATTGACTGCATATAATTCTTGATATTAGCCACTATAACTGACTCGTTTTACTAGTGATAAGCATAAAGCCAATTACGAATTTGCACAATCATACACCAAATGAATAACAACAAAATCAGAATACTTAGTACAGATTATAACATCATTAACTTAACCCCATGAGCACATAGTTAGATAAATCAGTTCGAACTGAAGTCCACAAAACTTCAGCAAGTTGCATTTCCATTTCCCAACCGGAAACAACAAAATCAAATTCAAAGTAAAAGCATTGAAAGTTAGAAACAACATCTGTGGAAAACAACTAAACCCCTCTCCCCCCAAATCAAATTACCAGGAAGCGCGGGCATAGCGCAGGAAGCGACCGGCTTCGGGGACTTCTCGACCTCGACCAAACACATCCTACAGTTCCCGGCGATCGACAGCCGGTTGTGGTAACAGAACCTCGGGATGTCGACCCCGGCGACCTCGCACGCCTGAAGGACCGTCATGCCCTTGGGGATCTTCACCGGGTACCCGTCCACGAACACCTCGATCGCGTCCTCCGGGTTCGGCAAGTGGAACCGGGCGCCGGCGACGGGCTTCCGGGGCGGCAGCTCCGGAGCGGGATCGGGCTGAGCCTGGGCGGCGGAGGCCTCGGGGCTCTGCCGCTCGGGCGTGGACCCGATCGCCCGGGCGAGCCGGTGCCTCGGCGGGTCCCGAGGAGCCGCGAGGCCGCGGGCCGGAGAGCCCTCGAAGCCAGCAACCCTAGCCCCATTTCCTCCTCGCCTCTCGCGGTCTTGCCGGCCTACACCCCCCCGCGTCGGACGGAACCGGTGCTCGTGCGGCGGTCGTCGGCGGCCGGCGAGCGATCGATCGATCTCCGGCAATGGCGAGGGCGGTGGATGAGCTCGAGAAGGATGGGGATTCGTCCTCGTCGGAGCTTGAATCGAAGAAGAGATTCGCGCAGAGAGATGGAGATAGAGAGAGAGAGAGCTCAGTGATTAGGTTGCGTTCGATGCTCGCCTGGCGTCTCTTCTCCACACGACCGCAACTCCGCGGGTCGGGTGGGCTCGACCCGTCGGTCCGCGGCCGACCCGTTTCGTCGTTTTGGGCCTCCTTGGCGTTTGGGCCGGGCCTGTAATGGGCCTCATGGCTACCATGTGAATCTGCTTCAAATATTCAAATTTCCAGGGGCTACCCTTGAATACCTAAAATATGTAATAAATATAAATACTAAATTTATAAAAAAAATTAAATATGTATTATATATATAGCAAATATATATTTTAGAATAGGATGAAACTAAAATAAAATATAGAAATAAAAAATAAATAAATAAAAATAAAAACGAAATTTGTTGTTATTTTAATTTTTTTCTTATTAGAATTTCAATATTATTTATATTTAAATAAGATTTTTTTTTATCATGGTGATTTCTTATTTTCAATAAATATTTACATTTCTATGATTAAATATCTAATCCATTTTGAATTTAATATGGATGGATGTTAATTTTAATTTAACCAAGATTCTTCTTTCTCTTTCTCTCTCGCTTGCTCTATATATATATATATATTCCCTTCTCCGAAACCGAACACCCAACGTTTAAAAGAATAAGTCTTCAAACCAACATGACTCTTTGAAACAAAAAGAAGACTTTAATGAGAAACTCATCACTACAACTTATCCATAAATGAATATTGAAGTAATAGTCAATTGTTCAACTTTGAAATATTGGCTTTGATAAGTCAATAATTAATAACAATATTACAAAAGTCGGAAACATTAAGTTATGGAATCTCTGGCATATTGTAATCCCTTGCCATTTGATTTGCGATACTTTTCCGAATTATGTTTATCTCCATTGCTTGCTCATTTGATGGATCATCCACAACCTCCTCTTCTCTAGCTCCAAATGGGTAATTCGGATCTCCATATCGGGAAAAGTTTTTGTCCATCCTGTCTTGGTCACGAATATAATTATGAAGAGCACAACATGCAATTACAATAAGTGCTTGCTTTTTAATTGTAAATGGAGGCATGCGTCTCAAAATGGTGAAGCGATTCTTTAATGCCCCAAATGACCTCTCAATGACATTTCTTAAAGAAGAATGTCTATAGTTGAATAATTCTTTTGTTGTCCTTGGCCGTCTTCCATTCCCCCTATAATCGTTCGGATGATACCGTTCTTTTTTGAATGGAGTTAAAAATCCCGGGGAGTGCTTTGCATAGCCAGAATCTACCACGTAGTATTTGCCTATCATGTATATATAAATTAGCTATGATATGCAACGATGAAACAAAATTTCTTCTTATAAACAAATTAAATACCTGGTGGCGGTCGAGGAAATTGCAATTCAGGAGTCTCAAGTGCTGCCGAAAGCACTCGACAATCGTTGGCAGATCCTTCCCACCCGAATATACGAAAGTAAATTTCATGTCAAACGAACAAACACATAACACATTCTCGAGTGGTAGTTCCTTTTCGCCTCTAAATGGGATTTGCTTTGAGACGTGGGGACGATAGCATCTATATGGGTGCCATCAATAGCACCTACGCAATCCTGTGAATTTATTTCGGAAAAAAAAATCACGTGAATTTATGAAAAGAAAAAATTATCAACTACATATATTTGATGATGCAAAATTGATATGAAAACTATACCTTAAAATAGGGTTCATGCCTAGGATTCATAAGAATTTCCGGTGGCACGATATCAAAGGATGGTGGTTTGATAATCTCTTTTGCAAGTTTCAGAACTTTTTCAACACTAAATTAAAATACCTGCGATTGTTTGTCCTGAACGTTGAAATCTCTCACATAAATCTCTAGTAGAGTTATTATGACCAACCAAAGATAAGAATATCCCAACTTGTTCATCTATCCTAACATACCGACTATCTTTCAACCAACCTCTTATCCTCATCAAATCACATAGGTTCGAAAAAACATGTCTCTCCATCCCGAAGGCTTCATATATTCTATCTGAATGTCCACAAATAATCTCTCTTATCCATTCCGGTCCCGATAGTCTGCTGTCCCTAATAGGTTCTCTCGTATGCATGGACATGTCCATCGCAACCATGCATGACCATGCTACCAATATATCAAGATTCTCGTCATCCAAGAATTGGTCAACTGATTCTATATGCTCATTAGACATACTATTTGATCCTTCTTCCATGGTACCTATATTATCACACAAATACAATAACATTAATAAAGAGAGATGAAAATAATCCAATAACAATCAACAATGTAAGTTCTAAAGTAAAAGCAAATCAAATATAAAAATTTCAAACAATCCATCTTATCCATACAACCATAGGGTTTCCATAATTAAACACACAATCAAATGCAACCACATGCAATCCACAAAACACATCTTAACATCCCCTAAAGAAGTTGAAGAAGCCCATGTCTCATTTCAGGTGGTGTTACGACGAATGCCTCTCTCCATATGGCACTATTACATGCTCGCTCCACTCCCTTGCTTTGTAAAGATCTGGGTCCAAGTTATTCATATTAATAAGGATATCAATCACAACTTGCTATAGAGAAGGGGTCTACGGTGGTGGTGTCACGGTGGTGGTGTCACTTGTGAGCTAATAGATCCACTCTCGCAGATTGACTTGACCTAGATTTGAGCATGTCCCGTATAGCTTTGCACGTGTCCGCAATACTATATGAGCTACTATTCCTTCTCCTCTTGACATTTGGAGTCCTATCCAACTTTGTCTGGTTATGAATGGGAGGTGAAGTATGGTCGGATGTAAAAACGTCATCATCAATGGGGTGTTCACTTAAGTCTTCTGGATCACTGATTGCATTGCCACCACCATAACCTTCATCTGACACAGTCAAATCTTGGATATTTGCTGTGGCATGATCTCCGATAGCATATGTATCACCAAATACAATGCACGGTTGGGGATATTGAGGAAATCCATCCTTCTTGAATTTTGCCCACCCATTATTGACCTGCAATTTTCACAATAATAACAAATGTCAATAACATAATCAAATCTTCTAAAACTTACATCTATAGTAATATCAAAATGATCAAAATTTAAAACATACCGTGATGTGAGAGTCCCAAACACTTGGATCATCGACAATAACTTTGTTACTCACATTATCCCAGCCAAAACCAGATTGTGAAATGAGCTTCTTAAAACTACCATACTGTCTTCTCAGTTTATTCACCTTATTCTTCAACTGCAGAGGTTATATTGGTATCCCGATTGTTTAGTGAATTCTGCTCGTATGTTGTTCCATCCCGCTTTGTTAAAAGTAGAAGTTGTGCGATTTCCTTTTTGTACCTCCTCTACCAACAAACTTACAAACAAGTTGGTTAAAGGCTCGGTCCATTTTGCATTGAACATCTCTTTCTGGGATGCCATTTAACCTTGATTGAGCATCATATAAGTTAATTGAGATGAGACTTAAAACTATCATGGAAAGTATAAACTTAGGAGTCAATATGTAATATAGAGAGCTAAACGCAAATGGAGAGCTGCTATTAGACTCATTACTTACTTCAAGTGCTATGGTATCTCTTGGAGAAGTAGTAAGCGTGGCTTCAAAGTGGCTTCAAACTCTTGCAGCCTTTTCTGTAAAAGATCCCAATAGAAGAAAAGAATTTCAGGCGGGGCGGATAATCCAAATAACCATGTTAACTTCAGAAAAAAATGCAAACAAATAAGAACTTAGTGAGAAATTATCAGTACATTATGAACTAGTACAATTTTTCTCTCCTCCTCAGTTTCTTTTTCCTAGTTCAGCAACTCTATATGCCATTCACAGCATTGACAAACAGAAAACCAAGCAGAAATCGTGAGCTCGGAACTATATCATTCACATATTGGACCATAACAGCACTCTCTCCACACCATAACATTCTCTCAACATGGATATTAAAGACTAATTGGATAAATTACACACACGAAAGAAAAAACATAAACATCTTGTGGTCAATTTGGTTGCCCGAGAAAATCCTTTGGCATTTGCCATTTGATTGCCTCTCGAATTTTCTGAAAAACCAAACATGAATTGAAGGGGAGAAAAGCCCCGTTTTTAAAGGGCCTATTCGCTCATCAAGGTTTGGGTTCCACACAAGCACTTGTCCATATAAGAAATCGTCGTTGACGGAAACACGAGATCTTCAACGTAATACAAGAACATTCCTAAGAAGCTGCACACACGGGTCTGCTAATTTCCAAGACTATAGAACAGAACCCATCAAGAACAGAACATCAATAACATAACCCATCAAGAACAAAACATCAAGACAGCCAAGGGAGTTCCACGAATCATCGCACATCAAGAACAGAACATCAAGAACAGAACATCAACACAGCCAAGGGAGTTCCACGAGTCATTGCACATCAAGAACAGAACCCATCAAGAACCGAACATCAAGAATAGAACATCAACACAGCCAAGGGAGTTCCACGAATCATCGCACATCAAAAATGTAACATCAACACAGCCAAGGGAGTTCCACGAATCATCGCACATCAAAAACAGAACATCAACACAGCCAAGGGAGTTCCACGAATCATCGCACATCAAGAACGAACATCAACACAGCCAAGGGAGTTCCACGAATCGTCGCACATCAAGAACGAGAACATCAAAACAGCCAAGGGAGTTCCACGAATCGTCGCACATCAAGAACAGAACATCAACACAGCCAAGGGAGTTCCACAAATCATCGTACATCAAGAACAGAACATCAACACAGCCAAGGGAGTTCCACAAATCGTCGCACATCAAGAACAGAACATCAAAACAGCCAAGGGAGTTCCACCAATCGTCGCACATCAAGAACAGAACATCAACACAGCCAAGGGAGTTCCACGAATCATCGCACATTAAGAACAGAACATCAAAACAGCCAAGGGAGTTCCACGAATCATCGCACGGGACCGGAGGGGTTCAAAGAAGATCATCCCGGATCGGCGTTGGCGCCCGCCGATTCGGGCTGGGGGTCGGGGCGCTCGCGCCGACCGCCATGGAGTCGCTCGCGAGCGACCCCCCCGTGCCCGAATCGGCGGGCGCCGCCGATCCGGGGCCGAGGGTCGCTCGCCGAGCGACCTCCAGGCCCGACGGCGAGCGCGAGCGCCGATTTGGCCGAGGGTCGCTCGAGGAGCGACCCCTAGGCTCGAATCGGCTCGCGCGACTCCGCCGATCCGCGCGAGGGGTCGCGAGCTCGGTGGCGCTCCCGCCAACGGTTGCGGACGACGAACGACGGTGAGGAATATGCAAACCGTAACCTAGATCAGCCAAGAATGACGCTACTGTGAGTGAAGGGAACTCACCTTCAACGAGCGCTTCAACAATGAAGAAGCGACGATCGCCGTCGCCGTTGTTGTGGAGAGAACGAACCACCGGAGAAGAACGAACCGGAGAAGAACGAACCACCGGAGAAGAACGAACCGAGAGAAGAACAAACCACCGAGAGAAGAACGAACCGAGAAGAAGAACCGAGACAGTGAAAGTGAAAGGGTTCGTTCGCACGAGAGAAAGTGGAGCGGGATACGTTGAGCGGAGAGAGAGAGCCACTTTTTGATTCTTTTTCTGATTCGAATCAAGAATCAACTTTTTTTTTTATTCTAAATTCTTGTTCAAAACGATTCTCGGAACAAATTTGTTCCCGGAACAAAAAAATTACCAAACGTGATTCTCAGGCGAAACCGATTCTAAACGAAGAATCGAGAATATGCCCTGTTCCTTGGTGTTCGATTAAGAAGTGACCTCCCCGAACGAAGGGGGCCATGGGTCCCCCAAAATTAACATTCCGGTGCCTATGTGCCTTGCACTCTTACTTATGCTTGTATATTTGTCTTCCCTGATAGAAGAATATATTTTTTTAAAGTTTTAAAATGCATCCTAGTAAAAAAATTTTTGCAAGGGGCTTTGGGTATCCTATAAAAGAAAAATATATAAAAGAAGTTTAGGAAGAAAAAATACTTTCAGCGAAAAACACCTCCTCTTTGATGTCTTTTAAATGCCCATCCAAACGCACCCTAAGTCTTTTAAAAGCTTGCTTAGGTCTAAATTGATATGAGAAGGAAAAATAGAATAGTCCATGGAAATTGAAGGTCAAAATGACAACGGTTACGTCTGTATTGATGACATGTCATGCAGGCTTGTGTTTTTGATCTATATTCCAAAGCCCTTTTCTTATAAGATGTGATGGAGATGACAATTGATCGGTCATTGTGCTCAATTATGTTCCTCTCTTGTTTCGTTTGTTTGTGAAGAACCATGCATGTGCTTCGATTCTAAGGTCCCTTCAACCTTCGATTGTGACTACATCCCCATTTCAAGAAGGAGAAGGAGGACCACCATCAAAAGCCAACCGATGGTGGGAAGGCATATGATCAACAACCTCAAAAATGTCTTCCTTGTTGAAACGAAATGAAAATGGTGATGTGACTATCCACATCAAATTTATAAATTTGAGATAATCAATTGACAAAAAAAAAGTTCCAAATATTCAATTGCAAGATAAGAAAAGATTTAGGCCGGGGGCAAATGTCATTGGACCGTGAAAATAATTTTAAAATCAAGAGATTTATCAGTAAAGTACGTGAAGTTAATTTAAAAAAAAAATGCTTTTGTCACAATTTGTGAATCTTTTTTCACCATCCGACGAATAAAATAATATTTCTCGCAATGATTTGGGGGGGTGAAATCGAAAAACACTGGATGTTCTCGTTAAAACAAAAAAAAAAAACGTAACGGTTAGTTTTTTTAGCGGGCAAACGCCCGACCCCTCAAACCGCAGTCAACCGCCATTTGAAGCTTCCTTCAACAGACTTCAAGACTCCATTTTTCAATCTGTTAAGCTCCCTCTTTCTCTCCCTCTCTCTCTCTCTCTCTCTCTCTCTCTCTCGCTCTCTCTTGGGAGCTTGGTGGAATTCCTTCTGGGTCGAAGAAAGCACGGCAACGAGTGTTCGCAAGAGGAAGAACCCACTTCGAGATGTCGCTCCCTTTCCTCCAGGCTTGCGGGAAGAGGAAGCGGCGGCCCAAGATCTTCAACTTCGGCGACTTCTGCGATCCCGGGTGCCCGATCAAGCCGGCCGGCCCGTTCCGCGACAACATCTGCCTGTTCGTCGAGGAATGCGGCGTGCCTGGGGAGCCCGCGGCCAGCGACCTGCCCGTCTGGTGCACCCTCCTGATGCACCAGAAGACGGGCGTGGTCGTCCCCCTGTACACTGTCCAAGAAACCATGACCCCCTCGTCTCCCTCCTTCTGCGATCACTGCCGATTTGCAGGTAACTTGACCGATTGCAGACTTGATTCCCTGTTGTCTGTTGCTAATTCGTGGGTTAGTTCTCTGGCAAGTATGAATTTTGATGGGTTAAGCGTGAATTGCCGTTTGGAAATGTTTGTCATGTAAAACAGGGGGGGTGCAGATTTTCAGTACTTTTCTCATGGATGTGTTTGATTTTTCTGACGAAGTCTTGATTGGGATGTCCTAGGAACTTGTTGGTTTTTAGGTTTGATATGGGAATTTGCTTCAAAAGAATCTGAGGATTACGAATTATTAGTGTTTTTTCTTCTTCTTTTTTTTCTCATGGATGTTTTCTAATTGCCTGATCAAGGATGGGGAAACCATTATATGTCGGGACGGAGGTATCACTTGATAATCCTGAAGGACGGTTGCTGGAGTAGGCCTCTGGAGGAGTGTGACCTTGACGAGCCGAACCATCTGCTTCATGGCCTCATTCATGGTAACGGGTTTGGGCACTTAATCTGCATCAATGGCATCGAAGGGGGCTCCAAGTTTCTCTGTGGAAGGGAAATTATGGATCTCTGGGACCGCATTTGTAACAATCTACTAGTCAGGTAAGTTGAAAATGTAATTAAACTGGGGAGCACAATGTTATCTGATACCTACTAGTAATCTGATATTCCTTGTTTTAAAATCATTTTGCAGGAAAGTGACAGTTGAGGATGTCTCCAGGAAGCAGTCTATGGATCTCCGTTTGCTATATGGGGTCGCTTATGGACACACGTGGTTCGGGAGATGGAGTTACAGATTCCTCAGAGGAAGCTTTGGAGTTAAAGAGCACCATTATCACCAAGCAATGGAATTTCTTGGCTCGCTTGAGCTTGTCAAAGTCCTTGAGGATTTCAGTGGCACCGAACATTTCAAACAGATCAGGCAGATTATTTGTCATTACAAAGGTATGAGCAAAACCAATTTAGTCACCATAAAGGACCTTCTCAAGTACATGTTGACCGTCAAGTCGCATTCAACTCGTGAGAGTAAACCTGCCATAGCTACTGGGCCTCTCGCCTCCTTGAAGTGGAAACTGTCGACTAGAGCGTCTCTGCAGAACAAGCATCTTTCACAGATGAAGCCAGTAAAGTTTAGAAAATTCACAAGTGCTGTAGCAGAAATGGATAGCAGATGGCCTGCAAGGAGGATGGAACAGGCAGCAGAAGTGATTGTGAATGCGCTGCTAGATGCAAGAGGTGAAAAGTTGGGCTGCACTGGAATGACCCGCCAAGATGTGCGAGATGCAGCCAGGTTACATATCGGGGACACAGGCTTGATCGACAATGTGCTGAAGATCCTCAACAATGTGATTGTTGGGGATTATGTCGTGCGCCGTGCAGTGAACCCATCGACACGGGTCCTGGAGTACACAATCCATGAGTTCGATGGTGGCAGGGAACCACCGGAGCAGTTGGTCAAAGAGACGCTATTATCACCATCTCTTGTGGTCGGCCACGATGTTTACAAGGACATGGCAAAAGTTTACAGCGCAGTGTTCCTGAATTATCCCACATCAGATTGCGTTCGATCGGCTGCTCAGGTGCTTCTGGACAGCAAGCATTTCATGAAGGAATGGCCATTTCAAGATGAGGAAGACCAGTTGCTCACTTTCATTTGCAATCTCATCCCTAGCATAGATAGGCTAGAGACTCTGCCAAGGAAGAAAGTCCCACCCGGTGAGATTATCATGGTTCCACTGCATGCTACGGTTGGGGACTTGAAGGCAGCAGCTGAGAGCACGTTTAGGGAGACCTACTGCGCTTTTGAACACCTTGTGGTGACAGATATTGAAGCCGTGAAAGAAACAGAGGACACCGAGGTGCTCTTTGGGATCATGGAATCGGGCCAGGAGGTTTGGGTGAGGGGAACCGGGATGGATGTGGACAGTCAGTTGAGATATGAAGGTGGGAGCGAGAATTGGGAGGTGAGATGCATGTGCGGGGCTGAAGATGACGATGGGGAGAGAATGGTGGCCTGTGACCTCTGTGAAGTGTGGCAGCACACGCGATGCTGTGGAATTGATGATACTGACAACGTCCCACCTTTGTTTGTGTGCCCGGCATGCTGCAAGTCATTAGCACAATCGAGACAAGAGGACAGCCCCTTGGAGTTCAGATACTCGGGTGAGCTTGAGCTGTTTGGATGTCTCCTACCTCCTCCAACTAGGGAGCCAGAACATGATATGGGGATCCAGTGTTAGATTTTTGGGCAGAAAATTGCAGCAAGAGGGTGATTTACCATTGATGGAGATCCCTCAAATTGAAGATCTTTTAGTCAGGGTTCTCAAAGATGGGTAGACACATACTGGTGTACATACGTTCTTTTGGATATTTCAAATAAATTTGAAGGGAACGAAGAGTTTCAATTGAAGTGTCTGTTCCACTCTCATGCTCTCTCTCTCTCTCTCTCTCTCCCTCTCTCCCTCTACCCTGCATGTGATCTAGTAGATCTGATTTACAAGAATGTGCCTGCAAACAACAGAATCTCTTCCTTCTGTTCTATCAAATAGAAATATTGAATATATTGGGATAGAATAAACCTTCACCATGAACAAGGCAGACCTTATTCAGGATGATCATGTAAACTCATGTGCTTTCTTTAGGGAAACGCAGTAGGGACAGATGCAACCGTGGAGATTTCATGCATACAATGGAATAACAGGGATATGCATGCGACAGGACTGATTATTATAATAACTGTGCAGTAGCGACTATGAATTTGAGTCCACTACATCAGTGAAGAATGCCTTAGCAGAGAAAAATGCTGCTGACGTAACTGCGTTCGAGCTAAAAGCATTTTAATGGGAAGTGAGTCTGGACAATCTGAGAGCGTTGGCATAACTTGAAGGGAAAAGTATTAGACCTGCAGCTAGTACCTTATATCTATTCAATATGAGGAGCCCCAAGGAAGAAAATATCCAAAGGAACAAAAAATGAGCAACTGGTTAGTCGAGCAATAACTGAATGACATACTAACTGAAATAGTTGATACTTAAGACAAAAATTGTTAGATCAAATTACTAACAGACCAACTATCAACCTGCAGATCCGGGGTAATCTACTGCAATGTTCTCTGCTGTGCTAGCTGTTCATGTAGCTACAATGGACATATCTTATGCTGCTCCTCATCAAGAAGTAATGCTTCAATTTATCAGTTCGTGTACTGTTTGTTCCTCAAATTATCCAAGCCCTTCTAAATAGAGGTTTAAGACACTTGGGTTACCTGCCAAACTCACATTTGTGGCAAGCCTTGATGTAGCTAGTGGCACCATCTGAGCAAACAGATCTAATCCTGCTGACAATTTGTATTTGACATTAGTGTGATGTGGAATCAAAAACTTGGGGCTGTTGAGGAATGATGTCAATAACACTACTAGTGAGAGAAGGTGATAAACCTTAGTCTCAATGTTGAAGTGCACCAGAACTATATTACCTGTATATTTAGCCAGGGGAACATTGCAAATGGCCTCTTTTATGAATTCACTGAACTTCATGAAAAGTCGTTGTTGCCTCTTATGAATTTGTATAAGTTGCTGATCATGCTTACTTGTACTGTCCGGAATTTCACAATGTTGCCTTCCAAGAGTTCGGAAATGATGTTTCATGTCTCAATTGGTCTCTTTCTCTGTTGGAATTTCTCGATTCCTCTGCCAAAGGTGCCAGTGGTTGACAAATGGAGAGTGGAGCCAGTAGGTTAATGTTTGTAGTAATTGGTGCAACTTCGCCAGCCATCGTAACTGACTGCAAAGTGCATAATGGAAATTGCATCAGGTCATTTTTTTCCTAATTGAAGGCTTCTTCGAGTCTGCAATTATTGCTATTAGTGTTAGCTTGAAGTTGAATCCATGAACTTGATAGTGCTTGGGCAGAGGATGCAAAAAAAGGGTTTTAGCAAGCAAGCCTGGAAACTTTCATGTATCTGCCATCTGGGTACTTGCTACCGGTTTCAGGATCTCAATTGTGAGATTGCATATGCATGAGTCCATTTTTCAGGCAGCCTTATGATATGTGAAAAGCTCCATCGACAGCATAGCTTATATTGAGGTTACAACTTTCCCTCTTGTGCTCTGGATTTTTCTTATAAGTTGTAACTCGGTACTCATTTGAGCTGATAGTTATTATTTTGTCAAATAAATTTAAGTGAAGAGTTTTTAGAGAAGCCTCTGTTCCTCCCTCTCTCTCTCTCTCTCTCTCTCTCTCTCTCTCTCTCTCACGCGCGCGCCCCCATATGTCACGCAGACACTTAAATCCGTTCCTTTTGGTCTGTGAAACAGAGAAACCGTATTTGCTTAAGTTGGGAGAGAAGAAACCTTAGCATGAATTGGGCAGGCAGATCTTGTTCAATACAAATTGGAGATCAGCTCGTTAATGAAGAATGCCTTCTCATAGAAGTGCAGCTAATTCAACCTCATTTTCGCTAGAAGCATTTCAATGGGAAGTCAAGCTCGACAACATCAGAGTGCCGCATATGAGTAGCATTTGGGAAGACGCAATATAATGGAATGGCAAAGCATACAACTTGTTAGTCGAGCGATAATTGATGACATACCAGCAGAAATAGATACTAAAGACAGGTTTTCTTAGACCAAAATACTAGCTGAGCATATATCCAACAGGCAAATTTTCAGTGCTAATAATAAACCTCTTGAATGAATAACAATCTATCTCCAACTATTGATTAAAAGACGGTGGCAAGTTTTGTATTCCTTTGACTGAACTTTAGAAAGGCTGTGTGAAATTAAAAGTCTTCCCTGTATTGAAAAGGAAAGAGGAAGCAACCACAGGATCACCAGGAATTCTTCAATGGCTTCTCGAGCAAAGCGGAGAGGTACATCTCCTGGAGTTCTGGCCCCCGGTCAAGCTTCCGACCGACGACCCATTTTATCTTGTTGAACCCGATGCTGTCGATGAGAGGAGTGTACACATGCTCCAACTGTTCACCCACACAGAAGAAATGATCAAGCCAAAACAGACCCCCCGGTCTCAGGACCCGGTAAATGTCGAACATCAGGAAGTGCAAAAGCGTGGTCGGGATCCAGTTACTCAGCACGTGCATCGAGTGGACGATGTCCAGCGTGTTGTCGAAGAAAGGAAGCCTCTGAGAGATGCTGATGTAGAGGGGCATGACCCCCTTGCTGCTATGAAGTTGTTGAAAGGGCCGTTCAAGTTCATGGAAGTGGTGACGATGGTTATGTTCCTGTCCCTCATCCTTATCGCGAAGGTGGCAACCCCACCCCCGATGTCAAGCCCGATCCTTATCGTCCCTGGCTTCTTCGTCGCCAGGACTTCGTCGATGGTGAAGTCGAGGCCGCCGTTGCTCTTGGCAGCGGTCCAGCGGTTCTTCTCAGCGCCTGCAAGGTCGAAGCAGTCCTTGCAGTCATCAAAGCCCTGCTGCCTGTGCTTCCTGTTGATGAGGCAGTCATAGTTCTTGCAAGTGTAGGCCGTCCAGACCACAGAAGAATCCGAGGGGGTGGTCCAGAGGCTAGTCGGGAGAGGGTACGGCTCCACATAGTCCCGGGGGGAGGCAGGGCGGCAACGGCGGCGCGGGAGAGGCTCGCACCCCTTGAGCAGGAGCTTCTGCGCCAGGAGCTCGTCGTCCGGGCACGAGCCGTTCACCTTGTAGGTCATGAAGCGGCGGAGCAAGTCTGGGAACATGGTGCACGGGCGGCCGACCGGAGGGTACATGGTGTCGGAGTCGAAGTTCGGGTTGACCCCGAAGGCGAGGAGCTGGCCCGAAGTGAAGGCCTTGAACTCGGGCGCGAGATCATCGTCCGATGCACCGTTCAGGGAGCCGGTCACATCAGAGCGACCCGTGGGTTGATAAGAGACGGTGACCGTGGCTTCGGGGACGGCGATCCTAGGAGAGCGAGAGCAAGAGGAGTTGAAAGTGGTGGAGAAGAGGAGAGTGAGGAGGTTGGTCGACAAGAGGAGGAAGATGAAGAACCAGTTGGTGGCGCCGGGCCTTTTTTTATGCGAAAGCTCCATCTCTGGTCTCTGCTACTCACGACTAAAACAAGAGGTTCAACTGGAAGTGAATTTGCAAGATGATGCAATGCATGAAATAGGATCCTCAAGGGGGAGGGGAGGCTTTGACTGAAGCAGCTCACTGAACCATCATCATTTATATGGGATCGTCCAAGAAAGGTCAAACATGAGATTTTGAAAAGCAGATTTGGTGGGGCTTTCAGTCCAAGAAGCGAAAACCGTCCCTCAAAATTTAATCCTCGTTCTTCGCTCACATGGGGCCGGCCTCATTTGGGTCCCTCGCCATCCCATGTTTAAACTATAAAAAGAGCAGGACTATAAACAAATGGAAGAACCATGAAAACCGGTGAGATCTTCTCGGCATTCAATGCGATTGCCAATAGAGAACGAACCCACCGAATATATTAGAGTATGAACCGCGAGCAGATTTCAGCAAAAACGGAGCAAAGTAGTAGTATTCTAGTGCAGTCGGTAAGGGAGCGTTCGAGGGTCAACAGTCATCCCAATATCTTATTATGTACGAGTAGCCAAGCCGAAGCAAGTATCTAAATGGGGGAGTCCTTAACTGCGGTGTGCATAGCTCTTGTTTTAGGGATTTGGGTTGACTTATCGAGGATGATGAATTCTCGAAATGGGGTTGCGTAGAATCGGATCCGTGATCGAAGGAACTGGACACATCCGCACGTAAACCGAAGCCAGTAGACAAAGACTTATGGTAGAGAATGGAGCGTTTAATGACCCACATGCGAAAGCCTCCTCGATTCGGAAGTCCTCCTGTTTTCTGTACTGAAGGTACTACACGACTGGAAGCGCCTGTCTCTCGGCCGCTTTCTCCGCGGAGCTTGCGAACCAGACGCTACTAAGTTTCGAATCGTCGTTCGCACGAAAGGCTTGAGTGCTAGGAGTTTCTTCCGTTTTTGGCTGGTTTCAAGGATAAGGCAGCGGGGCCATCCTGCCGTGCGGTGTGGTAGATTCAAATGCAAGCAACCAGGGAGCTCCTAAGGAGCTTTTGAGGCTGCCTAGGGACAGATGCAACCGGTGGTGGCGGGGAGCTCAGAGATGGTCGGACACCATCTAATCGGGAAGAAAGGAAGAACCAAAGAGAGAGGATGAAATGGACAGAGAGAAAGAAGGGTCGATTTGCCCGAAAACTGACGTGGGACACCATCTAATCGCTTGCTCCTGAAGAAAGGAAGAACCAAAGAGAGAGGATCGAGGCTCCATAATAAGTATGCATCGAGCTTCTCAGATGCGACCTCGACTGCCGAGCCTCGCCGGCCGCCGGCGAGGCTCGGCCGACGAGGGCCGACCTCGCCCGGGGGCGGCGACGCTCCGGTGAGGTCGTCGGCCCTCGTTTGGCAGGTCGCCGGTCCGACGACGGGCCAAAAGAAGAAAAAGAAGATGAGAAAAAGGAAAAAAAAAGGAAAAAAAAAAAGAAAAATAAAAGAAAAAAAGGAAAATGAAAATGAAAATGAAAAGAAAAAATGAAAAAATGAAAAAAAGAAAAGAAAACAAAAGAAAAAAGTAAAAAAATTATTTAAAAATTAAAAGAAATTGATTTGGAATAGAATTAATGAACACGGTACCAAACGCAATTCTATTCCGAATCGAAATTTTGGACAAATACCAAACGGCTTAAAATCTTAGAATCAAAAAGAATCGCTGAATCAAAAGAATCGGTTGAAAACCAAACGCTTAGATCGATTCCAAACGCAAAAGAATCCTCGGATAATTTTTTTTTTCTCTGGCCCTGCATGACTCTATTTGACTACGCAAGAACCCGAACGTGAGATGCGTAATGCACATGTGTTCAATGTTTTTGAACATGTCAAGCACGCAAAGATGGGAGAATTATCTAAAATATTTTAAACATATTGTAATTATGACAATTTAGTGATAAACCTTTTTTTATCAATTCGATCATAAATATTTTGCAATTGTATCAATTTAGTCTATCGGGCCTATGCTTATGTAAACACTTTTTAATAATATTTTATTATTGATTTTTTTTTTTCTTTTTCTTACTTATTTTCCTTTTTTTCCCCACAATACCAGTCGTGAAGCCCTTGCTAAATGCCGCAAGGGTTTCACAGCCCTTGCCTCGCCTCGCCCAAATATGGGCTAGGCCCAATGGTTACAAGAGAGGCTGACTGCCGCAAGGGTTTCATAGCCCTTGCCTCACCTCGCCCAAATATGGGCTAGGCCCGATGGTTAAGAGCAAGGCGACTTCACTCAAATCTAAGTAACACCAAACTCAACATGGCCTCCTCGCCCATAGCCCTTGCCTTCACTAGTGGCCCCCAAAGCCATGGCAAGGCTAAACTTGCCCAAATTTGGGAAGGTAGGGCAAGGACCATGACCTTCCTACTGCCAACAAGGGCTTCATGACCCTCACTATAGTCTCACCGGCCACTACGGAGAAAAAAAAGCAAAGAAGGAAGGAAAGGAAAATTTTCAAAAAAATAATTCCAAAAATTTAAATATTATTAAAATTTATCAATATCAAAGCTAGTTTACCAAAATTCACCAGATATATTGAATTGGCATAATTGCAAAAAAAATATAACTAAATTGGCACAATTACAATATGTTTATGAAATTTTTGATAATTTTCCCTACAATCAAGTACTTTAAGATGTATATGTATAATAAGGCCCTAGTCATACTATTGCTAAGCTCAAGTTTCTACTCGATTTTTGGGTCAATCTAGTTAGCTCCAAATAATAAAAAAAAAAGAATAATTACACTTGAAGTCTTAAAATTTGTCAGAGAGTGCGATTAAATTCTAAAACTTTTATAATGTGCAATTGAGTTATAAAATTTATCAAATTGATACAATCAATTCCGTTAATTTTGTCCAACTTGGCTAACAAAAAATATTGACTAGGCTTTTTAAATTATTTTCACTCTCTCACGCGGCGGCATGACTAAAATATGAAACATAAGGTTAAAACCACATCGTTTTGGTCCAAATCTAATTTTTTTTTACTTATACTAATGAAAAATCGTGTTTGACTTATACTAAAAATTAAAAAAAAAAAAAAAAAATCGAGCGATGGTGGGGGACTGGGGGTGGGCCCTTGCTGGAGTTTTCCCCTTTTCTTTTCTTATTTTGTGTTTTCTTTGAGTTTGCTTGTTTCAATATAATTTAATAAACTTTATATTAAAAAATTGGATTGGGACCAAACTACGTAGTTTTCGCTTTATGTTTTGTATTTAGTCATTCTTTGCCAATAGGAGAGAGAAAATTAAAAAAGAAAATTAGATGGAGTTAACAAAAAAAACTTGATAGCATCAATTTGATAAATTTTATAATTCAATTATATTTTGAAATGAATTTTAGAGCTTTTAAAATACTTATTTATAAAAGAAAAAAAGGTCGACCTCAAATGTGGGAGAAGCATGCAAGCAATCCCGATGGAAGGATACTGTTCCGACACGAATACGTACATTCTACCTCTGTCACAAGCTACACCGTAGAATTGCACAAAGCTGCCTAAAGTTCCGCACGGAGGATTCACTTTCGATACGCCTGCAAATGGGCTTCGCAAAACGTGCACTGGCCTTATGGTGCTCATCGTTTGAATAAAAGGCTATCAAACGTTAAAGCACTCATCGTTTGAATAAAGCTATCAAAAGTTATAACACTCATCGTTTTCCTCTTTGCCCTACCTTCCATGGGTCGCCCCCGCCGTGGTGATGGCGAAACTTATCCAGCCACGATGACGTTGGTGAGGGCTCGCCATGGACGTTGGTGAGGGCTCAATAGTCGTGGCGACTGCACTGGGGTGCATAGGAGAACCTATGGAATGGAATCTACTAACCTTATAGAATTGGTATGGCTATATATATTTTGAGATGTGTATTAGTGACACTAAGATAGTCGAGTTCCAAAATTTTGAAATCGGTAAGTAAATGATAGATTTCAATATTCGGGGTTATACCATCGTATAGACATCATGTACACCATATGTTATATACCCATTCCAAGGTACCTCATCAAAAGGTACAATCACCCTGTATTACATTTCTAAAATAAATTTATGTCTACTTAATTATTTATGAGCTTCTTCTTCTTCTTCTTCTTCTTCTTCTTCTTCTTCTTCTTCTTTTTTGGGGAAAGTTTCCCATTTAATTGTGTGAAAGTATAAACTGATCAGCAATCTTCATAAAAAACGATTGATTTTTAACTTTTTTAACACAAATTTCTCTTATTTTATTTAGGGTGGATGTGGTGCTAACTGGGTGCCATGTCAGTATCAAATATGGTTAAAGTACATATTGAGTGATTGAAATAAAAATTGTATGTTTAATTGCAAAATGCACACTTTTTGTTGATGACTTTAGTGTCCAACATGAGGACCATAGTAGGGTCGAGACCACAAAATTGCAATGGCAATAGCTTTATAGAAAACATATTGGTTATACCAAGCACAGGTTCGGCTCGACGTGCTTTTAAGGTCTTCAAATAAAGTTGGACAAATGCTTGAACTGCTGCGCATAGATTGCCGAACCTATAACCGATCACCCCTAGTCCTCGACATATCTTGCCTCGGGGGCCGGGCCAGTCCCCCAAAAACCAATTTCAATGTATCCCTCCGGCGACAAACATCGGAAAATGACTTCTTAGCTTTTTATTTGGAAATTTTTCATCCTTTTGCAGGCCCAAGATTTTAACTTAAGGGCCCAGCTCTTCCTGGAAACGCAAATCTCAAGTAGGCCCAATCTACTTAGTGCTTCGAACTGGGCCCGTTGGGCTCTGCACGACTTCGTCGCCCCCAATTGAATATGCCCGACCCGAAGCACGACCTTCCCGAACCAGACAAAAGCTAAACAAGAAAGAAAGATTAAAAAATTGCTAATGCAATAGGTCCAGTGTATCAATAGAAATCATCCATATTTTCTTTTGCTCAAATGGAATATGCAAAATGATCACGTGATCAAAGATGCATTCGTCGTGTAAATTTTTGTCAGCCCTAATGATATAATCATTACTAAAAGTATACATCATGACAGTTCTTTATTCTTATGCAAATTTATCTTCATTTGTGAGTTTCTCTTTTGAAAACATTCGGTGATTTTCTTTGTTCAAGAATCTCATCCCTTCTTTCACTCCATCCCAAAGAATAGCTAAGACTAATTCAATTATGTTTTCATCTTCCAATCGAACCACTTTTCATTTTGGATTATTCTCAAAGAAGATGATACCGCTCGTGGCTTCAGATTTAGCATCGTTTTTGATCCGTTCCCTAGGGTGAAATGCTCAAACGACTCAGAAAAAATGTAAATGAATATCTCAAAAGGAATGGTAAGAAAGAATTTTAACCACCCAGTAAGTGATATTTTAACTGCTGAACGTTTTTCATCAATTAACTTACAGATCTGTTTTTTTTTTTCCAGCAATCGTTATGTCCGTCCTCCTTCCCCAAAATAATAATTGCATACAGGTCAGTCAAATTTCCTAGGGAGACACAGACTTGGAGATATGGACCGGAAAACTATATAACAGAGAGAGAGAGAGAGAAAAATGAAAGAAAAGAGGGTACGCAGAGACAACAACAATTCATTCAATGACAGCTGAGGGGAAATTTGCATTGGGAAGCCCCAGGACCCTCGAACGAACGTGAGCCCATGTGGGTGCTTCTCCATTTTCACATGGATTGGACCCCTGTCCTCCCTCCTTTTCTCTCAATAAAAATTACGGTCCAAATCTTTATAAATTATAATAATACTCAGGTGTGGTTCGCCGTTCGAGCACAAATAATCTCGTGAGTCGCATTTCGTTATACGGTTTAAGATGAATTAGATTAGGCCTTGTCCTTCTAAACGAATTGGAGTGAATACGACTTTAATGATTCCCTATAACAAACCCCTTAAGAACCCTTGTCAAGCAATCGATTGAGAAATTTTGCAATTTTTAGTAGACCCAATCTTTAAAAATCAATGACTCATTAGCTGTGCCGTGAAGCATTCGTTAACGTAATCAAAAGCCAAAGATCCTAACACATGAAGTTACAAGTAAAGCAGATGAGGCAAGCAAGAACCCATGAATCATCCAACCCACCATTGCAGGGTTGTTGAAACCTGCCCTCCCTTTGACCCGCATGTGGCCTTACTCAGCTTCCCCTGTTTTCTTTTTCTTTTTTGGGAAATCCTTGTACGATTTCATGGGCACATGTATGCATATGATTTTACATGCCCCACACCCAACTTTCCCATTAGAAAATCCTCTGCATCTGTCATAAAACAAACTACTCAATTTGAGTGAATCACCTAATTGAAGAATCTGATGGTACTGGAAGTTGGGTGTGCCTGACAATCAGGAAAAAATAAATGCTTTTTTCACAGAAACCACTAGATTCCATTTGCAGATCATCTCATACAGAACAGCTTCAACTACAGTATCGATGGATAAAAAGAAAGGTTAGAAAACTCATATCAGGCTAAAGGAAACCATGAAAAGAATCATAAGATAGATTACAATGACAAGAAAGCACCAAAAGCAAGAAGCGAACGGAATGGACACCCCCACTTTCATTTACACCACCATTGATGTCATCTCCCGGATGTGAACGAGTCGGCGAACCCATATGGTCGCATGGGTATGCTTGTCTGAGTGTTGTCCAAGCTCGGGAGGCAGGACGACGATGCCGAGGAGTCCACATGACTGGTTCCTTCATACGCCTGCCACTTCTTTAGGGCCTGTGGCAGCGACATCTCCAGGTCGATTCCGAAAATGTCGTCGGGGTTTTGATCGGTCGGCTTCCACACATCTACTAGAGAAGACAGTACATTGACGGCATGGCCCATATCGGGCCTTTGGTATGGTTCCCTAGCGCAACAGTGGCCAGCCAATTCAGCTACCGTGCTGATGCTGGCGAGCGTCTCCTCATTGAGATCGATTGTGGGGTCGATTGCCTTTTTAAACGTGTCCTTGTTGATGTGCATTCTCCTGAACCAGGTCACCAAGTGCATGCTGTCCTCAGGCTGACTCTCGTCGAGTGCTTTTCTTCCGGTGATCAACTCCATCAAGATCACCCCGAAACTGAAAACGTCTACTTTTGTCGTCACCCGGCCAGTCACTGCAATCATATTACCGTGATCATGGTCTAGTTGTTAAAAGTTCGAGATGAAGCAAGATCCAAGTTAACTAGCTAACACAAAATGGCATGCCAAGGCAATGAGGGCAGGTCTAATTTCCAGCTAAGTTGCTCTTTCTGCAACAATGGGCTTGCCTGTTGATTTTGAGCGTTCACTCAAGTTGCTGTGAGGACATACATACTTGACAATACTAACAAAATCTTGCCTCAAACGCATAATACTATACCTGCAAAATTAACTTAGTTGTAGATTGCTAGACCAGACTTTGAGTTATGCACAAGCATTTGATCTTTCAAAATGAAGTGCTGTCTTATGGATCTAGAGTGCTTTTTGGGCAAGGAACACAGACATGATTTCTGATTATCAACGCTTAATTCATATCTGGAAGTGCCGTTTCCATATTCTGATCTGCTATCGTAGTACTAGTTGATGTAATTTGAATATGTTTACACCGTGCAATGCAAGGTATCACTGAATTACTCTAGGCAAATTAAGATTTTATCTATCCAAGTTTTTGTAAATAAGGAAACTGAGATTAAGGTCAGAGGGCTAACCTGCATATTCTGGTGCCAAGTAACCGAATGTTCCAGCTATCCTGGTTTCGATGGAGCCTTTTCCCTCTGGTGCAAGACGCACTAGACCAAAATCTGAAACCTTAGCTCTCATATCATCTCCGAGGAGAATGTTCGACGGCTTTAAGTCTCGGTGTATGAAACTCTGATGCGCCAAACCATGGAGATACTCGACCCCCCTTGCCACGTCCAAGGCGATGGTCAACCTTCTGGTCCATTCCAACGGTGCACGTCCTTCTTCGGGCCAGTCAAAAAGATGCCTACTCAGTGTCCCTTGGGGCATGTACTCGTACACAAGAAGCTTCTCATTGCCATCCAAGCAGTAACCGAGCAGGCCGACGAGGTGACGGTGTCGGACCTTAGTCAAAACAGCAATCTCGGACTTGAATTCCGTAATGCCCTTCCCAGTAATGACCGCGCACTCCATTCTTTTCACCGCGATCTTTGTCCCGTCGTGTAGTTCCCCCTTGTACACCGTCCCGAAACCACCTTGTCCTAATATATTTTCCTCGCTGAAGTTGTTGGTGACATTCCTCAGGACTTGGATAGAGATCACCATGTTTCCTGCTTCAACCATTTGAATGTCGCCGGCTTCACTTCCCGGGATGGTATGAGTCTCGCTGATTGCACCAACGCTAACACTAGATCCTGCGACTGTTATCTTCACGCTTTCGTTGTCAGATCCTGAATGGCGGGGATGAATCACCATTGCAATGGGGCTCTGTACTCTGGTAAACCGCTTTTGCTGCTTCTTATATAGACAGAAACCCAACAAACCAAGCAAAACAATCAAAAACAAGCCGCCAATGGTGGAAATCACTATGACTCCGATCAAACCAGAATTTTTGCGTGATCGCCCACCAATTCGGGATGCACTACTTGATGGACCTGCAGCATCTCGGGGGGATCCGGGCGTCGAAATACCATTCCTATCTTTCCCAATGTCGGGATTACCGTCCTTTTTGATGATCACATTACTCTTAAAAGTCGGGACTTTACCATAAAGCTGATTACTCGACACGTCAAGAAGCGCGAGCGCCGGGAGGGTTGCAAGCTCAGCAGGAATGGAACCGGTAAGATTATTGCTCGCGAGGATGAGCCTCTGCAGCGATGTCAGCGAGGCGAAATCCGGGGAAATGGTGCCGTTGAAGCCCATCTTCTCAAAGTTCACGACAGTGATGTTCCCATTGTTGCAAGTTATCCCGATCCAACCGGAGCACGGGTCGTTACCCTTCCAGTTCTCCGCCAGTTTCTGCGGATAACCGATCGACCTCGCGATCAGAAGCAAGGTATTCACTCTGGGATCGCAGTCCCCGGGGCCTGGCAAACAGAAGCTGTTTGAGTCGTCGGCCATATCGACCTGGACCGAGCTCCCGAACTTGGGCACTGGCCCTTGGAGCAAGTTGTTGGTCAGGTTGACGGACTGGAGGGACTGGAGACCCGTCAACGATGACGGAACAGGGCCAGCGAACAGATTGTCCCGCAGGCTTAGGGTCTGCAAGTCCTGGAGCCCCGAGAAGTCCGGCAACGGGCCGGAGAAGGAATTGGAATGCAGCCAAACCTCCCTCAAGGAAGTCATGTTGGCTATAACATCGATCCGCCCGCTGAGCTTCCCGCTACCGGCCTTCCCATTGAGCCAGAGCGACTCAATCTGCGACCCGGAAAAGCTCGCGGGCAACCCGCCGTCAAGATCATTCATTGCCAAGTGAAGAAGGGTCAGGCCGGGGAAGTCGCTGGCCCCGAAGAAGTCGGGGACCGTCCCGGTCACGTTCGCGGAGTTCGCGGAGAAATTCTGCAGCGCGGACGCGTTCTGCAGGCTCCGGGGATCTCCCAGGCGGCGAAGGGGTTGTTGTCGACCTCGACGGACTGCAGCGACGACAGCCCGTCGAAGAAGTCGGCGGGGACGGAGTCGAACTGGTTGTTGCCGAGCATGAGGACCTGGAGCGAGCTCAGGCCGCTGAGGCTCGGGAGCGGGCCGGAGATGCCGTTGGACTGCAGCTCGAGGCGCTCCAGCTGGGTGAGGGCGTTCACGTCCGGGGGGAGCGTGCCCTGGAGGCCCTGGTGGCCGACTTGGATGCGGGTGACCCGGTTGGACTGGGAGCAGACCACGTGGGGCCACTTGCAGGGGTCCGGGTCGGACCAGCCGAGGGACGCCGGTGCGGCGAGGGACTTCCTGAGGGCCAGCATTGCGGCGGCGTCGTCGGCGGCGGCGGCAGAGAAGAAACAGAGGAGGAGGAGGAGGAGGAGGAAGAGCCGGTGGCAGCGAGGAAGGCGAGTGGTCCTCCCCATCTTGGAGAGAGAAACAGAGAGAAACAGAGAGAGGGGGAAGTGAAGTTGGGTTTGAGAAAATATTGGGTTTAGCGAGAAAGGCTCTGTTTTTTCAGCTCATGGAGGAGTGAGGGCGAGAGGGGCGGTGGCCTCTGCACTTCTTGGAATGAAGCTCCAGAAGGACAGGCGGGCGCAGAGAGATAGAGATTGATGGGGAGGGGAGAGAGAGAGAGAGAGAGAGAGAGAGGAGCACATGGGGGGGTTGAGGAGCAGGTGGTAGGGTCGAGAACGGGAAATAGCGAAAGGCTGGCTGGCTGGAACTGGAATGGTTTCGATTCCTGAGGGCGGGCCCCCCACCTTCGTCCTACAGCTCCAAGTTGGCATTTTTACCCTACCAATCAATTCGATAATGTCCCTAATTCAGCTAATCCAATCGAGTGCCCGGTGCAAAAAGGATTCGGTATGCAATCGAGTGTCTCTACACGTTTGCTTTACTAAGGATCTCTTGCAATACACTGCCAGGAGATGACTTCAACCTCTCATCCTATTTACAGCTAGCATGGTTTCGAAATTTGCAGATAATATCAGTTAATTATTTTAAAAGCTTAAGCAGTTAAACGATCGTAAAATTTATTATTTAAATATTTTAATAGCAAATTTCAAATATCAATGAAATTTAAAATCGCCCACCCTTGATTCTATACGCGTGAGGAAAAGAAAAGAAAAGGAAAGGAAAAGAAAGGCTAAACTTTTAAGGGTTTTGTGTTGAGTTCGGACATGGAGAGTGATGGCCAAGATTCGATGCTGCAGGTCCAGTTGTCTCTCTCTCTCTCTCTCTCTCTCTTTCTCTCTGGGGGCAGGCTCTGCAACACTTGACCCGAGTCTATCTGGTGTCGCCAACGCAGAAAAGAGGTTGATCTGATCCAAAAGGGCGTTTTGACAGTTCGGCGACAACGAGGAAGGGGAGGACAAAAGAGGGGGGCGCTCTCTCTTTCTCGTTTTTCCTCATTTCCAGTCGCAGACAGGATCCTGCGCGGGTTTAATGTGGACCATGCACACCCCTTTGCGGCCAGGAACGGGGATAAGGGAGCTCGAAATGACTAGGGTCCCGCTCACCTAAGAGTCGCACCTACTCCGACTCGACAACTTATTAGCGGGTGAGCAAGCCCGGGCTCTTTCAAGTCGAGTTCAAGGTGCTTGAGTGGCTCAACCATTTCCATGGAATCTTAGCTTGAATTAACTGCTTTGCATAACCACGACTCGTGAAATTAATTTCACAGTTCGATTCTCAAAGGCACTTCATTTATTATTTTAAATGTATATGAAAATATGCATAAAAAAATCTTCAATCTTTTCGAGTTCAAATAAAAATTTACTTTCCATAAACAATTTGAATCTAGATAAGTTTGAACTTGAGCTTGCATAACATTCTATTAAGTTGGACTTGATCTTGAAGCTCAAGTCGAGAATGAGCCTGGAGTCAAAGTTTATCATCCTGCAAAAAATCGAGACCACATTATATACTTGATGATTTGAGATAGGGATGACAAACATATCTTTAACCCAGAATGACCAATCAAACTCAATGGATTGAAGGGGGCCCATGGCTTGCATGCTAACATGATATGCCTTGGAGTTTATATTAGATGTCAATTCAATCTAACATACTTCTATGTATACTATATGAATTTAAAATCTCTATGCAATATGGAACTTGTATTGATTTTCTCTTCTTTCGTTTGATTTTTGTTACGGACAAATTGAATGGGATCGATTAAGAGACAGCAATCATTGCGCAATATGAGCAAAAACTGCAAGCGCATGGTGCTTGAGGCTCGGGTCGATTTAGAGATTACAACCACTAGGAACTCTAGTAGTCCATTTCCATATCCACATCCGCGTCTACGGTCAAGAGTCGCGACATCCCATTATGCACACCAGCAGATAAGATTGCAATCACTGGTGCTGCTGATTCAGACCTCCTCAGAGAGAATACGACACACTATTGACGCCAAAGGATGCTTCCACGTAGAGCCAGGGAAGGTAGAGACCGAGAAGATTGAACAAAACAATCATTTTGCACATGCAGAGAATCATTTAGCAATCGCGACAATCTCAACGAGTTACTTTGATGCAACATGGAACATAAACCTGCTATCAGAAGATAATGACATCTAAGGAAGTAGGAAGGAAGCTCACCTTGTTTTACTTGGAATTTCCCAAAAAAATTTGGCCACATCTTCGAACGACAAGTATAGGCACATTAGCATCAACATGGCAAATCCTTAACAATGAAGACATGGCATTGATGATTCTGTCGTGAGAGGACCAAAAAGAACCCGTTCAAGTGACCCAACAAAGTCACCACCCCGTTTGCCACAACATTCTCAAGGCAATATCAATAAGAAACACTGTACCGTGACGAAGAAGGATACACCGCGGAACTTTACTCCTCAATACTCACAGAAAAATTACCAGAATCGAAGAATAGGTAGTGCCCTTCCACTTTACCATCGGATATCTACCCTTTAGGATCTGATGGAAAGTCAAATGACCCCGAGACGCAGATTTCAAGATACTCATCCCTTCCCATCTATTCAGTGTCTAAATGATATCCTTCAACCCAATTGTCACAGCTTATAATCATAAATAAAATAAACATAGCAACATAGAAGTAGTATTTTGGCACCCGTTGTCTGTTAATAGGTTGTGACAAATAAAAGCACACTGAGATGACCCCAAGGGGGCAAAGAAAATTGTGCATACATGTCTCAAAGCATTCTAATTATTCTTATTTAATAGAGAGTAACCTGCTTCTTGGAAACAAAAAAATAATAGAAAGGCAAAAGCAGAAGACAGTAGGGATAATCAAAACTATGAATTCACAGATGTACTGAGTAACAAAACCACATTTAACAGCACCAGATACAGATAACGCTTCCAAACCTCATGTACACAAATATAAGTACAAGCATAGCCATTATTATCATTGCTTGCTTTGTACATATCATGAACTAAAGGGAAAACAGCTCATCACACCATAAAAAGCCCTGGCAAATTTACACAAGGAGATACATCCAAAGTGGCACTTCAATCCGAGATTTTATTGGGTTCTCGGTGGTGATGGAAATGCCGACCAGTAGAATAGGCTGAGAGGGCTGAACCAGTCACACCAATGGAATGTTTTGCAAGGTCCACGGTTTTCTTAGTTGCCAACCAGACAGTCCAAAGAAAACCTATCCAACCTGTACCATGATGGGATTTTCACATCTCAGGTGTTTAAAAACACATCTTAAATCCATGTGAAATGCACTCAAAAACTTAAGTTGTGAAACCAGTAACAAGTTCATAGATGGCAGATGCATATGAAAGGTTCCGGGCATGTACTAATCTCTGTGTGCATCATCTCCTTCAGCACTATCAAGTATGTGGATCTAACTGAAGCTAATAGTGATAGCAATAGACTCGTATATAGAAGAACCCTCAATAAAATAAATAGGCACAATTTCATGAATTGATTTGATAATCAGTAAAGACCTCCCTCCTTCAGTGGTCTAGGCCTCCACAACCATCCTAATGCCAATAGGCAGCCTTTGGCTGCAAGATTGAAGTATTTATGAAGAAGACAACTCAAAATATAAAAGGACACTTGGGGGGCAATCTTGGGCAACTCAGACAGTATTAGTCAATGGCAGAGCTAGCTCTTTTTTTTTTTTTTTTTTTTTGGGGGTTAGCGGGCATAAGCACAGTGATGTAGGATTTTGCAAACCATTTTGAGATCTGAATACAAAAGTGTTCCATCGTTTCAAATGAAACATTCTACAAAAATTTAAAACAAAGATATAAGTAAATCATAATTGAAGGTGAGAAACAAATGGTGGTGTAACTTGTTGATGTGACCAATTAAAAAAACTTGTTAGCATGCAGGCGCAATGAAGTAGGATTTTGCAAGCCAATTTGAAATATGAATACATAAGTGTTCTATTGTTTCGAATGAAACATTCTACAAATGATTAAAACAGATAAATAAGTAAATCATAAGTGAAGGTGAGAAACATATGGTAATGTAACTTGTTGACGTGACCAATTAAAAAAAATTGAAATATGACTTCTTAACAGGGAGCAGCACAAGATATGTTTACCTGTAGCAACAAGAGCAGCTAGCACTGCGCAGAATGTTGCTGTAGAAATAACAAAAACAGCAATAGCCAGAGCACCAACATATACGGCTGTCACACAGGCAAGAAACAGAGCCAATACACCCCCTACCGCAGCCATAGACATCAGAAGAGAAATGACAATTGCATTGATTGTGGCCGCAAGGAAGAAGAGCATGAACACAAGAAGTCCCGTCAAAGCAACAAAAGCAATTGTTCCAATCTGCCAAGAATCAGAAAAGTTAAAATAGACATTGTGGAAGTACTCAAAGAGCATCAATTCTGGTAATTATGGCACTTCTTAAAGTGAAGGCCAGACAATGCTTAAGAAACTAAAGGCTCTCCATTTGCTTATCAAACAGAATATAACATACTGACTTATACAGCTGTAACTTGCAAAGTAGAGGGGCAACAACAACATCATCAGAATGTTGTTAATACCATCATCAGACCACTAGTTAGGTACTTTGTCCCAATTTTTGGCACTTTTACATGGCAAATGACCATAATTGGCAATTGATTTGGCTGACCAATGTATGTACCTAACTAGAAATCAACATAAAATTCAGTTGCAATGCAGAATTACCTAGCTGAAAAATCCGCATTATAAATAGCTGATAGTAATTGTAATTTTGATAACTGAAAATTAGTACATTGCAAGTACATGCTAAAGTAATTTGCTTATTACCTTAAGAAGAGTGGTAGAGTTACTAGAGCAGTTTTAGTAATATAACATTTAAATAAACAACCTGTACAAAGGCTTGGAAATGAACTACACTCCAACAACAGAGAGCCAACTTATCTCACCTCCCAGGAATTAAATAACCACACTATAACATTATAGGGTAAACATGAATAAGCTACATTGATCAAGTTACACCACGCATCCGGTTCAACACAGAGTCCCCCTAAGATCCTTATATTTGAGGCACTTAAAGATTTTTAGCCACATTACATGGACCTTCTCCCTTGTCTATGCCGATTGTTTCCCTTACAGTTAAAACAAAGGCTTAAAATTGAAGACTCTTGGTGTTCATTTGTGTAGACTGATCAAATATCAAAAGTCTGACAAGCATGAACTGTTCGATCCAAATGAGTTAAGAAAATGGTTGAAAACTGTCATGTTTAAATACTGGATTATAAGGAATCAAACATAGATTCCAAGCTAATGGTCAGACATCCCCACCATCGCCATTCATATCTTTGCAAGGGTCAGGTGAATTATTATTCTACAATAAACCATGTACTTTTGTGATTGCCCAACTTTCGTGCCAGGTACTCACACAGCCTGCAATGGATGCTAATGATGCTTCTTTTACTTTCTGCCAAACAAACTAATGGACACAAGACTGGTTGCCGAAACATCTTGAAGGCATTCATGCCATGGAACTACAAAACATACCTTCTAGTGTCAAAGCTCTGGTTTGCATCTATATAAGATAACAAATCAACAGCCAAAATATAAAATAAAATCAACATCGCCTCACACTTGACCATCCCAAACACCTCAAACTCAAACTCACTCATTCTCCTTCTTCTTTTTTTCACTTTCTTACTGATGAAACTTATTTGGGCATCAGGGCCAAATCCGGGACACCTCAGCACAACCATCATGCCTGCTCTACGCGAATTCCTTTTTCCGTTCACGATACCTGACAACTTAGGAGTCGATCATATCATCATTCCACAGTTCTGCACATCATCGACTTCATTTCAAAACGCAAGAATCTTGCACCGACCTTATTGCTCTACGCTATTTCTAGCGCTGTGCCGCTCATCACCACTAGTTTCCAGACACCACTCCAGCGAACTTCAGTAGACCAACTCGACAGAAACCATCCCGATCATACTTCAGAACCAAAAAAAAAAAAACACCTCCAGAACCAACTTCAAGTAATCAATCCACGAATCAAACCCGAAAAGGGAATCAGAGCAAACAGTAACTCACCGAGACGACAAGCAGCGCACGGAGATGAGAGCCCCGGCGAGTCCAGCGGAGGATGCGGCGCCCCGTCTCTCTGGAAGCTTCAGGGAGCAGGGGGACGTCGTCGGCGAGGAGATCTTGACCCGCCGGAAGAGCGGCTCGCCCGAGGCCTTGCTGGTGTGGTCGGGGAACAGGACGGTGGACACCATGCTGTAGAGGACGGCGTGGAGAGCCGGAGCCGGAGCCGGAGCGCGAGGCCGACCATGGCGGGGAGGCTCGAACTCGACCTCGACCTTGGCCGCCGCCGCCTCCCCCGGGGGGTCGCCGTTGGCCGGCTCGCCATCGCCGGCGTACTCGCCATCGCGGTCGCTCCGCCATCGCCGGGGGGAGTTCGCTACTGCTCGGAAGCGGGGGAGGGCGGAGGAGGGCGGAGGCCGCCAAGACGGGGAGGAGGAAAAAAATCTCTGCCACCGGCTCGGCGAGAATGGAGCTCGCGATCTCTGAAAGCTCCTGCTCGAATTTGTTACTTAGATATTAGAATTAAAATCCGGTGGGGCCCGCCGGGGTGGGATTTTGCTGCTGCCGACGACACGTGAACGAGATCATCCCAGACACGTGTTCCTCAACCTGTGGATCTCATCTAATTATTTTTTTTTTTGTGGTTGGGTAAATTAGTGGGGCCCATCCCGGTGAAAGAAAGGTGATTGGGAAATTTCCTGGACCGGGAAAAAAAAGGACCCTTCCCGACTAGTTACTTTGGCACCACTCTATTTCTCCCTATTTATAAATTACAATGCGATTTTTTTTTTTATATTCAATATAGTTTCTGGATTTTTGGACACCTAGCTCGATATATTTTTTTGTTAAAAAAAATCACAATTGCTTATTGAGGAGGTTTCTTTTTCTTTCTCAGGTTAAGAAATGATTAGTGGCGCACAATAGTAAGCTCAGATGCGGGATGAGTTATAGAGAACGTGAGAGCGTGAAGCCAGTAAATTTATAGTAGATCTAAATGCTAGTTATAGGCGAGGAATGTGAGTAGGAGAGCATTCTCGATGGTTCACTGTCGAGGCCAGTAGGGGTATTGGGTTTGGAGCCTTCAAAAGTGAAAAGGCCCCCTCAATATTTCTCGTGACTTAATGGGATATTTATCCAGAGATGATCAAAGGATTGGTTGCCCAGGTTGTATCGTGTAATTATTCTCCCTAAGAAATTGGTGGGAAATAGGGTTGCCAGGTGTCGAGGGGGGGCATGGAAGCCTTCCCTAACAAATCCTACTCTTAGTCCACCTAATCAAAAATATTTAAACGAAAAATAACACAAGATGCTGCCATCTATCCTAAGTTATTCACGCATCGAGCAATGTTCGCATGCCACAAACTGGCAATAAATCCCCGCCAATTTTTTGTAAATTCATGGAATTATACAAAAAAATAAATAATCTTATATCTTTCCCAAATATGATAGGACAAATTTATGCATCTATGTTAAAAACTGCATGTACACAACACAATTAAGAATATCAGTTGAATTATGTTGGCATTTGGCATTCCATACTCTCCCTGAAATGGAAGCAAGATGGTTGTAATACATAAGATGTCATGCAGTAGTCTCAGAAAATCATAGATGGTGAAGCGAGCTACCTTCATGAAAAATGAATCTTCCAATCATGAAAATAGGGAACATTGGAAAGTTAGTTGCTACTTTTCAGGCAATTAAGGCAAACGGGCAAATTTCGAACTAGGACATTCAGTCAAAACTAATAGTCTTCTTTTTCTAAAAACTAGTAGTCTCTAGTTTTTCATTTCGGCAAGTATTTCTCAAAATCAATCATTAATTGAAGATCAGCTACTTTTAATAAAAGGATCTACAGAAAACCATTTGAACAACAATTCGAGAACGAGCACTGTTTGGTGAGTCCTTATGTATCAATTTCATAAACAGGAAAAAAATTAAATAGAAACTTACAAAGACATCCATTCCGACTTAGAAAAGCCATCGATTACATGGAGAAGAAATGCGTGCATCATATCTTGCTCATAAATAAAATTCTTTAAACCATCCAATGGCATATCATCATCTATTTTGGTAGACAACGTCACTTCCTTAAGTGGAAGACAGGATAGTTATACAGAACCTGATTCTTGCTCTGCATTGACAATTATATGTGCATCAAGAGCTAAAAACAGTGAATCAAAGAGCTAGCTGGAGGTTGCAAAATCAAAGCCACAAACTCCTCTGGTATGCTGCTGCCAGCAAACTCATTCCGCATGAAGTCTATTCCACCAAATCAAAAAGAAGAAGAAAGGATCAGCATCAATACTTCCATCTTGCGCACTAGCTCAGCCAAGATTTGCCCACTTCCAGAAAGAGGCATATTCAGCAGCTGGCTGCATCAGGAAAGTAAATATAAGAACACCTGGATACATTGCGAGTGTATCTTAAGGAACTACTTGAGTAAAAGCGGGCCGAGAAGTTGACATTTTCAGTACCAAAACTATCATAAACTGCGATTATTTAGCTAGAATTTCTGGAACTATTCACAGCAGTTAGAATAATATAATAGACCGTACATCTCGCACGCGTGCAAATAACCATCAGTGCTGACCGTAATGAAGCATTAGAACTCCTGTCCAGTTCCATGTGCATGGATACCCCGTCTGCTTCCAATTCGCGAGGTGTTTCATAGGGTTCAACCGGAGTGCTGCTCTTCATGGCAATTAGTGCACTGACTGCAAATAGCACAAGCATTTGTACATTTTACTATGGATGTCAAAGTCGCGTGCATCCTCAAGTAGTAATAGCATTAATTTCATTATCCATGCGTCCCAAAAAAAAGGCAGAGTCAAGAAAGAAAGTGAAGAGCGATTCATGTCAACTACTACGTTTTTTTTATTTAGAAGGACACGGGTGTGGAGACCTGGCTACCTATACATAATACATCCTCGAAACACCGCGTAAGCTCTATAAACTAGTTAAGTCCACAAGCTTTTGGCTTGTGCGGTGTGACTTTGACTTACAGTAGTTTGCATATGGTTAGTAGAATTTGAGTAGGTTACCTTTAGTTCCTAAGCTGGAAATCTACTAACGTCCCATCTCAACTACTACTTTGCAATAGTAATATTTCTAATGTGATGATAACTTTCACCAATGTACCAAAACAGAATTCAAGAAGAACAAACTTGGTAGACAAAGAATTGTTAATGCGACAATGAAAACACCAAGCGCGTTATTTATAAAAAAAACTGAAAAAAAACACAAATGCAAAAACTATAACTACAAAGTTGAAAACCAAAAATTCAAAAAACCAAAGCTGAATCAAAAGGTGGAACAAGAAACGAAAAATTTGGTTTCTTGAAAACGCAATTTCCTTTCCAATAAAGGGTTTGGTCGAAAAATCCTCTCTTTACCAAAAGATGGACTTCAAAACTAGGAAAACCATTAATATGTTAACCACCGTGCCATGAAATTGTTCACATATTATATTTCTTTTGAAATATAAAATTTTCCAGGAACAATCAGCCTTGAAATGATGCTGTAAAGTCGCGTGCATCCTCAAGTAGTAATAGGCTAATAGCATTAATTTCATTATGCAACACTATATTTTTCTCATAGTAAGTTGGACTTTGTCTCAAAATGAGAGTGTAGAAATATATAATATGGGAGATATATAAAGGGTTTTAAAAAATTAGATTGTGCCCGCAACACCAATTCTTTTTTTGGCTTACACACCTTTGCCTTTTTAATTTTATTTTAGTGAATTTTTGTCAAGAATATTATAATCGACCCTCATAAAAGAGCAAAACTTCACAAGTATATATAATCCATGTCCATCTAGATTCCTAAAAGAGAAGAGTAAGACAAGATAAGCATAACAAGGAAATAGAAAAGGATAGGAAAGAAATGAAGCAAAGGAGATTATGGGCTACTAACAAAGATGATAGGTGTGTTTGGTTCAATATTTAAAAGTCTCTTGAGAAAAATTTAGTGTTTTAAAAGCTCCTCAAGTGAGGTAGAGGCCTGTTTTAAGTTTTTAGCATTTTTGATATGTTGAAGGTCCCAATCAGTAAAAATTGATAAGTTATGAACTAATAACAAAGATAAGCGGGTGTGTTAGGTTCAACATTTAAAAGTCTCTTTGAGAAAAATTTAGTGTTCTAAAAGTTCATCGAGTTAGGTAAAAACTTGCTTTGATTTTTCAATATTTTTCGTTCCTTTAAAGATCTCAGTTAATAAAAATTAGCTAGTTATGAGCTAATAACAAAAATGATGGGCGTATTTGGTTCAACATTTAAAAGCTTCTTAAGAAAAAAAATTGTGTTGAACACTTTAAAGGCTTCTCAAATGAGGTTGTGATTAGTCTTAAGTTTTCAGCATTTCTTGATACGTCCAAGATCTTAATAAAAATTCGTCATGCCTATTTTGTCCTAAAAAACTTTCTAAAAATCTAATTTTACCCCTTCACAAAAAAAGAAAAAGAAAGAAGAAAGTAAAGCCCTAAACTCGCTCCGCACCCCACGGTCGCTTTCTCCCGCGTGACGACTGCTCTGTTCCTTCGCTCGCTCCAATGCTCGTTCTTATATAAACAGTGTGCGAAGATTGAGTGATGATGGATTGACATAATTATGATGAGAAAATTGGGGGGGTTTGTGGGGGTGTTATTGTTACTCTGTTTCTTGAATTGGGCTTTTGTCGAATCCGGCGATCCATGGCATATGTGCCAGTTTTCAGCTTTTCAGTGCCGAGTGAATTGGGATTCTTAATAATTTACGATTCTCTTGCTGGGGAAAAATCTAATTTGGGAATGAGAGGGCGTGTAAATCTTCTGGCTTTACTGAGGCTGAAGGTTAGTGATGACGAGTCATGGATTACAGTTTGTGTTGGTGGTGGCAGTTGGAGAGCGATGAGTAGGTAGAGGAAATCATTTGTTATTTTTACAGCAGAAATGGAAGGTTAGTGATGATGAGTGTTTTATGTTCTAACATTGAAACGACAGCTTCTTGAAGTGAATAATGCGAATGGGTCAGTTGTGTAAATGCTATGAATTGACTGAGACTCAAGGCATGATTTACCAAACAGTCTTAACATTTCCTCAAAGTCCCTTAAAATAGCTGAACTAAATGCAGCTTCTATATGCTTGCATGTGTTTTATTAGTGATTACCGCGTCGGGGTCAGCTTTCTATGGGCATTCTGACACGACTCTGTCTTTCTCATTTTATTGATGGCGGTGAGAATGGCGTCTTCACTTGTGAGACAACGCCCGACACTCCTTCTCTCTTCTCCTTGAGGTCCCTCTCTTGGAATGATTCTGTCACTGCCCATTTGGCTGCCAGTTGCCGCCAAACCCTAGACCTCTCAAAAGCCTTGAGGACGTACGCTGTGCAGAATGAATATCAACTTCCTCCTGCTCCACAGCAATTGCCTCCTCCATCATCGGTTTTGAGGTCTTTCAATCCAAACCCAGATGAAGGGATGCCACAAAATCAATACTTTCAGCCTCAGAACAGAGAGACCAATACTAGCAGTGGTCAATGGAGCTCACCACCACCCCTACTGCAAGGAAGTGCTCATTTTGAACTAGAAATGTCATCCCAACTATCCTAGAAAAATTATTTAGGCTAGATACTCTAATCCTGTTATTTATTCACAGATTATGGTGGAATAAGCAAGTGCCGTTATCCTTAGCGGCGGGAAGATGGAATATTGTATGGTAACTATTTGGTGAACACCCTAAGCCAGAACTATCAGGAACAGCCTAGAAGGCCTCATCACTGGAACAACCAAAATCAAGAGTATCCGTTGAGATAGCTAGTATAAACACCTAGAGGGGGTGAATAGGTGTAAAAACAATTTCTCAAGATACGGAAGCGATACTAGGCAGACGATAGAAAGGGAGTTCTCTTTTGATTAACAAAATAAAATACGATCAAAGTAAAGCAAAGAGTAGGGAAGAGAAAATTGAACACAAGGTTTATAGTAGTTCGGCTTATTCCAAGCCTACGTCCACTCTTCCGTACTGACAGCCCACCAATTGGATTTCACTATGAACAAAAGAGATGTTACAACAAAGTTCTCCCTTGATTCCACAGTGTAGATACTCTACCACACTTCCTCAAGGATTCTCACAAATATAAACTCTCTTTTGTGTATAAGATTTCGCTCAACAAATGAATTGACTAAGAACAAGGTTCTTCAGACTTTGGAATTCTTCTATCGCACACACTCAAAACAACTGGAACATCTTTCTTATATACTCATTTATGCCATCATACTAGTTGACACTTACCAAAGGAATTCTTCTATCGCACACACTCAAAACAACTGGAACATCTTCCTTATATACTCCTTTATGTCATCATACCAGTTGACACTTACCAAAGGAATTCCTCCAATCTACCCATTAGACGGAATCAATTAGGAAGATCATTCGAGCTATTAAAGGAACATGTCGATAGCCCATCAATCATGTTCGCCCATACAATCAGGATCTCGGTTTCCATAAGTAGAACCTTCCAAGTATACTTTGCCAATCATCGGATCCTTAATCTTCGAATCAATCATGATCAAATAAAGGATTCTATTATGTCATATCCAGCTAAGATATCTTCTTCAGTTGATAAGGTTATATCTTTAATGGAACATCCAGTTCTGGATAGCCTTTCTTCAACGGATTAGAAACTGTCAATGAAGATAGACTTTGAGTCTTGAGTCTGGTTGTCCGAAGGTCTTCAAACTTTAAATAGCAGAGTCTGCAAATCTTCAAACTAGACTGATGGAAACGTTTTGTCAGCTTCAAAACACTTCACGAAGATTTCTCCAACATCCGCAACCAAATAATCACCACTAGTGGGCCCCGTAGAACCCGAGTACTAATCAGTGGAACCATCAACAAGCAACTGTAATGCGTGGGACAGAAAATCAGGTGATGGAAGCTCCTGCTCCGAGGCCTTCAATTATTGATCTGAGATAGTTGTGCCAAGGTGGGAAAGTTAAAGAAGCTACAGAGTTGATGAATTGAGGGGGTTAAAGCCGATGCCGACTGCGTCAGCTGCTTGTTCGATTCATGTGGGAAGTCCAAGTCTCTTGAGATTGTGGAGAAGGTGCATGATTACTTTTTGCAGTCAATGTGTAGAGATGATCTTCAGATGAAGAACAAGGTGCTTGAAAGGTATGGGAAGTGTGACAGTATGATCGATGCTCGGAGAGTTTTCGATCACATGCTTGATAAGAACATTGACTCGTGGCATTTGATGATAAATGGGTACGCGTACAATGGTTTAGGGGATGATGGGTTGGAGTTGTATGAGCAGATGAGGAAGTTGGGATTGAAGCCAAATGAACAGACTTTCCTTGCAGTTCTGTCAGCATGTGCCAGTATAGGGGCCATTGAAGAAGGTTTTATACATTTCGAGTCGATGTAGAATGATTATGGGATTAAACCTGGGATTGAGCATTATTTAGGGGTTATTGATGTTCTCTGTCAACCTGGGCATCTTGCAGAAGCTATGGAGTATGTTGAAAAGCTACTCTTTGAGCCCACATTGGAGGTTTGGGAGGCATTGAAGAATTACGCACGGATCCATGGCGATCTTGATCTTGAAGACCATGTTGAGGAGTTGATGATGGCTCTTGATCCTTCAATTGCTACTGCTAATAAAATTCCTACACCGCCGCCCAAGAGGCACTCTGTGATCAACATGCTTGAGGGGAAAAACAGAATCAGCGAGTTAAAAAATCCTACTCTTTACAAGGACGACGAGAAATATAAGAGTGGAAGGAAGGGGGTTATGTTCCGGACACAAGATATATACTTCATGACATTGATCAAGAGGCAAAGGAGCAAGCCTTGCTCTATCACAGTGAGCGACTCGCAATAGCTTACGGACTTATCACCACTCCTGCAAGGACACCTCTTAGAATCATTAAGAACCTTCGGATCTGTGGTGACTGTCATAATGCAATAAAGATTATGTCCAAGATTGTGGGCAGGGAACTAATCACTGGAGACAACAAAAGGTTTCATCACTTCAAGGATGGCAAATGCTCTTGTGGAGATTATTGGTGATCCCTTCTTGTTTATTTATACCCGTTCCACATGTACAGAATGAGAATTGTCTTGCTTTAGGCAGTTGGCAAAAGATACGGAGAAGTATGGCTTTTAGTGATGGGAATGAAGTGATGCTGCCAATTGTAGGGGTGAATGTCCCTTTGAATCATAATGTATTCTCGTCAGTTACCACAGTTCTGATTGTGCTCTTTTCCAGTAGCCAGTACTCAGTCTAGTTCTTCAGTTTCTGTTTTGCACTGATATGCAGAGTTAGCCTTCTTTTGCGCTTTTAAGATAAAGAAGCGGTTGCTGATACATTTAACGGCAGATGTTGCTCAAGACTTGGCTCTCGTTCACTTCTTGTGTGCTTGGATTGTACTCCTCCTTCGTATTTACTTGCCAATTTGCTGATATAGTATAGGATGTACGTGTATCTCTAGGTCATCTTCAAGGCTCTCGTAACCAGGGGCTTCCTTGGATCCTTCTTGCTTGGTTTCAAGGGTTACCTCACCAAGGCCTGTCCCTCCTAGGAGGGCCTCTGCGGCCTGTCTCCAGAATCTAGAAAATTTCTCGTGCTTGAGAGATTAAATTACATGTACTCAAAATTAGGTTGATCCAACTCTGGGCAACTGTAATTACTTACGATTCATCTAGCCCATCTGTTTTGTCTGATTCCTGTAATTTCTCGTGTTTTTTGCATTTGTTATTGCAAATCCAGAGTGACTGAGAACATTTGCATGTAGCGAAATTGAGATTGGCCCTTGCACACGCATTGGTGGTGATTGCCTCCTTTTTTTCATATGTTATGGGTTTCTGAAGAATGTAGATAAGGAATGCAATATTGTTAGGTTTCTGTAGAACTTGGCAGTATTTATTTCATACATGGAGAGACCCTCGTGAAGTGATCCTTGGAGATGAGACTACTCCTTATCTCAGTCATCTGGATAAACAATAAGAAGTGTCCACACAGTAAAGTAATCCAAGCAAATAATCTATGGCAAGTTCCCTTGCCAATCTAAGTAGGAACTTTATTGGAGAAAGGGATGAAAGTCGGCATGGTTAATAGAGTGAGATGTGCGAAACTACATATGTTTGATGCATACTTTTCAACTTCACCATGCATGTCTATGTTCAGATAGGATTGGAAACTGAAAAGGAAGGGAGGGAGGGATGCACCCAAGAATTGAAATATGAAAACAGTCTTGGATCATTTTATCATCTCTTGATAGATCCACCGAATTAAGTACTGTAAAGATTGCATTTTTTTAGTGAGAAGGGGAAAACACTTAACATGTGAAGGATGATAGCTCATTAGATTAAATAAGTAGAAAATTCTTGACATAGCAGTTTCCTTCTTCAATGGTGATAGGGTGGAAAGAGAGCTATCCAGTGAAAATGTGCATGCTTGGAAATAAGCAAGCTAGTTGTTATTTTCCTAGTTAATAACTTCACAATCCTCCGATTCCATTTTATGCTAGTCATGAAAAGATTTTGCATGTTTTGAAGTGGTTTGGAGAGTATTCATTTTACTGTTTCCGATTATGCCTCTCTGGGGTGCTATATCCCATTCTCGTTCTGCTCGTGATGGAACCACAGATGTTTGTTTTTGAGAGGGATAGGGCGGTACCATGGCAGGGCACCTCTTGGGTCTTATTACATCCATCCATTCATCCAACCTGTCTTGGCTGAGAAATATTTTAGGGCTCAAATCTGGGAAGTCAACAGTGCTGCAGAGCTGCCGGAATATTTGCTCTTCCTGTTCTCAGTGATTTTATATCTATCATTACTTACTGATGGTGGTAGGAATCAACTATAGGAGCAGCATTTTTCTCGCGGACAGTGGGTGTCAATGATGCATTGGTGAAGTTTGAGATATGGAATACTGCAGGTCAGGAAAGGTACCACAGCTTGGCTCCTATGTATACAGAGGTGCTGCCGCAGCTATTATTTTCTTTGGCATCACTAGCACTGCATGGAATCTTTCCTTTCTCTTTTTCTTCATCTTTTGTAAGTTTTGTGCTTGTGAATGAACAATCAATTAGGAAGGTTAATTACCTCCTGTTAGGAATAGCTTAGAAGTATTGGACCTTAGGATAGGAGCATGGTAAAAGGAAATGTGGAAGTAATGTTAAGTGAAAGGCTAAGAACAGAACCTGTACAAAAGTAATTACCGAAAGTTCAATCTATATGCCAAGCTAATATGCTATTACTTTGGTCCCTTTTAATTTCATTCTGCTAATGTTCTTGTGGATTATAGGAGTCATTTGAACGGGCTAAGAAGTGGGTGGAGGAACTTCACAAGCAAGGTGCTAGTATCTTATTTACCCTGTAAAGAGGAGAGTTTACAGTGCTCGTATCTTATTCCACAACACCTTATTGTGGCGTCCAAATGTCTTTAAAATCTTTTGGTAATTGATTCTTTTGTTAGATGCATATGAAACGTATCATCATTTGGCGAAAACACCTGCTAAAATTTTTTGAACTATTTTTTAATCTATTGGAAATAATGCAAGAATATCAGCACGCAATGTGGACATGAAAGATTTTGAAGTGCAATTAAGTCCTTGAGTTTTGGAGAATTTATGATGTTGATTGTTGATGCCTTAAAAGAATGACTCGATGGGGGTTTTTTTGTTCTTTTTACGGTGTTTGGGAACCAACCCTTAAAGCAGCCTTCGAGAATGTGTCTGGAAAAAAATGACCTTGTCTTTATTCTTTATTTCTCGGCTCCTTTGCCCCTGTAGAAGAGCAGGCAGCCACTTCTAGCTGATATGTATGCACTTATCTCAATTCACCTTTCGCACCCTTTTTCACTATTCATCATTCAACTCCTACTCTTATAATGTGATTCTGGTCATGATACCGTCATCATTCTGCAATTTGCTATGATTTTCAATAGGAGATGATTTAATGATTGTTTTAGACTTTATTGTGTTGCTTACTGTAATTTGATAACGACACTCCCAGGAAATAAACTGATCTGGAGGACAAAAGAAAAGTGGCAGCTGATGTAAACGCTGATGTTTCTATAAATTGTTCTGATGAGTTTGATGGGGCATTCCGTTTGGTTCATTGTTCTGCAATTGTGGTGGTCCTCTTTCTCATTTAGCTTCTTAAAGAAAAAGTGGGTAGTCTCCCCCTCAACAAAATGGGAGTGCGGATTTTTGGCCGTTCCATTGCTTGTTTTTATTATCTCGATGACGAGTTGTCACCAGCCACTTAAATAAGTCTTGTAGATTTTAACTAATTTGATTGATTTTAAGGGATTCGGGGTGCGACGGAAGGTGGATTTTTAGCCATCTAGCTCGTTAAATGTTAGTTAGGTACTTGGCCTGGTCTTTTTAGCATTTTTTACTTGAGAGGTAAGGCTCTTATAAATCTTTTCCTATCTGTTTTTTGCAGTTTTATAATCTTACGGATTCCAAATGGTTATGTTAAGGCATTCTGTAGATCATTTTCTCTCAAATGGGGTTGATCATGCATGCAAAGAGCAAGAAGTCTTGGTTATGTTAGGGTTAGTTTCTGCCACCTTCAAAGATGAAAGTCTATTGAAAGCTTTATAAAGACAGTCGGACCCCTAAAGTACCGAAACTTGGCATGGGGATACTTAAGTGTCAAAAGTTAGGAAAGTGATATTTAAGTGCTAAAATTAGAGTAAAATGAATAAGTTAAGTGTCAATAGCGAGAAAATCCGGTCAAATTGCATACGTAGCGTTTTTCCGGCAAAACAAGTGCAAAACGACGTCGTTTTGCACGCTGACGTAACCAAACAAGTGCAAAAACAATGTTATTTTGCTGTCATGGCTAGATAATCAATATAAATGTTAATTAAATATAATTTAAAATTAAATTAATTTTTTTTAAAAAAGGAAGAAGATGAAGTTGTAGAAGGTGAGGGCTCACCGTTTTGCAATCTGATCTAGTTTTCTTAATAATTTGGTTTTAAATTTAATTTAATTAATATTTATATTAGAATTCAAATCCGAGACAAAATGACGTTGTTTTGGCGTTTCTTTGCCGAGTCAGCTCCTCGACAAGTCACGTAGGCAAGCAATGTTAATAAAAAATTGTCACATGGGATTTTTGGTGGGATTCGCTGAACTTGGCACTTAGTTGTTCTATTTTTTTTTTTTTTTAAAAAGTGGCACTTAAATATATCTTTTGTAACTTTTTAGCATTTAAATGTCTTACGTGTTAAGTTTTGGCAATCCAAGTATTCTTTCATTGCTCTATAAACTTCTTATTGTACTTGAAGAAATTTCCAACTTATATATTTTCTATTCAATTGGAAATTGGTGCTCTATCCAAAATTGATCTTATTGTGGAACTATTTTCAGTTGGTCTACATGTCAGATTCTGCATTGCAACTCTATAAACCTCTGCGTGTTCAAAATATTTGGAAAATATTTTTCTGAAAGATATCTTCCATGAAACGAATAAGATCACCCCAAATTTATTTACTTTCCTTCCTTTTGCTTTTTTTTTCTATTTTTATTTAAATGTTTCACATGTTTTGTCTTTGTTTACTGCGGCTATTTTGCATATATTAAAGGCATTATGTTTTCTTTTATTTTTAGGTTTTACTAAATAATTTTTGTCGAAAAGAACAATTTTTAAGAAATCTAATTCTTTTTATGCCGTCAAACAAATTTATCGGTTGATTGTCAAGTAGAATCTATAGATTAACATTGACAATCTTGTAAAAAAAAAATCTTATATTCATAATTTTTTAAGTTTGTTGTGCATATAATCATCAAATCTTTTCTTATCATGATATTTTTTTTTTGAAAATACTGCGTGGATGAAATTAATATTTCTCAATTCAAAATGATGAGATTTCACTTGTATTTAAAAAAATCTTTCTTTTTTTTTTTTTAAAGGAATGTTGCCATTTAATTACATTTCATCTTTTAGAGTTTCACAATAGAGAATATAACTACAATTTTATTTTAGAAATTCTTTACAAAGGTTTTTCTTGTTTCATCAACCATCTCATGTGTATAGAAGACGGTTGATAAGGAGGAGTTTGATAGTGACACACATAACAAATGTGAAATGTTATAATAAATAATTGCGACAAAAAAGTGTTTGTTAAAATTTTCCAGATTCTACTTGTCAATTAATCAAAAAAATTTGTTAGACAACATTGAAAAAAATTAGGCTTCTTGAAAATCGACAAAACTAATTTGTACATAGGTGAAATCTAACAATAACTTGAAACATAGTACCTTTGATATGTGTGTGTGTGTGTGTGATTCTCACAAGGAAAGAAAAACAAAACATGTGAAATCTTTATTATGACAATTGAAAAATTATAAAAAGAAGGAAAGTAGATAAGTTTGGGCCACCATTTTGAATTGCAATTGAATGATTGATGGCATTTTATCTTTTTGGTGAAAATTGGGTGGATTTAACCATATAACGAGTGAAAATAGTGCCATCCTTTATGTTATTAACTAGTTTTTTAACAAATGCTTCTTCATACTTAAATTTCCACGAAAAGAAATGTTATAACCTGAAAAATAAGTAGATGTCGATGTTATTTATGATTATCTAGCGCGTTATTAATAAGATATTTATATTAACTATTTGAATAATTAGACACAATATGCATTAGGGGTGAGTAGTTTTAAGTTCTATACAAGTTCTACCTCGAACTTGAAACTTATCCAAGGAATAGGTTTCTTATATTTTGGAACCTGGAATTTATCTTGCATATCTTGGAATCTAGAATCTACCATGTCACAAGTTCTAGGGTTGTTTCCAAGTTATACCTTGGTTTTAACTGTAATGTTAATTGAATTATTCCAATGAATCATCATTGTTAATGACCATTACTTTTGTTGTAATTTACCGAACATAATTTATATTAAGACACACCAAAAATACGAATCATTAATAAAATGAAAGTCTTAATCATAAAATGGAAGTTCGAATTAGTGTTTCCAAATTATGCTTGTCATTGGATACCATGGCATATCATTGGAGTACGAGAAAACATATATCAAGAAAAACACAAAATCTTTTTTTAGGTTTAAAATTCCAAGTTTTGGATAATAGGTTCCACCTACCTAGAATTTGGAACTTGAAATCTGTCCATCAAAATAAGTTTTCCAATTTTTGAAATCTAGAACCCATCTTGCATACCTTAGAACTTGAAACTTAACAGGTTCTTATTGGTCTAAATCTTCGATTCTAGGTTCTGTTCTAAAACCATGCTTGCTCCTAATATGCATCTATAGACTACGAAGTTATTTTCTTTTGGTTAACAGAAGCTTGGTAAGTAGCAATGAGGTGGAAGATGAAACGAGTAAATTGCAGATTTTGAAAATGCATTTTCCTTTCCAAGGAAGGGTTTGGTCAAAAAAATTGGAGGACTAGACTTGACTAGTTCTATACTGAGAAATGGACTTCGAACTTAGAAACTGTGCCGCGAATTGTTCACATGTTATATCTAGTAATAATAATTATATTACTTAATGTTAGTTTTGGTTCTCAAGTTGATTTTGAAATCAATCAATTCAGTTCCCAATAAATTCGAGAATCGATTCTAACGGAGAATTGTCTAACGTGTCCATGCACTCTAAAGATTACAATCACTCCTAACCATTATGAAAGCTTAAGTTGATAAATAAAGGCATATTTTAATATACAAATAGTTCAACACCATCTCTCTCTCATGATAGGTTGGATTTTATCGCAAAATGAGCATGTTGAAATGTATAAAGGGCCTCGAAAAATTCATATGGTGCCTGGAATACCAGTTCTATTTACGGCTTAAACACCTTTGCCTTTTTAATTTTATTTTCATGGATTCTTGTCAAAAATATAATCGACCTCATAAAAGAAGCAAAAACCTTCACAAAAAATATTTAAATCTGCGTTTCATCCAGATTCCTAAAAGAGAAGACTAAGACAAGACAAGCATAATGGCGAAAGAGAAAAGGATCCGACAGGAATGAAGCAAAAGGAGGTTACAGCTAATGACAAATTAAGGAAATACCATCTTCTCTATTGAAACCGATAATTGAATTTAAAATGATAATCTACAAAGTGCTCTTTTTTTTCATATACGTTTAACAACACCTCTTTGCCCTTGGTGGCTACGACCTTCGATTGAGGTGGCCGATTAGAGGACCATAACAAGGTCATTGTGGTAGTCCCGGGTGTGCCTCATCGCGATAAGTTCCAATAATAACATTGAAGGACAACATCGACTAAAGTTCGAGCATGATATTAAGCACGTCTAGATCGATGTACAAGCGTTAGACAACTTAGACAATACGTAATCTACCACGTTCAAGTCACGAGGGAAAAGCATCAATTTCAGCTCAAATTTTGCCTTTTCTTCTCAAGCACCTAACAAAAAAGCAAGGAAAAAAAAACACGAAAAACAAGAAGAAAGCCCCCATAAAAAAAAAGAGAAATCTACAAAGCGAAGCTCTTGAGGTAGTCGGGATCGCGCTTGGCCCGCTCCTGGAACTTCTTGAACCACCGGTCCAGGATGTCCGTCGGCACCACCAGCCTGCTCCCGTCCACCCCGCAGAACGACTGCATGAAGTTGAACAGGTTCTCCCCTACCCTCATCGCCATCCGCTCCACCCTCCTCCCCTCCGCCGCGTCCAGCGACGGCAGCGCCCCCGCCTCCTCCACCGACACCCCGATCTTCGCCGTCAGCGGCGCCGCCCCCGGCGACGTCAGCTGCAGCTGCTGCCCCCGGCGGCGGCGGCGGCGGCGTCCCCGCCGGGCTCCGGCCAGGCGAGGGGGAGGACGGCGGAGGGGCGGGACACGGTGACGGCGCCGCAGTAGACGAAGGGGGACCCGGGGGACTGGACGTAGACGGCGAGGGCCTTGTCGGGCGGGAGGGAGAAGCCGTTGAGGAGGAAGATGCACATCTCCCGGACCTGGTCGTACGCTTCCCCTGCGAGAGGCGAAATCGAGAGATGGGTTTCGAGGGGAATCGAATCAGGGGGTCGAAAAACGCAGATTGGGGGAATCGGCGGCGGGTCTTACCGACGAAGGTGTTCATGTCGAGGACCCAGTGGAAGGTGTCGATCTGGGCGAAGGCGGAGATGTCGATCGGGAAGCTCCGGTCGGGGAACACGACCCCGAACATCCTCGGCGGCGGCGGCGGCGGCGGCGGGATTGACGGCGATGGCTTCTGTTCCCTCTGTCGGAGAGATTCTCGAGACGGCGGAGGACGGAGGCGAGGTGGTGGGGGGAGGAGGCAGGGCGGTATTTGGGGGAGGGAGCGGAGAGGAGAAGAAGAGTCCAGTAGAATCTAGAACGAACCAGAGGCTGCAAAAGTCGGAGGAAGAGGAGGAGGAGGAGGCGGAAAATGGAGTTTTGGCAAAAGGAGGACGGAGGAGGTCCACGGCAAAACCCATTTTTTAACTCAATTTCCACGGCATCATGTTGAGTTTCATAATATTATTTTTGCGATTTTCTGTGCATATACCTTATATATTTGTATTTGATGTTTGTTCGTGTCTATTAAAAAGTAATTCTTTTTTGGTTTTTTGTTTTGGTCAATGTTACTTATCTATTGGGAAATTTGTTCTTGAGCACTAAGGGGCGCGGTTTGGGAGATTTAAATGTGAAGGACCTTTTTTTTTTTGGTTTTGATCTTGCTTTTAGCCGAAAGGGCTTTCGGGAAAATGAAAATAGTTTTTGATAAACATTGTTTATATAAAAGACTTTAGTTTAAAAAATGGAGAAAACAAAAATTGTAATAGCGACTTAACTTAAGTGAAACTAGAGAGTTCCAATATAACTGTCGTCAAGACTGCGTGATTTAAGTAAGATAATGTTAAAGTTACGCAACATTGAGTAAGTCATATATGATGAGGATGATAAGCATCAAGTCTAAAATTTGGCCGCACTTGACTTGGATTTGCTTGACTTTGTCCCTTCGGGCTTTAAATTGAGCACGACCCTAGATCGACGTTATGTCAAGACCCTCAATTCTCCATATCTCGCATTGACCCTCCAAATCTAGTTTGACCTCGGCGATTCTCGGCAGTCGTCCCTCTTCAATCGTTCACGCAGTGGCCTTGGTTCAGAGAGAGCGGTCGGAGAAAAAGTGAAAAGCGTGCTAATATTTAGGGAAAAAAAAATTAGGAGTAAAGGAGGAGTACGGAGGATTGGTGAGAACAAAATTAGAATAAAAAACGGCATTAATTATGGGCTCCAACTTTTCGAAAATGCTAGATGCCCCATGCTCGTGGATGGGGGCTTTGAGATGATGGCGTTTGGAGGAGTTTGGGCTTCTAAAAACAGTTATTGAACACTTCAGTATTTGCCCAAATTTCGAAGTGAAATATTTGAAATGGCGTACTTATATTAAAATATAATGACGATTTTTACTAAATATAAGATCTAAACAATTTTGAAATTTTGTGGATTTTTCTGCCAAGATATTTAGAGATTGATAAAGTGGAGATTTGCAACTTTTTGGGGCAAATTAGCGGGGAAGAAGGCAACCACATCCTTATTTAAATCCACAATATAGAAAGCAAATAAGAGTGTTGAACTTTCCTTTTAACTTTTTCCTACGACATATTTCAGTGGCTGAATTTGACTTTTATTAAATATTGAGTCCCTTGAATATTCATAATCACATTAATGTTAACATTTAAAGTCGTTAAATAACATATAAAAGTTTAGAATAATTTTTTCATTTGAGCTGGATTGTCATAGGCAATTTCTCAAAATCACCCTCTAAATTTGTGGCGGGATTGCCTATTTTAATAATTGAGTCACTATCCAATTTGCTCCAATGCCCTAAATTACTAGCTAGATAAATTCTAATGCAACCACAAGCATGATCTCAAATTGGAGTTTTTAGGTATTCATTCACTTCTCTTCCTAAGCATCTTTCCATCGATTAACCAATTCATTCCATTCTACTTATTACATACTTAGTTTGCTTTTGGCCTCTTTGTGCATTTACATAATAAACAATTCGCATGTCGGTCCAAGTTCACTTCTTAGTCTTTGGTTAAATTCAAGTAATACTTGAGGTATAAGATCCATTCATCAGCACAGCAAATTCTAAACTTTTATTGTTTAGATTGATTTATACTTTAGTATTTTTATGTTTGGAAAGACTACAAGTACTTCGCGTGAAAATTGTTGACACCCAAATTTTTGTCGACATTTTAAGTATCCATTTATTTTACAATATATAAAGATAAAAAAAAGGGATAAAAATCCGAATTAAAAAAATAAAAAGAAAGGGGGAGTCGAGCGGGTCGGCATGTCCGGCCCACTTGGCTAAAACTTAGGCTCACCTCTTCCTTGGCCCATCTTCTTTTTGTTTCTTTTTGGCCCACTTAATCTGTGTCTGTCAGAAACTGAGAGGGAGAGGGAGGTTGAAGAAAGAAGACGATCGCCTGTGGGCTGGTGATCCTCGCCTGTCCGGAGTGCATCTCGCGCGACCACCGATCGCCGTCTCTGTCCACGTTCGAGCAGGAGTTTTCCCTTCTCGTCTCGTCGCCCGCCGAAGCTTCGCCGCCGACCGTACGACGCCAAAGACTCCGGCCCGAATCAGGTAGGAGTTCCGTTCTCGAACATCATAGTTTTCGGCCCTGCTTCTTCGAGGGACCATAGGACGCTTGATATAAGTAATAAGGTCGACCTGTAATCTATAAATGTCGGTTTATGTTTTCATGTGTCGAGATTCGAGACTCATTTCACCGTGAACACGAACCCGAAGCTTGTGGTCCGAAGCACGTATCACGTGTTTGCTAAAATGCCCGAAAGAAGACGAAGAAATTTTCATGTCTAAGCTTGAAGCCGATTCATATTTGCGTTTATATTCGTCGAGTCCTGCCTGATTCCGGTCTTTTCGTTATGTTTACGTTGCGATTTCGTGGAAATAATCGTTCGTCGTCGAGTTGGCCGTAAATCCTCCCTGTCCGCCGGAAATCTTCCTTTCGCCGGCGTGCCCTACGGTTCGAGGCCGTTCTAGTTGGCATTTCTTCCCATTCTAATGCATTCGCGACTGTTCGTTTGCTGGAAATTGAGGATCGAAAATTTTAGCTTCGTTATGGTTCTTTTATTTTGTTTTTGTGGTCGCCGGAGTGAGCCGCCAGAGTCGTGGGCGCCGGCGGGAGTAGGTGGCAAGTGGTTGGTGTTGGTTCGACGGCAGCGTGATGCGTGCGGAGGTGGCATGGCAGGCAGCAAGGTCTTCTGGCTCGGTGAAAATGGAGTTCTGGAGGAGCGCTCCTGGAGGCAGGGGAAGAACACAAGACAGTGAAAACTGAAAAGGACAAGAGAGAAGAAAAAAAGAAAAAAGGGAAAATCAGGGAAAATTCAAAAAATATATATAAAAGTATTAAAAATTCATTTTTAATCCGACTCAGTTGGATTTGGGTAGATGGGTGAGGTCAATGGGTCGGATTGGGTTAATTCCGGGTCTTAGTCGGACTGGTTTATGAATAAATGCCCCTAAACTTACTTGCTAGAGGAGAGATGTTTAATAGAACTTTGCTCGACATCTTGAATTTAACTCTCTTGTTGACCTCTATAGCGAACCACCGAGAAAGGGATGTGTCGAGATCAAATTGGAGTGCTGAATACAAGACGGTCACAAGTCAAAAGGTCCCTTCGATCAGTGAGTCAATGTGTATTTATATTGATAGGATTAAAAAGGATTATCTGATGCACAATCTTGGCGTAGGAAAACCGACGGCAAGTAGGCCGTCACGTGTAGAGGAGGCATGTGGCCAACCATGGGTTGCCAAGTGTCAAGACGACCCGACCCGAACCGACATCGAGTCCATCGGGTCGGGTATTTCTGGCCCAGTAGAGAAAAAAGAGCCTTGGTTCAACGGAGAACGCGAATCATAACATCTCGCTTCGTTGTTTCCCCCTCCTCCCTGCCTTCTGCTTCGAGTGCCAGAGGCGCGCTCCCGTTTGGTTGATAAGAAACCTTCATTGATAAGGGTGAGATTTGTCTGCAGATTCTTTGACCCCGTTCGGGTCATGATTGCGCATTTTCTCGAGCGCGTTTGCTTGCTTCTTTCTCTACGAGTTTCCGCCGCGCTTCCTGAACCCATTCGACACCGAAGTTCTTTTCGTCCCTTCCGGCGCTCCTTCGCGAAGTTTGAGTGTTACCCGGCGCGAGACGTCGGGCTTAGGATTTAATTTTTGTATACAATTGGCACCTGATGATTTCGTGATTGCCTCGATCATTTCCAATTTCTGTAGCCGGTGGGTTTAGTGTTGCTTCTAGTCCTCGTCAGAGGAATGTTGTGTTGCAATTATCGACTTTGCGAGTTTTGATGTGGCGGGTTGGGGTTGGCTGGTGCTGCAAATGCATTAAAAGAATCAAAGTTGGAGCTGATTCCCGGAATTTGCTTGAAGCTGTATTGTGTTGATTTATATTGGCAGTGGAACCCTTTTGAGGTTTTTTGCTTCTTTGTTTTTATGTGCTTATTGCTTGAGATTGGGAAGCATCCACGAGGTAGAATGCATGCTGTTGTGGCATCCCAGCGGACCCTTTGTTCATACGTTTGGTTTGGCTTAACTGACTCCATTGAGTTCCCCACCATAGAACTCCACTTAAAATGAAGATGCATTTGGCTAAAGCTGTCCATTTGAACATGTGGTATCCTTCAATCTCAGGACATTGAATGTCATTTTCTAATGCTCGCACGCACATCCATCCGTTGGGGGTGGGCATTCTAATGCAAAGTAGTGTTGAACTAACCTATTGAACAATGAAACTGAAGGAATCAGAGACATGGTCAACTATTTTATACTGTTATGCTTTTTTCTCCTTCTATCACGAAGTACTTAAGTGGAATTTAAATTTTGATGATCTCTCCTTCTTTCCTTTCCTTTCTGTGTACTTTTCTCATGTCACTTACTGCCTCTTTTGTTCAGCTCTAGTCTCTCCTAAACATGTCATTGTCAAAGCTTGGTCGAAGAGTTCTTTTGTCGGCAAACCTCGTTAAGATACCGTATTCACCTCCTGGCTTTCAGTGAGTATATCCTACTGCAGAATTTTGAATGAGTGTACTTTAGCCACTCGTGTGATGAATATTTCGGAACTTTCAATAATTCCTGGATTACAGATTTCCCACCCCTTCCATGAGGAAAGAAAAAAGAGGACTAACTTCAAGACTCTGCTTGTCATCATCATTCTGTTCCCTATTGATTGCAAATTGCGATTGTTGTGTAGGTTCAAACATGGGATTCCTGGGCTAGGTTTCTGTTACGCACGATCTGTCTCTGGATATGGCGGACCTTCAGTTAGTGATGTATATTGCTTGTTGCGAAGGTGCAGATTTAGTACCTGGTCACCTAACAAGTCTTATGAGTTTCCAAATGTCTCTGTGTATAGTAGGAAACCCAATTCTATATTCAATACCCATCGCCACTATGAGTCGCATGCTTCTTCCACAGAACAAAAATCTCGAAAAATGCTTCTGTACCTGACGGCTCTGGTCCTCGCAATGGTGGGATGTAGTTATGCTGCTGTACCTTTGTATAGGAGATTCTGTCAGGCTACAGGGTATGGTGGCACTATTCAACGACGTGAGGTGAGATTCGAGATTTTTCATTTGTCCATTGGCTGTATGATGTACTCTGTATATATAGTTTATATTTCTTTTGACCACTCTGGCTGATCATGAATTAACTCTGTTATGTTTAGACCGTCGAAGAAAAAATTGCCCGACATTCTAATGATGGAACTGTCACCACAAGGTATTGGTCTATTGTTGAGTGTTCCGCTTGGTGATTGCGAAAATTGCTTGTACCTCAGGGTGGTTTCTAGTGATCTTTATTGTGTCAGAGAATATCATTTCATGTGGCATTTCAGTTTCTGATTCTTGCTGGTAGGGTACTTGGCTGGGTTTTAGGAAATCTTTTCTTTAGAAACATGTTATATAAGGCAATGTGGTTTTTAAGATCATTTTATGGTTTCTGAGGTAGGGTTCCTCATCATCAGAGGGAGAAAAAGATGTGTGAGAGATAGAGATAAATGGAACTTTATTATAAACTGACGCAATTATTTGCAGTTTCTAATGCTTCATCATACCTAGGAGTTGATATTGTCCTTCTGATCATTCTCTTGGCACTACTGTTTTAGATGCACACTTTTTTTCTTTTTATTTAATTTTTAAGTCTGTTCTCAGTGTATTCTTTATTTGAGAATGCGGGTTTTGCTACAGGGAGATTGCGGTGCAGTTTAATGCTGATGTGGCTGATGGGATGCCATGGAAGTTTACTCCCACCCAAAGAGAGGTTTTTCTTTTCTAGATCATTGGCTGGAATGCTCTGTTCACATATTTTGTTTGCCTATATCAAAGGGACACAGGCAACTTTCTCAACTTATTTTTGTAGGTAAGGGTCAAGCCTGGAGAAAGTGCCCTTGCATTTTATACTGCTGAAAATCGCAGTTCAACACCAATAACTGGCGTTTCCACATACAATGTTACTCCCATGAAGGTACTGCTGCCCAACATTCATTGCCCCAATAAAATGGACGCTTCATGTACTTTTTTGACTAATATGAGCCATCTGTTTGCTCATTGGGGTGATTCATCCAGCAGACTACTTAAGCAAGAGAGCATGTCCGTTGAGATTGCTTTACCCTTAACAATTGAGATTTATTCTGGCTAAATTCGTCTGCTTGTTGCAGGCAGCAGTTTATTTCAACAAAATACAGTGCTTTTGCTTTGAAGAGCAGCGGCTACTTCCAGGAGAACAAATTGATATGCCTGTAAGTATGATATTCCTTGTGTTCTGATACTTTGCTTAGATGGACTTGAGAGAGAATACTATTTTTTTAACACTGGATGTGCTCTCATATATGCAGGTATTTTTTTACATCGACCCTGAGTTTGAAACTGATCCTAGAATGGATGGCATTAATAACTTGGTTTTGTCATATACATTTTTCAAGGTATCTGAGGACTGATTGACTTGTACTTACAGCAAAACTTGATCAAATTTTGGATGGCAGTTACTTAAACAAAAGGAAAGGTAGCTAGCTGATCTGATTATGCCAAGTAGACTGCTTTAAGCTTGGACAGGCATAATCTATTGTATAACGTGAATGTTGTACACCCACCAGCAATCTGTGGATTCACTGCGTAGTTAATGTGGAACCTTTGTTGTTGCTGGCTTTCTTCTTACCAAAAAGGTTACAATAATAAGGTTAACTTTCACATTTGGAATGCATTTTCGCTGTTTTCTATGTGTCTTGTTCTTTTGTGATTAGACTGTGATCATCGGCAATGTGATCAGACTGTGATCATTGGCAATGTGATCATCGGCAAGTGGTAGAAATAGAGTTGAGTGCTAGGACTTGACTTTCTATCCTTCAATTTAAAAGTCAATGAGGATAACACAATAGTGGGGAAATGTATTGAAGATCTTGATATCACAAAATTCTCTAGAATTAACTGCACGACCACATGTTAGAACACTTAAAAACTAAAGTACGGGGATCAATGATCCATAGTAATTTTGCATGTTTCAAAGTGAGGAATGTCCTATCTCAATTAAGCTGCATCCTTTTCAATCGACATCTGCAGTTTTGTTCCACATCGCTCTACGCTAATACTCAAGTCATTTCTTCTTTTACTCGTGAATATCTCATCTTTCTTATGTTTAGTCCATCGACTCAGGCTCTTTTGGATCAAATTTGATCGTTGGGATGCCTAAATATCGTAGAGAGAGAAAGGGGTTATTCAAATATGAAATCCAATCATGGAAATACAGCATCCCACCTTTTTTTTTACTACTCAAGGCTTCGATACATTTTAAAATCAAGAAATTTCTACTAGGGAAGGTGCTATCTGAGAACAATTAGCCGATCGCGATTTGTGAATTATTATAGATTATTCATTGGTAGAATGGAAGGAAAAGACCCACAGGTAATGCATGGGAAGATCACAAAATTGGGAGAAGAACAATTAGCCGATCGCAATTTGCGAATTATTATAGATTATTCATTGGTAGAATGGAAGGAATTAGGAGAAGAAAAATCATGGTAATGAATGGGGAAGATTGCAAAATTGGAAGATGAAAGGAGTTTTTGGTTAGACACATGGAATTGGCTTCGCTTGCTCACTCGGATTGTAGAGAGAGTTTCTTTGGAAGAAAAATAAGCTTTTGATTACTAAAATAGTTGGATGGGATACAAATAGGGGAGGACACCCATTCTTATACTTGAGGTCCTCAAAGTACAACCATTGATCAAGTTTTCATCTGGCAGACAAGATCGTATTGCCCAACCTATCAACTACCGACACTAATAGCAGTAGAATTCTAGACCTTTGCGCAATTATTGTGTCGCCCGTCCTTGGAACGTTCTGGAAGCTCTCTTACGGAAACCATGGTGATCTTGGGAGGTTCTCCTAAAAAATGCAGGTTGCAGAAACCTCATGACCATGACACATGCGTAGTCAAATGCTTTTGAAAGATGTTGGATTGTGAAGATTATGAAGAAAAACAGAGTGCCAATCAAAGCTGGTCGCACAGGAAGTTAAGGAGTGTCATATCTTTACGTCCTCGTTCCTTGTTGGAAAAGCATCAAGCATAAAGTGATTTTTCACCAATGAGAAAACCTTGGTGGTGCTCTCAGGACCAAAAGTTTTCCAATTTGATAAAGAAGCGTAAGATTGAAGACTAAACATTGCCAATGCCAATGTGAATGACGCCAGTTGTCTTTGATCATTATCATCACATATAAAAAAAAACTACATAAGCTTTTCACATCTTTCATTAAAGAAAACTAGGAACTCCCCAAACTTCAAAAAGAAGCATGCATGGCGCTATATCAGTTGGTTAATTTTTCGATTCGCGACCTAACTAAAAATAGACACGCCTTTCCTTATCTCATTACATAATAAAGCCAAAAGAACAGTCCCGACCAGGCCTTTGCTTAGTCATCTTATGCGTTCGTGGTTGGATAACGGCTTCATCAAGAAAACTTGAAAATCAGATGTGTTAACGACCTCTGGTTCAAACTTTTGCTTCTTTGGACCAGTGTCTTGGTTGCAGTAACTTGACTCAGATTCTGTTCGCGCTCTATTGATTGGTGCGATTGTTTGAAAATTTTGGATGCGTAAAGCTAAAGATGCAAAGTGGTCGCCACGGCCGGTGTACAAAAGGTTATGCAGGCCAATCGCATAAAATGTTCATGTCTAACCCACTCGCCGAGCTCCGGCTCACATGTTATCTGGTCTATGAGGTTAGTGAAATGTCGTATCATCTAGCTGGAGTTCACCCATGCACGGTAGAGTTCCAAGTCATTTAAAGTATCATAAAGAATTTGTTAACGACTGCTTCAGGGGTACTTACTGGACAACTGGACCGATTATCTTAATAGTACTCACTACATAACTTGGTCTCACGCCTCACCCCCGCGTGATCAACTTGAAAATAGTTCCAGACGCATCGAGAACATAAGTAAAAGATCTATGCCCAAAATAGGCTCATCAGAAAAGAGGTCTGCCTGTATCTTGCATTTAGTATGTTGTTCAAATGGAAATGAAAAACTGATGAAACCGTGTTCTAATTCAGCAACTAGCTATGAAAACTTTACTCTAAAAAGCACAATGAATGACAAGTGGAGATCTGAAGCAATTGATAAGAAGAGTATGTGTTGAGAAGGAGATGCAATCAGACAGTTTGGTGGAAAGAAAAGCATTGCAGATTTCTCAAGAATGCTGGTGATATGGCAACAGACATGAATGAGCAACCCCGGGACAGTTACCAATCTCCAAACTTCCTCCACTCGGCTTCCCCTCTATATATTTCCCTCTGATTCACTCGCATCTCATAGCACATATTAGAGTCACCACCAAGCTAAGCACATGGAGACACCACATGCCAAATCTGCACTTAAGGTTGTTGGCTGTTGGCTATTATGTCCCTTTTTCTTGTCCTGATTATTTAATGCTCTGTAGCCGGTGCTGAGAGACTGATTGGCTTTCCTCTTTGTTTTCACGATACTAAGAAATTTGTGAAGGTAGGCTCGGAGTCCTCTCTTCCTTGGAGCTCCGCTGCCAGGGCCAGAGGAATGGTTAGTAAAAATCAACTACATTTCTCAAAGAGCAAGTTTTGTCCTTCAGGACAGATGCCAGCTCCATGCGACAAGCATGTGCAGCAGGGAAGCCTAGTCGCATATAAACTATGATGACACTCCGAACACGGTCTTCTGGTCTAAGTTGTAATGTGGTGTCAGCAATTTCATTTCTTGATCATTTACTGCTTGTGGGAAGTCACAGAAGACACTGCCACGTTTATGATATCAGGATGACATACCGTACTGCAAGTTATATTTCTTCAATCTGTTCGAGATACATCCAAATAGGAGATCTGCTTTACAATGCCGAGTAGTTTGTGAGCAGATATGAACAGGAAAAATTGAGAGCTCGATGCTTAATTTCGCTTTTTATGTTTGTTGGGTCACTGGATGCTTAATTTCGCTTTTTATGTTTGTTGAGTCAGCCTCGTGATGTAGTTCTATGATATTCAGAGCCTGTATAGTGTCCACCTACTTTTAGAAATTGATGTTTTGCCATTTCTGGAGTCGTCATATATCATAAATGTCTTTACTGAAAGAAGAGAACAAAGTAATCAAAATATACTTCAAATCCACAGGCAAAGGAGGAAGTCAAAGAGCAACTTTCCGTTGACAAATCGAAGGTAAGGTGTCTTTTCTACATTTGAACTCTCTCTCTATCTCTCTCTCTCTCTCTCTCAATCACAAGGTTACATGCCTCTTTAGGCTACCCAAAGGCCTGCTGCAAAAGAAAATACCAAGCCTGTAGATTTCAAACTCCACACACAACAGAGAGCTGTCAAACGTGCGATGTTCAATTACTCGGTGAGTCTTCATCATGCATATCCATCATGACATCATGTGCATGTATATGCGAACAGCACATGTATTAAATGGAAGTTGATTAGTACTCTTGATCAATAGTATGTAGATTACGATATGAATTAGTCGTTCTCTTAAGGTTTCTAATGGGGCACCACAAGCAGGTTGCGACCAAGCTGTATCTCATGGAGCAACAGAAGAAATATGAAGAGAAGTTGCAAAAGGTGTAGAAGAGAATTGAAATGGTATCTGGCAAGTTCCAGATTTTCATGAATTGCACTTCCATTTCTAATATGAATCTATAAAATAGCAGATGATCGAAGAGGAAGAGGTACGGTTGCTGAGAAAAGAGATGATTCCTAGAGCCCAGTTAATGCCTTTGTTCGACAGGCCCTTTTACCCACAGAGGTAAAACTTCAGATCTTGCCCAGATTTAGATTCACATTGTCATATAAATGCGATCGCTCTTGAAAAGCATGAGCTTTTAGCGAGAATAAACAGGATCTCTCTCTCTCTCTCTCTCTCTCTCAAACACGCAGAACGGGTCTAGACAATAACAATTACTCGGAGAGCAGCGACTAAATTCTTAATCGGGTTCTTGTCCTAGCAGATCGAGCAGGCCCCTGACCATCCCCAGAGAGCCAGCATTCCGGATGTTGAGCAACAAATGCTGGACCTGCACGTGCTGCACCCATCAGCTCTACGGCTTCCACCAGCACTGTCACCCCTTGAAGCCCATCAAGTGATGACAGTTTGCACGCGTTATCGATGTTCATTACAATAGTCATTAGAGGGACAGCTTCAGGTGTCCACCAACCACCTTTTGTTTCTCCTCTTGAGTGGCTTCTGCATAGTGTCTCAAATAAGCCATTTTGCTCTGCCTGTGTCGCGAGTCTTTCCCACAGTTTCTTGAGAGCTTTTAGTTTATGGTTTCGCCAGTGTACCATAGAAGTTTTTTGGTGAGAACGAGAGAGAGAGAAAGAGAGGTGACTCGTTTTAGTCAAAATAAGTCTGTATCATATGTCCCCTGTATCATAAATGTCAACACCAGTCTTTCTCCTTCCATCCAATCATCCAAATCTCTCTTTCTGCAGAAGTTTTCAAAACCGCAGCAGATTAGAACACTGAAGTGGATGGTACTGTGACTGCAGTCAGAACACGTATAAAACAAAATCAATCAATCTGCTCATTTCAGATCTTAATCACAAGATAGACTTCTCCTAATCTAGATTAACCACACACGAGCAGGTTTTTGGAGCTTGATTTGCTCTTGTTTCATTGCCCAAGCAAAGGAGTAGATAATAGCAAAGAATACAATGGACCTTGAGCTTGGAATTGGAAATTGAATGACGAAAGCCACTTGTCTTCATAACACTGTATTGAGCTCTGAACAAATTACTGTTTTCGTGTCGTACCTGACTGAATTCGAACATTATTCATATATTAAATTGGTATTTTTTTTTTTTAAATTCTCGACCACTGACTAATATCGAATTTTGAAGTATAACCTTTGAAATGGTGTGCTGACATCCGTTAATAAAGATCATATCCAAATTAATTTTGAAATTTTTGTGGTTTTTCCGACAAAGAAACTTTGGGTTGATAAAGCTGGGAATTTGAAATTTAATGGGGCAAATTAGCAGAGAAGGCAATCGCATCCTTACTTAAACCCATGATATAGGAAGGCAAATGAGAGTCAATTTATCTTGGGTTGAATTTTTTCTTTAATTTTCCCTCCTACATAGATTCTCTTCTTAACGTTTGATCCCCTTAAATATGCAAAAGTCACATCGATGTTAACATTTGAAATCAATTTAAATCAATTCGACTTCACTTATAATTTTTCTTAAAATTTAGATTTCTTTTGTTTGAATTGGATTGTCATTATTAATTTTCCAAACTCACCCTCTCCATCTACTGTCGGACCACGAGGTTTGATAACTAAATTACTGTACTATTTGCTCCCACGTACTAAAAAATTGGCTACATAAATTCGAAATTGGAGTTTCTGCTGTTTCAAGAAGAGTATCTGAAGCAACTGATAAGAAGAGTATATGTTGAGAGGGAGACTCAATCCGACAGTTTGGTGGAAAGGATGGCATTGTAGATTCCTGAAGAATGCTGGCGATATGGATGAGCATCCCAGGACAGTTACCAGTCTCCAAACTTCCTCCGCTCGGCTTCTCCTCCATATATTTCACTCTGATTCACTCGCATCTCATAACCGACATTAGAGTCACCACCAAGCTCTGTACATCGAGAAACCACATGCCAAATCTGCACTTAAGGTTGTTGGTTGTTTGCTATTATGTCCCTTTTGTTGTCCTGGTCATTTGGTTGTTTGCTATCATGTCCCTTTTTTTGTCCTGATCATTTGATGCTCTGTAGCCGGCGCTGAGAGACTGATTGGTGTTCCTCTTTGTTTTTGCGATACTAAGAAATTTGCGAAGGTATGCTCGGAGTCCGCTCTTTCTTGGAGCTCCGGCACCAGGGCCAAAGGAATGGTGATTAAAAATAAATTACATTTTTCGAAGAGCGAGTTCTGTCTTTTGGGGACATACTCCGCTAGTATCCACTGCATGACCCCACGCGACAACGGTGTGCAGAAGGGAAGCCTAATTATGTGTAAACTATGACGACACTACGAACACAGTCATCCGGTCTAAGTTGACCTTTGATTATCAATATAATTGGGTTAATGTAGTGACAGAAATTTCATTGCTCGATCATTTACTGCTTGCTGAAGGACCCAGATGACACTGCCACATTCGTGATATCAGGATGACATACCCTATTGGAAGTTATAATTCTCCAATCTATTTGAGATACATCCAAGTAAGAGATCCGCTTTACAATGCCGAGTGGTTTATGAGCAGACACAAAAAGGAAAAATTGAGTTCTCGGTGCCTAATTTTGCTTTTTATGTTTGTGGAGTCAGCCTATTGATTTACTTCTAGGATATTCTGAGCCTGTCCAGTGTCCACATACTTTTAGAAGTTGATGTTTTGCTATTTCTTAATTTTCCTCATTCATCATAACTGTCCTTTATAGCTTACGGTCACTCAGCTTACTGAAAGAAGAGAACAAACCGATCCGAGTATACTTTCAAATCCACAGGCAAAGGCAGAAGTCAAAGAGCAACTTTCCGTGGACAAATCGAGGGTATGATACCGTTCTGCATTTGAACTTTCTCTCTCTCTCTCTCCCCCTCTCTCCCTCTCCCTCTCTCCCTCTCTCAATCACAAGGTTAAATGTTCTTCTTTAGGCTGCCCAAAGGCTTGCTGCAAAAGAAAATACTAAGCCTGTAGATTTCAAACTCCACACGCAACAGAGCTGTCAAACGTGCGATGTTCAATTATTCGGTGAGTCTTCATCATGCATATTCATTATGACATCATGCGCATGTACACGCGCACAGAACATGTATTGAGTGGAAGTTGATTAGTATTCTTGATCAATAGTATGTAGATTTCAATATGAATTATTCGTTGTCCTAAGTTTTCTAATGGGGAGCCACAAGCAGGTTGCGAGTTGCGACCAAGCTGTATCTCATGGAGCAACAGAAGAAATATGAAGAGAAGTTGCAAAAGGTGTAGAGGTGTCTGACAAGTTCCAGATATTCATGATACGCACTTCCATTTCCAATATGAGTCTATCAAAAAGCAGATGATCGAAGAGGAAGAGGTACGGTTGCTGAGAAAAGAGATGATTCCTAGAGTCCAGTTAATGCCTTTGTTCAGCAGGCCCTTTTACCACAGAGGTAAAACTTCCGAGCTTGCCCAAATTTGGATTCCCATGGTCATGTGAATGCGATTGGTCCTGAAAAGCATGAACTTTAGCAAGAATTAATAGGATCTCTCTCTCTCTCTCTCTCTCTCTCAAACACGCCGGATGGGCCTAGACAATAACAATTACTTGGAGAGCAGCGACTAAATTCTTAACCGGCTTCTTGTCCTAGCAGATCGAGCGGGCCCTTGACCATCCCCAGAGAGCCGGCATTCTGGATGTTGAGCAGCAAATGCTGGACCTGCACGTATTGGATCCATCAGCTCTAGAGATTCCATCAGCACTGTCACCTCTGAAGCCCATCAAGTGATGACAGTGCGCGCAATATCGATGTTCATTACACTACTAATTAGAGGGAGTTTTCCTCTTGAGTGGGTTCTACATGGTCTTGCAAATAAGCCATTTTGCTCTGCCTGTGTTGCGAGTTTTTTCCCAGAGTTTCTCGAGAGCATTTAGTTTATGGTTTTGCAAGCGTACCGTATAAGGTTTTTTTGGTGAGAACGAGAGAGAGAGGTGATTCGTAATAGTCAAAACAAGTCCGTAACATATGTTACCTGTATCATAAATGTCAACACCAGTCTCTCTCCTCCCATCTCCATCCTCTCATCCAAATCTCTCTTTCTGCAATATTACATCGTGGGTCTCGTTCAGATCAAGGATCATCGTTAAGCAGACATTTTAAAAACCGGACAGATTAGAACACTGAAGTGGATGGCATTGTGACTGCAGTCGGAACAAGTATTAAACAAAACCAATCAATTTGCTCATTTCAAATCTTAATCACAAGATAAACTTCATCTTGTTAACTAAAACAAAAATTGGCTTCCAAAGAAATAAATTGGGTAAAGTTGGAAACAAGGCTCTTTGTTTCTTCAAAAGATGTTTGACTGAATAGGCCCAATTGATTTAAGAGTAGGCTTAGTAGAGAATATAATGGATTACGAATTTGGAACGGGAATTGGAATGACAAAAGCCATTTATCTTCATAACATCGTATTGAGTTCATAATGTATTATCACTTTCATGTTGTGTCCGAATGAATTGGAACATTATTCATATGTTAAAAAGCAACTTTTTGTTGCTTTTCCATATTAATTGGAATATTTTATTTTTTATTCTTGACTATTGGCGACTATCAAATTTTGAAGCGTAATCTTTGAATGGTATGCTTTTATCAAATTGTATTGGCATTTGTTAATAAAGATCAAATCCAAATAAACTTTCAAATTTTGTGGTTTTTTCGGCCGAAGAAACTTTGGGGTTGATAAAGCTGGGAATTTGAAATTTTGTGGGGCAAGTTAGCAGAGAAGGCAATCGCATCCTTATTTAAACCAATAATATAGGAAGGCAAATAAGAATTCATCTATCTAGGGCTGAACTTTCTCTTTAATTTTTCCTCCAACATAAACGCACATACATATGTATATACATACATCTGTCTGGTCCTATCCATCCTACATATTTCAATGCTTAAAGTTTGATTTTTTTTTCTTAATGTCGAGCCCCTATAATATTCAAAAGTCACATTAATGTCAACATTTAAAGTTATTTGAATCTATTTGATTTCACTCTTAATTTTTCCTAAAATTTACATTTTTTTTTGTCACAGTTATAAGTAATTTCCTTAACTCACCCTCTAAATCTGCGGACATCATGTTTGGTAATTGAGTTACTAAACAATTTGCTCCGATATACTAAGAAAGTAGCTAGATAAATTCGAACTTAAGCATAAGCACGAGCTTGGAATTGGAATTTCTATCGTTTCATTTAATTTAAAAAACTCACATTAAATTGCCGCCACCGAACAGTTTGGTTTGATAACGGTTCACTCTAATATCCTAAAAGACTAGCTAAGAATAGTCATAATAAGTTTCCCAAAATACTCTTTAAATTTAAGGCTCGACTGTCCGGTTTGATAATTAAGTCAATGTCCGGTTCGCTTTAATGTCCTAAAACACTAGTTAGATAAATTCTAATCCAACTAGAAACAAGAGTCCAAAATTGAACTTTCTAGTCGCTTCATTTACTCTTTTTTTTTTTTCTTTTTGGGTCAAAAGTTGTTTTATTGACTTCAAAAACATTAATTTTTGAGATTTTTTGAGTTTATTTTTGCATTCATTCATAAATCTTATTAGAATCTAGAATAATATATATATTTATTTTATTTTATTTTTGTCGTTCGGGCCGGAAAGTCATAGGTGATATCATCCTGAAGCCATCCAGGAGACCGGACCGCTCGGTTTATAAGGGGCGCTTCGGGCGGTTCGCTCCGATGTAGCAAAGAACATATTCCATTGTACTGCGAGCTCGCCATTTCTAGGGTTTTGGATCCTTCTTCTTCTTCTTCTTCCTGCGAATCTCTCGATCGATCCGGCGATTCCTTCGATTCCAAATTGGTACGTGCTCCTCTCTCTCCTTCCCTCCTTCGCGCGTCAACGCGACTGGAGCTTCGATTGTTTCTCGAACACGCCTGTCGGAGTTCCGGTCCTTAATTTTCGAGTGATTCGACGAATTATATGCCGTTTTCCCGCTCGAGTTCCCGGAATGCCCCTCGCCATCGGCGTGATTGGTCCTGCGTATGCTCTTCTGATTTAGCGTTTCCTTAGAATGGTTGGAGTTCGCTAGCTCTGTGTAGGACTTTTTCCCCGCGCCGCCGGGGGGTGGGGAGCTTCTTGACTTGCTCGGTGTTCCCGTGGTCGAGAAAATTGAGATGAAGGTAATTCGAAATGTGCTGATTGCGTAAAACTTTTTTTGTGTTTTTTTTTTTTTTGTCGTTTTTAATGGAAAGCGCGATTGGGTGGATTCAAGAATCGGTGTTACGTTCGTCTAGTGGATCTTGGTTTTACGATTTTCGTTATTCGAGTGAAAAGGCGGATTTTTTTTGGCTTATTTGTAGGAATTCTCTACTTTCCTGTGTTCTTTGTGCTTTTGCGTGGTAGAATTTTTTTGTGACTAGATTTGTTATGGTCCATACGCCTTCTTTTCTACGCTTCTTTTGTGCAGTAATTGTTTCCCACATTGATACTGGTTGGGTTCGTGCTATGTTGCAGTATGGGCTTGTGATTCTGCTTGATACCACTGTTGCAGAAGAGTAGAGATTTGTGTAAGTTGAGGCATACATTAGATTTAGAATTATGGAGATACAAACGAGTGGCAGACCAATTGATTCGTTGCTAGAGAAGGTCCTGTGTATGAATATCCTCTCTTCAGATTACTTCAAGGAGCTGTATCGTTTGAAGACTTACCATGAAGTGATTGATGAAATCTACAATCAAGTGGATCACGTAGAGCCATGGATGACGGGAAACTGCCGTGGTCCTTCAACAGCATTTTGTCTCCTGTACAAGTTCTTCACCATGAAACTGACTGTCAAACAAATGCATGGTCTCTTAAAGCACCCAGATTCTCCTTATATAAGGGCGGTAAGTGCACTCTTGCCTTGCTTCGTTTTTATACCTGCTTGCTGAATTGTTTCTGACTCAGCAATGTGAAATATTGAAGCATGAGCTATTTGGATTCTGATGGTTCAGAGAACTTGAAGAATCTAACACGTGCTATTATTTGCTGTATATTTTCCAATATTCATTGTTCAAATTATTGGACTGTTTTCTTTTAGTTAAGTAAGCAGAGATTCCAATAAAGTTTCAATAAGAAGCTTTGGAAGGAACAATCACCATTACAGAGAAGAGACTTGTGGAGGATGATTTCAATAAAAGTTCAGGAAGGGATTTGCATAAGATCTCCAAATTAGGCCATCTGCTTAAATATTTGGTACCAGTTAATGCTTCTACAAACAAGTATTACATGCAAACATTCCGTTTTTGGTTGTTACTACTTGTGAAATGATGCCTTCTTTGAAGATTCTTATTGTCTAACAAGAACACCATTGCTAGAAGCATGGCAAACTTTAAACCACTTGAGAGAATGAGCATTTTAATGGCTAACTTCTGCTTAATGATGAATGAAGGCGACCAATTCTTCACCTTTAAGTCCATCCAGCTTGACTTGGCCATGTTTTGAAGAAACCAGCTTGCGAGAATCCCCCTTCCTTTTGTAGTTAAACCGTGCATTAGATAACCCAAAGTGCTTGATAAACTATTCAGTGTTAAATTTCTCTTTTACCACTGAAAATCTTCGCACAATCTGATTCTCGTGGACTCCCTGTAGCTATTGAAAATGACAACTCAAAGATGCAGAGTCATTCCTACCAAATTTTGAAAATTCCTCGTGAATGTGGGGAACTGAAGCAGCAGGTCTTTATTACTGTGGAAGTAATTAGAGTGTAAGCTTCCCTCATCCTTGGAAACTCTCTATTTGGTTAGAGATGTAACTAAGAGTTGTTTCAATGTGGAAAGGCATCTCTTAAGTTGGTTCCTCTCTCTCTTAACATGTGTATTCTGGAACCCAGTTCTTTCTTGCTATGAGTTCTTCCGTTAAATTGGAGGAAGGGCTTACATAGAGAAGAGCTTAGTTGTAGCTTTCCAAAATGTCCTCTCAATTTTAATGCCCTCACTCCTCAGTCAAACACAAGTCTAGACTTTACATGACTTAAGAATGAAAAGTAGATTACCCTGTATTTTAAGATTAGTTTATCTAACAGCATGAGATTTTCATGCACATCGCCAGAGTGCTCTTTCTTCTGTAATCTAGGGGGCAGGCTATTATATGTTGCTGTTAGCCTTTCGTTATGCTTATGCTGGTGCTTACATTTCCAAAAACTTTGCAGATTGGATTTCTGTACTTGAGATATGCTGCAGATCCTAAGACCTTATGGAGTTGGTGTGAGCCATACATTAAAGATGAAGAGGTACCTGCAACTTTGCCTGAGATTTTATGGATGTATTTTATAGTATGCTGAAGCACTTCTTCTTGTTGGGATGGTATGTTTATTAAATGCAGAATGAAAACAAGGGCAACTTCAGCCAGTCTTAACTATTGGAGAGAGAGTTATTAAAAGATGTCATATTTTTATGCTAAACAGCTTGAGGTGTTTTTGGTTTTGTTGGGATGAATTAGATACTGCAGCATGTGGCTTTGCGCTGTGGTCTGAAAGCAGCCAGACTGGCTTTTTCTGTATTGATAATTCATTGCTTACAAGATACTGAAAATTTTATCTTCTAAGTTCATGAGCTTCTATTGGAAAACTTGTTGGGTTCCCAAGGTCTCACTCACCTTTCTGAGGCTCTTATTATAATCACAAATATTTGGTGTCTTCAACCTTCCTTATCTTTGGTGAACCCTAGTTGTTGTGAAGTTGCTGAGCACCATCAGACTTGCCTGTAACAAAACAAATGACTTTCTCTATTCTTAAACTTATTTGTTTGACTATCTGCTTCCTGAGAATGTTTTGGGAAACGTTGTTATGATGGTCATACGTTGCAACAAAGGTGAATCAGGGGAATTGAGTGTTTAGAAAGCCTCGAAACAAAAATATTAAAAGAAAAAAAAAAGAAGTATATTGTGAGCTGCCTTTTGAATATATTTCACATCCATGCATGTGTCGAGAACCCATTCATGTGAAAACTAAAAAGCACCCACATGCAAATCAGCTTTTGTCTTACTTTCCTTTCAATAAATTTTGGATTCCCAGTACTCTTACGTTTCTTTATATTTTTCTCTTTTAACTTTTACCTTCTCTTTGGTGTAGTCTTTACTGGTGCACCTGATGAGAGCAGTCTCTTAATTTAACTTTGCTTTATCTAGAGCTAAGATCTGTGCCTCTTCTATCTGTGTAATCTCTTTCTTGTGGAGGGTTAATGGTCCGTGTTACAATTTTTTTATTTATTTTTTTCACTTGGTTCATTACTTAGTCAGGAGTACTTTTGGTTTTAAAATGTCTGATACAGTCATCAGAAAGCAGCTAGCCGAGCATTGATTTGGGTGTGGGTGGGTATGATGTCCAAACATTGATGGATCCAATCTGGGACTGAGAATTATAACATGAGGCGAGTGCATTTTTAAAATCTAAAGTCCCCTTGCTCAAATTCTCTCTTGCAGGTGCTATGACGCATGTGTGTGGCAGTATTTACTATGTTGCCGTTTGACATGAAATGACTTTTTTGAAAAGAAAACTTATATGTAGTCTGGGGATACTATTCTGGATGTAGTTCTTTGATTAACTTTTGTTAGTACTAAAGCTATCATCACTGCTTTTTGTTCTTAGGAACTGTAATGACTTATGATTTTTATTAGGAAGAATTATTTTCTGGATGGTTATGTTGAATTTAAGTTTTTGATGTAAGTACATACTGTTGACTTGAGATTGTTTTCAGGAATTTTCTCCAGGATCAAATGGGCGAATGACCACAATGGGTGTGTATTTGCGCGATTTGCTTCTTGGACAGGTAAGCTGTCCCAATCTCTAGATTGTGTTCTGATCACGAGTGTGTGCTGCTTCTATTGGGACCTTCATTCTGTAACTCTTGATTGATGGAAAGTCATCTCTATAATAGATTCCAAATGAGCCAAAGTTGTCTTTTTACTGACTTGAGTGTCATAGAAGGTATATAGTATCTACATAGATTTGTGGTACTTTTAGCCAGTTCAGCACTTGTAATCATGCAGTTATCCACTCTACTTATTTTTCTTTTTGGACATGCTGTTCACCTTTGTGATCTGTTTGACTGAGCAATTTTACTGGTAATGATTTGTTCACTGACCATTGTATTGGGATAGCATATGCTTTAACACTCTCTCTGTCTCTCTCTGTCTCTCTCTCATATTTTGACATTCTTATTTTGAGTCTAAAGCAATATCATGACAGCTACATCGTTTTTTGTTGTGCTGCAGTACTATTTTGATACTCTCTTTCCTAGAATCCCTGTCCCAGTTCTGCGGCAGATTGTTGCTAATCTTGAAAAGATGAAACTTCCTACCAAGCATTCTGGCGTGACTGGTGATACGACCCGTCATGGGTCTGAGGAGACTGCTCGACGACCCCCTTCTGTGAAAGCTTCTCTTTCTGTGTCTTTTGGTCAGAGGGCTCCTCATCGGGCATCAACTAGAGATTCCTCACCTGTTCGTCGTACCTTACCAGTACCTCCTTATGAAAAAGGTGGTGGTGATGATCTCCGAAAATCTCCTAGCCGTCGCAGCCAGAGCCGTGATGATAGAGAACATCTGGAGAGGGACACACAGTTGGATAGAGACCGAGATCGGGATCGCGATAGAGAGAGACATCGCAGTGACCGCGATCGAGAAAGGGAGAGGGATCGCGACTATGGCCGCGATCGAGATCGTGAAAGGGAACGAGAACGAGATAGAGATAGGGACAGGGATCGTGGACGTGACACACATCGTGATCGAGATAGAGAGAGGGATAGGGAGAGATTGAGGGATCGCGATCGAGAATGGGAAAGGCGTGATACTGACCGTAGATCCAGGTATGCAGAGAGAGATTATGAGAAGCGCAGCAGGGATTCTCGGAGGAGCAGGAGCCGGAGTCGAAGTCGGAGTAGAAGCCAGAGTCAGAGCCTGCGAGATGGTGTCGCGCATCTCGACCGTAATCATCACAGTCCACAGAAAGACGGAGTGAAGGAGAAGACCGCCGCATCTTTGAATCTAGCCAAGCTGAGGGATCTCTACGGGGATGCGAGCGATCAGAAAGGGGTTTCTGCTATGGAAAGGATTCCTAGAGGGAGAAGTGAAGGTGAAGAAGTCATTAGACTTGGTGGGTCAACTTGGAAGTAGGGATAAATGCATATGGACCCTCGGCAAGGATAATCTTGCCGATTCATTTCGAGCAAAAACAGTTCGCATCGATCTATTTTGTTCTGTCTCACGCTCTTAACAGATACACATTGAAAGAGCGCGTACAGTTGCATTGAAAGAGTTAAAAATTGTGTTCATGTATAATTAGTCTTTGACTTCTTTCGTTGACCTTTGCGTCGAGCTATTAACTTTTAAACAATGGAAATGAATCTTGTTCACCGATATCTTAGAGTTATAATTGAAGATGGATATTTTGATTTTACTTGTCTTTAGAAGGAAGCGTTTCCTTCTGATTTGAAAGTTGACCACAGCAAGCCAAATCTGTATTTTCACCTTGTGAAAAAAAAGAAGAAAAGAGTAGCCGAAAAAGTGGTTCTAAATGTATCATTAAGTAATAGAAGCTTTGCTGCATACAATTTTTTCTCATGAATCGAGGTGAAAATGGTCGATGATTTGTTTGTATTGTCACACTGCAAAAGTTATCTTAAATCTTTTGATTTGGTTAATTGAGTCAATGTTGACCGTCACTTGGTTCTTCACCTTTTAACTTAGCCGGTGTCCTAAACCTCTTATGCATGCCCCGGGCCCACTTCCACGAATTATGCCCATAAAGTTACCCTGTTCTTGCCCCTTCAGCAGTCGAATCTTCCATAAAAAAAGAATAAATCATGTTAAATGCGATGAAGAAGCCATTTTTAAATGAAAGCAAAACATAAAAAAAACCATGTTTGATTAGAAGAAGTAAAATATAGAAATCCATCTAGTCCTTAAAAGACTCAAAAAAGAAGAAACATCGCATAATGAAACTAGAGACATAACAGATTTTTTACGGCTGTGCGCTTGTGCTAGGCACTTGTTGATACTTGCGTCAACTTTCGTCTCAGCGGTCGGGGCAAGCCAACAACCAAGATATCCTAGCAATGGCGACGGTGAAGAGGACGAAGTACACCACGGCGAGGGCGGCATACAGGGCATGCCTACCGCTGCCTCCCCTCCTCCCGGCGCCGCCCTCTACGTCCGCCAATGGTCGCCTCAGCTGGCCCTCCGCGGCCTCCAGCTCCGCGTACCTCTGCATGAGGCGCAGCATGAACATGACGAAGCTGATGGGGTAGAAGTCGGCGGCCATGAGCACTAGCGCCACCTCCGTCCAGGCGTCTGAGTAGTGCAGCTCGGACGGAGACGCGATCCAAAGAGCGAACGCAAGCCCCACGACGTGCTGGCTCGCGACTTGCCGGAACCATCGCGAGAGGCCACCGATGGAAGCCCTCAAGTTAAGAGCCTCGGTTTCGAGCTCTTCTTGGCGCATCGGAAACAGCGTTTCTTCGGTCGGTATCGAAGTGGAGGAGGTGGGGAGAGAGAGAGTGAGAGAGAGCCCGGAGGAGGAGGAGAAGGAGGAGAATGAGGGTAGAGAGAGAGAGGCCATTTGCACTGTGAAGAAGCAAAAGGAAAGAACAGAAGCTCTGATTTTTATTTATTTTCTTTTTATTTATTTATTTAAACTTTGGTTCTACTCCCTCGTTTTGTCTAAAATCAATCAAAGCATTGTGAATTTACTTCGATTGCTTATCATGAGCATTGGTGGAATCTCAAATTGTTATTGAAATATTACCATACCAATCAATCTCGAGTGTCTTATATTTTTCAAATCACATTTTATTATTTTGGTATTATGAATTTCATAAGATAATACAGTTATTACTCAAAACCTACAGCACAGAATTAAGTATATTGCAACAAGATGAAAAAAAATGAAAAAATAATTGTTGATGAAGTTGTGGAGAAATGCGAGCACTTTTTTAATGATAAAAAAGAAAATAATTTAATTAAAGTCCCGTTTTTTGCTCGGAGGGCCTATTTTGGATAAACTGATATCATTTGGCATGCACAATGTTTAAGTAATTTGGATTAGATATTACAAACGAATCTATGCATTATAATTACTTTCAAACATATGTTAGGTGGCATAATTACTATCAAACAAATCTTTATCGAAAAATCTATTTTTCGTTTTTAGAGTACTAGCGCTTGTGGGAGACTATCGTTCTCTTTTTTCTTTTAAAAAATCTAAACAACTTTAACGAAAAAAGTATATGGTGGATGAGCAGGATCTTGTATGTTGTAGTATTCTAAATCAAGTCAGAGATAACTTGAATCGAATGAATAATATTTTACATTACATATATTATATAAAAAAATCTCAAGATAATGAGTAATGTAAAATTTAAGGATTGAAATTCTAGTGACAAACACATCAAAATTAATATTGAACTGAATTTTCATGCATTTTTTTTCTTTCAGATAATAAAAAATAACCGTTTTTATTCTAGTTTAGATACTTTTGGTTCAAATTAAAAATTGCCCTTCTTCTTAATATTATAATTTACACAATTCTTGCGCTTATTTGTCATTAATTATATTTTTAATATTTAAAAAATAAAAATAAAAACTGAACCGAGAGTTTTTGATTTGGATTATATTCGGTTCGAGTCATGATTCTATTTAAAGTTAATATACACTCAAATGGTTCGGTTGGATTCGAATTTCCGGAAAATCCAAACACGAAACACCCCTAGTTTCAGTCGCACCAGCACACTTAAACCCACTTCTTCTTCTTTTTTTCATTCTTCCAATTGATTCCCTCATTTTCCCTCCGTTTGCCAACATTTCTTGGACACAGCTGGCTTGGAATGGGAATTTCCACATAGGTTTGCAGATATTGTCAGTCTAACATACGTCATCTAGTCTGGTGATAAATTGGCCGGGCAATGCTAGGATCCTGTGCATGCGCGCGCCATCTCCATTCCCATGGTAAATGAATATTAAGGACATTGGGATTACTATGACGACAACGATTTGGATGCCCTAATCAATAATTAACGTGATCAACTTGTTTGACCAAAAAAAAGAAAATGATTAATTGATTTGGCATGATAACCCAAAATATAATATCTGAAAATTTGAGCTAGGTGCGAAATGGCAGCCATCGTTGGAAGATATTAACTTTTAAATTTGCAAACAACACAATTTATTCAAAAAACATGCATTGAAAATCACCGATTAAAATTCTGTGAAGGGTCGAAATACAAGATTAATGAAACTTAAGATGAACGATCATAAAAATGTAAGAGCTCAAAGTATAGAGTTAGGTGTAAAATGGTGACCATTTAGAAGATCTTAACTTCAATCTGTAAGCACAACAATCTTGTTTGGAGCCCATGCATTGTAAATCTCTAATTAGAAAATGGGACCGGTGCATTTGGTTTGCTAACGAGTGAAAGTTCTAGATATTTGTTGGTCGAGTAAGATTTAGATGAATATGAAAATTGATTGAAAGGTATTCGAAGTCATTGAATTATGATCTGAGCAATCATATGCTTAAATTAGCTGAGCCATGTCACTTAAGTACTTCACTTACTCGATTCAATTTTGTGCTCTCAATTTTGTTATATAACAATAAACCACTTTCATTAACTGCATTAGTCTTGAAAAATAGGAAATTCGAACTTATCTGTCTCTGTACTTCATCATATGGCAACAAATTTGGCATGATATGAATTTGTTTTATGTGGAATATTATTTGTCTGGTGCATTTTTTTTTTTAAATTTTTTATTTGTCTGGTGCATTTTGCTAGGGTGCTTTTTGCTCGGGTTCCTGAGAGGAACGACGCTTCTCCTCATTGTAGGATAAGGTTTTATTAATGTTTAATTAAATTATCTTTGTCCTCCTCGCTCTTTGCTTTGGTTTGTTCTTGCCTTGGTAATTGATTTTCTTCTTCGCACGTCCACGAATGATGCTTGCCACGAGCCCATTTCCACAAATTACACCCAAAAAATTTACCTCCTCAGTCATTGAGAAGTGCCCCGTTCTCGCCCTTCAGCTGGCAAATCTTCCATGACAAGAATAAACCATGTCAAATGCGATGAAGAAGCCATTTTCAATTGAAATCAAAAACATTAAAAAACCACCCATCTGCATCATCTTCCGTGACAGTAAGAAGTTGGGTTTCGTTGAAATCAAAGCATAAATACGCATCTCCTTACCAAAAAAAAAAAAAACATGAATACGCATCCGCATCGTCATTTGATTGAAAGCAAAACATAAAACTTGTGCATCATCTTCCCTAACCAAGCTAAAGACATTACAGAACTATTTTTCTTTTTTTCTTCCCCAGATGACAGTAATGCTTAGGCATTTTTGGCACTTTCATCTCACCGGTCGGGGCAAGCCAACAACCAAGAAATCCAAGCAATGGTGACAGTGAAGATGACGAAGTACCCCACGGCAAGGGTGGCGTACCGGGCCCGCCTACTGCGGCCTCCCCTCCTCCTGGCACCGCCCTCTACTTCCGCTAATGGCCGCCTCAGCAGGCCCTCCACGGCCTCCAGCTCCGCGTACCTCCGCATTAGGCACAGCATGAGCATGACGAAGCTGACGAGGTAGAGGCCGGTGGTCATGAATAACAGCGCCACCGCCTTCCAAGCAACCAAGCAGTGCAGCTCGGACGGAGCACAATCACCAGCATGCACGCGAGCCCCACGACGTGCAGGCCCGCCACTTGCCGCAACCGTGGCCAGAAGCCACCGATGGAAGCCCTCAAGTTACGGACCTCGGTTTCGAGCTCTTCCTGGCTCATTGAGAACAGCGTTTCCTCCGTCAGCGTCGAAAGAGAGATGCGGTGAAACGTGAAGAGAGGCGTGAGAGCAGTAGAGGAGGTGGGGGAGAGAGAGAGTGAGAGGGCCCGAAGGAGGAGGAAGAGGATAGCAAAGTTGTCTCTGCAGGAGAAGAAAGAGAACGAGGGAAGAGAGAGAGGCCAACTCAGAACTGAGCACAGGGGAAAATAAAGGACAAAGACGCCTTTTGCATTGTGAAAAAAGAGAAAACGAAAGGACAGAGGACATGCTCCGATTTTTGTTTTTATCTTCATTTTCTAAACTTTGATTATACTCTCTCATTTCGTCCAAAATCAATCAAAACATTATAAATTTACGGTTTTAGAGTCAGTCTAAATTCTATTGGTTATCATGAGCATTGATGGAATCTCAAATTGTGAATTGAAATATTATTGTATCAATCAATCTTGTGCATTTTGTTTCTTTTAAATTACATTTTATTATTTCAGCGTGATGAGTTATTGAAAACCTATCGCACAAAATTCATTATTTTGCAACTACATGCAAAAATGAAATGATGATGAAGTAGTGGAGAAATGTGGACACTTTGATAGTGATTAAAAGAAACCGATTTAATTAAGGGGCAAGTATACTAGAAGTTCTAAAATTTGTCACGAGAGTGCTATTGAGTTCTAATATTTTAAAAAAATATAATCAAGTCCTAAAACTTGTCATGTAAGTGTAATTGAGTTCTAAAATTTTCAAAAAATGTAATCAAGTTTTAAAATTTGTCATGAAAGTGTAATCAGGTTTTAAAATTTTGAAAATGTGAAATTAATAGAAAGACGTAATTGGACAAATTTGAAAGTTTTAGCATTGGTTTGCACTTTTTTGAAAGTTTTAAAACTCGATTATACTTTTATGACAGGTTTTAGTGTTGATTACATTTTTTGATAATTTTAGAACTCAATTACACTTACACGACAAGTTTTAACACTTCCAATACATTTCTCACTTTAATTAAAGTTCCATATTTCGCTAGGAGGGTCTATCTTGCATGAACCAATATCATTTGGCACCCACAATTTTTATATGAAGCAATTTGATTAGAAATTACAAACAAATCTATGTATCATAATTACTATCAAACATATCTTAAGTGGCATAATTATTGTCAAACAAATCTTCATCGAAAAATCTATGTTTCGATTTTAGAGTACTAGCGCCTGTGGGAGACTACCACTCTATTATTCTTTAATCTCTTTTTTTTCCCAAAAAATCTATACAACTTTAACGGAAAAAATAGACGTGGGACGACCAAGATCTCGTACATTGCGTTAGCCTTCTAACTAATGTTCTAGCATTCTTTAAATTTCTTGAGCATTTTACCATTACCTTTTTTTTTGGTACTTCAAATCAAGTCAGAGATAACTTGAATCAAATGAATAATATTATATGTTATATATATTATAATAAGAAAATCTCAAGATAATTAATAATGTAAAATTTAACTAAATACTAACATATCAATAAGCTAAATATAATTCATGTGCGTCGCCAAGTTCATAACATAATTAGTGATTAAGATAGTTTTAATTAAGGGTGTGATAATCAAATTGGAAAACCGAACAGAAATTAGACCCTAATTAAATTTTCATGCATTTTTGGTTTAGTTTGAGTTTCGGTTTGGATAATAAAAAAATGACCATTTTCACCGCTTTAGGTAGTTTCAGTTTGGTTGGTTAACCAAACCAAATTGAAAGTCGCACATCCTTTTGATATTATAATTTACATGATCTCTCTCCTTCATCATTAAACCTATTCCTAATATTAAAAAAAAAAAAACTGAAAAAAATGAACGAAATTGAGACTTCAGTTTGGATTACATTTGGTTCAAGATGCGACTCAATTTAAAATTAATACACAGTCAAACAGTTTGGTTTGGTTTGGAATTTTTAGAAAATCCAAACCGTAAACACCCATACTTTTACTCACACTAGCACACTTTAACCCGCCGTTTTTTTTTTCACTCTTTCAATTTGTTCCATCATTTTCCCTCAACAGGTGTCTCTGTCTACCAACATTTCTTGGACACAGCTGGCTCGGAATTGGAATTTGCGCAGAGGTTTGCATATATTGTTTGTCTAACAGACGTTTGACTATCATTTCTGGTGAAAAGAGGCAGGGCAAGCTCTATGTTGCTCTCGTTCTGACAATGGTCTCAAAGAGTTTCCATTCGCGAGTACAAGATGGAGTACCCCTTGGCCGTTCTCGAAATGGAATTAGAAGCTTGATTTTGCACAATAAAGCTTGCCGGTGCATGCATGCACCATTTCATTCCCATGGTAAATGAATATTAAAGAACATAGTGATGACCCTAATCAATGATCAACTGATTTGACCAAAGAAAATGATTAATTGATTTGGCATAATAACCCAGAAAATGGTATCAAAAAATTTGAGCTAGCTGTGAAATGGTGGCCATCATAAGAAAATATCAACTTTTGAATTTGCAAACAACACAGTCTATTTGAAAAACATGCATCGTAAATTACCGATTAGGATTGTGCGAGCATTGAAATATAAGATCCAAATAACTTGAGATCAACAATCATAAAAATATAAGATCGGAAGAACTTGAGATCAATGATCATAAAAATATAAGATCTAAAAATTTGGAGCTAGGTGTAAAACGGCGACTGTTTAGAAGACCTTACCTTAGAATATGCAAATAGGACTTCTCTATTTGGAGTCTACGCATTGCAAATATCTAATTAAAAAACAGGATCGGTGCATTTAGTTTGCTAATGAGTGAAAGTCCTAGATACTCGTGGGTTGAGTAAGATTTAGATGAATATGAGAAGAAAAGCAAATATGTATAAAGTCTCTAAGTTATGATCCGAGCAATCACAGGTATATAATAGTTGAGTCAAATCATCTAAGTACTTCATTTACTTGATTCAATTTTATGTTCACGGTGTTGTTTTATAGCAATAAACCACTTCAATTAGCCGCATTGGTCTTGAAAAGTTGGAGATTTGGACTTATCCGTCTTTATACTCCATTGGGTGGCAACAAATTGGGCAAGATACGGATTTGTTTTATGCGGAATGTCATTCGTCTGGTGCATTTTGCCAAGGTGCTTTTGCTCTGTTGGCTTTTCGGTTACATTGGCGTGCTTTTGTAGGAACCTGTATCCCTGCTTTTCCTTGTTTACGGGATGAGGTTTTCATTCCTGCTTAATTGTACTAGCTTTGCCCTCCTCGCTGTTTGCTTTGATTTTCTGCCTTACACAGTCCCTTGCCTTTTTTTTTTTTTTTGTAAAGCTAAGAATATATAAATAGCTTAGAATCAATGTCCCTTGCCTTTTGCATTGTGAAAAAAGCCAAAATGAAACAACAAAGGACATGCTTCGTTTTTTAATTTGTTCTTCCTTTAAACTTTGGTCATACTCTCTCATTTGATCCAAAATCAATGAAAACATTGTAACATTTTAGAGTTCATCTAAGTTCGATTGGTTATCATGAGTATCGGTGGAATCTCAACTTCTTAATTGAAATATTACGGTATTGATTGTGTTATATATTTTTTTAAATCACATTTTTATTATTTTGGCATGATAAATTTCATAAGATAATGCCGTTATTACTCAAAATCCATAGCAAAAAATTCAGTATTTTGCAATAAGATGAAAAAAAAAAATTGTTGATGAAGTTGTGGAGAAATATGGGCACTTTGATAGTGATGAAAAAAGAAACTAATTTAATTAAAGTCCCATCTTTCGTTTGGAGGGCCAATTTTGAATAAATTGATGTCATTTGACACGCATAATATTTATTTGAAGTAATATGGATTAGATATTACAAACAAATCTATGTATCATAATATAATCAGATATATGTTAGGTGGCATAATTACCGTCAAACGAATCTTCATTTAACAATCTATTTATCGTTTTTAGTGCTTGTGGGAGATTATCACTCTGCTATTCTTTAATCCTTTTTTTTTTTAAAAAAAAATCTATACAACTTTAACGGAAAAAGTATATAGTGGGTGAGCAAGATCTCGTATTTTATATCAACCTTTTAACTAATGTCCTTGCATTCTTTAAATTTTTGGAGCATTTCACCGTTGCCCCCTTTTTTTTGCCGGTATTTCCAGTCAAGTCAGAGATAACTTGAATTGAATGAGTAATATTCTACATTACATATATTACATAAAGAAAAATCTCAAGATAATTAATGATGTAAAATCTAAAGATTAAAATTCTAATGACTAACATCTCAATAGGCTAAAAATTAATTCATGTGTGTCACCACGTGGAAATCATATCAGTAATTAAGGATTAAGATAGTTATAGTTAGGGGTTTCAAAGTTGAACTAGAAAACCTAATAGAGACTAGAATCAAATTTTTCCATATTTTTTGTTTGATTCGGATAATAAAAAATAACTGTTTTCTACGCGGGTTTAGATAGTTTCGGTAGTCGAACGGAGCCGAAACTCTTCATCTTCTTAATATTACAATTGGCACAATCTCTCTCATTTTTCACCAAATTTATTTTTAATATTAAAAAAAGTGAAAAATCGAATTGAATCAAATCTTTGATTTTAATTATACTCGATTAGAGTCACAATTCGATTTTTTTTTTTTAGGTCTTATCAATTCGATTTAAAGTTAACGCACTCCATAAACAACCTTAGTTTTGGTCACACTAGCACACTTTAAACCCTCGTTTTTTTTTTTCATTCTTCAAATATGTTCCCTCATTCCCTCAGCAGGTGTTTACGTTGCCAATATATCTTGGGCATAGCTAGCGTGGAATGGGAATGAGAATTTGCGTTGATGTTTGCATATATTATCAGTCTAACAAACCATTTGAACATCCGTTCTGTTGAAAATAGGTTAGGCAATGCTAGCTGAGCTCTATGCCTTCGCGTTTTGGCAATTATGGCCATCGTCAGAAGATATGTAACTTTCAAATTTGCAAAAAACACTATCTATTCGAAAAACATGCATCATAACTCACTTGCTGGAATTCTACGGAGTCTCCAAATATAAGATTGAAAGAACTTAATATCAACAATCATAAAAATGTAAAATCTCATAGGATGAAGCTGGATGTAAAATGGTTACTATTTGAAAGAATTTACCTTGAAATATGCAAATAGAAGTATTCTATTCGGAGCCCATGCATTGTAAATCTCTAATTTAGAAAATGGGATCGATGCTTTTAGTTTTTTAATGAGTGCAAGTTTAAATATTTGTGAGTCAGGTAAGATTAAGATATATATAAAATAAGAAAATGAAAGATATATGGAGTCATTGAGTAATGATCCAAGCAATTACGAATATATAACAGCCGAACTGTGTCACCTAAGTACTTCACTTACTCGATTCAATTTTGCGTTTACGTTGTTGTTATGTAGCAATCAACCATTTTAATCTTGAAAAGTTGGAAATTTCAAACTTTACTTGTCTCTGTACTTATTGGGTGGCAGCAAATGGGCATATGATGCGGGTTTGTTTTATGCAGAATATCATTTGTCTAGTGCATTCTTCCAGACACAAGGGAATGTAAAGGATTGAGCACAAGAGAATGTAAAGGACAAAGACGCCTTTGCATTGTGAAAAAAGCCAAAACGAAACAACAGAGGATATGCTCTATTTTTTTAATTTTTCTTCCTTTTTTAAACTTTGGTCATACTCTCTCATTTTGTCCAAAATTAATGAAAACATTGTAAATTTATGGTTTTAGAGTCGGTCTAAGTTCCATTGGTTATCATGAGCATAGGTGGAATCTCAAATTGTTAATTGAAATATTACGGTATTGATCGTGTTTTGTATTTTCTTTTAAATCACATTTTATTATTTTGGCATGATGAATTTCATAAGATAATGCATTATTACTCAAAACTCATAGCAAAAAATTCAGTATTTTGCAATAAGATGAAAAAAAAAATTGTTGATGAAGTTGTGGAGAAATACAGGCATTTTGATGGTGATAAAAAAAGAAACTAATTTAATTAAAGTCCCATCTTTCGTTTGGAGGGCCAATTTTGAATAAATCGATGTCATTTGGTACGTGTAATGTTTATTTGAAATAATATCGATTAGATATTACAAAAAATCTATGTATCATAATACAATCAAACATATGTTAGGTGGCATAATTCCGTCAATCAGATCTTCATTTAAAAATTTATTTATCGTTTTTAGTGCTTGTGGGAGACTATCACTCTGCTATTCTTTAATCCCTTTTTCTTTTAAAAAATCTATACAACTTTAACGGAAAAAGTATATAGTGGATGAGCAAGATCTTATATATTGCATCAACTTTCTAACTAATGTCCTTGCATTCTTTAAATTTCTGGAGCATTTGACCGTTGTCCCTTTTTTTTTGCCGGTATTTCCAGTCAAGTCAGAGATGAATTGAATGAGTAATATTCTACATTACATATATTACATAAAGAAAAATCTCAAGATAATTAATAATGTAAAATCTAAAGATTAAAATTCTAATGACTAAGATATCAATAGGCTAAATATTAATCCATGTGTGTCGCCACGTGGAAATCATATAAGTAATTAAGGATTAAGATAGTTATAGTTAGGGGCTTCAAAATTGAACTAGAAAACCTAATAGACTATAATCGAATTTTTCCTTATTTTTTGTTTGATTCGGATAATAAAAAATAACTGTTTTTTATACCGGTTTAGATAGTTTCGGTAGCCGAACCGAGCCGAAACTCTTCATCTTCTTAATATTACAATTTGCACAATCTCTCTCATTTTTCACCAAATTTATTTTTAATATTAAAAAAAGTGAAAAATCGAATTGAATCAAATCTTTGATTTTAATTATACTCGATTAGAGTCACAATTCGATTTAATTTTTTTTTTGGGTCTTATCAATTCGATTTAAAGTTAACACACTCCATAAACAACCTTAGTTTTGGTCACACCAGCACACTCCTCGTTTCTTTTTTTTTTTTCATCCTTCAAATATGTTCCCTCATTCCCTCAACAGGTGTCTACGTTTGCCAATATATCTTGGACATAGCTGGCGTGGAATGGGAAAGAGAATTTGCGTTGAGGTTTGCATATATTATCAGTCTAACAAATCGTTTGAACATTCGTTCTGTTGAAAATAGGTTGGGCAATGCTAGCTGAGTTCTATGCCCTCGCATTTTGACAATTATGGCCATCGTCAAAAGACATGTAACTTTCATATTTGCAAAAAAACACTATCTATTTGAAAAACATGCATCCTAAATCGCTTGCTGGAATTCTATGGAGTCTCCAAATATAAGATTGAAATAACTTAACATCAATAATCATAAAAATGTAAAATTTCATAGGATGAAGCTGGATGTAAAATGGTTACTGTTTGGAAGAACTTATCTTGAAATATACAAATAGAAGTATTCTATTTAGAGCCCATGCATTGTAAATCTCTAATTTAGAAAATGGGATCGGTGCTTTTAGTTTTTTAATGAGTGCAAGTTCTACATATTTATGAGTTAGGTAAGATTAAGATATATATAAAATAAGGAAATGAAAAATATATTGAGTCATTGAGTTATGATCCAAGCAATTACGAACATATAACAGCCGAACTGTGTCACCTAAGTACTTCGCTTACTTGATTCAATTTTGCGTTCACGGTGTAGTTATGTAGCAATCAACCATTTTAATTAATAGCATTAGTCTTGAAAAGTTGGAAATTTCGGACTTTACCTGTTCCTCCTGTACTTATTGGGTGGCAGCAAATGGGCATGATGTGGATTTGTTTTATGCAGAATATCATTTGTCTAGTGCATTCTGCCAGACACAAGGGAATGTAAAGGACTGAGCATAAGGGAATGTAAAGGATAAAGACGCCTTTTGCATTGTGAAAAAAGCCAAAACGAAACATCAGAGGACATGCTCCGCTTTTTTAATTTTTCTTCCTTTTTTAAACTTTGGTCATAGTCTCTCATTTTGTCCAAAATCAATGAAAATAATGTAAATTTACGGTTTTAGAGTCGGTCTAAATTCGATTGGTTATCATGAGCATCAATGGAATCTCAAATTGTTAATTGAAATATTACGGTATTGATCTTGTTCTGTATTTTTTTTTAATCACATTTTATTATTGTGGCATGATGAATTTCATAAGATAATGCCATTATTACTCAAAACCCATAGCAAAAAATTCAGTATTTTGCTATAAGATGAAAAAAAAAATTGTTGATGAAGTTGTGGAGAAATACGGGCACTTTGATAGTGATAAAAAAAGAAACTAATTTAATTAAAGTCCCATCTTTCGTTTGGAGGGCCAATTTTGGATAAATCGATGTCATTTGGCACGCATAATGTTTGTTTGAAGTAATATGGATTAGATATTACAAACAAATCTATGTATCATAATACAATTAGACATATGTTAGGTGGCATAATTACCATCAAACGGATCTTTATTTAAAAATCTATTTATCGTTTTTAATGCTTATGGGAGACTATCACTTTGCTATTCTTTAATCCCTTTTTTCTTTTAAAAAATCTATACAACTTATAGGGAAAAAGTATATGGTGGGTGAGTAAGATCTCGTATATTGCATCAACCTTCTAATTAATGTCCTTGCATTCTTTAAATTTCTGGAGCATTTCACCGTTGCCCCCTTTTTTTTGCCGGTATTTCCAGTCAAGTTAGAGATAACTTGAATTGAATGAGTAATATTCTACATTACATATATTACATAAAGAAAGATCTCAAGATAATTAATGATGTAAAATCTAAAGATTAAAATTCTAATGACTTAACATATCAATAGACTAAATATTAATTCATGTGTGTTGCCATGTGGAAATCATATCAGTAATTAAGGAATAAGATTGTTATAGTTAGGGGCATCAAATTGAATTGGAAAACCTAATAGAGACTAGAATCGAATTTTTCTGTATTTTTTGTTCAATTTGGATAATAAAAAATAACCGTTTTTTACACCGGTTTAGATAGTTTCGATAGCCAAACCGAGCCGAAACTGTTTTTTTTTTTGGTAAAGAAAGTATTGAGTAGTTACCGAGCCGAAACTGTTCATCTTCTTAATATTACAATTTACACAATCTCTCTCATTTTTCACTAAATTTATCTTTTATATTAAAAAAAGTGAAAAATTGAATTGAATCAAATATTTGATTTTAATTATACTCGATTAGAGTTACAATTCGATTTAATTTTTTTTTGGGTCTTATCAATTCGATTTAAAGTTAATGCACTTCATAAACAGCCCTAGTTTTGGTCACACCAGCACACTTTAAAACCACGTGTTCTTTTTTTTTTTTCATTCTTCAAATATGTTCTCTCATTCTTTCAACAGGTGTCTGCGTCTGCCAATATATCTTGGACACAGCTGGCGTGGAATGGGAATGATAATTTACATAGAGGTTTGCATATATTATCAGTCTAACAAACCGTTTGAACATTCGTTCTGCTGAAAATAGGATGGGCAATGCTAGCTAAGCTTTATGCCATCGCGTTCTGACAATTATGGCCATCGTCAAAGGATATGTAACTTTCAAATTTGTAAAAAACACTATCTATTTGAAAAACATGCATCTTAAATCACTTGCTGGAATTCTACGGAGTCTCCAAATATAAGATTGAAAGAACTTAACATCAATAATCATAAAAATGTAAAATCTCATATGATGAAGCTGGATGTAAAATGGTTACTGTTTGGAATAACTTATCTTGAAATATGCAAATAGAAGTATTCTATTCGGAGCCCATGCATTGTAAATCTCTAATTTAGAAAATGGGATCGGTGGATTTAGTTTTTTAATGAATGCAAGTTCTAAATATTTGTGAGTCAGGTAAGATTAAGATATATATAAAATAAGGAAATGAAAGATATATGGAGTTATTGAGTTATGATCCAAGCAATCACGAACATATAACAGTCAAACTATGTCACCTAAGTACTTCACTTACTCGATTCAATTTTGCGTTTACATTGTTGTTATGTAGCAATCAACCATTTTAATCTTGAAAAGTTGGAAATTTCGAACTTTACTCGTCTCTGTACTTATTGGGTGGCAGCAAATGGGCATGATGCGGATTTGTTTTATGCAGAATATCATTTGTTTGGTGCATTCTACCAGACACAAGGGAATGTAAAGGACTGAGCACAAGGGAATGTAAAGGACAAAGACGCCTTTGCATTGTGAAAAAAGCTAAAATGAAACAACAGAGGACATGCTCCGTTTTTTTAATTTTTCTTCCTTTTTTAACCTTTGGTCATACTCTCTCATTTTGTCCAAAATCAATGAAAACATTGTAAATTTACGGTTTTAGAGTCGGTCTAAGTTGGATTGGTTATCATGAGCATCGATGGAATCTCAAATTGTCAATTGAAATATTACGGTATTATCGTGTTCTGTATTTTTTTTAAATCACATTTTATTATTTTGGCATGATGAATTTCATAAGATAATGCTGTTATTACTCAAAAGCCATAGCAAAAAATTCAGTATTTTGCAATAAGATGAAAAAAAAAAATTGTTGATGAAGTTGTGGAGAAATATGGGCAGTTTGATAGTGATAAAAAAAAACTAATTTAATTAAAGTCCCATCTTTCATTTGGAGGGCCAATTTTGAATAAATCGATGTCGTTTGGCATGCCTAATGTTTATTTGAGGTAATATGGATTAGATATTACGAACAAATTTATGTATCATAATACTATCAGACATATGTTAGGTGGCATAATTACCGTCAAACAGATTTTCATTTAAAAATTTATTTATCGTTTTTAGTGCTTGTGGGAGACTATCACTCTGCTATTCTTTAATCTCTTTTTTCTTTTAAAAAATCTATACAACTTTAATGGGAAAAGTATATGATGGGTGAGCAAGATCTCGTATATTGCATCAACCTTTTAACTAATGTCCTTGCATTCTTTAAATTTCTGGAGCATTTCACTATTGCTCCCTTTTTTTTGCCGGTATTTCCAGTCAAGTCAAAGATAACTTGAATTGAGTTAGTAATATTCTACATTACATAAATTACATAAAGAAAAATCTCAAGATAATTAATAATGTAAAATCTAAAAATTAAAATCTAATGACTAACATATCAATAGGCTAAATATTAATTCATGTGTGTCACCACATGGAAATCATATCAGTAATTAAGGATTAAGATAGTTATAATTAGGGGTATCAAAACTGAATTGGAAAACCTAATAGAGACTAGAATCAATTTTTTCCGTATTTTTTGTTTGATTCAGATAATAAAAAATAACCGTTTTTTACGCCAGTTTAGATAGTTTCGGTAGCCGAACCAAGCCGAAACTGTTCATCTTCTTAATATTACAATTTACACAATCTCTCTTTTTTTCACCAAATTTATTTTTAATATTAAAAAAAGTGAAAAATCGGATTGAATTAAATCTTTGATTTTAATTATACTCGATTAGACTCACACCAACACACTTTAAACCCACGTGTTTTTTTTTTTTTTTTCATTCTTCAAATATGTTCCCTCATTCCCTCAACAGGTGTCTACATCTGCCAATATATTTTGGACATAGCTGGTGTGGAATGGGAATGAGAATTTGCATTGAGATTTGCATATATTATCAGTCTAACAAACCGTCTGAACATCCGTTCTGCTGAAAATAAGCTAGGCAATGCAAGCTGAGCTCTATGCCCTCGTGTTTTGACAATTATGGCCATCGTCAAATGACATGTAACTTTCAAATTTGCAAACAACACTATCTATTTGAAAAATATGCATCCTAAATCATTTACTAGAATTCTGCAGAGTGTAGAAATATAAGATTGAAAGAACTTAAAATCAACAATCATAAAAATGTAAGATCTCATAGGATGAAGTTGGATGTAAAATGGTTACTGTTTGGGACTTACCTTCAAATGTGCAAATAGAACTATTCTATTTGGAGCCCATGCATTGTAAATCTCTAATTTAGAAAATGGGATTGGTGCTTTTAGTTTTTTAATAAGTGAAGTTCTAAATATTTGTGAATTAGGTAAGATTAAGATATACATATAAAATAAGGAAATGAAAGATATATGGAGTCATTGAGTTATGATCCAAGCAATTAACAACCGAACTGTGTCACCTAAGTACTTCACTTACTCGCAATTAAACGTTCAGGGTGTTGTTATGTAGCAATCAACCGTTTTAATTAACTGCATTAGTCTTGAAAAGTTGGAAATTTCAGACTTTACCGGTCTCTGTACTTATTGGGTGGCAGCAAATGGGCATGATGCGGATTTGTTTTATGTAGATTATCATTCTGTCTGGTGCATTCGCGAGGTTGCTTTTGCTCAGGTTGCCTTTCTGGTAAGCTGGTGCTTTTGCCAGGGTACTTTTGCTCGGGTTCCTGAGAGGAACCTGTGTCTTTTTTTTTTCTCGATGCTTTTCCTTGTCGTAGGACAAGGTTACATTCATGTTTAATTGGACTATCTTTGTCCTCTTCGCTCTTTACTTTGATTTGTTCTTTCTTGCCTTGGTAGTTGATTTTCTTCTTTGCGCGTCCACGAACGATGCCTTAGATACTCTCTCATCTTATTAAGGCAATAACAGAAGTGCTAATCAACGACTTTGATAGAAGATTTATCATGCATGCAGTAAGTTCTCCATATATACTTATAGGTTATATTTGCTCTCCTTCATAATTTTGCTCAGAAGACATCATCTAGTTTCATGTTTTTTAACATTTATAACTTTCGAAAGTCATTCACACGATTGTCGTATAACAAACAATTGCTCTCTATAAGTACTTTTTTGCTAATGGCAAACACATCCAGGGAAAACATACCTAAAAGCCAAGTAAGGTTGCGATAAGGAAAGACTATGATATCAAGTGGCTCATTGTTTGTATCGGGAGGTAAGAGGGGAGGTGTATGGTTCATTACTGAGCAATAACTTATAGCATTAAAGGGTGCATTTTCACGTGGCATTGCCATTTTCCATCAGTGCATAACACACCGTACCTAATATTATTTTTCTAGCACTTTCAAGTTCTACGGCTGCAATATTCTTCTCCAAACTCAAGAGAAATCTCAGTTATCTTCTCCAGGATTCAATTTGGCCAATTTGGTGTCAATACTATTGACAATTTGTCCACATAGACCTTTTAGACAATTTTGGCTGAAAATTGCTAAGGTAAATATTAATTGTCTTGTATGGCACGATTGGCCTTTCAGCCTCGCCGCTGTTGCCTCCCCGCCGTCGCCAAGAAGGGCCAACGATGGTGGGAGGAGGGTAGGTTAGGGTTGCCGGCCTCTGGTCGAGACGGCGGGGAGGCAACAACAACGAGGGTTGAGCCCTCAGCCACATGCTTCTTTTTTTTTTTTTTAATTTTTTAAAAAATAAATTTAGTTTTAAATTTAATTTAATTGATTTTTATATTAATTATTTACCCACATCAGCAGTAAAGTGACGTCATTTTTATATTTTCTAGCCACGTCAACGTGCAAAACGATATTTATCTCGCTGGAAAATTGCTACGTCAACATTTTGGCTGGATTTTCTCTCCTTTAGCATTTAAATGATCCACTTTGCTCCGATTTTGACACTTAAGTGTCACTTTCCTAACTTTTAGCACTTAAGTGTCTATTCGTCGTGCCGAGTTTTAGCACTCTAAATGTCTGGCACTCAATTGTTTTTTTTTTTTTTTTCATTATCTTAAAAATTCAGCCTGTGAACTTAGATGCAGATTTGTACATCATTTTAGCAATTCAGCCCATTCCCAACATATGGATAAGAGTTAGAGGTGCAGTTTGCTAGGCCAAGAAATTTGCTAAAGTAAGCACGAAAGTAAGAGATGGTGCCGGTTGTTCAAAGTAAATTGATTTTAGAAAAGTAAAATGACTTAGATCAATTTTTTTATAGACCATCTATTTTTGTCGGGTAGTGTATTCTCCAGGATTTTTATTGGGCAATAAAAACATTTTAAGAGGATATACGAATCACACAAATTGCATCGTGACTTGTCCTGCCGATGGTGACGAGATCCATCTGCAGGGAGACTTTCTTTTGGCAGGGAAGATCAAATTAGAGACATCAATACCGAAGATATGATCGTCCTTTTTAACCCTCTTTAACCCTATTGCCTTCTTACTTCGAAATCGATTGCCTTCGAGTGGGCGGGAGATTACAAGGACGAAACGAGAAAGATCCGAGACAGACAAAAAAGATTGATTCTCTCCACATTCGTTGCAATGCATTGCAAAGAACAGGTTAAAGCAAGCAAGCTTCTAGTGAAGCTTTCTTTTTCTTCCCCACCATTTTTCACTCTTCCATTGGAAAATACATCCATACAGCTCCGGGAGCCTTTGCTGATTCATGGGGGATCCTTGACCTGGTGAAATATTGGTTTCTCCAGGGACTGGAAGCTCTGTTTCTTCTGAATTCATGTAGATCACAGCAGCTTAGGAAATGCTCTGGTTTTGGCAAGTGTTCTAGCTGTCTTCCATTTGTGAAAGATATGCTTTTGTAGTGTGAGTTATTCAGTGGTTCCGTCATTTACCACCAAAGAAATTAGAGTGCTTCCCAATTAGCTTATGTGCTATTTTAAGCATTACTTGCCCAGAACTTGGTGGTAAAAATAGCAAATACCCCCCACTGGCATAAATTCCGGAGGAACCTTTTCTAGGTAGAATTGGCGGTGGTTAGTTGCAAATGCTATTGTGTAAAGGAGCTAAACCCACCGATGGTCTACCTAGGCAGATGGTAAGTCTTTGCTAACATACTATAGAGTGACCAATTGACATGTGTACTTGTTCTATTTAAGAAAAGTTGGGTTCATGTATATTTTCTACCAATTAATTGATTTGGATCGGTGAAAATGCACTCTATTGTTTTTTATTGTTGAATAAAAAAAAAAACATATGGGAGGATACCAATTTAATTTTGACAATTTCAAACGTCTAACAAGTCTTCACATCGACATTAGCCCGGAGAGAGATTTTTCTAATTATGCATTATTATCTTCATAATTATACTACAATATATTTACCAAACCATAGGCTCTCCAACCACATGATCATTAGTAAAACAAAACCTTGGAACGCCAAGATGGGTAGTTGATTGATTTAAGTATCCACACAATCAAAGTCGAGATTCTTTTCTTTGTTATTTTTCTCTCTTAAGAAGATGCAACCATCTTTTGATGGGATATCAAATTCGACTTCTTTCACGGTTAAATGCAGTCGCTATTAGTTCTCAGCTCAATCCCGAGTTATCAACTCACTGGTTATGGAGAGTTGCTCAAATTGGAGTGAATGATTCTGATCATTGTTTGACCTAAAAATGTTGCAGTGGAATCCTATCTCCTCAGCAAAAGCTGGTATCTGGGTTCATATCATAGTATAAAGCTCCCCCGTTCTGCTCAGGGACGGATTTAATGGGGGCAAATCGCAAAGATTTAAAATATGTCAAACTGACTTATATAAGAAAGTAATTTTCAACTCTGTTCTTTTAGTCTGTAGTTTTCAACTTAGGTTGAAAATATTGCAAGAAGCGGCTTCAGCAATATTTGTTGCCAGTCTTGTTTCTCTTTAAAATTGCCACAATATTATCCCATGGAAAATAATTTTCCTAAGAGCCTAGTTTCGGAAAATGTCCAGACATGAGATTTACTCAATCAATCTCATTTTCTTGCGGTAGCGAAATTACCAAGTTGCTGCATTTGACTAAAATAATCTTCAACGTAGGCAAATAAATCTAAAATTATCCAAATATTTGAATAACTAAAGTAGATTATACGTGTTTTATCAGACAATTTAAATTATAATTTGTCGATAATGTAGTAACGCACAATATTAAAATATACCCTATGATGTCATTTTTTCAATGGAATTGTGAATTACTTTAGATTTTATGATATGAAGAGAGAGAGAGAGAGAGAGAGAGAGAGAGAGAGAGAGAGAACTTTCTTGTTTTGCGCCAAAGAAATAATTCGGGAAAAAAAAAATAGCGTCTCGACTTATATTTCCAAGCTTAAAATACTTCCTAGAATTCCGTAAGCATTTGCAAGAACGACATCATCATGAAGCCTGAAAGCTTCCTCAAAGAGGAATGGCATAAACAAGAATGACAGAAACAAGAAGAGAGAAGGAACCAAGATCTTGAAAACATAAAAGTGTGCCGAATAAAGAACGTAGAGATTTCTACATGTATGATTTTCTTAAAGTTTATTCCTAATTTAAAAAATTATATTTTGGTTGACAAATCATATTTTCATTTTCTCAAAGTTTACTGAATTGATTAAACTGCATGATTTTTATTTCATCCCTAATTTAATAACTTTGTTAAATTTTGCTGAATTACATAAACTATGTAATCTATTTCTTTTTAGATAAGTTATTACATGTCAAACGGCAATGGAGAAAATACTACTAAACTGAAATACGCCATAGCACCTGCAAGAGAGAATTTGAGCAACGGGACTTGGGTTTTTAAATATGTACACCCGTCAAATTATATTTCTCAGTTCCAAGATGGGATCCATCGATGTTGGGCATCACAACCACTTATACCCAAATCAATGCTCGGCTAGCTGCTTTATGATGATTGCATCATTTTAAAACCAAAAATTACTTCTGGCTAAGTAACTAATCAAGTTTAAAAAAAAAAAAAAAAAAACAAGAAGAGGAGCATAGATCTTTGATCCTCCGAAGGAAAGAGATCACACGAGATAGAACACGCACAGATCTTAGCTCTAGATAAAGCAAAAATAAATTTAGAGGCTGTTCTCATCACATGCACCAGAAAAGACACCACACTAAAGAGATGATAAATATATATATATATTTATATATATATATATATATATATATATATATATTTATGCAAAAATACTGGGATATCCAAAACTTATTGAAAGAGAGTAAGACAAAAGCTAGTCTGCATGTGGGTGCCTTTTGAATTTAATGTTTGGTCAATCCTAAAGTTCTGAAGTTGTTGGGCACCAATCAGATTTGCCTGTAACTGAAAAAACTAAGCTTTTAACTGAAAAGCTGAAAAGCAAACAAATAAGCCTCATCTTAAAAATTTTACACCTTGTCCAACCATATGCTTGGCCTGCATTATAGTAGCCCTAAGATGGCTAAGACCCATCTTCCTTGCACAATTGTTGTTGTGCTCTCGCTCATTGTCATCTAGAACTTGATCACGGTCCAAAAAATAATTACTCGAGTTATCCTTATCACTTACATGGATAGAGACACTTTCCCTCTTTGGATTATCATCTCGAGATTGATCTTGCTCTTTACAACAATCCCTTTCACAAATATAGGGACTGCAGTACGTTTTTCGCTTTCTATCTCTGCCCGTTATCGCTAATCCCGAGCTGTCTCAACCAAAACTCAATTTGACGCCTCTAGTCTACACACCATTGGCCCCAGTCATGCCTTCGTTAATAGTCTTAAGCCAAAATTCAACAATGTCAACAACAACACCATAGGCGAACAACCAATAGAAGACCCAAAGTTATCAACTCGTTAAAGCATACCAATATAAGTATACCAATATAAAGAAATAGATGCAAGACATTGTTCTCCTGAACTTGAAAATATCTATATCTACAGTGCTAATAAGTTTAGATGCAGCTAGATGCAAGACATTGTTCATCATTTTAGCAATTCAGCCCATTACCGAAATATGGATAAGAACTAGCGCTGCGGTTTGCTAGGAAAGAAATTTGCTAGGTGAGCGCGAAAAGTAAACCATATGATAAAAAGTAAGAGATGTGCCTCGAGTGGGCGGGAAATCAAATAAGAGATATTAGTACCGAAGATATCACAAGGACGGGAGATCGCAAGGACTAAACCGGAAAAAGATTCCAGAATGACAAAAAAGATCGATTTCTCCATTTTTGTTGGCAATGTAGAATAGGTCAAAACAAGCGAACCCTCTAGTGCAGCTTCCGTTTTCTCCCCCCACCATTTGCTACTCTTCCATCGGACAATACATCCATATAGCTCCAGGAGCCTTCGCTGATTCATGGAGGATCCTTGACCTGATGAAATATTAGTTTTCTCCAGAGAGACCGGAAGCTCAGTTTCTTCTGAATTCAGGTAAAACAGAGCAGCTTAGGAAATGTTTTAATTTTGGCAAGTGTTTTAGCTATTTCCCATTCGCGATATATTTGCTTTTGTAGTGAGAGTTATGCAGTGGTCCCGTCATTTACCATCAAAGGAATTAGAGCGCTTCCCATTAGCTTATGTGCTATTTTAGGCATTACTTGCCCAAAACTTGGTGGTAAAAATTGCAAATACCCCCCAGTGAACAATCGACATGGGTACTTGTTCAATTTAAGACAAGTTCATTTTGTGGTCCAAATTTTGAGATAAGTTGGGCTAGTGTATATTTTCTACCAATTAACTGATTTGGATTGGCCAAAATGCACTCAATTATTTTTGAGTGTTGACTAAAATAAAATTAAAAACACATGAGAGGGTACCGATTTAATTTCGACAAATTCAAATGGTTGACAATTCTTCACACGGACAATAGCTCCAAAATAGGTTTTTCTGATCATGCATAATCATTATCTTCATAATCATACTACAAATAGGCTCTCCAACCACATGATCACCGGTAAAACATAATCTTGGAACACCAAAATGGGTAGTTGGTTGATTTAAGTATCCACACACTTATTCAAAGCTAAGATGCTCGTCTTCGTTAGTTTTCTCTATTAAGAAGCTGCAAGCATCTTTTGATGGGATATCAAATTCAACTCCTTTCACAATTAAATGCGGTCACTATTAGTCCTCTGCTCAATCCCGAGTAATCACCTCGTTGGTTATGGAGGGTTGATCACAAATTGGAGTGAACAATTCATTGCTTAACCTAAAAATGTTGCAGTAGAATCCTATCTCCTCTGCAAAAGCTGTTAGTGGGGGGCAAATTGCAAAGCTTAGAGCATGACAAACTGATTTCGTTATGAAAGTGATTTTCAACTCTTTTTCTTTTGAGTCTGTATAATTATAAACTTAGTTTGAAAACATTGCTAGAAGCGGCTTCTGCAATAATTGTTGCCGGTCTTTTTTCTCTTGCAAATTGCCACAATATTATCCCATGGAAAATAATTTTCCCAAGAGAGTAGTTTTGGAAAATGTCCAGATATGAGATCTATTTTAGACAAAAAGAAATACTCCATTATATCAAATATCTGAACAAGGATTCACTACAAAGATTACTAATTCTGAACTCCATAACACCCAGCACCGAGTCCCTTTATTCCTATGTACTCAATCAACCTCATTTTCTTACGGTAGCAAAATTGCCAAGTTGCTGCATTAAAGATAATCTTCAGCATAAGCAAAGAAATCGAAAATTATCCAAATATTTGAATAACTAAAGTAAATTACATGAGTGTTATTAGACTATTTTAAATTATAATTTATCAGTTATATAGATAGCATCGCACAATATTAGTGTGCCCTCTGACGTCATTTTTTCAATGGGATTGTAAATTACTTTTGATTATATGACATAAAAAAAAGAGAGAGATAGAAATTTATTGTTTTGCACCAAAAAAATAATTCCGTAAAAAAAAAAAAAAAAAAAAAAAAAAAAAAACCGTCTCCACTCATGATTCCAAGCTTAAAATACTTCCCAGAATTCGGTCGGCATCGAGATTTCTAATAGAAAACAAGAAAGACAGAAACAAGAAGAGGGAAAGGAACCGAGGAGATCTTGAAACACATAAAAGCGCGCCAATTTTCCACTGAGATTTCTAATAGAAAATACTACTAATGTAAACAAGTCCAGAAACACTTGGGATAAAATCCTAAGAAGTTGAGAAGGTTCAAACACTTGAAAACGCTAACATCAAACATGTCATTCTAGGCATGCTGACACGCCAGCGTCAGACATCGCACAATCACGAAATCGGAGATGGCAGAAAGGCAGACGACAGCGAGAATGGCGTATACTTTCCCGCGGTCTCTCCTCCGGAAGCCTTCCTCCCCGTCCCAGCCCGCGCTACGCTTCGCAGCATTCAGCTCCGCGTGCAGATCCACGAGCCGCAGCACGCACCTCATGAAGGAGACGGAGAAGGGAACCCTGATCAGCATGACAAGAGCGCCCAGCATCCAAACATGCTTGCAATGAAAATTGGAGGGAGGCAGAATACTCAGCATGAGACTGAGTCCCACGATATGCAGGGCCAAGATTTTCACAAAGTGAAGCCTTTCACTGTTGATGGAAGCCTTCAGCTCATAAATCTTGTATTCAAGCTCTCGTCTGCTCGTCGCCATGGAGAGAGTAAGGAGAATAAGAAGAATGAAGAAGAAGGAGAAGGAGTTGTGGAGGACGATGGGAGGGAGAGGATGAACTCGAAAATATGGAGGACTGAGCACTACCAGTAATGGTCACGATTCCTTTGATAATAAATAGCAAAGGATACAAAAGAAATCCATGAAGGAACCGCCTTGCCATGTGCCCTTCTGGTGAGTAGGCAGTACGAGAGGAGAGGACGAGATCGCGCGAAACGGATACCAGGCAGGCAAGAAAGGAGAAGAAAATTGCAGGGGAAAGGACAAAAAAGAAGAAGAAAAGGATCCGACCATTTCACTGTTATTATTGCTCGATTCATTTTTCGTTTATTTCGAAATGATGTGTTCCCGCTTTTGGACCACATTAGCTTGAAAGAGCGTCCCAGCTAACATGCCATGATCGTCACTGAAATTAATAAGTGTCGAAATTTGTGGTGTGTTTTTTTTTTTTTTTTTGGGGATGGGGGTGGGGTGGGGTGGGGGTTCTGTTCCATTGAGTGACCAAAATTATGAAATTTTTGGCAGCAAAGATTGCAACGATAAACTCTATCTAGGAAACGCATAATTTCTTGCAATGGCTTCTCGAAGGAAATGATTTGATTACAATATGATAATATAGAAGGAGAGCGAGTCTTAGAATGAAAAGAGAAATTTTAGGAAGAGGCATTTGAATTCACATTTATGAAAAGAATTATGTGGAGATTTATAACTGAATAAAAATTGACAATTCCTTTGGAAATAGATGACCAATATGGAAACCCGTCAAGCCACAGTTGGCATAAACTGCTTTAAAAATCGAAAATTATTTATATATAATCCGATTACATTTTATACGTGGACAGTGGATTTACTAAAGAACTTTCTAGCTGTTTGGAAAACATGTAGAAAGACGTAAGTACATACGTGCGTACATAGGTATGTATAATAATACAAAAGAGAGTCTTAAAGGTTGACAGATCCATCCAGGTCCGTCCCTTTCTTTTACCGAGACTATTCAAGCACAAAACGGGAAAGATGCTGAAGACAGACAACAACATTGATATTTCTGTGTTGATGGGGGCATTGCAGAATAGGTTTAAAACAGGCAAGACTTTCTGGTGCTGTTTCTGTTTTCTCCCCAATCCTACATGCCTGGAAAGCATCGGGAACGCCAGGATACCTACTGATGAACTTTCTATTGTGAGCTGGACTTGGCTGTTGGCACTGTCCGAAGGTCTACCGAGTTAATATTTGCTCCACTTCCAGAGGAACACATACGAATCTCAAGACATCTCAGAGAAGGCACAGCCACAACAGCGCGGGTGCAGCATCATGGACGTCAATTGTTTTGATGAAAATTATATACCATGCAAGGGAAGAAAGAAAAGCTCGGGGTTTTAGATTTCTCCAAATATATCAATTAGTATGGATCTTTTACTTTGGTTTTAAGAGTTCATTTTTACTGAATGTATGGGGAAATACAAAACTATTTAAATTTCGAAAAAAATTGATAATAAAAATTTCTAAATGAATTTATAAGCTGGTACGTATATGTTTTTAAGTATTTGAGGGGCTTGGTGTCCGGTGGAAACCTTATTTCCAAATGTTGAATGGAAAGAAAAGGGCAAAGGTATAAAAGTCAGCCCAAACACACCATTGCATTTTCCATATCAACTATATTAGCTTTACAGGCAGATAGAGTGCATTCGTATGAGAGGAAGTGGATGACAATCCTAACACGTAACACTTCGCATTCTTTCATGAAAGATCCCGCCGGCATCTAACAATTAAACAGAGAAAAGCGAAAAAATTCATGTCTTAAGAATATCCACTGCAAACTAGATTAACGCATTTTTTATTGTGTCAGCATAATCAATCTCACAAGATTAGTCTTCCATGAATCGATAAATAAACACAATTTATACGTGCCACCTGAAAAAAAAGTTAGTGCTTTGTAAATTGAAAGTCTCGTTACTTAATGTGCCCATTCCCATCTAAAAAAATACTCAAAAATGCAATAGAAAATCAGTAGCTGTAACCAGTAAAAGCAAGGCATTGGCCTTGGCGGTGAACTTGAGAATTTGTGGAGGCTTCTCATCACAAGTCAATTCCAATTATCATTCTTTAAATTCTATCACTAATTAAAATTAATTTACGAATAAATAAAATAAGTATTCTCTATATGTTCACCCAATAAAGAAGACAAAGATTAAAAAAAAATCGAATAAATTTTTATTAAACTTCCCCGACATTTATCTTTTTCGACTTATCTCGTAAATTTTATATTAAAAAAAGAAAATTCAGATAAATATAAATTATTGCCCATACATATCAAAAGGACACTTTCTAGCTATCCTCGGATAAAAGTGGATCCCCAGGCGGTATCGCAATGTGCTTCTAAACAAGCACTTGGCATGTCAACATGGTCTCTGGGCATTAGCTCCCAGCGGAGCGGACTCTCATGAAGGCCATAATAGTGATTGCCCTAGGCAACGTAGTCGTGCGCATGATTTCGTGATCCACCCGGAAGGGACATTCGAGGCTTTCTTGGTTCAATGTACGTGGCCCAAAAACACCCTTTTTGCCACAAGAGATAGCTAAGATCACAAATTTCTCAAGAAAAGTTCTGCATAATGGAGCAAATATCAACTCGGCAGACCTAATGGACAGTGCCAACAGCTAACTCCAGCTTGCAAAAGAAAGTTCATCAGTAGGCATCTTGGTGGTCCCGATGCTTTCCAGGCATGCAGTTCCAGATCCGCTTTAGTGGGTAATGAGGACTTGGAGGGATTTTTGGCAGAGAATCACCGGTGCGTGAAAGAGGAGGATTTGCTCAGGTTGCGTTGCTGAATCGATTCAATGCTGGATGTATTATTATTCAATGGAAGAGTAGCAACTGATGGGGAGAAAACGAAAGCTGCACCACCAGAAGCTTGCTGGTTGCGACCTGTTCTGCAATGCCCGTGAATATGGAAAAATCGATGCGTATGACCGTCTCGAATCTTTCCCGTTTTGTGTTTGTGAGTGCTTTTCCATCAAAAACAGTGCCGTAGTGATGAGATTCTCTGCAATTACATGGCTGTTAATAAACAATATCGATTGGAAAAACGGTAGCGTGCAGCTTCGAAGAAATGGCGTCAGAGGGCCCTTCTCTTTCAGCCCTCTGACGCCATTTCTTGGCACAAAACGGGAAAGATGTGAGAGACAAAGATACTGATTTTTCATATTCACGGGCCCGGGACAAATTTAAGACTATCAAGCTAACCCTCCTTTTCGGAATCGTGAGAGAAGGGGGTCCAATACTTCCAAGGTAGAGTAGAGTTGACGGAAGTTAGATGAAACTCCGTGACTTGCTAGCTCTTTCAGTTTGTAGGCAAGGCACAGATAGGAAAGTAGGATAATACGCAGCTACATACATGTGATTTCCAGAGACATGGCTGCTCCTGGATGGAAGGAAACAACCAACGTATTTGTTAATATTTTTTATCCAATTTCTAACTGGGTCTTAGAGAGAGAGTAAAACATCAGACACAGAGAGAGAGAGAGAGAGAGAGAGAGAGAGAGAGAGAGAGAGATGATGATGATGATGATGATGAATGTCGCCTCTGTTGCATCTGCCTCGAAATTTTTAAGCTGACTAATGCAACAAGATTTACAATACGGAAGTTAAATAATGTCATTTAACCGAATTCCCTGCGGCCACCGACAAATGGTTTACCATCTCAATGAGCAAGCCTCATGTACTTTCCATCCAGGAAAGCAAATCCAGCACTCCTGAAATCGGAAAAGAAATTAATAGAACGAAGTAAGAGGACACATCTCCATTTAATCTTACCCAAAATTTTTTTGGACAGTACCAAGAACAATTGCGGAACCTGAAAGCACAAGAAACATAAAGTTAGGCAATGTATTCTTCTCTAATGGAGGTTGGCAATGCAACATGAAACTGCACCCAAGGATTCTTTTTTTTTTTTTTTTTTTTTGGTGAAGGTAATAATAGTATTAAGGGAAACGTACAAAAGATCGGGTCCAAAACCTACACTCTTGCCAAGAAGCAAAAGTGGAGGGGATCCGACGTAAAACCACAAGGCAAACAAGCCCACTGGGAAGAACCCACACAACAACCGAACGACCCACCCTCAGGCAGGACCACTGACCCTCACACCCTCTAACAAGGAAAGGCAAAGAGCGGAAATGTAACCAGCTCCAAACACAAACTAAGGAGGATCCGGAGAGCTCGAGAAGATCACGGGGTCAAAGCCCAACCCTCTTTGAAGCCTTTTGTTCCTCGGAGAAGGGGCAACATCCTTGAAGGTAAGGGCTTTGTCCCTAACCACCATCAGCAAATGGTTTTTTAGAGCGGCCACCGCACACGATTCACCCCTGAAGATGATTGCATTCCTTTTCTTCCATATGAGGTGGCACAAAGCACCAAAGGAGAACCGTGCAATCCTGTGATAGAAGTCATTTTCGGAGAGGAACTTCATGGCCCAGGGAAGCACTTCATTCCAGCACCCGTTCCTCCAGGGGAGGTTGCACCTGGCGGCCCAAAAGAAGGCCAGTGAAGCCGAGGTGCGACACGCGAAGAAAAGGTGGTCTATAGAATCTGGGACCTCGCTACAAAAAGTACACACATTAAAGTCAATACGTCCATGGGATAGAAGCATGACCTGTGTGGGAAGCCGATTCCTGACTATGAGCCATAAGATGAACTGGAAACGAGGGGCTACAGCATTGTCCCAAATGAGAGGAGCCCAGCTGACCCGAGGTTTCTTCGATCTGATAGAATCCCATGCAGATGCAACCGAAAAAGAACCTGACGGATGACCGCACCATATAAATCTGTTGCTTCCAGCAGTCAAAGACGGAATAGCAAGGCCCCATCTCGACAACAACTCCCTGAATATGAGACCCATCGGGGTAAAAAGATCAGCTACCACCGCATGATCGGGAATGAGAAGCCTTCCGCTGAAGGAAGGAGGCACGAACCCATCCAAAGGGCCACAAGACAACCAGTAGTCATGCCATAAAGAAACAGCTTAGCCGTTTCCAATGTTCCACCGAAAAGAAGTTCGGAAATACCTTCTAAGCTAGAGAATTTTCTTCCACGACCAAGAACAAGTCCTCGGTTGGGAAGCGATCCAGAAATTTCTCTTGGCTAAAAAGATAGAGTGGATCCACCGACACCACAGCGATTCCCTATCAGAAAAGAGAATCCATATAAAATTTACCATCGAAGCCTTGTTGCAGTCTCTCAGGTTCCGAATGCCATGACCGCCTTCCGCTTTAGGGTGGCACACTTCCTCCCACGCGACCTTAGCTCCCCCTCGGCCCAGGGCCGTGCCTTTCCACAGAAATTGTCTCATAATTCGTTCAATGTTTGAAAGAACCGAGGCAGGGAGAGTAAAGACACTCATCCAGAAAGATTGGATCGAATGAAGAACAGAACGAATAAGCTGCAACCTCCCTGCAAATGACAAAAAACGATGCGCCCAAGATTGGATCCTAGCCGTAATGCGATCCGTCAACACAATGCAGTCCGCTCTACTCAGTCTGGAAGAGATAATTGGAACCCCCAAATACCGAACAGAAGCTTCCCTCCCGAAATCCAAACGCCGAAAGGATTCTCGTTCCGAATGCGGCGTCGCCTCCTGAGATGAAAGTCTGACTCTTATTTTTGTTAGGGATGAGACCGCTCCAGGAAGAGAAGGTGTCAAGTCCTCTCATAAGCATAGACATCGAAGGCCAGTCCGCCTGACAGAAGAGGAATACGTCGTCGGCGAAGAACAAGTGAGAGAGCTAGACGGGCTTACATCTCCAATAATACTTGAACTGCCAATTAGCCGTGCGAGACGCCAAGATGCCCGAGAACACTTCCATTACTAATGTGAAGAGGTAAGGGGACATAGGATCCCCTTGCCTGAGGCCTTGCCCTCCCGGAAAGAAACCGTGAAGATCACCGTTAATGGATATGGAAAATCTTGGTGTCCGAACACATGCCATGACTAGCTCAACAAAACCAGCAGGGAATTGAAAGGCCACAAGGACAGATTCTAAAAAATCCCAATCAATAGAGTCATAGGCCTTATGAAAATCAACTTTCACCACAAACTTGGGTAGATATGGCTGAAGGTGGAACCCTGCAAACAATTCTTGGGCAAGGAGGATATTATCTCTAATCCTCCTGCCTTTGACGAACGCATTTTGAGATTGACTAATAAGATCATTCAAAACCAACGTTATTCGGTTAGCCAAGATTTTCGTAATCACTTTATAGATAGTGTTACAACATGCAATCGGTCTGTAGTCAGAGACAGCGCTAGCATTTGGAACTTTAGGGACTAGAGCAATAATTGTAGCGTTTACCTCTTTTAAGAGCAGACCGGATTGGAAGAAATCATGGACAGCCAGTAGCATCGAAGGTCCAACAATCTCCCAATTGGATTTGAAGAATTCCACCGAAAAACCATCCGGTCCCGGAGCTTTGCCTTTGGCAAGGGAGAATAAGGTGGATTTGATTACCTCATCCGAAACCGGCTCGCTCAAGATACGAATCTGGTCAAGGTCCAGCGGACGGCGGATGACACGCTTGACCTCCTCAATAGATGGCTTGGATAAGGCCTCATGAGGGGATAACAGAGAAGAGAAGAACCTGATGAACACCTGAGGTACCACCGCTGGATCGATTATTACCGTCCCCGAGGGGTCTTTGACAGAGAGAATCCTATTGGCGAGCTGTCTCCTTTTCACCGAGTGATGGAATAACTTAGAATTCGTATCCCCTTCTTTTAGCCATATGATTCTCGATTTCTGTCTATAAAAGGACTCTTCATGGTCTCTTAATTCAACAAAAGCCCGGCGACAACTCCTCTCCCTATCGGTAAGATCCAAGTTTGCCGGGTCATCTTGAAGATCAGATTGAATGGCACTTAAGGCTTGCCTTGCCTCCGCCATTTTTAAAGAGATCTCCGAAAAGGCTTCCTGGTTTAAGAGCTTTAGGCGAGCCTTCAACATCTTGAGCTTGGAGACTAACTTATACATGGGCACACCAGTTACCGAAGTACTCCACACATCCTGCACTAAGGATTTGAAATCCGGGTGCTTCTCCCAAAATTCAAAGAATTTGAATGGCTTACTCCTACGAGGAGGATGAAGAACTCTAACCACCATTGGCGTGTGATCAGAGATTCCCGGGCTGAGGAACGCCGCCTCGGAGAAGGAAAAATCAACATTCCACTTATTATTGACGAGAACTCGGTCTATCTTCCTCATCTTTCTAGCAGCACCAGCCGACGTAGTCTAGGTATACCGAAGCCCAACAAATCTTAGGTCCGTTAGCTCCGTCTGCACCAAACATTGAGGGAATTCATCGAAGTAAGGGATCCATGTGGTAGCACTTCCAACCCGGTCCGACGGATCTTTGATTGCATTGAAATTGCCGGCAACCACCCACGCAACATCCTGAAAGATCTCATTATAGTGTTGGAGATCATTCCACAGAGGCCGACAACGGACAAAGGAATGCTTCCCATACACAGTAGAAATATAACAGCTCACACCGGAAGGTATCCACTTAAGACAGCCATGCACAACTTGGTCACTGATCGAAATGGGACTAAACTCAACAAAATCCGGGTTCCACCCGACCCAAATCCTCCCATGAGGAGCACAGTCATAATTAGCAAGCCAACTCCAACCCCTAATGAGGGTGGAGGAAATAGAATCAAAATGCTCCTCCGGGACTTTGGTCTCAATCAAACCAATGAAGCACAACTTATTAACAGCAGCGAAGCGCCTAATCTCGGCACGCCTAATAGGATCGCAGATCTCTTATATTCCAGAACCCAAAAAACATCAAAAAACTTGAGAACGAGCATACTTACCTCCTCTTGGAGGTCTTGGAGCCAGCCGCAGGGCCCTTCGGAACCACAGGAAGGGGGGAATCATCCAATAGCTTAAGGAGCTGGTCTTGGAAATTAGCAGCCAAATTTATGGACGGTCTTTCCCTTACAGGTTTGCCGACGGCTTGAGAATCATCATCACTCGATCCTTCATGAAGGCTGGAATTACAGATCTCGTAAGCTGTTATCCTCGGCCATCGCAGACTCCAGATTACGAGGGTCTACCAAAGGAGAGGCCTCTTTACTTACCGGGGTATGCGCCTCTAAATGAGAGGATTCTTTATGGCTAGAAGGGTCACAATTCAGAGCCTGACCTTCTTCCGCGAGGGGGAAAAGGCCAAACGAAGCCTTAGCCATAGCCATCTGCCTGTCCCGAGCTAAGGCAGCTGCTTCCCTCGCCGCTTGCTTCTTCTTTTTCTTTTTATTCTTCCGCTTTACCTGATTCCACCCCAACTAAGAGTCATTCGCAGGTTCAGATGGAACAGGGACGCAAGGATGCATATCAGGAGTGTCAGTTGGTCTTCGAGGGACCGCCTGGGGAGCACTCGATTCTCCCATAAACAGGGTTCCGTTAGTGTTACCACCAGCAGAGGGCCCTGCAGAAGCCAATCCAGGTTGATGGCTGGGGGGGTTATCAACATCTTTCCCAGCTGGAGTAGGCAAAGCTACCTCTTTACCTTTGGCCAAAATGGAAGCAGCTTCAGGATTTGACTGGGCAGTAGCCTTACCATGAGCAGACGTCTCTGCAGAAAAACCAGCATGAGTTTCTTTGCAACTATGGCCAAACATGCCGCATTTGAGACAGGCAACCGGCTTCCATTCGAACTCCACTTCCACCACATCCGTTTTCCCGTCCGTGATCAAGTCAATGGTCTCGCAAGAAGTTTGCTGCAATATGATTTCCACACATACCCGGGCAAATGACAGCATGGACAATTGCTCCGTTTTCTTGTCCACATAGAGTGGCCTTCCAATAGCACTAGCAACCTTGCTAATTGACTGAGCAGACCAATAAGCGAAGGGGAGATTTCTCAGCCGTACCCATACCGGCACGGTCATGTGAATGTCTTTTTTAAGCTCAACTCCCGGTTGCCATTGCTGCAACATGAAAGGAATTCTTGCCACCGTGATAGGGCCGCCTTCCAGGATTCTTCTCCTAAATTCCTTATTAGTAATACGCAAAAGATACACTCCTCTCCCATTTGAAAGGACTTCCAGTAACATTGTACCCCAGGCCCTCCTCAGGGCTTCTTCGACTACTTTGAACAGTAAATTCCTACCGATAAAATAACCAACCAAGCAGTCATACAGTTTGGGATCAGCTGCCTGCAAATCAGACTCATCCATATGTATCACAGGCTTGTTATTCACAATCTGCGGAGCAGTATAATCCAAGTCGTAACCTTTATTTGCTGCACTAGCTACCGCAGCCCATGAACGGGCTTCCGGCTTCTTCGAGGCACCCCTTGATTTAGGTCTCTTGGACTTAGATCTCTCTCTGTTATTCGGGCGGCCTCTACCAGACGTAACAGGAGATCTGGATTTCGGACGGCCAACGGAGAAAGAGGGGATACTTCGGTTTCCAGCAATCACCGAAAGGGCAACCAACGAGGGTCGCACAATCCTAAGGGAGGAGGGAGACCGAATACTAACCCCCTTATCATTCACACGGTTCTGTGCCGAGTCGTTCTCCATTACAGCCGAAGATCGCACACCAGAAATGCAAACCCTAATCCATCGATCTCAAAAGAAATCGTCGGAAGGAGACGTACCAGGCGGAGCTTCGGAGGGGTTTAGAGAGCAAGGAGAGGCGCCTCTTGTCGCCGAAATTCGGCCCAAACCGACGGCCAAACCGGGCAGAATCAGCGTTTTCCAGAATCGCTGGAACAGTGCAGAGATCGGGAGCCTTGAGAGCACCCGATGAACAGTACGATTTCTCTCAAATATGACACTTTAGTAGGGTTTTGTTGTGATATGCACCCAAGGATTCTTATGCTCTAAGTAATTGCCTAATTAAGTGTCTCCTGCCTCCTGCTGTAAACTACGAGCCACTTGATAATCCTATGATCCTAGTTATTCCTCCTTCCCTCTCTGCCCCACAACCCTTTTCTTGTTCTGGCCTGCATATGTGAATGCATGCACTCGGTTATGCATGGCCATGTAGAGTGAGGCCGTGCCAATCGTTTGGCCCGGCCTTACTTTTGACTTTCGGCTTTCGGGTACATTTTGCCAGAGCTTGTTTACTGAGGTAGAGTACCAGCTGTTTCGACTATCCAGTACTGAAATGTACTAAATACTGACCAATAAGGAAAAAGAAGATATTTACAGAGAGCGCGCGTCCCCGTTATCTGCATTTATTGTGTCAAAGTTTCACAGATTTTAGGACCTAAACTTGAAGGGTTTCTTGCTACCAATGACATGCCTTCAGAGAAGAGAAAAGCATATCTGCAGAGAAGCAGAAAGAAGCGTCCTAGTACGTTCGACTAGCCGAATGTCTGGGACCACTTTTTCCCTCGGTTAAAAGGTCTCGTGCTCCAAAGAAAGAGGGAAAAGAGTATGGTTAAATGTCCATGGCTATGAATGTCTAGGAATGATGTCCTTAAATATTTTCCACTCCCTGAACAAAAAAATTGCCTTCTTCAAAAGTTGCTGATGTTAAAAGCATAAATTTAGACGGTATCTTTTCAAGCAGAATTATGACAGAGATGCCGGCAGAAATACCCAATAAGTATTGAAGAAGAACTTAGATGCATGATGAATTTTGTATCGAAGTCGCTGTTTAGCACGTCTCTTACTGCCTTGGGACTACCTAAGGCGCCATTCATTGACGTACAAAGAAGTAAATCAATTACCAAGGCAGGAAAGAATAAATCAAAGCAAAGAGCAAAGAGGGCCAAGATAGTCCAACTAAACAAGAATGGAACCTTATCCCGTAGCGGGAAAAGCGTTGGATACATATTCCTCATGAACCTGCCTAAAGGCTGCAACAAACTTTAAAAGCAGCTTTAAGACATAAAAAGCGGCAAACTACTTCCAATGATCAATCTGAGAAACTTAAGGCAACTAAGGATAATAGCCAAACATGACAAAGGGACCCTTAACAGCCTAAATTTAGTATAAATTTAAACTGAGCAGAGTTAAAGTTGTTGTTACGAAGATGATGAAATTCATATCTTATGTCAATGCCAAATATTCGATGATTTATCGTATTACGTTTTTTTGATTTGATATTCACGATTTCTTGGGCACTATTTTTCGGCTATTTGAGAAAATAAGTGAAGATAAGCAAGATTTGGTCAATGAAAAATAGCTAAAAAGAAAGAAAAGAAAATTGCATCTTCGCCTGTAGCGCAATCTTTGATTAAAGAGAGAGAGAAGAGACAAAGTTTCTTTCCTCGAGGGGCCCATTGATTTTACGTATAAAAGGGGGTTGGGTTGATAGGGACAAGAGAGGGCTTTGCATGAAGCGACGAAATTTGAAAGGAGAGTTCTCTCTCCTTATGCTTAGTAAGTATTGCCTCAGCCTCCTCTCTCTCCTTTTTTATTCTCTCGTCCTCCTCGGTGCTCAGTATCACTCCCTCCTCAGTCCTTACTTTGCTCGCCTACCTCCGACCCCCTCTCTCTATCGAGCTCCTCCTTTACTCCCCAGCCTCTTGTCATTCTTCTCATTTTTCTCATTAAATGCGCCGAGATACACACCTCAAAAAACACTGCCACCACATGTCGCGACCTCCCCGAAGCGGGTTTGGACCACCTAAGGGTTTGGCTAATGGATTGCTAAGCCTAGACTTAGCTCGAGCTCTCCCAAGCCCATACCAATTCGCGACTTAGGGTTTAAGTTCTTAACATGCAATTGATTTTCAATTAGGAGTCGCCACTAATCTATTTTTGGTGGGTCGATTAGAAACCCAAGTAAAGTAATGGGAGAATTACTTCACTCCTACGAACCAGAGATTAAATGAGTTCGGGGACTTGGTTACACTAGACTTGTCTAATGCCCTTTCGGTACATTTTCTTTTTAAAAAAAAAAAATGTTTTGCAGGCAGCTTGAATTGATTTTAATTTATCTCCTTAACATGTGAAGTGATCATGCGGGTGCGCAAACCACCAATTTAACACCTAAGATAAAACAATGAATAAATGATAGGATTACCTCATAGCAACGAAAGCATCTGCAGTGTTAGATCGGAATTCATATCAACAACCCTAGATATGATTTCTAATTAACACGCAATTTCTTTATTTTGTTTTCACTTTTTTTTTAATGCGAACCATGTAGTGCATCTAATCTAACATGAAATGGCATGACAATGTGTTCTAAACTACATGACATGAGTGAAATATTTTTTTTGTGTTTTCTTAATGAACATGCAATAATCAAATATGCAAATCAAAATGACCTAATTATAATGACAGAAAATTTTTTAATGAAACTAATTCTACATGACGTACATTTTATGAACCTAATCTCACCTGACGTGCATGTGATATTTCTATTCCTAAAAATGCAATTTATCCTAAAAATTGAAACTAGTTTATCTAAAGACAATTTTTTTTGTATTTTTTATGATATTCGAAGTTAAGACAAATGCAAAAAATTACCTAGCTAAATTAAAATTCCATCCAATTTAAACTTAGGATTAAGTCATGCTAAATCCTAATTTAAACTAAGATGTTATTTTAATCTAGCAATTTCCAACCTAAGATGCAAATTGATCTAATCTTAAAATGAGACATGTAATTCTATTCTAAAATGCATGATTTTTTTTTTGAAAATTTTTATACAAAAAAACTCGAAATTTTAAAAATTTGCACAAAACAATTAAACATGCAACCTAAAAAAACTAGCAACCTAAATTAATTAATTTTTTTTGAATTTTTTTTTGTAAAAAAAAGAAAAAAAAGTCTAATTATAGATTGACACGTGCAATTCTTAAAAAAACTAATATCATGAATGCATTCCTTTTTTTTTTTTGATTTTTTAAAAAAACGAAATAACTAAATATACTAACCCTAGCCTTAATCTAACTTGCATTTTTTTGAAATTTTTTTTTATGCAAAATATCCAATTCAATCAAGATAAAATTAATGCCCAAAATTGACGAACCATATCTCGCGCATGAGATCGGGTTGGTCAATTTTAAATTAAATCGCAAATCGAATCTCGGGCATGAGATTGAATTGTCGATTTTGCAAGAGATTATGAGTCGGATTTCGGACGCGAAAATCGGACTCCTAATCCCTAATTTGATGGGTTATTTCACATTGGAACTTCAATCACGCATTAATGAATAATCACACTAAAGAAATTATATAAAAACAAGCTATAAACTATATAAAAAATAAAGATGAGATAATAATAATAATAAAAAAACTACCTAATCCCCCTTTTGTCTTTTTCTTCTTCTTTTCTTTTCTGTTTTCTTTTTCCCACGCACCGGTTTGTTCGTGGGTCTCCAAGGGGAAGCCGGTCGTCAGTCCGGAGGTGGTGGTCGGCGTTCCGGTGAGGGGCGGCGGGCGTCGAAGCTCCGGCGAAGGGCGGCAACCGGCGAACCAGCAGCGGCAGGGGGCGGAACAGCGGTGCTCGAGCGAAGGCGCTGGATCGCGGCTCCGGGCTGCAACGGGCGTCACTCGGGTTGCAGTGGACGGCGCGAACTGGCGGCTGTTGGCGTCGGAGCACAGGCGAGGGGACCGGCGGCGGACAGAGGCAAGTGCAGCGACCGGTGCGCGCGAGGGCGGAGCAGCTTGAGACACCGGGCGGAAGTGCGCGGCGCGGGGCAGCGACTTCACGGGCTGCTGGTGTCGCGAGGAACCGAACGGCGGTGGAGCACAATGGCGTCGGACAGCAGCGACTTCACAGATGGACGGGATGAGGGACAGCGGGAGCGGCTTCGTGGGCCGGGTCGCGGTGGCGCAGGGTCGTGGGTTGTCGGGTTGAGGCCGGCGACGGGTGAGTGGGGGTCCGGGTCGTGGTAGCTTGGCCTCTCGGGTTCGACGTCGCGGGCAAGCACGCACAGCGGATGGCGGCGCGCGGGGAGGTGGAGACGATGGTGCGGCGGCGCGAGCGAGGCGGCGCGGGCGCGGACGTAGGCAGCAGATCGTGGGCCAACGGGTGAGGGAGCGACGAGGCAGCATCGGGCGTGGAGCAGAGGGCGCGAGAGGACGATGGGCGCACCGACGCGGGCCGCAGCGAGGCTGGGTGCTGCGGTGGACGGCGGCTTAC